>CM043700.1:67665619-68865619 GCA_023935145.1 Bretschneidera sinensis | reverse complement strand
AAAGAATAATAATTTACAGTAAAAGATAACCTCAGCGTAAGCATCGCAAACATGATAAATAAATGCAATTTTCTTCTTTAATCAACCAAAAAATGAGATATGACTCAAGCATTCCATCATATACGTAAGTGAACTTACCACAAATTGTTGTGATGCTTCATCAATAAAAGTCCCATCCTTGTGTTTATGAGTTTTAGCAAAAAACTCTACGCACCCGGGCTCATTTCCATGTTTCATCTCCTACCATTTATGAAAAGAGTTCAAATAGTGGCTCAATTAAAGATAAATTACAATGAAAGATTGGATGAATGAAGCAAATGAACCCATATATTCATCCCGTCTTCTAGCAAAACTCTTCAAACTGGTCGTGTGAGGACATTGTTATCTTTCACGTGCCGCTATCCCTATAGTAGAATACTTCTACACCAATAATAAACCAATTGAATAATAAGTCATTATTAGAAAAATAGAAACAATGAGAATTCAAATGAATATAATTATGAAAAAAATAACCTCACTCTACTCAGAGAACCAGTAGTTCACCAGTTCCTTCCACTGGTCTTGATATACTCCTTTAGGAACATTATTGCTCAAAACTTATAGCTTTGTTTTGCCCCTCACGTGGTTCCTTTTAAGCACATATCGGTAGTCCTTCCATTTTTTCCCTATCATCCTTAATAAAATTTTGTCTATTGTCTCAATCATAGGGTAATGGAACTTCCTTTACCACAAAGAAAGGAAATTGATGTCAAATAAGCATTATTGGTGTTAAGGATTATGCATGTACAACACCACAAAAACAACAACAAAAAATCAAAAAAAGGTTGGAGGAAAACCCGAAACTAAGTTGTTACTTACCCGAATCAATAAAACAAGGTCCTTCTTGTAGTTAGAAGGGACCTTCTTCTAATCCGTGTAATTAAGCGGACATAGGTTCTCTTTTTTTACAACCTTGCCCAACCAGCTACTTAATATTTGGCCACCATTTTTAATTGGTTAATTACGTGCATTGAAGTGGACCACAATTTTTTCCCCACGTTTAAGGGACCACACTTGTGAGATTCTCAGGACACTTGTTTGCTTCCTCACCCTCCCTTCAGAATCTATACATTGAAAACATAAATTTTATAATTAGTACAACAATGTGATATCAAGCTAATTATAAAGAGAATGTATTATAATACAAAAATTACCAATTATCTCGAATTGTTCACTATCATTGTTTTCACTTTCCGTTGATATTGACTCATGCTCAGAATCATTTTGCGAGTCATGATCATTTTCAAAGTGATACTCATGCTCATGGTCAATATCTTCTTAATGGTGTGAAGACTCGGCTGGAGCCTGGTTTGACATGTTGTCTCCAACTGAGGGAGAAATATATTTTGACCTATATATCTTGCAATCTGTGCACATAAAAACATAAAAATGATTATATCTCACACTATCAATAATGCACTAAGAGTTAGCAAGAATTAGAAGAACTACACATGAAAGATAGGAATGGTCAATGGCTCGCAACAAATGCAGCAATCAATAACTTTTGAGAACCTATGAATAAATGAACAAATAAGTGCTTCAAATAGGATTTAATGAACAAGCAATAATCAATCATACAACTAAAATAGGAATTTACTACATTATGAAGTAACATTCCACAAACTGTACGCAAAAAAGTTAACGACTCTTGAACTGCGTGATACAAAGCAACAGTAACCCGAAAGAATACAATAAAACAATACATTATTCTCATTGACACACATGTGCATCACATAAATACACATCCAAATACAATTACATGGAAATGCACTTAAAACTAGTTGGTATCTTCGTCAATGTCCATCCTAGCCCAAGTTGATATACAATCTAATTGATCGTCTACCACTACATTAGAAGGCATGCACTGATTGTAAGTGTCATCTTCCTCTTCCTGCGTTTTTTCCCCCATTTCATATAGGTCCATTGGCTTTGTGATCACAACATGATACCATCCCTTTCTTGTTGGGTCTTGTACATAAAACACTTGTTTCGCTTGAGATGAAATAACGAACGGGTCATCATTCAATAACTGACCAGTGTGAATGAACTTATTCAAGTTCATGAGAATGCACCCACTTGAATCTTTCTTTAAACCTCTGGGTGAATTAATATCCACCCAATCACAACGGAACAACATAATCTTAAACATCCCATAGTAATCCAACTCGATGATATCTTTAAGCACACCATAATACATTTTATCATTCGCTTCAACTATAACTCCTGAATTTTGAGATCGTCTAAACCTCTCACATTCCTTTGTGTGGAATTTAAAGCCGTTGATGTTGAATCCATTAAATCTCCTAACAACATTATTCGGACCTCGAGTAAAGGCAATTATTTCATCTGAATAATTGTTATCCACTATCCATGGCACCTAAACATTTTCCAACAATTAATATAAGACAACAATAGTCAATGTTTTATTGAAAACACTTATAACATTCGAAGACAATTTCTATTATGCCTAACCTGTCTTATAAGCCATGAGGGAAATTTCTCAACCAACCACTTTTGTTCGAGACTTTGTATTGGTCGATTGGAACGGTTGGTTAGTCTTTGAGCAGCCAAAAATTCGCTGCAATAATTGATGTTTTTAACTAACTATTATCCATCACAGTGATAATAACAGATAATAACAACTCAATTTAAACACATGATTACTAAGTTCCTTTATTGATACTAACCTACGAAGGTCAGAAAGTTTATCATTATGTAGCAACATATAACGATGTGCTTGAGCCAATGACATGTCATCGAGCTCAACACTTACAATCTTTCCCATTATCCGTCCACCCGAGGAAAACATGTATTCATCCATATAATTTATAGTATCATTGTTCCTTTAGGGGCGGCTGAATTTTGTCTCTACACCTTTGAAGTATTGGGAGCAATATGTTAGACACTTTTCCCCATTGTACCCTTCAGCAATTGACCCCTCGGGTCGACTTCTATTACGTACGTAAGATTTCAAGCGCATTAAATACTTTGCAAAGCCAAAAAATTAAAGATAAATTAAGTAGCCAATAATATAACAAAAAAAAATGCACAAATTAGCTTTGAACATCTAACCTCTCAACAGGATACATCCACCTGTAGTGGATGGGACCACTAAGTCTAGCCTCGGAGGCTAAGTGAATGATTAGATAAACCATAATGGTAAAGAAACCCAGGGAGAAAATTTTCTCCAAATGGCAGAGTGTCAAAGCAACACGCGACTCCAATAAGTCAAGCTCATTGGGATCAAGGGCTTCAGAGCATAAAGCTTTGAAAAATGATGATAACTCATAAACAACTGCTACGACATGTCTAGGCAAAGATTCTCTTAAGGCAATAGGAATGATTTCTTGCATCAATATGTGACTGTCATGACTCTTTAAGTTTGACAGCTTACGATCCTTTAGGTTGACACATCTCGAGATGTTTGATGCATACCCATTAGAAACTTTAAGATTTGCCAAAACTGTCAAGAAATTCTGCTTCTCCTTCGTGGACATAGTGTAGCATGCTGGAGGTGAGTGATCTTTTCCATTAGGAAGAACAACTAAATGGAGGTCTTTCCTAATACCAAACTCCTCGAGATCGCGGTGTGCCTTTGCATTATCTTTAGTCTTACCATCTATATTCAATATTGTTCCCTTCAAATTATCACATACATTCTTCTCTATATGCATTACATCTAAATTATGACGCAATAGATTGTCTTTCCAATAAGGTAACTAAAAAAAATTGCTTCTTTTTTCCCCAGCGTATCTACAACTCCCTCATCCATAAGAAGATCCTCATTATCAACATTTTCTAGGAAATCATCCACACCCTCAAAAAAGTTATCAACTTCATCCATTAGTACTTGCCCAGTAGAGGTACTAACATTCTCTCTTGCCCTCTTCTTAGAAGGCTTCGAAGTTTTACCATAGATATAGTTTCCACCCTCTAGTTATCTTAAAACATCATGTCCAGACGATGGAACAGGAGCAGATCCCAACTCAATGGTGCCATCAAACTGATCCTTTTGAAAACGAAACTCATGGTTTTATACTAACCATCAATGATGACCCATTTAGCAAAACTTTCCCCCGTGCTTTAACCATATAGAATGCGTAGATTCCCCACAACATGAACGCATCAACACCATCCCATAATCGTTTCAACTCTTCCATTAGAGGCTGCAAAAAGATATCAATATCATTACCAAGGCTTCTCTAACCAGGAATAACCATTGAAAGGATAAAGGATGTTTGCTTCATGCAAAGCCACGGTGGTAAGTTGTATGGAACCAAAAGAACGGGCCATGTGCTATAAATTGAACTCATTGTTCGAAAGGGATTGAACCCGTCACTAGCTAGGCCAAGCCTAACACTCCAAGGATCAGCTAAAAGCTCGGGATACAAATTATCAAATTCATTCCAGGCTAACCCATCCGTCGGGTGTCTTAAAATCCCATCCTTTGTCCGATCTTTATCATGCTATCTTATCAACGAAGCCATTTTAGATGACATATATATACTCTTCAACCTTGGTATTAGCGAAAAATAACGCAACACTTTAGCTGGCTTTTTGTTTTTAGATTGACCATCCATCTTATTCAACGGATCCTCATCATCAGCAGTGTTTTTAACCCACCGTAGCACACCACACGCATGACAAAATTCATCATTCACATGCTCACCCCAATACAGTGTGCAGTCATTAGGATAAACATGAATCTTCTCATAGCCTAGACCCAATCCTTTGATAATCTTCATGGCTTCATAATAATTTGATGGCAATGAAGCACACATCGAAAATACCATGTTGATAAACTCAAGCAACATAGTCTGAGATTTACCAGACCACCCATTCAAACATTTGAGGTGTAGTAGATATAACATAAAACTTAACTTTGTTAAATTCTGACAACCTGGATAAAGTCCATTATCATAATCTTTCATCAAATTGTGATACTGAGTTGTCTCATCAATAGCAGAACGAACTGGATGTTCGATGTGTGCAGGATCACCACAATTATTGAACTCAAACCCACTATGAATGAATAACAATTACCACATCTCCTACATGGACAAACAATACTACCACGACCACAAGCTTTCTGACACGCAAATCTAATGAAGTTTGCAACACCATCCATATAGGCTTCATTTAACCTCGGTTTATCTATTCAACTTTTATCCATTTTTAGATGACACCAATAGAATTTCCTAAAACAATGTTAAGAAAGTCAAAATTGAGATATTTTTGGCAAAAGAAGGTATAATCACAAACTTAGATTTGATTGGTAAATGGATGAACTGAAATTGATAACAATTAATTGAGTTAAAAATATATTTAATATTATATAAAAAGTATCACAATAAAAAAACAAACTATTCATGTAACTACATTACGTGAAAACATTATTAGTTCTCTTTTAAAAAAAAAAGAAAACTATTCATTGTATATTTAATGTTATATACAAAGTATCCCAATAAAAAAACAAACTATCCCCCAATAAAAAAATATTTTTAAAAAATAAACGTTATTTATTTTCCATAACATTACAATATACTAGTAACATTTATGAAACATGCAGAGTATACACACACAAAGAGGCAGATGGCAATGCAGAGAGATGTAAAAACCTAGTCGTGTAGAGCAACAAAGTAGTGAATTATGCCTGTCGACCTCTCATACATACCTCATATATTATCCATCTTATTTTGAAAATCCTGGAGTTTCTATATTCCACCATTATATGTAATACATCTTAATTCTAAAGTTCATATTTACCCTGTTCTCCTTTCTCGTGCACAATATCCATCCACTTAATTTGAATTTCCAAAACCTATTTCAAGAAGATAGCCTATATATTCTTCATAACGCGAAAATATTTCATAACTCTGGCTGTGAGAACACTTAATGTAACACACACATAAAGAACTAGTAGTTGGCAGCCTTTCTATCCATTAACTATTTGATCAAATCTAGATAGTTTCATAATGACAGACATACAAAAAGAAAATGAAACAAAGAGAGAAAGAGAGAGTTGGCAGCATTTCTAAACTCTAGAAAGTTTATTAAATCCCTAGATAGTTTGGATATGACAGACATACAGAGAGAGAGAGAGAGAGAAAGACTAAGTTATATCTCACCTTCCTGAAATCTCACACATTAACATTTAGACAGCAGCTCAAGTCTAGGTACTATGTCTGGAACAAGAAATTCAAAGTCCTCTCAGTCAATTCTCAATTTTTCGTGTTACTATTACATGTCCGGAATGGAAGTTCAGTAGAATCATAAGGAGCTAATATATACTAAACACTGAGACAGCTAACTCATACATGCCCATGCCTCTCTTGTGGCAAATGAAGCATGATGCATTTTAACTAAGCCATGCCATACGTAGCATCATACGAATAATAAATTGATATCCACATTTTTATAACTATATTAGAGCCCAAATAACTTATCTTTTAGATCTAATATGCAGATGTCTGTCCCTGGCTTTGAGCAACACTAGAGAAAGCCTGACTTGAATGACTTAACTTTTCTTTACTGGCTATAATATTCATTAATTTATTGTTATAGTTTATGTGAGGAAAACAGAATCTATTATTATCATTTTCTTCCTTTCTAGTGATCACTATTGCTATCTCTTTTTCCTACATAGACGATAAAAGTTTTGATTGTATTTTTCTGAACAAGAGCACAGATAATGAGTCAAATACCTATTCAAAGGCGCAACTGTCACTGCTTCGAACTTTGGAGAAGAAACTTGCACTTTAACCTGTGCTTCAATGCTATCAGTATAATAAAGTGTAATGCAAATTCATACATCAAATGAACAATCTAAGAGGGTATATTCCTAATAACATAAGATCCATTGGAAAAACAAATAGAAAACTAATACAGAGAGATGGCAATACAAAGAAACTTTCCTGAAGAGCTTCAAATTTCTACTTGCTTTGTCAAGCATTCTACTCAATGCTATAACATGCAACAAAGAAACTAATATGATCTGATATGTTCAAAAACATCAGTCCAGTCCTTAAAAACCCTACATATTATGTCTAATCAAACAGCAAATCACTTTTAAGTACTAAAAGAACCATTCATTTGAATCCTAATAAATCTAATTCCAGCACACCCTAATGCGTTGGTTGCTAAAACCCCGTAAAGAAAACAAACAATAGTCCAAAATTTTGGATCATAGATCTCTCATTTACTCCAATTGAACCCCCTACAAAAATCTGGCTAATTTAAGACGTATTTCTTATTTTTATAAGAACCAAAGCATATGCAGTAACATCATGGGAAAAATGCTCAGATCCAAATCAGAAGAGAGATGCGAACCTAAATTTCAATCAACAAAGAAAGAAACAAATACAAATAAACCACAAATATTGTCATTTGGTGAACACAAGAACGCAAAATCATAATAGGTTCAACATTAGAATTTCCAATGTTTCCCTACATTTTCGTCATGAACCAAACAAAGGGTATCTAAAGGCTGAAAAAAGGGCAGAACTAAGCGCTTGGATCCAAGTAAAAGCGCAATAACTAAGCAATGCGAGGTCAAAATTCAACAAGAAAAAACAAAACGAGCCAAGTGAACGAATCAGTGGGGTCTTACATAGAACAAACCTAAAGAGATAATCATAACTGAGACAGAGATCAAATTGTCAAAAGAGATACGAAGAAGAAAATATGAAAAGAGAGGCTTACCAGTAAAGATCGCAAAAGGGAAGGAAAGAAGTGGAGGGAAAAAAGATATGTGATAGCACGACACATGCGTGATGGAGCTAAGGGTGGAGCAGATAAAAAATTCTGAGGGAAATGGTGCTGTGGAGGATCATGCTAGCAGCAGAAAAATTTTGGGAAATTTTTAGGGGAAATGGCGGCAACTAATTTATATGGGAAATTTTTAGCATATACCGGCGTTTAAAAGCGCCGGAATATGCTTCTCTTCATATTTCGGCGCTTTGAAGCACCGGTATATGCAGAGGAGCATATTCCGACCCTTTGAAGCGTCGGTAACGCCGGAATATGCTCATCTTCATATTTCGGTGCTTTGAAGCGCCGGTATATGCAGAGGAGCATATTCCGACCCTTTGAAGCGTCGGTATATGGAGAGGAGCATATCCTAGCGCTTTTAAGCACCAGTATATTGTGGCGTGATGAATTTTAAATATTGCATATTTAAACCCTTAAATTATATTTGTTAAGCTCTTAGTTTGTATTATTTCACTTTATTTTATGTCTTTTATGTGTTTTGTGTATTTTTATAGGTTTTTGGAGAAAATGAAGCATTTCGGGAGATGTCAAGCTTCAAGAGCAAAAGCTGAGGATGCCTAGTGCGATCGAGCGCACGAGACATGCGATCGAGCGCACCTGTGCTCGAGCGCATGGTCAACATCCCACATCGAAATCTTTGTAGTTCAGTGCACCTGCGATCGAGCGCACATGCGATCGTGAGCACAAGACATGCGATCGAGCGCACATGCGATCGATCGCACCATTCTACGATCGAGCGCACTCAGGCAGTATCCCACATCGAATCTGAAACCCACTGTGCTCCAGAACTCCCCCTATAAAAGCACCATCTCACTTCATCATTCGGTGTGCAATTCCTGGTGCCATTTGGTGCAATCCGGTGGACGTCTGCTAGCATTCTGGTGGATCTCGAAGGCTTTGCTACCACGAGGGGAAGCGCCGCCCAACAGCGAGTGGAATTTCTCCCATGTATAGTCAGTTTTAATTTACTGCTTTTTTTTAGTTTAATTTTAGCACTTTTATTATGAACTTTAGTTTCATGATTACGAGTGGCTAAAATCTTCAACTAAGGTTGAAGATGAAGCCTCGCCGTTGTTTAGCATAATAATTTCAGATTTGTTTATACAATTCTGATGTTTTTTTAGTATAAATGTTCTGTCAATTATTTGAGTAAAATCTTATGATTGATTGCGTTTAAATTGTTTTGTTGGATGTTCTGTGTGTTTAATCTGATGGATACATCAAATTGTTTTTGATTAAATTGGATTTCCTTTGTGATTTGTTAAAAGCGGATACATTGGATGCTTTTAGTTTAATTGGGATATTTGTTGTTTTTTCTTTTAAGTTGGATTCATGGAATGTTTTGATAGGCTATTTTTAGAACATGAAGATATATGCTTAACTTTGGTGGGGTAGATTCAGAAACCTTAGTGTTTTTATTATTAGTTTTTAAATCAATTTAGTTTAGTTTATATTTGTTTTGCAAAATATAATTCAAAATTCGGAACTAGGTTAAAATTATATTTTCACAACGCAATTCCCTGTGGATTCGACCTCGTACTTGCACAACATTATATTGCAAACGACTCGTGCGCTTGCGAGAAATTTAAAACTCACAACAAGTTTTTGGCGCCGTTGCCAGGGAGTTGTTTTGTTTGTGAAAATTAATTTTTGTTTGAATTAATTTTATTTTTCTACTAGTTAGTTAGCATTGTTTGTTTGATTTTTCTTTTTGACAATTTTATTTTATTTTATTTGTTTCTATTTGCATTGTTTTAAAAAAAAAATAAAATAAATATTTTTGCAAATTTTTGTTGGCTCATTTTGTGAGTAGTGTGTTTGTTGTTTGTACATTTATTCTATTTTATTCTGTAGTCTTCTGCTAGTTAGTTTATTTTAGTGCTTTTTGTGCGGTGTATGCTTGGTCGAAGATCCTTGAATTTAGATTTGATACATTTAGATCCCGACTTAGAAAGAACTCTTAGGAGACAATAAAGAGCACTAGTTGAAAGAGAGACAGTTGAGATGGGAGAAAATTTTAGGAACGCAAATCATTTGAAACATGTAGAGCAACCTAGAGCTTGGAACATGGATTCCACTACATACCTTAGGGATTTGTTCACACCCGTTGCGACTAACTCATCTTTTTGCATAGTGTTGCCACCTACCAATGCCACCCATTTTGACTTAAAGCCACATGTCATCCAACTCCTACCCTTATTTCATGGCTTAGATCTTGAAAATCCTTATAGTCATGTGAAGAAGTTCAAAGATATTTGTGCCACATTCAAGTTCCAGAACTTATCTGAGGAGTCAGTCCATCTTCGACTTTTCCCTTTTTCTCTTCACGATAGAGCTAGGACATGGTTGGATTCCAACACGCCCGGGTCTATTACATATTGGGAAAATTTGCTTAGCAAATTTTATCACAAGTTTTTCCCAATGTCTAGAGTGAATGAGTGCTGAAAAGAGATTAGTTCTTTCACTCAGGATGAGGATGAAAAGTTTTCTGAGAGCTGGGAGCGCTTCAAAGAGTTACTGATCAGATGCCCTTCACATGGATATGAGAAGTGGAGACTCGTTCAGTTCTTCTACTAAGGGTTGATTCAACCCAACCGTAACATGATTGAGTCTATGAATGGGGGGCATTCTTAAGTCTAACGAGAGATGAAGCATACGAAGCATTGGACAAGTTATCCGACAACTCGCAGCAGTGGGATTTTTCAAGCTATCAGGATAAGTCCATTCTTGCTCCTAAGAAATGAGGCATCTATGAGGTCAAGGAGGACGTTGACGTGAGGATAAAGTTAGATGCTCTCACTAAGTAGATTAACGCTCTCGCTGTGGGCCAATCCATCAATGTTGTCAACACATTCAATGTTGATAGTTGTTCCATCTGTGTTAGTCCCATGCATCTAGCACAGAATTGTCCATCAATGCCGGTTTTTGCCGAGTATCCTATGGAACAAGTGAACGCTTTCAATGACTATCGGAGGTAGTCAAATGGATCTTACTTTGAGACGTACAATCCAGGGTGGCGAAACCACCCTAATTTTTCATGGAAGCAGAGCCAATTAATGAATCAGGGAGAAGCCCCACATCATGCTCAAAATCAATACCCTCCCAGATTTACCCCACAAATTCCTAGTCATGGTCGTTCTGCCCATCCAGCACCATCACCTGCTTACCAAGCTCCCACTCAAACGCTAACACCAGTTTCACAGTCACTAGAGGACACCTTTAAGGAGTTCATAAAGATGACTGGGCAATCTATGAGCGAAGTAAGGAGTGCAACAATAGTAAACACCCAAGCAATTGCTAAACTGGAGAGTCAAATAGGGCAAATTGCTAGTCCCTTGGGTGAAAGAGAGAAGGGAAAGTTCCTCAGTCAGTCCGTGCCCAACCCGAAAGGACAGTTTGTCGTTGAAAATTCATCGAATTCTACGCACGGGGAGGAACAAGTGCAATCAATTGTCACATTGAGGTCTGGGAGACAAGTGGACAATCGAGTGGAAGAGAAACCTGCTATGCAGCAAGGGCAAGGAAGTGGCAACAATGAGAAGAGAGATGTTGAGCCATCTACAGCCACACCTACTGTGAAAGACCCTCCTAGGGCATTTGTACCTAAAGTGCCTTACCCTGAGAGATTACAGGCACTAAAAAAAGGAGGGAAGTATGAGGAAATTTTGGAGGTATTCAAGCAGGTCCAAATCAATATCCCATTTTTGGACGCCATCCATCAAGTGCCGTCATATGCCAAGTTTTTAAAGGACTTAATCACTATCAAGAAGAGGACGAATGTCTTGAAGAAGACATTTTTAACCGAGCAGGTGAGCTCAATCCTTCAGTGCAAGCTACCCATCAAGTATAAGTACCCAGGGTGTCCTACCATCTCTTGCACGATAGGAGTCAGCCATATTGAGAGGGCTCTTTTAGATCTAGAAGCTAGTGTGAATCTTCTACCCTACTCAGTCTATTTACAGTTGGGGTTAGGAGAATTGAAACCCACATCCACGACGCTTCAATTGGCTAACAGGTCAGTGAAGATACCACGGGGAGTAGTTGAGGACGTTTTGATAAAAGTGGATAAGTTCTATTTCCCTGTGGATTTTATTATGCTTAACACAGAGTCGATTCAGAATGTAGGGATTCAGATACCGGTTATTCTAGGGCGACTATTCTTAGCTATGGCTAATGCCCTGATCAATTGTAGGACAGTGGTGATGAAGATTTCCTTCGAGAATATAACAATGGAGCTGAATATCTTTGATATCAGTAAGCAACCACTGGAATATGATGAAGTGAGAAATGTGTGCTTGATAGAGGAGATTCTTGAGGAGACTGTGGATGAATCATGCATTGAGGACCCCCTGGAGGCATGCTTCGCTTAATTTGGAGAAGATTTGGATCTAGATAAGTTGCTCGAGCAAGTGAGTGCCATTTTGGAGTCTCCTTCCCGGGAGAGCAATGAAACGGAGGAGACTGCAGCACCTGAACCCCCTAAGAAGGAACTTAAGCCTTTACCATATAATCTTAAATATATGTTCCTAGGTCCAGCAGATTGTTTGCCTGTGATTATAGCTTCAGATTTGGTTGAGGCTCAAAAGGAAAAATTATTAGATGTTTTAAAAGAGTACAAAGAAGCTATTGGCCGGACTATAGAGGATATTAAGGGAATCAGCCCCTCGGTGGTGATGCACAAGATACATTTGGAGGAGAATGCCAAGCCATCGAGGGAGCCACAAAGAAGGCTCAACCCAGCTATGCAAGAGGTTGTGAGGACAGAAGTAATTAAGTTGTTGGATCATTTATCCAATCTCTTATAGCAAATGGGTGAGCCCAATTCATGTCGTGCCCAAACGAGCTGGATTGACGGTGGTGAAAAATAAGTGATGAGTCTTAAATATTGCATATTTTAGACCCTTAACTTACATTTGTTATGCTCTTAGTTAGTAGTATTTTACTTTATTTTACGTTTTTCTTGTGTTTTGTGTGTTTTTACAGCTTTGTGGAGAAAATGAAGCATTTCAGGAGATTTGAAGCTTCTGGAGACATTGCGCTCGATCGCACGACATATGCGATCGAGCGCACCTGCGTTCAAGCGCACCTGCCTTTGAACGAGCGCAAGGTCATCTATTCCACATCAAAATGTTTGCAGTGCATCGCACCTGCGCTTGAGCGCACCAGACACGCGATCGAGCGCACATACGATCCTGCGCACGAGACATGCGATTGATCGTACTTGCGATCGATCGCACCACACTGCGATCGAGCGCACACGGGCTGTATCCCACATCGAATCTACAACCTATTTTGCTCCGGGTCTTCCCCTATACAAGCACCATTTGGCTTCATAATCCAATGTACAATTCCTAAGCCACTTTGGTGTTTACCGGTGGACGTCCGCTAGCATTCTGGTGGATCCCGAAGGCATTGCTACCACGAGAGGAAGCGCCGCCCGTCAGCGAGTGGAATCTCTCCCATGTAAAGTTGTTTATTTATTTCTTTATATTCAGTTGTTTTTAGTTTAAATGTTTAGCACTTGTTATTATAGTTTTATAGTTATGAGTGGCTAGACTCTTCAGCTAAGGTTGAAGATGAAGCCCCGCCGTTGTTTGGCGTAGTAGTTCAGATTTGCTTGTACAAATCTGACAATTTTTAGTATAAATGTTCTGTCAATTATTTGAGTTAATCTTATAATTGATTGAGTTTAAATTGTCTGTTGGATTTTCTTTGTGTTTCATCTGATGGATACATTGAATGCTTTTCGATTAAATTGGATTCCCTTTGTGATTTGTTAAGAGCGGATACATCGGGTGCTTTTGGTTTAGTTGGGATATTCTTTGTTTTTTGTCTTATAGTTGGATTCATTGAATGTTTTGATAGGCTATATTTTTTAGAACATGTATGCTTAACTTCGGTGGGGTGGATTCGGAAACCTTAGTGCTTTTTATTATTAGTTTTAAAATCAATTTAATTTAGTTTTAATTTATTTTGCAAATTATCATTCAAAATTCGGAACTAGGTTAAGATAGAGTTAATTTAGATTAAAAATTATATTTTCACAATGCAATTCCCTGTGGATTCGACCTCGCACTTGCACAACGCTATACTGCAAATGACTCGTGCGCTTGCGAGTAAATTAAAACCCACAACAAGTTTTTGGCGTCGTTGCAGGGGAAATTGTTTTATTTGTGAAAATTTTTTGTCTGAATTGACTTTATTTTTCTACTAGTTAGTTATAAAAAAAAAATAATAATTTTTGTTTGCGTTATTCTGTTGCTTCTGCTGGTTAGTATCTCATTATTTTTCTGTTAGTGTATGCTTGGTCGGAGATCCTTGAACTTAGATTTGACACATTTAGATACCGACTTAGAAAGAACTCTTAGAAGGCAGAAAAGAGCACTAGTTGAGAGAGAGACTGTTGAGATGGGAGAAAATTTTAATCATCCTGAACATGTAGAGTAACCTAGAGCTTGGAACGTGGACTCCACTACATCCCTTAGGGATTTGTTCGCACCCGTTGCGACTAACTCATCTTCCTGCATAGTGTTGCCACCAACCAATGCCACACACTTTGATTTGAAGCCACATGTTATCCAACTCCTACCCTTATTCCATGGCTTAGATCTTGAAAATCCCTATAGTCATGTGAAGAAGTTCAAAGACATTTGTGCTACATTCAAATTCCAGAACTTCTCTGAGGAATCAGTCAATCTTCGACTCTTCCCTTTTTCCCTTCACGATAGAGCTAGGGCGTGGTTGGACTCCAACACGTCCGGGTCTATTACATCTTGGGAAAACCTGCTTAGCAAATTTTATCATAAGTTTTTCCCAATGTCTAGAGTGAATGAGTGCCGAAAGGAGATTAGCTCTTTCACTCAGGACGAGGATGAGAAGTTCTCTGAAAGCTGGGAGCGCTTTAAAGAGTTACTGATCAGATGCCCTCCACATGGATATGAGAAGTGGAGACTCGTTCAATTCTTCTACCAAGGGTTGACTCAACCCAACCGTAGTATGATCGAGTCTATGAATGGGGGGGCATTCTTGAGTCTGACAGGAGACGAAGCATATATGGCGTTGGACAAGTTGTCCGACAACTCACAGCAGTGGGATTTTTCAAGCTGTCGAGATAAGTCCATTCGTGCTCCTAAGAGGGGAGGCATCTATGAGGTCAGAGAGGACGCTGATTTGAGGATAAAGTTAGATGCCCTCACCAAGAAGATTGACGCTCTCACTGTGAGCCAATCCATCAATGCTGCCAACACATTCAATGTTGAAAGCTGTTCCATCTGTGCTAGTCCCATGCATCTAGCACAGAATTGCCCATCAATGCCGGCTTGTGCCGAGTATCCTATGGAACAAGTAAATGCTTTTAATGACTTTCGAAGGCAGTCAAATGGATCGTACTCCGAGATGTACAATCCAGGGTGGCGGAACCACCCAAATTTTTCATGGAGGCAGAACCAACCAATGAATCAGGGAGGATCCTCTCATCATGCTCAAAATCAATATCCTCCCGGATTTGCCCCACAAATTCCTAATCATGGTCGTTCTGCCCATCCAGCACCTTCACCTGCTTACCATGCACCCGCTCAAACACCAGCGCCAGTTTCACAGTCGCTAGAAGACACCCTTAAGGAATTCATGAAAGCGACTAGCCAAAATATGAGCGATGTGAAGAGTGCAATAATGGTAAACACCCAAGCAATTGCCAAGCTGGAGAGTTAAATAGGGCAAATTGCAAGTCACTTGGGTGAGAGAGAGAAAGGAAAGTTCCCCAGTCAGCCCGTGCAGAACCCAAAAGGATAATTTATGGTTGAGAGTTCATCAACTCCTACGCACGGGGAGGAACAAGTATAGTCGATTGTCACACTGAGGTCTGGGAGACAAGTGGACAATCGAGTGGAAGAGAGCCCTGCTATGCAGCAAGGGCAAGGGAGTGGCAACACAGAGAAGAGAGATGCTGAGCCATCTATAGCCACACCTACTGAGAAAGACCCTCCTAGGTCGTTTATACCTAGAGCACCCTACCCCGAGAGATTACAGGCGCCCAAGAAATGAGGGAAGTATGAGAAAATTCTGGAGGTATTCAAGCAAGTCCAAATCAATATCCCATTTTTGGATGCCATCCATCAAGTGCCATCATATGCCAAGTTTTTAAAGGACTTGGTCACTATCAAGAGGATGACGAATGTCCCAAAGAAGGCATTTTTGACCGAGCAAGTCAGTTCAATCCTTCAGTGCAAGCTACCCATCAAGTATAAGGACCCGGGGTGTCCTACCATCTCTTGCACGATAGGAGTCAGCCATATTGAGAGGGCTCTTTTGGATCTAGGGGCGAGTGTGAATCTTCTACCCTACTCAGTCTATGTGCAGTTGGGGTTAGGAGAATTGAAGCCCACATCCACGACGCTTCAATTAGCTGACAGGTCAGTGAAAAGACCACGGGGGATAGTTGAGGACGTTTTGATAAAAGTGGATAAGTTCTATTTTCCCGTGGATTTTATTGTGCTTGACATAGAGCCGGTTCAGAATGTAGGGATTCAAATACCGGTGATTCTAGGGCGACCATTCTTAGCCACGGCTAACGCCCTAATCAATTGTAGGACAGGGATGATGAAGATCTCCTTCGAAAATATGACAGTGGAGTTGAACATTTTTGATATCACTAGGCAACCACTGGAATATGATGAAATGAGAGATGTGTGATTGATAGAGGAGATTCTTGAGGATATTGTGGATGAATCAAGCATTGAGGATCCCATGGAGGCATGCTTTGCTCACTTTGGAGAGGACTTGGGTTTAGATAAGTTACTCGAGGAAGTAAATGCCATTTTGGAGTCTGATCCTCAAGAAAGCAAGGAAGAGGAGGAGAAGGTCTCACCAGAACCTCAAACGAAGGAACTTAAGCCTTTACCGGATAATCTTAAGTATAAGTTCCTGGGTCCAGCATACTATTTGCCTGTGATAATAGCTTCAGATTTGGGAGAGGCTCAAGAGGAGAAATTATTAGATGTTTTAAGAGAGCACAAGGAAGCTATCGGCTGGACCATTGAGGATATTAAGGGAATCAACCCCTCGGTGGTGATGCATAGGATACATTTGGAGGAAGATACTAAGCCGTCGAGGGAGCCGCAAAGAAGGCTCAACCCTGCTATGCAAGAGGTTGTGAGGGCAGAGGTTATTAAACTGTTAGATGCAGGGATCATTTATCCCATCTCTAATAGCAAGTGGGTGAGCTCCATTCATGTCGTGCCCAAGCGAGCTGGGTTAACGGTAGTAAAGAATAAGGACGACGAGTTGGTGCCAACTCGTGTGCAGTCTGGGTGGAGAGTGTGTATAGACTACCGTAAGCTGAACAGTGCCACAAGGAAGGATCATTTTCCACTTCCATTTATTGATCAGATGGTGGAGCGTTTGGCTGGGCACGAGTATTATTGTTTTTTGGATGGTTATTCTGGATATAACCAGGTCCCCGTGGACCCCGAAGATCAGGAGAAGACGACATTTACCTGTCCTTTTGGGATCTTTGCCTACCGTCGCATACCCTTTGGGTTATGCAATGCGCCCGCCACTTTTCAGCGGTGCATGGTCAGTATATTCTCTGACATGGTAGAGCGATTCTTGGAGATTTTCATGGACGACTTCTCCGTCTTCGGTTCAACATTTGAGGAGTGCCTGCACCGTCTCTCTTTGGTTTTGGTATGGTACAAGGAGAAGAACTTGGTGCTTAATTGGGAGAAGTTCCATTTTATGGTCAAGCAAGGAATTGTACTAGGGCATATCGTATCTCATCGAGGGATTGAGGTCGACAAAACGAAGGTGGATTTGATTTCCAGCCTTCCACCCCCACGTATGGTGAAAGAGGTTCGATCTTTTCTGGGCCATGTAGGTTTCTATAGGCGATTTATCCAGAATTTCAGCAAGATCGCCAGGCCCTTGTGTAAGTTGTTGCAAAAAGATGCCCTATTTCTATTTGATAAGGGTTGTAAGAAAGCATTTGGGGATCTGAAGAAAATTCTGACGTCCACACCCATTATTCAGCCACCTAACTGGAATGTGCCTTTTGAGATTATGTGTGACGCATCAGACTATGCTGTTGGAGTTGTTTTGGGGCAGCGTGTTGATAAACTTCCCCATGCTATTATTATGCAAGTCGAACTCTAAACGACGCACAACTCAATTACTCTACAACTGAGAAGGAGTTGCTTGCAGTCGTTTTTGCATTTGACAAGTTCAGATCCTACTTGTTAGGATCTAAAGTCATTATCTACTCGGACCATGCTGCATTGAAGTATCTTTTCTCTAAAAAAGATGCTAAATCTCGTCTTATCCGATGGATCTTGCTACTTCAAGAGTTCGACATTGAGATTCGGGATAAGAAAGGTTCGGAAAATGTGGTGGCGGACCATTTGTCTAGATTGATTGTGGAATTCAATGAGGCTGCCACTCCCATTTCTGAGACCTTTCCTGATGAGCAATTGATGCACATTGCTCATAGTCCCGCACCATGGTTTGCTGACATAGTGAACTATCTTGTCACCGGACACATGCCCTTGCATTGGGGGAGGCAAGATAAATCAAAATTTTTGGCCATGGTAAAACACTTTTTCTGGGACGATCCTTACCTGTTCAAGTATTGTCCTGATCAGATCATTAGACGGTGTATTCCTGAGCATGACCAATCTGATGTCATCGCCTTTTGTCATGATCATGCATGTGGAGGCCATTTTAGTGCTAAAAAGACCGCTGCAAAGATTTTGTAGTGTGGATTTTATTGGCCTACCCTGTTCCGGGACTCTCACACCTACTGTATATCTTGTGAGCGTTGCCAAAAGCTAGGGATTCTTTCTAGGAGAAACATGATGCCCCTCAACCCTATTCTGATTGTTGAGATTTTTGATGTGTGGGGCATTGATTTCATGGGACCATTCCCAAACTCCTTTGGCTACCTATACATTCTAGTTGCTGTGGACTATCTGTCCAAATGGGTGGAGGCTGTTGCGTGCAAGACCAATGACCACAGAGTTGTGGTCCAGTTCTTGAAAGACACTATTTTTGCTCGTTTTGGTATGCCTCGAGCAATCATAAGTGATGGAGGTAAGCACTTTTGCAACAAGATCTTTGAGCAGTTAATGAAGAAATATTGTATCACGCACAAAGTTGCCACCCCATATCACCCACAGACGAGTGGTCAAGTGGAAATTTCAAATCGCGAGATCAAACATATTTTGGAAAAGACTGTGAACCCTACTAGAAAGGATTGGTCTTTGCGATTGACGGATGCACTGTGGGCATATCGGACAGCCTTCAAGATGCCAATTGGCATGTCTCCCTATCGCATTGTATACGGAAAGGCATGTCACCTTCCGGTTGAATTAGAGCATCGTGCGTATTGGGCTGTCAAGCAACTAAATTTTAATCTTTCCAAGGCTGGCTCACAACGAAAGCTCCAACTCAATGAATTAGAGGAGCTGCGGAATCATGCATATGAGTGTGCCCAATCATACAAAGCACAAATGAAGAAGACTCATGACCAAAATATTTTGAGACGAGCTTTTGAGCCGGGTCAGAGAGTTCTTCTTTATAATTCGCGCCTGCATCTTTTTCCAGGCAAGCTCAAATCCCGATGGTCAGGCCCATTCATTATTCGATCGGTTTTTCCTCATGGGGCCATCGAGATTGAGGATCCTAAGAATGGTAATACTTTCAAGGTAAATGGAAAGAGTCTAAAACCATTCTTAGAGTTGAGGAGTCCGGACATTAAGACGATACTGTTGGAGGATCCTAGTTACTCAGATTGAGTGTAGTATTCTAGGGAGAGTCTGGCTGAAGACGTAAAACTTAGCGCTCATGGGAGGCACCCCACAGCTTATCTTTTCTTTTGTTTATTTATTATTTCGCATTTTTATGATTAATGTTTGTTTCCAGTATTTTTTGTTTTCCAGTTTTTATTTTTCAGGGACAAAGCGTACTTCAGTTCAAGTTTGGGGGTATGCTATGAGCCATACCAGTCCAGATAGTTCTCCATATCTCAGGTCAGCTCTTTCCATATTAGTCACACATTGGGGTCAATATGTAATTTAAGTTTGGGGGTATGGGAGACACATCACACACTTTGTCCTAATTTGTTGTCTTTTCGTCATAGAGATAAATGCATGCTCATGTTATCGTGAAATTTTGGTTGATCTAAACATTTTCTGTGATGTGATGTCATTGGTGAGCTTAACATTTTGAACACATGATCTGGTGATACATTTTTAAAATTTAGTTACTTACTTTAGGCATTTTGAGAATTCACATGTTTGATCTGATCTAGCACGAGCACATTAGCACAAATTATGTGAGGTATGACATGTGATTTTAATGTGTATTTTTCCTTATTTTAACTGAAACTGGATGACTTGTTGGATGAACTCTTGGGCATATAAAAAAAAAAATTATCAATAAATTTTTCGCTGAGTAACTGGACCTCTTGCCTTAGTAAGCAGTGAGTGTTCACGTCAAAAGGTGGAATTTTGCTTGGTAATATTAAGGTCGGTTTAATTTCGTAGCCTTTTTGACTCGAGTTAGTAAGTCTTTAGGGGTGTCTTTACACCTAATGCCCTAAAACCACCTGGTTTGGGATTCATTGACTTAACACTCGCTACATGGGTCAATTAGAAAGCTTAAGGGAACTAAACATAGCCGTGCCTTATTAAAAAAAAAAAAAAGAATAAAATAAAAACTATGCCTTTTCGTTCATTTTTTATGGGAAATTCGGTGAATATTGAGACATGGAGACCTTACACATTAGAGTTACTTGGAAGCTTCATTTTTATATATGCTAATTCACCTTACACTGATTCAAGCTTATTATGCCTTATCCTGCCTTTTGTAAGTAATTAGATTTTAACATTTCTATTCATTGCGAAGATGGGTTCACCTTTTTAAGCTTGCTTATGAATGAATATCATGGTGATGTGTGCTCCTTAAATTTTTGGATACCATGAGTGATGAATTTATCTTTATGTTCTTTGTTTTTCATTGAGTCTTTTATTTTGTTTTGCTAAGGGACTAGCAAAATATAAGTTTGGGGGTATTTGATGAGTCTTAAATATTGCATATTTTAGACCCTTAACTTACATTTGTTATGCTCTTAGTTAGTAGTATTTTACGTTTTTCTTGTGTTTTGTGTGTTTTTACAGCTTTGTGGAGAAAATGAAGCATTTCAGGAGATTTGAAGCTTCTGGAGACATTGCGCTCGATCGCACGACATATGCAATCGAGCGCACCTGCCTTTGAACGAGCGCAAGGTCATCTATCCCACATCGAAATGTTTGCAGTGCATCGCACCTGCGCTCGAGTGCACCAGACACGCGATCGAGCGCACATGCAATCGTGCGCACGAGACATGCGATCGATCGCACCACACTGCGATCGAACGCACACGGGCTGTATCCCACATCGAATCTGCAACCTATTTTGCTCCGGGTCTTCCCCTATATAAGCACCATTTGGCTTCATAATCCAATGTACAATTCCTAAGCCACTTTGGTGTTTACCGGTGGACGTCCGCTAGCATTCTGGTGGATCCCGAAGGCATTGCTACCACGAGAGGAAGCGCCGCCCGTTAGCGAGTGGAATCTCTCCCATGTAAAGTTGTTTATTTATTTCTTTATATTCAGTTGTTTTGAGTTTAAATGTTTAGCACTTGTTATTATAGTTTTATAGTTATGAGTGGCTAGACTCTTCAGCTAAGGTTGAAGATGAAGCCCCGCCGTTGTTTGGCGTAGTAGTTCAGATTTGCTTGTACAAATCTGACAATTTTTAGTATAAATGTTCTGTCAATTATTTGAGTTAATCTTATAATTAATTGAGTTTAAATTGTCTATTGGATTTTCTTTGTGTTTCATCTGATGGATACATTGAATGCTTTTCGATTAAATTGGACTCCCTTTGTGATTTGTTAAGAGTAGATACATCGGGTGCTTTTGGTTTAGTTGGGATATTCTTTGTTTTTTGTCTTATAGTTGGATTCATTGAATGTTTTGATAGGCTATATTTTTTAGAACATGTATGCTTAACTTCAGTGGGGTGGATTCGGAAACCTTAGTGCTTTTTATTATTAGTTTTAAAATCAATTTAATTTAGTTTTAATTTATTTTGCAAATTATCATTCAAAATTCGGAACTAGGTTAAGATAGAGTTAATTTAGATTAAAAATTATATTTTCACAACGCAATTCCCTATGGATTCGACCTCGCACTTGCACAACGCTATACTGCAAACGACTCGTGCGCTTGCGAGTAAATTAAAACTCACAACAAAAAGGATGAGGAGTTGGTGCCAACTCGTGTTCAGTTAGGATGGAGAGTATGTATAGACTACCGCAAGTTGAATGCTGCTACAAGGAATGATCATTTTTCACTCCCATTTATTGATCAGATGGTGGAGCATTTGGCTGGGCACGAATATTATTGCTTTTTGGATGGTTATTCTGGATATAACCAGGTCCCCGTGGACCCTGAAGATCAGGAGAAGACGAAGTTTACATATCCTTTCGGGACATTTGCCTATCGTCGCATGCCCTTTGGGTTATGCAATGCACCCGCTACTTTTCAGCGGTGCATGGTCAGTATATTCTCTAATATAGTAGAGCGATTCTTAGAGATTTTCATGGATGACTTCTTCGTTTTTGGTTCATTATTTGAAGAGTGCCTGCACCGTCTCACTTTGGTTTTAGTGCAGTGCAAGGAGAAGAACCCGGTGCTTAATTGGGAGAAGTACCATTTTATGGTTAAGCAAGGCATTGTACTGGGGCATGTCGTATCTCATCAGGGGATTGAGGTCGACAAAGCGAAGGTGGACCTGATTTCTAATCTTCCAACCCCATGTACGGTGAAGGAGGTTCGATCTTTTCTGGGCCATGCAGGCAGGCGATTTATCTAGAATTTCAGCAAGATTGCCAGGCCTTTATTCAAGTTATTGTTGAAGGATGCCCCATTTGTCTTTAATGAAGACAGTAAGAAAGCATTTGTGGATCTGAAGAAGATTCTGACGTCCACACCCATTATTCAGCCACCCAACTGGGGTGTGCCTTTTGAGATTATGTGTGACGTATCAGACTATGCTGTTGGAGTTGTTTTGGGGCAGTGTGTTGATAAACTTTCCCATGTTATCTATTATGCAAGTCGAACTCTAAATGATGCACAACTCAGTTACTCTACCACTGAGAAGGAGTTGCTAGCAGTCATTTTTGCATTAGACAAGTTCAAATCCTACTTGTTAGAATTTAAAGTCATTATCTACTCGGACCATGCAGCATTGAAGTATATTTTCTCTAAAAAAGATGCTAAATCTCATCTTATCCGATGGATCTTGCTACTTCAAGAGTTCGACATAGAGATTCAGGATAAGAAAGGTTCCGAAAATGTGGCGGTGGACCATTTGTCTAGATTGATTGTGGATTTCACTGAGGCCGCCATTCTCATTTCTAAGACCTTTCTTGATGAGCAATTGATGCACATTGCTCACAGTCCCGCACCATGGTTTGCTGATATAGTGAACTATCTTATCACCAGTCAAATGCCTTTACATTGGGGGCGACAAGATAAATCAAAGTTTTTGGCCATGGTAAAACATTTTTTCTGGGATGATCCTTACCTATTCAAGTATTGTCCCAATCAGATCATCAGAAGATGTATTCCTAAGCATGACCAATCTAATGTCATCGCCTTTTGTCATGATTATGCTTGTGGAGGCCATTTCAGTGCTAAAAAGACCGCTGCGAAGATTTTACAGTGTGGATTCTATTGGCCTACCCTGTTCCGAGACTCTCACACCTACTGTGTATCTTGTGAGCATTGCCAAAAGCTAGGGAGTCTTTCTAGGAGGAATATGATGCCCCTCAACCCTATCCTAATTATTGAGATTTTTGACGTGTGGGGTATTGATTTTATGGGACCGTTCCCAAACTCCTTTGGCTACCTGTATATTATGGTTACTGTGGACTATCTGTCCAAATGGGTGGAGGCCATTGCATGCAAGACCAATGACCACAGAGTTATGGTCCAGTTTTTGAAGGACACTATCTTTGCTCGTTTTGGTATGCCTCGAGCAATCATAAGTGATGGAGGTAAGTACTTTTGCAACCGGATTTTTGAGCAGTTGATGAAGAAGTATTTCATCACACACAAGTTGCCATGTGGCCAAGTGAAAATTTCCAATCGCGAGATCAAGCAAAATTTGGAGAAAACTGTGAACCCTAGTAGAAAGAATTGGTCTCTGCGATTGACTAATGCACTATGGGCATATCGGATAGACTTCAAGACGCCAATTGGCATGTCTCCCTATTGTATTGTGTACGGAAAGGCATGTCACCTTCCGGTAGAATTAGAGCATCGTGCGGATTGGGCTATTAAGCAGCTGAAATTTAATCTTTCCAAAGTTGGCTCACAAAAGAAGCTCCAACTCAATGAATTAGAGGAGCTGCAGAATGATGCATATGAGTGTGCACGATCATACAAGACACAAATGAAGAAGACTCATGACCAAAACATTTTGAGACAAGCTTTTGAGCCGGGTTAAAAAGTTCTTCTTTACAACTCACGCCTGCATTTTTTTCCAGTCAAGCTCAAATCTCGATGGACAGACCCATTTATTATTCAGTTGGTTTTTTCTCATGGGGCCATGAGGATCCAAAGAATGGTAACACTTTCAAGGTAAATGGACAGAGGCTAAAACCATTCTTGGAGTTGAGGAGTCCGGACATTGAGACGATATTGTTGGAGGATCCTAGTTACTCAGATTGAGTGTCGTCTACTATGGAGAGTCTGGCTGAAGACTTTAAACTTAACGCTTATGGGAGGCACCCCACAGCATAACCTTTATGTATATTTATTATTTTTTCATATTTATGATTACTGTTTGTTTCCAATACTTTTTGTTTTCCAGTCTTTATTTTTCAGGGACAACGCGTACTTCAGTTCAAGTTTGGGGGTATACTATGAGCCATACCAGTCCAGATAGTTCTCCATATCCCAGGTCAGCTCTTTCCATATTATTCACACATTGGGGTCAATGTGTAATTTAAGTTTGGGGGTATGGGAGACATATTTCACACACTTTGTCCTAATTTGTTGTTGTTTTTTTAGTAAAGATAAATGCATGTTCATATTCGTTTGAAAATTTTGGTTGATCTGAAAAATTGTAATGTGTTTTCATTGGTAAGTTTAAAACTTTGAACACATGATCTAATGATAGAGTTTAAAACTTTGTTACTTTGGGTATTTGAGAATTCACATGTTTGAGCCAATCTAACACGAGCACATTAGCACATATTTGTGTAAGGTATGACATGCGATTTCAATGTGTATGTTTCCTTGACTTAACTGAAACTGGATGACTTGTGGGATTAACACTTGGGCATAGAAAAGCAAATAAAAAAAATAATGATGATCATCAATAAACTTTCCACTGAGTAACTGGATCTCTTGCCTCAGTAAGCAGTGAGTGTTCACGTCAAAAGGTGGGAATTTTATTCATAATGATCACTGCGAAATTTTCGCTGAGTAATTGGACCTCTTGCCTCAGTAAGGAGTGAGTGTTCACATCAAAAGGTAGAAATTTTGTTTGGTAGCATTAAGGTCAGTTTAGTTTCGTAGCCTTTTTTACTCGAGTTAGTAAGTCCTTAGGGGTGTCTTTACACCTAATGCCCTAAAACCATCTGGTTTGGGAGTCATTGACTCAACACTCATTACATGGGTTAATTAGAAAGCTTAAGGGAACTAAACATAGCAGAGTCTTATATAAAAATAAAATAAAATAAAATAAAACTATACCATCGTTGTTCATTCTGATGAGAAATTCTGTGAATCTTGAGACGTGAAAACATTGTACATTGAACTTATTTGGAAACCTCATCAGTATATGCTAATTCACTTTACACTGATTCAAGCTTGTGATGTCTTAGCATGCCTCTTGTAAGTAATTAGGTTTTAAATTCTTATTCATTGTGAAGATGGGTTATATTTTTTAAGCTTGCTAATGAACAAATTTCATGATTTTGAGTGCTCCTTAAATTTTTGGATACCATGAGTAATGAACTTATCTTTGTGTTCTTTGTTTTTTTTTTAAACTATTTTTTTATTTTGTTTTGCTAAGGGACTAGCAAAATATAAGTTTGGGGGTATTTGATGAGTCTTAAATATTGCATATTTAAGCCCTTATATTAAATTTGTTAAGCTCTTAGTTTGTATTATTTCACTTTATTTTATGTCTTTTCTGTGTTTTGTGTATTTTTATAGATTTGTGGAGAAAATGAAGCATTTTGGGAGATGTCAAGCTTCAAGAGCAAAAGCTGAGGATACCTAGTGCGATCAAGCACACGAGACATGCGATCGAGCGCACATGCAATCATGTGCACAAGACATGCGATTGATCGCACCATTCTGCGATCGAGCGCACTCGAGCAGTATCCCACATCGAATCTGCAACCCATTGTGCTCCAGGACTCCCCCTATAAAAGCACCATCTCACTTCATCATTCGGTGTGCAATTCCTGGTGCCATTTGGTGCAATCCAGTGGATGTCTGCTAGCATTTTGGTGGATCCCGAAGGCTTTGCTACCACGAGGGGAAGTGCTGCCCAACAGCGAGTGAAATTTCTCCCATATATAGTCAGTTTTAATTTATTGCTTTTTTTAGTTTAATGTTTAGTACTTTTATTATGAACTCTAGTTTCGTGATCATAAGTGGCTAAAATCTTCAACTAAGGTTGAAGATGAAGCCTCGCCGTTGTTTAGCATAATAGTTTCAGATATGTTTATACAATTCTAATGTTTTTTTTAGTATAAATGTTCTGTCAATTATTTGAGTAAAATCTTATGATTGATTGCGTTTAAATTGTTTTGTTGGATATTCCGTGTGTTTCATCTGATGGATACATCAAATTTTTTTTGATTAAATTGGATTTCCTTTGTGATTTGTTAAAAGCGGATACATTGAATGCTTTTGGTTTAATTGGGATATTTGCTGTTTTTTGTTTTAAGTTGGATTCATGGAATGTTTTGATAGGCTATTTTTAGAACATGAAGATATATGCTTAATTTTGGTGGGGTGGATTCAGAAACCTTAGTGTTTTTATTATTAGTTTTTAAATCAATTTAGTTTAGTTTATATTTGTTTTGCAAAATATAATTCAAAATTCGGAACTAGGTTAAGATAAGGTTAGTTTAGATAAAATTATATTTTCACAACGTAATTCCTTGTGGATTCGACCTCGACTTGTACAACACTATATTGTAAAAGACTCGTGCACTTGCAAGTAATTTAAAACTCACAACACGACGCTTCTAAGCGCCGCTATATGTATTAAAATTCATATATAACGGTACTTTGAAGCGCCGTTATATG
The DNA here is from genome assembly GCA_023935145.1 of Bretschneidera sinensis. Lineage (NCBI taxonomy): Eukaryota > Viridiplantae > Streptophyta > Magnoliopsida > Brassicales > Akaniaceae > Bretschneidera > Bretschneidera sinensis. The sequence continues at coordinate 68,838,434 of CM043700.1, read as the reverse complement.
TTCTTTGTATAAAGAAGCACCGGCGGTTATTATATTGTGGCGTTTTTAAGAAGCGCCGGAAATGAAGCGCCGACAAATTTCAATTATCTTGTAGTGCCACCGTAGTGCCATATATTCATACAAACCACACCAATTGATTAGCAATAATAATTGAGCCTCCCTATCATTTAAAAGAGACTTCAATGTACATTATATATTACTAATTTACTACTAATTCAAGCTCAAATTAAGTCATCCCTGAAGAGAGGAAATTCATCTCATAGGCTCATAGCAAAGGTATGTATGGAGCTTTTTGAAGTTTAGCATAGGTATACATTATGGTTATACGGTTCCTCGATCAACAGCTTCCAAATAGTTATTTTCTTTGTAGCTAGATCCACAATGTCATCTCTATATAGATGGGCCTCAAAGCTCTACTGCATGGGAATTGACTTCCTCCAAAGCTGCTATATTTAGGTAAAAATTATTTATGGAAATGGATTCAAACCAAACTCGAACTGAAAATTATTCGAATTTGGCTCATGAAAATAAATACTAATCAAATCAAAACCGAACTTGAACTCAAACTCGACTCATCAAGAAATTGGCGAGCTCAAAGCCCACTTAGGAGCTTATTCGAGCTCAACTCTATCAAAAATTCATCCTGAGCTAAAGCCTTTAAAAGCTTACTTCTTCACAAATTTTCAACTAATTTATTAAATCTGCTAGGATTGTTAGGATTGATCAAGCTAAAGCTCTTACAAACCTCAATAACTATAAATATCAACTTCATTGGCCAACAAAAATAGCCACAACGTATGGGCTGATGCAAGTTTGAGTTGAAATCCACATGATATTTGTAGGACCTTGTCCATACACTCAACTTGAATGTAGGCGATGTGGGATTCAAAACACTCTTGCATTCAATAGTATTTATAGGTGTTTCTCCCTTGCCTCAATTGATATATAAGCAACTAGGATTCAACCACATTTTGTGAAGAACACAATTCCACATCGATTGGAAACACAATAGATTCATGGAGTTTCCCTATAAAATGCCAGTTGTACTTCAAATTTCAACTTGAACTTGAAGACCATGCTATAAATGCAATGCCTTTGATTGTTATCAAAGTTTTAATTAATTAATTTTTATTGAAACAAAACAAATTGGGGATTGCTTGGGAGCAAGACCTCTGAATGTCTAAGTTAAAAGTGTTGGATGAACAAATACTTGAGTTGTCTCGTGAGCTGTTGAGTTGAAATTGCTTGGGAGCAAGACCTTTGAATGTCTAAGTTAAAAGTTTTGGATGAACAAATACTTGAGTTGTCTCGCGAGCTTTCAAGTTGAAATTTTAACGGTTTGAGCTTGACTTAATTTCTCAAACAAGTTTAAAATTAAGCTCGAGCTTGGCTCGAGCTTGAGGTTTTCAAGCCATGAGTCGAATTTTCGTGACATTCGAGCTCCTTGCGAGCTGCTCGGATTGAATCCACCCCTAGTTGAAACTTTATAATCTCAACATGGGATAGGATGAGGGAGAGGAACAGATGTAGAGAGGATTCTTATCCGGTGATGACATGATAAAATTATCCAGTTTTTGGGTAGGATGAGACATCTCTGTAGGATTTTAAATTGATATCTTCAATCACCAAGAATCTATAGATGAGTAGAAAACACCTAATTTATAAATAAAAAGTAAATAATACTTATTTTAGATTCTTAGCTCCATCTTTAATAGTGCAACGAAAATCTTTAGCAAATAGAAGCAATGAAGCAATCTCCATTAAGAAACATTAGGATCTTCCTTTCTTCGGTTTTCCTTTAGCACACATCAGCCTCAATGGGGCAATTAACCCTAATTTTTGGAGAATATGATGCTTCTAGGGTTGATAATTGGAGGGGGACCCAATTTATACTTTATGTAGTGATCCAATGGTCAGCCCATCAAAAGTCCAAAAGGTCAACTATAACTTCCACTATCTAGCCCATATTAAACATAATAAAGTTTTAGGCTCACTGTAAATATATTTCTATATTGGAATCTCTTTAGGTCTTACTTGATAAATCAACACTTAGCCTATTTTGTGACAAAATCCAAAAGCCCACAGGTAATGTAAACCCACAAATTGGAATTTTTTTAGTATTTCTCCCACTTGGGCGACATTACTTGTGATTAGTTTTAAGAATAAATTTTATCATTTTAAAAATGACTCTCAGGCTAAGATAACTATAAAACTTTATGCATGTCGTTTAAAACATTGGTCTAGAGACTACTCCAAATGTCAATCTGGTCTAATGTAGTCCTCAACACTGAAACATGACGGTGAATGCATCTTTTAAGTGACACAAGACCTTTCATGGTCACAGTAATCAACAAAATCCACTTATATGGATCTAATATGGTAGTGTAGAAAGGAAACAACATCCACCACGTGGTCTTTATATGCTGCTTTTCTCTTGTCAGTCACTTTTAATTTTCTCCACTTTAAGCAGCACAAGCACACTAGAGAAAATACTTTATATTTTTTTAACAAAACATGTATGTCTCATCTAAAACTTTAATATCTCAAGATATATTTTATGTGCCACAAGATATACACTTAAGGCTATGATCAAAATGTCCTTAGCCTTTGCTCAAGACTGGCACACGTCTTAAGACTTTTAGCTTTTATATAACATGTCAAAATATACACCAAGTATCCATATGCACTATATCAGAGTAATATAAAAAACTGTAAAGATATCAAACTGTACATAACTAAATGGTATGTGATATATTTTAACTGAAGTACAACACCAAAAGATGTAAATAACTGAAGTACATCAATAAAAGATATAAAGAATAATGTAAATAGATAGAGAAAATGCAATATCTCCCACTAACCAAGTATATCCAAAGATACCTTAAGTCCATACTTTATGCATGTCACTTTAATGCATTGGGGAAAAGTCCCTTGGTTAGAGCATTAGCAACCAAATTATCTGTTTTATTATTCTTTTTCAGTAATGTTACCCTACTTTATTAATTCCTTAATTATTAAGAACTTTACCTCAATATACTTGGACCTTGTGATATCCTTCATTATTCTCTAAGAACAACTATTATCATAGTACAACTGTATGGGCTTACCAATAGAAATAACCATGAACAACTCGACATCTATATTCTTAAACCAAGTAGCTTGTGTTGTGGCCAAATCATATCATTAACTTATATTACATGATAGAAGAAACAACAAGTGTCTACTCAACATTTTCCTAGAATAACACCTCTTGCCACCATAACTATATAACCTAATGAAAACTTCATTTTATCCTAAAATCTGGTAAAGTTTGAATCCATATACTCCACCATCTCAAGATTAACCCTTCTGTAACTAGGTTGAAATTCTTAAACCTCTTCAAGTACTTTATAACTTTCTAAGTAGCCACCCAATAAATTGAATCCTTCAGGCTCCCAAGAAAATCCCATTGCAACAAAGCCTATATTTATGGATTTTAGTTCCAAGAAAAACATATATCTTTCCAAGGCCTTTTATTTCAGAATACCTAAACATTAGCTACTTAACCTTATGTAATAGTCCTAGGACATCACCAACAAGCAAAATTTCATTCTCATTTAAGATAAGGAAGATAATATTGCTCCCACTAATCTTGACATATATTCATTGATACACATTTGTTTTCAACAAACCCATACGAAGTCACTATATCATCAAATTTCATATACTACTATCTAAAAGCTTACTTTGAACTCTTATATAGACTTTTGTATGTTTACATATATAATGGTTTTTCACGATCTTACTTAAATTCCTTAGGCTGCACCATATAGACTTCCTTATAAAGTCTCCAGACAAGAAAACAATTTTCATTTCCATATGATGTAGCTTTAAAACCTGCCATGATCACTCTAAAAGTATCCTTAGTGGAAATTAGAGAGAAAGTTTCATTGTAAACAATTATTTCTCTCCGAATGAACCATTTAACAAACAATATGGACAAGAAACTTTCAATCCTATGAACTCCTAAGTCTTACAACCATTATAAAACTTTACAAGCTCAACTTTTGTAAGCTCCCTAAAACCAGTATCTAGTCTTATTGAATGCAACTTATCTCTCATCACATCTCACCACAGATCTAACTGAAAACTAGAAAACAACTTCTGAAAAAATCACTTGGTGATCAACCACATTGCCAATATTATAGTCACTCTTATCTGAATAGTTCATATCTAAATATTGACAAATCTTCACTCCATGGTGGACCAAAACGGGTACACTACACAATTACATTTTACTGTTGAGGAGTTTTGATAGGAACTAGTTAAGTAGCTAGCTCCTGCTCCTTCACAGGTCACACCATAGATTTAGGAACCAATATCTTCATCTTTATAGGTAGAGAAAAACAAATTGTCTAAACTTCCTCACTTTCCTTAATTATCAGAGAATAGCTACCCTTTTCAATCATATCAACACTAGAAACTTAGTGTCTTTGATTCCACAATTATAGTATTTTTAGGTAAGTCTATGAAAGTTATTCCCTAAGAATGATTTGAGTACCTTATGAAGAAGCAACAAAAGAATCTTGAATCCAACTTACTTTCATTTGGAATATATAGGTGTATTTCGGCAAAACATTCATTAAATACAAAGGCTATCAATATTAAGGTTTCCACTAAGTCGATAATTCAAAAGAGCTTTAGATACAATTTTACTAGGTACTTTATTAAGGATTTACTAAACTGTAGTATTGGTCTCAACACAAAGGTAATATAGTCTTGACATGTTTCTTTCCACAATCTTAAATGTGCGATTTCGCCTTTTGGCTATATCTTTATGTTCAGAACTGGCTTATATAGTGTATCGGGTCACTATTTCCCAAACTTTCAAGCATCTAGCAAACAGACCTTTGAGTTATCCTGAAACTTCATGTTTGCCAAAATACTCATCTTACTTATCAGACCTAATAATTTTTAATAATTTTCCCAGTTGTCTCTTAACTTTAGTCCTAAATCTTGAACTTGTTAAGAAAATCCAACTTTCCTTTAATTAAGAACATGTATCCACAACAGGATCTGTCATCAATGAATGATACAAGTGTTTACACTTACATATGATAGTTAGAATATTGAAAAATAATGTGGATGACTTCAACAAGATTATATCTACAAGATGCACTCTTGTCTTTATCATGGTTAATTTATTCCTAAACAGCTCCACATATGTTTATTTGAGACTATGTCAAATGTATTCTTTTATCACCATTTTCACTCTCTCCCTAGAAATGTGACCAAAGTATTAATGCCACAATATGGAAGACTTTTCTTTAATTAGAGATCTTTCAATAATACTTGATCAACTTTATATGAGGTTTATGGACTTCATTTGGAGCTTAACACAATCCATACAATCCATAGGAAAAAGTTAAATGGATAATAGTTTTCAAATCGAAAGATAATTTAACCATATAATCTTAGTCATAAAAACATAACTAATCTTGTTCAAAACTTGGAAACAAAAATGAATTTCACCTTAGGATCATATATAAAGTGTGTCCCTTAATAGTAGATTAAATCTAGAATCTAAAGTTAACCAAACTACTCCTATGAACTTTATGTCCACATGATCATTGTTGCTAACTATAAGTTTAAACTCTCATTTATTTGGCTTTCTCTTGCTCATGAATCTTTTTACGGTAAGAACAACACAATTACCATTGTTTAGCCACCGCACTAAATGGGGCTTCAGTTACATTGGATTCATTTAGAACAAGAGCTAAAGAGTTATTTTCACGATCGCGATTCTTTATTATTATTATTCTGAACAATTTTAAAAGCACTAGATTTACTCATCTTACCTTTTTTAATACGTGTTTTGGAAACAAGTAAGGAAATGTGAGATTTCTTACATAATTTGAAAAAGGAATATCTTCATGATGTACTACCAACCACATCCTTTCTCAACACACTTTGTGGAATTTAACTTATTTAGAATTGAGCCTATAACGACACTCAATATCTTTTCACCACAACAATCCAATCAGTAGGTGTTGTAGAACAAATCTCTTAATGATTACCAGGCACACATAATCAAACTTAATCCATGCTTCATTAATCTGTTACTTAATCAAAACTGTTATCCTTAAGTTCTATAGGCTTATCCTTATTCTTTGCTAAGTATACATCTACCATCACAATGACAAACTCTACAACTTTTTTATACTTAATGAAATTCGAACCAATTAAAACTTCAATGGCTACCGTATTGTTCTTAATAGTAAAGGTGACTTATATAGTTAAACAATGTAACTTTTTTAGCAAACTGTGGTGTTATAATGTACTCCAAAACCATAAATAAGTACATCTTTTGAGAGTTCATATGCATTATCATGTAAATACCTTTGGGCTGAATTCATGACATGCAATTATGTAACCCTTCACATAGAAACGGCCATGAAAATCTATTACAACCTTCGCAAATCTACAACCTTTAAGTGTATATATCCCTTGGGTCACTCACTTATCAACTATATGCTCCTTATATGATCTTCTCAGTTCCAATACACAATCATCACTTTTGGGTGTATGATCATATACTTGAATCAAAGACATCCCACTACCGTATAGGATAGAAATTCCACAAATTCAATCGAAAAGGCCGCAGTGGCTATAATTTCAACTAAATCTATTAAACTCTCCCATACTGTGACATACTTTATATTACTCACACCTTTATTACTTAATAGATCTTAGCATTATAGACATGAGGCAAATTATGTCTCTAAGATCACAGTTCAATCATATGACATTAACTTTATGAAATGCATTTATTGATGCACTTCTATTATAATGTCACATTTCATGGTAATTACATTGTTAACAATTTTATATTTTCCATAGAAATTGTTTTGAGCTGATTTGGAAATGAATCGGGGCACTTTATGTGAAAATAAGGCAAAAACAGGGTGATAGTCGACCGTGGCTAACTTATAGTCAACTGTTAAAACTTTCAATTCACTTTATGTGATTGTACTCGTCTGTCAAGCATTTTTGCTAGAGTCTTGCTACAAGATAGTCGATTGTAGTAAGCCACAGTCGACTATCAAAAGTCTCTATTGGATCCTTACTTTAGGACAATTGACTATAGCAAGCCATAATAAACGGTCAAAAGTTTATGTCCAAAACTCTATTTTAGGATAGTTGACTATGGCAAGCCACAGTTGGCTATAAATAGTTTTTATCCAAAACATTCCATTGGGATAGTTGACTATAAACCCAACACCTGAAGATTTTTTTCTTGATTTTCACACTTTTTTTCTTGCCCAAAATCAATTTTCTTTATATTCAAACAACATTTAAGGGTTTTTGATTGATTTTTTTTTATGTGTTATAATCCTTATAAAATCTATTAATTCAACCAAATAACCTTAATCTAGCAGATAACTAGCAATTTATTAATTTAATTAACACAATCAAAACATCTAAAACATTGATTTCAATCTATATAAACAAGCAAATCAATCCTCATATTAGCAACAATCAAGCATATTAACTTTATTGCTATATTAAAACCCTAGGATGCTTTCTATCATACTTTATTAAATCAATTGAATGGGCCTTAATTAGGGTTTTAAATCCAATCTATGGTGGCTTTGATACCACAAGTAGGATTTCAAATTTATATTCTTAGTCCCTGAGAATCCATAGATGGGTAGAGAACACCTATTCCATAGATAGAAAGTAAATAATACATACCCTAAATCCTTAACTCCATCTCTAATAGTGTAGTGGAAATATTTAGCGAATAGAAGCGATGAAGCAATCTCCATTAGGAAACACTACGTTCTTCCTCTCCTTGGTTGTCCTTTAGCACACACTAGCCATGATAGGGCGGTTAACCCTAATGTTTAGAGAATATGATGTCTCTAGGGTTGAGAATTTGAGGAGGAACCTAGCTTATACTTTATATAGTAATCCAACAGCAAGCCCATCAAAAGGCCCAAATATCAACTATAGCCTACACTAGCTAGCCTATATTAGACACAATAGAGTTTTATGCCCTATGTAATTAGATTGCTCTATTAGGCTCTCTTTAAGTCTTACTTGATAAACTAATACTTAGCCCATTTTGTGACAAAATCCGAAAGCCCACAAGTAATGTAAGCTCACTAATTGAAAAAAATTGAACAATCCCATCATTCTACTTATCTATCTCATATATTCCATTATCTATCTCATTTTATACATTAAACGCACATTTAATTTATTATTCACGTTAAAATATAAAAAAAAATTAATTGAGCTATTTTCTATCACATTAGGCTTTTGAGATAATTCATAACTTAACCATTTTTTAATGAGTTTATATTTTTTAACAACGAAAGTGATTTTTTATGTATATAATAAGATGGAGAGAGTACATAAGTACAATATTAAATTACAAGAATCCCAAAATGTTTGATGGACCCCAATACATGCAGCAACACATTGCAAATATACCACCCCCAATTTGAAAAAACACTACCAGAGACGACATATGTTGTTTCTAAGACTAGAAAACCTCAAAGCACTCCACTATTAATAGCTATAACAACCCTAAAAAATTAAAGTCACAATCAAGTAACAAGATAAACTTGTCTTTAACTCCAAGTTTTGCTAAGAAATCTGCAATAAAGTTTTCTTCTCTAAAGAAATGAACGAAGACAAACTTTTTGATATTGCCTACAAGAGATTTAATATCCACTAGAACCTTGTAATATTTCCATGGACAAACAGAAGTTTCACAAACCCAAGAAATTGCACTAGAGGAGTTACTTTCAATAATGAGATAAAAAAACATATTCAAAATCATCATAGAGCATTAGAGCCTCCCGAATAACCAAGAGCTCATCCAAATTCGAATCAAGAACATCAACTGATTTAAAAAATAGACATTTAGTAGAACCTTAGCAATCTCTTAACACCCCGCCGACACCATCAGGACTTGGTTACCAAAAAAAAAACATCGACATTGAATTTGATAATCCCAAGAAGAGTAGGAGACCACTGAAAACCAGACTTGCTTATTTTCTTTTTGAAGCCCACAAAAAAATTCTCTAGTTTTATATAACAGATCACTAATAGATACAAAATCCTTCTCCCATCTAGCTTTCACCTACCAAGCCCATCGGATCTTAATAGTATTCAAAATGACATCAAAGTTGGGGGGCTTACCATTGAATATCATATCATTTCTGACAAGCCAGGTAGACCATATAACCGAGTAGAATAGAAGAATACAAATCTTGTTTAACTTAGGCTCACTAACAAAGGAAGACCAACATAAAAATGGATTTTGAATCGATTGAGGAGAACACCAGGAGATCCCCCACCACTTGAAACAAGCACACCAAATTTTTAAAGATAAAGATCAACCTAAAAATAAGTGTTTACAACTTCAGTAGGAATCACAAAAAACATAAAGACATCGAAATTTGTCAAACATTTCCTAGACCTCTAAAGTTCAAAGTAAGAAACTTCATAACAAGAGATTATGATGAAGATAAAGATAAATATAAAGTTAAGATTCCTTCTAAAAAATCTCTCAATCCTTGTACTCCATTGATTCGATCTAATCAATAATTTAATTATCATTCCCATAGAAAAATACCCATTTATCTCACCATTTTCCCAAATATTTTTAGCCTCTCTTCTAATAACAATATTCCAATAATTAATGTTACTGTATAAAGTCGGATATGAGTTTCATATCCAACTCTTATCTATTGACACAATACTATTTTATAGTATGATTACTAATATACGTGATGCCTGCATGAAGTAAGTTGCAGTTCTAATTCTGATGGGAGTTGCAGCCAGATCAGCTATTTTTATTGTATCTACGTGTGTGTGCATCACATATGTGCATCACTAGCAATATTTCAAGCCAAACAAAAGCAAACCAATTACTCAAAGCTGGTATCCACCAGATAAGAACACCAATAAACAACAATTCTAATAGGCAAAAACATACACTCGTTCTAGAGAATCCCAAATGTAATAGGATATTTATAAGCACAGAACAAGTACATTGGATTCGGTTTTGTTAATCACTGGTATTTATAAATCTAATTTTCAAAAAAAAAAGTTATAGCAAAGAAAAATTTTCCAAACATAAATATAGAAACAAAAGCAAGTAGATTTTTACAAAATCAATTCATGACAAAAAAAAAATACCAATCCATTCTCACATATTTAAAAGTTGATATCTAGGAATCGGTAATTAGAGATATTAATATAAAAAAATAATTAATCGATCTACAACAAAGAGATTACGTACATGATGGGAAGAGAATAAAGAGAAGAGATGATTAATTGTAGACACCAACACCTAGGAATCTATACATCCATCAAAATTTTAAAAAATAGAACAATTATAAATATATATAACAAAGAAGCATAGAAAAGGAAAATCAATTGCCTATGTGGCGAAATCAAATAAGCAAAATCAAGCTACAAATGGAGTAAAATTAAACCTCTAAGATCGAGTAACGATGATTAGAGACATAGCCATAGCTAAAGAGCGAGACCTATAATATAGAGCGTAAGAATGAGAGTAAGAAAATACTAAATTTAGATCCAATAAATGTATATAAGTCTAACCCTAAGAAACCCTAGGGAAACTATTGTAATTTTAACTATAATTATTGTCTATATATATGATATTCTTCTACTGTTGTGGTTTATGCAGTCAGTAAATACACAAACCCAAGTTTTCTTTAGTCTCTTCATGTTATCAGAGCGGTAAGGTCTTAAAACCCCCGCAAACCATAAAAAAATTTTCTAACCCTACTTCTTCTCAATCTGACCACACAACAGTCGTCGCTGTCACCTTTCTTTCTACAGCAGTTGCTGCCATAAGCCTACCTCTTCCAGCTGCTGCTACCACTAGTGAACCCAACATAGCTTTCATGGCCACCTCTTCTCTCCCATAACCCGTTACAGTCCACCTATTGCTGCCAGCCACAATGCACTCGGTTACTGCCACTGTCCTCTCCTTCTTTTCCTCCCTTACTAGTGGCGCTTCCCTTCCCATCGCTGCTTCTCTCTTGCCGTATCAAACACCTATCCCTGCTGCAGTTGTACCTCCCTCTCTCTCCCACCTCGCTGTTGCCGCGCTTGCTGGTGGCGCATCCAACCACCCTTTTTCCCTCTTATCTAACCCTAACCTTAATCCTACCATATATTCTCTCTTCCCTCAACCAGCCGCCTACCCCTATACTTAGGGGTGAGCATGGGTCGGTTTAGGCTGGGTTATCCTAAAAATTCAACCCAACCTATTCATACTGGATTGAAAAAATATCAACCCAACCCAACCCATGAACCCATCCAACCTCAACTCAACCCAACCCATTCTAATCGGTTTGGATCATCGATGATATATATATTTTTACTAATTAATTAAACCATACATATTACATAACAAAAAATATTCTATTAAGTCCAAAACTAAATCCATTCACATTACAAGTAAAATCAGTGTGCCTAATAGCACATAATATTTGATAACATGGAAAAGAGAACAATTGTCTCACGGACTACAATGGTTATAGGCTATGCTAAATTTGGTTTTTTGGATACTACTAAAAATCTTTTTGATGACATGGAAGAGAAAGATGTTGTGGCATCGAATGCCATAATTGGAGGCTATGTTCAAGCCAAAATTGGTAAGAATATTTTGACATTGTTTCATGAAATGCAAGCGAGTAATATAAAGCCTGATGAAGTGACCATAGTCAATTGCTTATCTATATGCTCACAACTTAGAGCCCTTGACGTTGGAATATGGATTCATTGCTATATTGATAAACACAATTTTCATCTGAATGTTACACTAGGAACTGCTTTAGTTGACATAAATCTAACTTACTTTAGAATACTATTCAATTATGAATGAAATATGGATTTATGGACAATTACTAATAATATATTTTAGTAACTCGGCATTTATTGGCCATGCTAGTGCTTTCTCACTAATCAATCTAATTTATGGGCTATACTTTAATACACTTGGAAGCGACATAGGGGCTCTTAAAAGGTCACATAGAGGCAAATTGAATGGTTCAATAATGTTTGCATGAAAGGCTTCCAGCAAGTTGGTATTACTAAGCTTTATCATGCATTCAACATTTCTTCCATCAACATTATGGTACATCTTTTTGGAATATAAGCTTATTTGCATATATTGATCTTGACTGGAATCTTGCAGGTTAGAATGTTAATTTCTATGTTTACTTTATAGTTACAATGGTACAAAAAATAAAAATTTTGTTAGCATAAGTTAACTGTGCATCAATTTATTTTGATTGAAGTTATGCTTAAGAATAATTATGAAAACTATTTCATAACTCGAAATCACTACTTGTTTTTAGTGTAAATATTTGAAACTAAAATCTAAGTATTTGAAAAGTATAAGACTTGTTTGAACATTGGAGTATGTACTACATGTAATTTTACACACTAATAGTAGAATGGACATTTTATGATCATATATTTTACGATTATACTATAATTATTTATACACTATTTTATATTTAATAAATACAAAATATATAATTATTTATTTGACTGGGTTACATGTTTGGGTCGAGTTGGAAATTTTGAACCCATAACCCAACCAACCCACCAGGTTCAAAATATTTTCAACCCAACCCAACCCATTATATCGGTTTGGGTTGGGTTCTCTGGTCAACCAGGTTCCATGCTCACCCCTACCTATACTACCACCAATGCAAACCACCTTCTCTCAACCACCTTGACCAATCAGCCCCTTTCTATGCCAACCACCATCACCGCCTCCACCGCAGATAATCAACTCTTCCAATCTCTTGTGCCCACCACACTTCTACTTGCTTTTCCAAATCTAACCTTATTTTCGGCTCCTAGTATCACCCACCTAGTCAACCTCCAATTAGAAAACACCAATTATATCAATGGTGCTCTAAATTTATACTAGTTCTCATCAGCTATGACCTTTATGGATACGTTGATGGTTATTTTCCCTGTCCCTAACTAGTGACGGTCAAACCATTCTTAATCCCACCTATTCCACCTAGGTTAGGACTGACCAGTGCCTCAGATCCTGGATTAATGTTACTCTCTCCTCTGACATCTTATAAGATGTTCATGATCTACGTACTTCTCGGGATGTCTGGATTGCAATGGAACAACGGTACATCGATCAGTCTAATGCCAATGAGTTTCACCTCCTACTGAAGCTTCAAAAACATACCAAAGAAGGCAAGTCTGTGGAACAGTATCTTCATGGCATCAAAACCATAGCTGATGCACTTACTGTCATCAGCTCACCACTCTCCACCAAAGACCTATTCTCCTATGCATTAGCAGGTTTACCTATAGAGTATGAAAGTTTCATCACCATAATCACTAACGCCAACATCAACCTCACTTTTGATAGTTTGCGTACAAAGTTGCTCATACAGGAATAACGACTGAACCATCTTTGGGTCAATTCTCAGTCATTTGATCCTCCTATATCCATTGACGCCACCACCACCTCTAGAGCTTTTTGTGGTCGTGGCAGGGGTCACTCAGGCTATTAGGCTCATGGCTAAGGTCATGGACATAATACAAATCGTGGTGACTCTTCTCAGCATGGTTCAGGTACTGATCTGTCCTCTTACTCTTCTTTTATATTTAATCGATCTGCTAGTACTTTCTGTTACAATTTTGAAGGTCTCTTGGGACCACATTTTGTATCCTCCACGCCATATCAGATTTGTCACACCACTAGTCACCTTGTCTTTAATTGTCCTCACTGGTTTAATTATGTTGTTGTCTCTCATGACTTGCCAAAATCATTTGCTACTATGTCGCTTGGTAAGACTAATGTTGCCTAGTGGTACCTTGAGAGACAAAATCATTTAAATATATTATTATAAATTAATTAAGTAATAATTATTTAAAAACATAATTAAATATTAATATCATACTATACAAAAAATCATAAAATAATATAATATTATTTTAATAAATATTATTATAGTAAAAATATAATATATTAATAAAAATAATGCAATATATAATATTTATAAATATTAATGTTAATATAAGATAACTATATGATAAAATTATTAATTATTAATAAATAATAAGTAAATAATAAATAAATATAAAATAATATGCTCAGTATAATAATATAATATAATAATTAATATGATTAATTTTATATATGTTATATCCTCAAACACATTTTGGTCAATCTGAATTCATTCCATTGGTATGAATTCATTCCAATGGTATGACTTCATTCCAGTTATATTTTTAGTCAGTAAAACAAAACCAAATCGATAAGAGAATGGTGAAAACAATATGATATGGGTAAAATATACCACTATAAAAAAAATGACACATGGCAATCCTCAAAGGCATAAAGGTACTTACACCATAGGTAAAATGGTAATTTCACCTACCCAAGTTCTATATATAGGAGCATTGTTTATGGTAACTCATTATTTACACATCCTATCCATTTTCACCTTGCTCCTTCTGGTCATACAATAACTTAAGCATCAGAGGGACCTCCCTAGAGAAAAACACTCTAGGTCGGCTTCTTTTTCAAGTACTTTGGACAGACACAACTTCTAGATCCGATCCGTCCTTAGAAGACAACCTAAGCCAATTTGAGTGGATCCAACCTATTTTCGACATCAATAAAATTTGTGTCTCTTAGAATAACATAATTTTAATCTATTGAGAGATGCTAACTAGGAAAAATCCACCTCCCCATAGATTGAGAAGCACTGTTCGTACGACCTTTGAGGTAAATGCTACCAATCAGCCTAAATTACCTCTACTATTACATTTGATGTATGGGAAGAACCCTCATCGTGCTTCAGGAAGCCACCCTCAACCTAAGAAAAATGATGAGTAGACCCTATCCCATCGCAAAGCCGGATCGCAATCGGACCAGGCAACCCGTCAAGAAGCTCTCAAGGCAAACTTGATCGCTCTAGTTAGCCAAGCTGAATACAATGCCCTTCAACGTCAGTTCAATGAATTAGCTGCATAAGTCGACTAGGCAATCTCTGATCTGAGCAGAACTCGGTGTTGTCAGTCACTAATTCGAACCTCCAACACGAGCGCACCACCGAAGCTATACCTTAGGACTTGAATGTCCAACTAGAAGAAGTAGGCTCTGGTAGAAGGTATGACCAACCTACACAATAAAAAATCCACGGATGTCTGACTGAAAGAGGGGAACCAAGTAGATTAAGTCCTCGATAAAGTCTCTAACATTCAATCTGCAGCGATGAGTCCGTATCTAATTCTTATCCATCTAAGAAACAACAAGAGAAAGTCAAGTCCGAAGTGAGTAAGTAGTTGAAAGAAATGAATGAGTGCATTGGGCTTGCTATAAAAGGCAATCGAGGTAACATCTTCAACGAGATCAGACTTGTGAATTGTAAGTCTACAAGAATAAAACACGTAGCAGAAAGTTAAATATTTATGCGCATAGACTTAAATCCTAAGATAAATCTATATAAGTCTATTAGAATGATGATCCAAATAATATTTCCATGCAAGGTTATGGATTTTTACCTTTGATGGAGATTATTGTTAATTTTGCGAAATGGATTCACCAGTCATTCAAGTGTCCAGCCTCTAAGTGTATCCACACGAGCAACCAAGAACAAAAACAATCTTCTATGAGATGTCGAACACCACATGATGAAGAGCACTAGGGTTAGCCGAAAATTATTATTTGGATCTTCAAAGGTAAAAAGATCTAACCTTGAGCTGAATGCCGAGGCAATGAGGCTGATGTGGTAGTTGAGTAAGTGTGGGCTAGATATGGCATCGTTTACAAGGCTGTAATATGAAAATATTGTGTAGGCTGATGAAGAAAAGTTAAAGAGTGGGTGAAAAAATTTCGGTGGAACCACAAACATTGGTAACATATATGGAGCAAGTGCCACATCATTCATTGACTGCCAAGTCATCAATTAGGTTTATTAGAACTATTTTTTTTGTTTTTTTAAAATTCAGTCTCAAAGAAATTTTTGTATTCTCTCTTTCTTCTTTTATCTCTTTCATATGTTCTTCCTCTCTTCAGTTTCGTATTCGTACTTGGAGTATCGCCAGTGACAGAACAATGTTGGACTAGATTACGTCAAAAAGAGAAAAGATTTCCAAAAAAAAACAAGGGCTGGGTCGGTTTTGTGTTGGAGAAAAAGAATACTAATTGGAGAGGACATCAATGCGAGAGAAGGTGACAGAACAAATCACTAAAGAATCAGAAGGACGCCAAAATCATGCTATAAAAGGGAAGTAGATTCTATATTTATAAATGGTATTTACTCAATATCGTCAATATCTCAAACCATGAGCTCTAATATCATTTTGATATTATGTATTTAGGGTTTAGACTAAGAGTTAGAGAGGGAGAAGAGAGACAAAGTGTAGAGAGAGACTGAAGACTGTGTTGTTAGAGGCACATAAAACCATAGTAATCCTAAGGTTAATACTAGTTTATATTGAGAATATAATTTGAAAATTATATCAAAACCCTTAACTATAATATTCCAACCATTAACAATAAATTTGCATGTTTTTCTCATGATGAGTAATTTGAAGTCCCTTACAATATAGGTAAGTCAGAAAATTTTGCATGTACACCATCATCATTAGTTTCCATGTATCTAAGGGTAGAATCGAGCCAAATCGAGCCTGTATACTAAAGTATTCAAGCTCAGCTCGACCTTAAATGAATAGGCTCGAGCTTAAAAATTAGTCTCGAGCTGGTGCTCGATAAATTTTATGATGGCTCAAGTTCGATAACAAACATGCTTATTCGAACTTGAGTCTTGGATTACTCATTCAAGCTCGAGCTTGAACTATAATTTTAATTAATAAAAATATTAAATAAATATTAAATCGAGTTTGAGCTCAATAATATTTTATCTAACTGTTTGAGAGACTTTCGAGTCAAACCTTAAGGTATTCGAGCTCGACTCGATAAGCTATTCAAGCCTAATTTTCAGACTCGAGCTAAGCTCGAGAAATCTCAGCTTGATTCCAACCCCATGTTATACTTGACTAATATAAAACAATTCGTCTTTATAAAAAAAGATTTCAAAATAAACGTATTTGAATATACAATGCGAATTGTGGAATTCTATAGGACAACTGTATAAGTAGGAACATGCAATTATTTGATTATAATTTACAAATAAGCCTAAAAAATAATAATTTATTCAAAAAATTTTGTTTAGATATGTCTAAAATCAATATCTTAGAGCCATTTGAAATTTTATTTGTAACTGGGGGGAAATTTCACTAATAACGTCAGTATAAATATAAAAGGAAAATAGATTAAGTTTTTTTTTTTTTTAATGGTACGCAAGATTGTCAAGATCTCAAACCATGAGCTGTGATACCATGTTGGTATCATGTATTTAAGGTTTAGATTAAGGTGATATTTGTTTGCACTTAAATAATTAATGGCACCACATCTGAATCAGTCAGATGTGGGGCTATTAAGTTCATTTGTTTTTCACCTCTTAATGGTGCTTAATGAGTCTGATCAAATCAAGTTTAAAATTGAATCTTAATGGTATTTTTGACAAATATACCCTCACTATATTATCATAATGTCACAAATACCCTCCACCTTAATTTTATGTCTCTTATCATCACCAAAACCCATCTATTCTTTTTCCTTTCTAAACCTTCCACCAACGACCCCACGTCCCACATCTCCCCCATCGACGACTCCAACTCCTACGGTGCCTCCACTTGCTCAAGTCCTGTCACCTGCTTCGAGGAAGAAAAAGGTCAAGGCTCTGGTGCGGGCATCCGTCAAGCTAGACCGATCAGGTTCTTATAAACTCAAATGTCTTGAATAACTAATTTATTTTTTCCCCTTCAGCAAACAACCCTCAAATCTATAACCCCATTGAATTCCCATTGAATAGACCACGCAACTTCTCTCGAAAATGTGACACCAGCTTCGATTAGAACTCTCTATTTCCTCTTCTTTTTTTTTTCTTTTTTTTACCTCTCTCTGCATTATATAAGCTCGCCATCTCCATTGAGATGCTGCATGATTCCAAGCAATTTCTCTTTCATCTTCGGCTTTGCAGCTAGTGTTAACTACGCTTCAATTACCTTAGCACACAACAGCTCGCTGATGTGATGTGATAAAAAAAAAACAGAATAAGAAGCTATGTTCACTAAAAATTCTTTAACTACTTTTACTTGTCATGGTAGCCTCTAAAGCCAGTAAAAATTTTCAACTTTCATTGTCAGATTATGTACTTTCATATGTATTTATAATTTTATACATTTATTTCCATCATTTTGATTTTTTACCATTAGGTAAATTATATTATGAAAAAACTCTTGAAGAAACTAAAGAAACTAGGGCTTGTATATTTGCTGACTGCATAAATCACAACAATAGTATAACCTTATATATATAGACAATAATTACATTTAAAATTATAATAGTGTCCCTAAGGTTTCTTAGGGTTAGAATTATATATATTTACACACCCCCTCACGAATGGGGTGGAACCATAGAGATATTGCTTTTATGTTGAAGAAACATAGATGAAGATAACCCTTTGGTGAAGATATCTGCAAGCTGAGCATAAGTTGAAATATAGTGGATCTGAATATCTCCTTGAGTCACTTTTTCGCATGCAAAGTGAAAATCTATCATAATATGCTTGGTCCGAGCATGAAAAAGGGGATTAGCGGTAAGATAAGTGGAACCAATGTTATCATAGTACACTTGAACTGGATAAGTCAAGAACACATGTAAGTTATAGAGAAACTAATGAATCCAATAGGTTTCAATTGTAGCATAGATGAGGAATTGATATTTAGATTCAGTGTTAGAACGAAATACAGTGGGTTGTTTCTTTACTTTGCAAGAAATAATATTTGGTCTAAGGAAGACCACATAACCTATGGTGGAGCGACAATTATCAGGGCAACTTACCCAGTCTGCATCTGTATAGCAAGAAATAGATAAATCATTTGCAAAAGAGAGAAGTAACCCATGATTAGTAGTGCCACATAAATATCGTAAAATGCGTTTTACAAGTTGAAAATGAGCAATGCGAGGAGCATTCAAAAACTGAATGGACAGATTAACAACATATGCAATATCAAGTCAGGTCATGGTTAAATACTGTAGACCTCAAACCATACTTATATATTCAGAGGGATCTGCTAGATATTCACTCTCATGTAGTGAAGGTGCTGACTGGGAAGGAAAAGAAATTTTAGCAAGTTTTTTAGAAGACAGAGAAAATTTAAGTAAAAGGTCTCTGGTTATTTAGTTTAAGAGAGAAATAAACTGGTAGGGTGTCGAATAGCTTCAATTCCAAGGAAATAATAAAGATCACCAAAATCCTTCATTGCAATCTATTGAGATAAAGTGTGAATAAAGCAAAAAAGTAAGTGGTATTATTACATGTGATAATAATGCCATCAACATACAAGAATAAGATAAGAAGACCATGAAATCACTTGAAAACAAATATAGAATTATCTCCCTGATTACAAGAAAAACCAAGTCAAAGAAAGAAACAACTGAAGCAGTGAAACCAAACACTAGGAGCCTGTTTCAGACCATAGATGGCTTTACGAATTTACAAATATGAGAGGGATGAAGGTTATCAACAAAACCAGGAGGTTGTTTCATGTACACAACTTCTTTAAGATATCCATGAAGAAAAGTATTCTTAACATCCAGTTGTCTAATCATCCAAGAATGATAAATGACTAAGGATAAAATAATGCGTATAATAGTAGGTTTAACTACTGGACTAAAAGTTTCATGATAGTCAATATCTGGTTATTGGTGGAATCCCTTAGCGACCAACCTTGCTTTGTAGTGCTCCACAAATCCATCAACCCGATATTTAATCTTGTAAATCCACTTACACACAACTAAATTTTTCATTGGATCATATGGAATCATATCCTAATTGTGGTTAGTTAAAAGTGTATTAAATTCATCAGTCATAAATGACCGCCAGTCGGGATCTTTATTTGCTTGAGAAAAACAAATTGGTATAGATGAGAAGGTAGTAGTGGAAAGAGAGGGTAAGTTTTTTAGTTTGCAAATACTATATTTAGATCGAGTGATCATTGGATTGCGAGAGACAATGGTGGACGATGGGAGAAGATTAGAGGTAGAGGAAGCTACAAAATCAGTAGAGGGAAAGATAGTGGGACAAGAAAAAGCTGAGAATGTTACTAAAGTGTCAGGCAAAGGAGGTTACAAAGCAAGAGGTGCTAATGGTGATGGAGAAGATATGGTGTCTGCGGGAGAAGGAAGATGTGCCACTAGTTGGGGGTCGAAGCTAGATGAGGTGAAAAGAGACAATGGATTAGGGTGGTTTGAGACACACTAGGCAAGGTAGAAGGTTGATGTAAGCGTTCGATTGTGTTAACTACAAGAGTGGTAGGTGGGGTAACTATAGAATAGGTGACTGGTTTCGAGAGAACATGATAGGGAAATGAGAGTTCATGGAAGATAACATGATTACTTGTACAGGCACGTCCAGTGGTAGGACCAAGATAGCCCTTGTAATTTTGAGCGCAGCCTAGGAAAACACATTGTTTTGAGTGAGATGCTAATTTATGGGGAGTATTGGCAGTGAAATTAGGATAACATGCACACCTGAAGACACGAAAAGTTAAGTAATCAGGAGGTTTAGAAAACAATTTTGTTTACGAAGCTTTATTTTGTAAAACAAGAGTAGGGAGATGCTTGATGATGTAAAGTGCAATATATGTAGCATGAACCAAAAAGGACCCAGGAATAAAGGGGTGAATTAAAAGGGTGTGTGCCATTTCACTAATGTGTCTATGCTTACGCTTAGCGACACTATTTTTTTGAGGTGTTTCTGGGCAAGACACACGAAATGCAATACCATGGTGAGCAAGAAATTGTCTAAAAGGCTTTTTGTCAAATTCTTTACCATTATCACTTTGGAAAAAAATCATTTTAGTGGAAAACTGATTTTCAACAAGGACTTTAAAATTGCAAAAGTGTTGAAAGACTTCATATTTTTTACACATAGAAAAAATCCAAGAACATCGAGAAAAATCATCCAAAAAAATAACATAATAATGATTATTTAAGTTGGATAAAATTTGAGATTGTCAAAAATTATAATGTATTAAAGCTAAAGATTGTGTAGTACAATGCTCAACAGAATCAAAAGGTAAATGTTTAGACTTGCCTAATTGACACTCAAAATAAAAACCATAATATTTAGAAGACAAAAAAATATTCTTTATATTTTGTAAAAAAGATAACACACGGAGACCTAAATGACCTAGCCTACGATGCCAAACATCACTAGAAACTTGATGAGGGACCAATGCCAAGAAACGATAGTGACTGAATCTAGAGAAAAAATGGAATAGATCAACATCACTGGAATATTTGAAAAGAGTTTTTGTCGTACTCTTGTCCTTAATAACAACATAAGAAGAATCAAAGTTAGCAGAATAGTTGTTATCATAACATAAATGTTTAATAGAAAGTAAGTTGTAAGGCAAGTGTGGGACATGCAAGACATTATTAAGGTGAAGAGGTTTAGCAGAAGTACGTAAGAATGTAGAACCAGCATTATTAATATCAAGAAATTGTCCATTACTAACTAAAATTTTAGTTTTGCCAAAATAAGGTGTAAGATTAGTATGTATACCTGACTGAGGAGTCATGTGAGCCAAGGTGGCCATATCAGGGTACCATTGGATGGTATTAGAATCACCAAGCGACATAGTAGCAAACGATTTTCGTAAGTTATGAGAGACAACAACATGATTAAACCGATGACGACAATTTAGGGCAAGGTGACTGGTGGTGTGATAAATTTGACACGACGTGGAGAAGGATCCAGAATGTGGTCCTAATAGATCTTTATGACTGTAAAAGAAAGTACTAGCAAGCAATTAAATATAAGAGAAGAGTAAGAGGACTGATCAGTACCTGAACCATACTAAGAAGAGTCACCACGACTAGTATTGCGTCCATGTTGGCCTTGATAGCCTGAACGACCCCTGCCATGACCACAAGAAGCTCCAGATGTGGTGATGGCAGCAAGGGCTATAGAAGGATCAAATGACTGAAAACTGACACAAATATGTTTTAGTCATTGTTCTTATAGGAGCACCTTGGTACGCAAACTATCAAAAGTGAGGGTGATGTTGGTGTTGGTGACTATGGTGATGAAGCTTTTATATTACTTGCTAATGCATAGAAGTGAGTTGATGGTAGCAAGACTATTAACTATGGCTTTGAGATCCTAGAGATACTATTCCATAGACTTGCCATCTTTGGTGTGATTGTAAAGCTTCAAGCGGAGGTCAAACTCATTAGCATTGGACTGATCAAGGTATCGTTGTTCTAGTGCAATCTAAACATCCTGGGAAGTACATAGATCATGGAAATCTTGTAAAATGTCAAAGGTGAGGGTGGCATTGATCCAAGATCGATGGCACTGGTTATGGTGGAGCCGAGAACAGGGGTGGAGGTGGTGATGGTGGTCAACATAGAGGAAGAGTGATTGTTTAAGGCAACCAAGAGAATGTGGTTTGCATGTGTGGTAGTATAGAGGTAGGCAGCTATTTGAGGGAAGATAGAATATATGGCAGGGTCATGGTTAGGGTTATGAAAAAAGTAAGAAGGGTGGTTGGGTGCACCACAAACAAAAGTGGCTGGTGCGGCGCCAGCGAGGTAGGAAAAGAATGAGGGAACGAAAACAACAGGGAAGGTTGTGTGCTGTGAAAGTAGGAAAACAACAGTGGATAGGGGAGCCCCACTAGTAGGAAGGGAGAATGAGGAGGGGATAGGGGAAACAAGAGTGGTAATAGTTGTGATGGTTGGTGGTGGTGGCAACTAGTGAGCTGTAGCGATTTGGGGGAGAGAATTGGTGTGGGTGGTAGTGTAGGCTTGAGGAGAGGAGGCTACGGCAGCGAGGATAGGATCGTTGGTGGCGGCAACAGCTGAAGGAAGAGGTTTGTGGCGGCGGCAACAAGTTGTTCGGGTTGAGAAGAGAGAGGGTTAGAAAAATTTTCCATGGTTTGTAGGGTTTTGGATCTTACTATTATGATATTATTGATAAACTAAAAAAACTAAGGTTTGTATATTTGCTGACTGCATAAATCAAAGCAACAGTAGAAGCTCATATATATAGACAATAATTACATTTAAAATTAAAATAATGTCTCAAAGGTTTCCTAGGGATAGAATTATATGCATTTACAACTCTCATATATGCATATGTACTAGTTTCATCATTGTAAGTTAGGTCATGAATTTGTGATTTTTAAAATTTTAAATTTCAAATAAAGTTGGGCATGGATGTAATCGATACAACTCATGCTTCTGGCTTAGTTTTAAAATTTCAAACGAGTCTAAAACATTAGTTTTAAACTTGATCTAGCCAATAATTGCTCCAATCCATCACAATAAAAGCCCACATAAGTCCACACATAGTGAGATAAATAACAAACATATAATTTGAAAAAATAACACTCTTAAAATCAAATAATATATTTGAACTTGAGACTTTATAAGTTTTGTTTGAAAGTTACTTAAATGTAACTTAAATTACCAAAATTTAAAGTTTTTAGAGTTAAAAGCTTAAAAACTTAAAGTTTTGATGGTTTAAGTTACATTTAAGTAAATACTCAAACAATACCATAGTCTTTGGGTCTTAGTTTTGATCACTAAGTCAAAACTTCACCAGCCACTTATTTTCTACTTTTATAATGTTTTGAGCTTTTGATTCAACTTAAAAGTACATTAAAAATAAATGTTTGTAAATTTCGTGCAAAACAATGTTTCCATTTAGTTATTGAAATGAAATGTTTCATTTTCGATTTATTTTGGTGCACTATTTTGGATTTAACATTATTTTTAAATATGTATCAATCAAATCAAATGCCTTTCAATACAGGTTTATAGTGTTTTGTTTTATTGCTGAACGTTAAACGAATCGTACAACCTTGGAAAAAAGGCTTGAGCTCGCACTATATATTACTACTAATGCAAGCTCAAACCAAATTCCCTGAGGAGAAAGAAAGAATAATCTCATAGTTAAGGTACGTATAGAGCTTTTGAAATTTAGAACTATATAAGTTTACATTATGGTTATATAGTACTGCTCTTCTTTTTGCGACTGATTAACTAACGAGTGTGTGTGATAGGTTCCTCTGTAGTTTCAAATAGTTATTTTCTTTGTAGATCAACAATGTCATCTCTATATGGATGGGCATCAGAGCTATATCACATGGGAATTGAATGGCTCTGCTATCATATCTTCTTCTACAAGGCTGCTCTATTCAATTTAAGTAATAGTTACAAATTTATTTTCTCATGATTTTAACATGATTTTGTGAAAATATGTTGGAAGTTTAATACTATATGCTACCATCTCAAAATGTGTTACACGAATGTCTTTTAATTTGTTATTGTAACTCTATAATACAAAAATACGCATATAATATATTTACTCTTCCTAAGTAATTAATATGAATAACGATTAAGTGTTATATAATAAAGAATAAATCTAAAATAAAACCAATTAATAAAATGAATCAATGAATTAAAATCAATAAGGTTGTGAAAAAGAGAAGGAAAATGAAATGGGTAGTTTTGTTTAAATGAGATTTTTTAGGTCTTTAATTTATACAGATTTTTTTTTTCCAGTCTGTTTGCTGGTTGTAGCGGTGCTCATGAGTTATGATGTAATTTTGATTCTTGATGTTGATTATTACTAAATTTAATTTTTTTCGTTCAAAAAATTAAGGGTGATTTTGAGAATTTAGTAGTTATGATTGGTGTGGAATGATACCTTACAACCTTAACAATGTACATTAATCTTTGTGGATCAAAATATTTTTAATAATTTAAATTTTCATAACACAAACACAAATACAAAATCAATAAGATAATTCAACAATTTTTTTTCATCTCTGGGGTTATTTGGTCATATTGGTGGTTGGAAAAGCACACTCTCGATATAATTGGAAAGCTCCCGTTGAGATCTACCGAATAAGACTCGGAAGCCCCTGCCATCACTGACCCTCTACCCTCACGCACTGCCAGCAACCCCTTACAAATATTTTTTAGATCTACACATTTTGGGATATTTTGAAAAATTAACACCACCAACGTGTCAAAAATTCAAATTTTGATACGACTATAAAATATGGCAATGAAAAGCTGCAAGAATCGGACGCGTTTAGCCCGCGCACCAACAACGCTTGCTTTTCGTGAGTGGGCCTCGCCCCACCACCCACTAGTTAATTTTGACCTTTTTATTCTTTTTTCTTTCGTTTTGAATTTTTTTAATTAAATTATTAAAGTAATTCTTTTTTTTTTTTTTGTGTATTCATGGGTATTCTAGTCTACAAAGGTTGTTGCACATTGCTAAATTATAACTAAAGGTTAACTTACCCCAACTTACCCTATGTAGGTGTAAGTTAGCATTGTGATTCAACTCTTCTGGATCAAAATGCCCTGAAGAATTCAAATTTCTCCAAAACAAATAGAAGGGAAATTAGATAATTTACTGAATCTATTGATTTAATTTTTTCATCTTTGGAAAGTTTTGTGATATCAGGCTAACCATCGGTCAAAAAAATGCACCACCGATATTGTTGATAAAAGCTTACCAAAATCTACAGTATATGTAACGACCCATCCCGGGTTAGCCACCCCCGAAACGGTGTTATCACATTTTGAGAATCTCAGCATGACACATATATGCAACAACAAAATATAAATAACACCAAATAATTTTTTTTTTACATAAATCCTCAACCCTCAACAGGGGAGTTACATCACACTGATCTTTAAAGTAAACATATATATATATATATATATATATATATATATATATATATATATATATACCACTTAAAATGCATGAACATTCACAATAAAATTTTTATTTTCTTTTCCCATTAGTCTGAGGATGTTGACACGTGCATGGTTTACAGAAAATGATTTCGCCCGACTTTCAACCCACCAGACTAATCGTCCTGTCTACTACCTGAAATCATTGTACAATGAGGAGTGAGCTTCACAAGCTCAGTGAATTAAATTTAATAAAAGTACTCATTTGTAACTAGTCTTTTAATATTTAAAACAATTTGTATTTCAAACACTTGATGCTAGCACTCTACTATCAATACACATGTCATAATATCCATTCTCTATCAATCTCTTTCTCTTATTTATTGGTTCACCTCACGATCATCAATTATCTCATAATTACCTCGTATTGAGGTTCACATCATAAAGTCTACCATCTAGGTTATTCTTATCACCATAACTGTCTCTCTGTGAGACTTATCCATCTATAATTATATTCACAATAATACACCACACATCAGCATTTCAATAATACAAGCAGTAATTAAAACGTATGAAATGCATGAATGATTATGATGGGAACGTCTTCCCACCTGTCGACAGGTTATTATTATCTTAGACCGGCCCCTTCCTGGTTCTTTACAGCTTATCCCAGCTATCACAGAATTTATTTCCAGCATATACCGGCTGTCACGGTGTTTCCATTAGACCGGCCGCTTCCCGGTTCTTTCGATTATCTTATTTAATGCATATGCACATGATCAATAATATGAAATATGCATATAAATAGTAATATAAAAAATAAAATAAATTCAAAACATTTAAATTGGCTATCTTAATTATTCTTAAATTTATTATTGAAATAAATTCCACTTAAATCCTCTCATCCCAAATCATGTCAAATCATCATGATTTTTGTCAAATTATATAAAAATTTCACTAAATTCCTCTCATCACAAACCACCTCAAATTATCTATTAAAGCTTGTCAAGATCCACTCAAATTTATCTCCTCAAAATTCGTATCAAAACATCAACCATAGCTCATCAAGGATTTCACTTATTACTTTTATTATTAAATCAACTTATTATTCCAATAATATCTCTTTTCACATAATAATTTTCTACGTGTCCAATATTCATCTCATACCTATCAACCAAATATTTATCTATCACCAAAACATAATATAATAATTTAATTTAATATTATCCCTAGATTTTTCATTTTTTTTATTTAGACTACTTAAAGTAAATCTAACTCACCACGTAGCTCTTAAAGCTATCCGTGTATCACCTCTTCACCTTTCCCGTTTCTTTCAGAAATTCTCCTGATTGTAGATCATCAACACCTGACATCATATTTATATAAATTTTCTAATTTATTCTTCAATCTGATATAAACCACACACTTTGAAAATTCCCACTTTGAATTCAGGGAAACTTCATAAATGTCAGAAATTCAAAAATAACCACTATGATATTACTTTTTGCTTTTCTAATAGTTATTCTTGATTCTCTATGAAATTCCGTAGAAAACTTCTTCAAAATTTTGTTCTTCCAGCATTTCTTAGAGTCCTCAAGTATTTAAAGAAAATGAAAAAATTATAAGAAGCTAAAATGAAATCGGCAAGCTAAAAAAATGAAACTTCAACATATACATAAAGAAATTTAAGGCGGTTGCCACTGTTTTCTTTTTGTTTTTACTATTCATTTCTCTCCAACTGCAATATAGGCAGCAATTTGAAAATAAAGGTGCAACACCTGGACTTCCAGGTGTTGCACGATTTTATATATATATATATATATATATATATATATATATATATATATATATATATATATTTTTGTCCCTTGGACGTTTAGTAACGTCCAATTTTTATTTATTTATTTTTTAAAACCTTTTTTTTTCTTTTCTTTTAATGATGCCCACATCTTGGATTTTTTTTTTAATTTTTTTTTATAGAATTGCTTTATTTCAATTGGACTTTTCGCACTTAAACTATCTATATTTTATTTTAACTCTTTGTCCTATTTATTAAATTACTTCTTTACCCTTACTTTACGATTACGAGTATTACAATTCTACCTACCTTACAAAAATTTCATCCCCGAAATTTCCTTACCTAACTCCAGAAACAAAATTTTTTTTTCTTAAACTTTTATGTAATCTCTTTAACATCCTTATTCCGTCACATAACCTAACTAATGAATATTTTTTTTTTCAAGACTAGTCATTTTCTGTCTAAAATTCTCACTAGTACTTGTATATAAACCCAATCTTTCTGAATTTCTATAGCTTAGCTTGAAGTATTATAATACTCAATCATGTAAACACTTTCTTAAAAGTGAAACATGAAATATGTTATGTCACTGCTTCAACTCTGTAGGCCAATCCAAGCTACTTACAACTAGCCCAACTTTCTCAACAGCCTCATAGGGTCCCACATACCTCAGATTCAACTTTCTTTTCCTATTTAAATCTCAATATACCTTTTCATTGAGATATTTTTCAATACACTCAATCACCTACTTAAAACTCGATAGACCTTCTCTTAGTATCAGCATAGCTATTCGGTCTACACTGTGCCGCTTTATGGTTCTCTTTAATCAATTTGATCATCTTAGTTGTTAACTCAAATAATTTATGGACCAAATATTTTTCTCTTCCCAATATATAAGAGTTCTACACCACCTACCTTACAATGTATCAATCGGTTCCATCCAATACAAATTTGATACCATGCTTAATGGTGCTCCATACGACCTCACAATCTCAGCTACAACCTTCTTCAATCCTGACCACCAGAATTTCTGTCTCAATTCTCTATACATCTTATTGTTACTTGAGTGCATCGAATATATATCATCATGTACCTTTTTCAATATCTTATTTCTCAACTTCATCTCATTAGGAATACAAATCTCACGTTCCAATACCAAAATACCCTTATTTAAAAATTTTGAACTCAAAATACTTTCTATTAAGCATTCAAAGCTTAATATTTTTTTTTTCATCTCTAACTTGCATCGCTAAAACATTTTACTATGGATGACTGTACACCCATATTCATTTACTGTGCTCCTCTATCACTAATATTCAACTTTTTATCCATCATCAATTTCACCTCAGGACTCCCCATAGCAGTTAAACTTCTTGTAGACTTTCTACTCAGCGCATCAGCTATCACCTTCTCATTTTCTAGATAATAGTGAATTGTACAATCGTTGTTATCAATCAACTCCATCTACCATCTTTGCCTCAAATTCAACTCTCTCTGGGTAGGTAAATATTTCAAAGTTTTATAACCCATGAAAATCTCACAAGTGGCTCCATACTGACGATGTCTCCAATCTTTAAAGTAAATACTATAACAGTAAATTCTAAGTCATGAGTGTGGAAACTTCTATCATGAATCCTCAATTTCTTAGAAGTATAGGCCACAACTTTCCTATGCTACACATATCCCAATCATTGATGTGACATATTACTATACACCATAAATCCTTCATTATTAGAAGGAAAACACCAATACTAGTGCTGTAGTCAATATCTCGTATTTAGTAATTGGAAATTTTTCTCATACTTCTTTTACCATACAAATCTCACTTTTTCCCTGGTCAGTCTATTCAACAGTATTTCAATAGTAGAAGAATTATGAAAGAATCTTCTATAATAACCAGCTAATTTCAAAAAAGTTTCCAATATCAATTACATTAGTTGGTTTTTCCCATTTTAACATTATCTCTACCTTTTGTGGATCAACTGTTATAGCATTTCCCGATATTACATATTCCAAGAAAGTTATTTCATTCAGTCAACACTCACACGTAAAGAACTTATATTATACCATCTCTTTCTCCTCAAAATCTCCAACATAAAAGTTCTAAATGTTTTACCTGCTCTTCCTTGGTCTTAAGATATACCAAGATGTTATCGATGAACACAACCACAAGATTATCCAGAAATGGTTCAAACATTTTATTCATCCCGTCCATGAATGTTTCTGGAACATTAGTTAATCCAAATAACATCACAAAAAGTTTATAACCATAACGTGTCCTAAAAGCAGTCTTAGGCACGTCTCCCTTCTCTCTCCTCAATTGGTGATAACCTGATCTCAGGTTTATCTTAGAAAACCACTCTCACTCCTTGCAACTGCTCAAACAATTTATTTATCCTAGAAAAAGGTATTTGTTCTTATTCAACTATTTGTAGTCTATACATAATCTCATCGTTTCATCTTCTTCCTTCATAAACAGTACAGGGGCTCCCCAAATACATTAGGTATGATAAATTGTTTATCTAAAAATTCTTGAGCTTTAAACTTTTTTAACTCATTAGGTGTCACTCTGTAGAGTGTTATAGGTATATGTGATGATCCTGATATCACATCAATAAAGAAATAAATCTCCCTACTGGGAGGCAACCTAGACAGCTCATCACGAAACACATTAGAATATTCTTTCATCACTAAGATTTATTTTAACTTCCCATTTTCTTTTCTAGAATTCATTATGTATGCCAATAATTTCTCACAATCCTTCTTCAACCATCTTCTACTGGTTAGAGCAAAATGAGATAGTTCGAGAGTATCTCGTGTTCTCTCTGAAAGTTAAACTTCTCATGTCCATATCTTGAACACTACCTTCTTTCTGGAATAGACATAAAACATCGATGAACAACTATTTCCCAAAATATATTATATTCAAGGATAATAAATCAACTTCAGATTTTCTATCACTGATACAAATCACGTAACCCTCGTAAATATTTATTATTATCACTCTATCACTAGCGAGAACTCTAACAAAAATATTTTGCATCCAAGGACTAATACATACTTCAATAGACTTCATATAAATACTGGATGTAAAAGAATGGGTTGTACCAAGATCAACCAATATTAATATATCTACCTTTTCTATATACAAGGCACTTCAAATTTTTGAAAATTCTTATTTAAATATATCTATAACAAACTTTTGTCTGTCACTCATACATCAGATTACCACTTCCCCCTTGGTGGCATACTTACTTCCTCTACCACAACTCCTAGTTCCCATAACCTGTCTCCCAAATCTAAGGATTCCACCAATAATATTCTGAGCTACAGAAGTAGCAGATCCTACTTGCCTTTGACTCCGTACTATAGTTCCCTATGACAAGGAATGCCTTCTCTGGGGTGGTCTCTCACCCTGTACACTCATACTGGCACCACCTCTAGGTTCCTCAAATCTAGACTTCTTCTGCCAATTCCTCATTCCTCTAATCTGACATAATTCACATGCCTCATGTAAGATAGTTTTGATCAAATCTTAAAACATAGTTCATCTATGAAATGTTTTTTTTACACTTCTTCTACTCTAGGTCTACCATTTTCGGTTCAACCATTAATAAAACCACAAATTTGCTATCATACTGAACCACAGTAAACCCATTTACCTCAAATAAATAAAATCTCTATCTTGTTGGGCTTTAAAGGTCCAAGGAAAGTATTTATCTAGGAAAACCTCCTTAAACCTATTTTAGGTTAAGAGTCTATCAATATTTGTACTTATCTTGGGAAGGATATCCTCTCATCATTCTAAAACTTCTCATTCTAACTTAAACGAAGCAAAGGCAACCATTTGCCTATCAGTTACTGGTACAAATACTAAATAATCTCTCTACAAGTTTCTCCCAAAACTCAGGCTTAAAAGGGTTTATAAATCCTTTAAACAACAAAGTATTCAACTTAACAATATCCCTGCATTTCTTACATAAACTCACTTTTCCCTTTTTGGACATTTACCATTACTGGGTTAACAACCTCAGGCACTACTCTAGCTTGTTTCTCAAGTCTATGCTATAAGCTATCAACTCTATCATCTGTTACATTCATTTTCTTAAGATCATGAGTAAGAGCTTATCTTAGCTCATCTCTTTCAACTTCAGATTCTCTCACACCTTTACTAATATCAATTATATTACTAATATCAATCATACTATCAACACGTTCTCTTCTAGGAACCACAGATTCAGACTCAACCTCAACTTGTCAAAAAATATTGGGATCTACCACCCTCTCTCAAATCAACAACTCTAACTCTAGCTCTAGCACGTCTACATGTCACCCTTAGACTGTTCATTATAATTTATTTTAATCTTTCACTTTCTTACTTTTTATGTAGTCTACAGAATCTTAAAAACCTAATGCTCTGATACCAAAATTGTAACGACCCATCCCGGGTTGGCCACCCCCGAAACAGTGTCATCACATTTTGAGAATCTCAGCACGACACATATATGCAACAACAAAATATAAATAACACCAAATGAAATTTTTTTTTACATAAATCCTCAACCCTCAACAGGGGAGTTACATCACACTTATCTTTAACGTAAACATATATCTACCACTTAAAATGCATGAACATTCACAATAAAATTTTTATTTTCTTTTCCCATTAGTCTGGGGATGTTGACACGTACATGGCTTACAGAAAATGATTTCGTCCTACTTTCAACCCACCAGACTAATCGTCCTATCTGCTACCTAAAATCATTATACAATGAGGAGTGAGCTTCAAAAGCTCAGCGAATTAAATTTACTAAAAGTACTCATTTATAACTAGTCTTTTAATATTTAAAACAATTTGTATTTCAAACACTTGATGCTAGCACTTTACTATCAATACACATGCCATAATATCCATTCTCTATCAATCTCTAACATATCAATTATTCCTATCATACCTATCAACCAACTTTCATCTATCATCAAATAATAGGTTAATAACTAATTCAAATATCATCACTGTATATTTCATATTTATCTCGATTACTAAAAGTAAATCTAACTCACCACGTAGCACTTAGAGCTACCTGGGATCACCTCCTTGCCTTTCTTGTTCTTTTCAGCAATTTCACTCGATTGCTGATCGTCAACACTTGATATAATATTTATATTAAAATTTCTAATTTATTCTTCAATTCTTCCAGAATTTATACCCTTAAAAAATTCCCACATTGAATTCTGGGAAATTTAATGTATGCTAAATTTCAAAAAAAAAATTCACATTATTACTTATAGTTTTTCTTAGAGCTTTACTCTCTTAAAATTTCTCTCGTAAACCTCTTCAAAATTTTACCCTTTCAGTTCCCAAATGCTTAAAGAAATATAATAGTTTGAATTGAAGATAGAAGAAAATCAAACAGAATTTGATAAGATTTATAAAATAAATAAAAAAACCAAAATTACATTTTATAGTAAACTTACCCCCACCGTTTTCCACCTGTTGCCATCTTAATATTTGTCCATGTAGTTGTTAAACATGCACTCTTACATGTTTTGGTAGGTTACACTTGGACAACCAGGTGTTTGTCATTCTTTTTTTTTTTTTTCCGTTTATTTCTTTTGCAACTTACCAAAAACACTACACCTAGACACAAGCGTCCAGGTGCCCTTTTTTTAATATATATATATATATATATATATATATATATATATATATATATATATATACCTTAAAATTACAAATCGGCCATCAGCCTATTAAATTTACATTTCTACCATTCATTATTTGCAATTCTACCATTACATAATTACAGTTCTCCCACTGGTTCTTAGCACTTTAATTTTTACAGTTTTCTTATTCCTTATTTACAGTTCTGCCAGCAGTCCTTAGCCCTTTATTTTTTTACAATTTTTCCATTCCTTTTAAAAATAAATTTTTTTATCTTTTCTTCCTTCAAAATTTATTTTACTTTAACTTTTTAAAATTAAAAAAATATTTATAAACTTATATTTCTTCCAAAATAATTTCTAATTAATTTTCTTCAACCTCATTCAACATTTGTCTTCAAAATTCTTTCATTTCGACTTAAAATTTCATAATTTTTAATATTCTTCCTAAAAAAATTTATATCTTTTTTCAATAAAATTCTCAATATTGTCTTTCAATTATTATTTCAAATTAATGATAAACCTTTCATATCTGCATAATTTAATTCAATATAATATCTATCGAATTACTTCTTTATCCTTACTTTAAGAATACAGGTATTACAAAAAATGCGAGAAATCGTGTAAAATTTTTCTACATCATCAAGTGGTACTAAACTACCATAAGGAGGTTGTCATTTTCAAATGATGATGTGTCATTTTCTCATTAAAAGAAAATGAGATATC
Organism: Bretschneidera sinensis; assembly: GCA_023935145.1. NCBI lineage: Eukaryota > Viridiplantae > Streptophyta > Magnoliopsida > Brassicales > Akaniaceae > Bretschneidera > Bretschneidera sinensis. The sequence continues at coordinate 68,804,373 of CM043700.1, read as the reverse complement.
CTTTGAAAATTGGGTAAATAATGAAAATCAGACCCTATATATACATATATATGTGTGGATTGTTAATTTATCCAACTATATGTGTAAGTTAGCATTGTGCTATGATATTTCTATACTAAAATACCTCTAATTATCCCCTAAAACATCTATAAAATAGGGGTTTTTTGGTAATTTTTTTATAAAAAAAGTTAAAAAATTTTATGCCTAAGGATGAAGTCCACTTGCAGCCGTCGCAATCCATTGCAGAGTGTGATCCACCCTCATCTTTTCTGGTAACATTTCCATGCCAAATTTTCTAGGTATGCTTGAAATTCAATTTTCGACCTAATGGTGATGTTAATTTTCAGTAAAGTCACTGAAAAGTACCAAATCTAAAAAAGGTGCCTCCTCAATTCACATCAAAAGAGGGTGATGGGGAGGCTCTACGAAATGTAGTGAAACCGGATCTTATACTGTAGTACCCGTAATCGTAAAGTAAGGGTAAAAAAGTAATTTAATAAATAAGACAAAGAGTTAAAACAAAATATAGATATTTTAAGTGTGAAAAGTCCAATTGAAATAAAACAATTCTATAAAAAAAAAATCCAAGATGTAGGCGTCATTAAAAGAAAAGAAAAAAAGTAGGTTTTAAAAAAATAAAAATAATAAAAATTGGACGTTACTAAACGTCTAAGGGGAAAAAATATAGGAAAGAAAAAAAAATTTATATATATATATATATATATATACAAAATTGTGCAACACCTGGAAGTCCACGTGTTGCACCTTTATTTTCAAATTGTTGCCTGTGTTGCAGCTGGAGAGAAATGAATAGTAAAAAGAAAAAGAAAACAGTGGCAACCGCCTTAAATTTCTTTATGTATATGTTGAAGTTTCATTTTTTTAGCTTGCCGATTTCATTTTAGCTTCTTATAATTTTTTTGTTTTCTTTAAATACTTGGGAACTCAAAGAAATGCTGAAAGAGCAAAATTTTGAAGAGGTTTTCTGCGGAATTTCATAGAGAATCAAGAATAGCTATTAGAAAAGCAAAAGGTAATATCATAGTGGTTATTTTTTAAAATATAGGAAAGAAATATATATATATATATATATATATATATATATATATATATATATGTATATAAAAAATCATGCAACACCTGGAAGTCCAAGTGTTGCACCTTTATTTTCAAATTGCTGCCTGTGTTGCAGCTGGAGAGAAATGAATAGTAAAAAGATAAAGAAAACAGTGCAACCGCCTTAAATTTCTTTATGTATATGTTGAAGTTTCATTTTTTTAGCTTGCCGATTTCATTTTAGCTTCTTATAATTTTTTCGTTTTCTTTAAATACTTGAGGACTCAAAGAAATGCTGAAAGAGCAAAATTTTGAAGGGGTTTTCTGCAGAATTTCATAGAGAATCAAGAATAGCTATCAGAAAAGCAAAACGTAATATCATAGTGGTTATTTTTTCATTTCTGACATTTATGAAGTTTCTCTGAATTCAAAGTGGGAATTTTCAAAGTGTGTGGCTTATATCAGATTGAAGAATAAATTAGAAAATTTATATAAATATGATTTGATGATAGATGAAAGTTGGTTGATAGGTATGATAGGTATGATAGGAATAATTGATATGTTAGAGATTTATTATATGAGAAGTAATATTATTGAAATAACAAGTTGATTATATATATAATGAAGGGATAAATAAAATTCTTGATGAGCTATGGTTGATGATTTGATATAATATATGAGGAGAAAAATTTAGCGAAATTGATCAAATAATAATTTGAGAAAAAGCAAGATAGCTACTTTGAATGTCTGAATACATGCTTGTTTTTATATTATTGTTTGTATACATATTTCATATCGTTATTCATATGCATATACACTAAATAAAAGAACCAGGAGGGGGTCGGTCTAAATGAAAATCGTGACAGCTGGTATATGCTAGTGAAAAATGAAAAACCGTGACAGCTATCATATGCTGGTGAGAAATGAAAACCGTGACAGTCGGTATATGTTGGTGATAAATTAAAAATCATGACAGTCGGTATATGTTGGTGAGAAATTAAAATTGTGACAATCGATATACGCTGTGATAAAAGAACAAGGAAAGCAGCTAGTCTATGATAAAAACATGTCAACATTGGGGAAGACGTTCCCAAATAATAATTCATGCATTGCATCTGTTTTAAATATCGATTTTTATTTCTGAGATGCTAAAGTGTTGTTCTTGATTGTAAATTTATTGATAAATGATTGAGTCTCACAGAGAGACAGATATAGTGGGAAAGAAATATGAAAGTATAATATGATAAGAACTATCTGAGTTATAGACTATATGCTGTGAACCTCATAACGAGATAATTATGAGATATAATTGATGGTCTCAAGGTGAATAAATATATGAGAAGAAGAGACTGATAAAGAATGGGGATTATGACATGAGTAATGATATGAGATATAGATGAATGAATATTGGAAGACTATTTATACAAATTGAATACTTCTAGTAAATTTAATTCACTAAGCTTGTGAAGCTCACCCCTCATTGTTAAATAATTCAGTTAGCATGCAGGACAGATAGTTTGGTGAGCTGAGATTCAGATGAAGTCATTATCTAAAAGCCACGTGGTCCACATCCTCAAACTAATGGAAGAAATTTTTTTTTGTAAATATTCATGCATATTATGTTGTATATAATGTTTAAGTTGAGATTTGAATGATGTATCTCCCCTATTGAGAGTTGATGAGTGATGTAAATAATTGCAGTTGATATATTTTTATTGTTCCATATATGTATCGTGTTGGGATTTCCAAAATGTGACGACACTGTCTCGGAGGTGCTCAACCCGGGATAGGTCGTTACAATTTTGGTATCAGAGCATCAGGTTTTATGATTTTGTAGACTGCATAAAAAGAAAGAAAGTGAAAGATTAAAATAAATTGTATTTTAATGAAGAGTCTGAGGATGACATGTGGACGTGCTAGAGTTAGAATTAGAGCTGTTGACTTAAGAGGGCGTGGTAGGCCCCAACTTCTAAACGAGCTGAGGTTGAGATGGAAGTTGAGTCTAAGTTTGTGGTTCCTAGAAGGGAATATTTTGACAGTATAATTGATATTAGTAGGGGTATGGGAGAATCTAGAGTTGAAAGAGATGAACTAATAGAAGCTCTTACTCATGCTCTTGAGAAAATGAATGTAACAAATGATAGAGTTGATAGTTTATAGTATAGACTTTATTAACAGGCTAGAGTAGTGCCTGAGGTTGTTGTAAATCCATAAATGGCAAACGTTATAAAGGGGAAAGGTGAGTTTATGCATGAGATGCAGAGAGATTGTTTTGTTAGATATATTAAGTCGAATGCTTTGTTGTTTAAAGGATCTATGAATCCTTTTAAGCCTGAGTTTTGGGTGAAACATGTAGAGAGATTATTTGGTATTTTACCAGTGAGTGACAGGCAGAGGGTCACCTTTGCTACATTCAAATTAGAAAGAGAAGCTTTAGAATGGTGGGAGGATACTTTTCCCAGGGTAAGTGCATATGTTGATAGACTTTTAACTTGGAATAGGTTTAAGGAGGCTTTTTCTTTTATAAATATTGCTCATATACTTGCAAAGCCAAACCGAAGAAAGATTTCATTTATTTGAGGTAAAAATGTGTTGATTTTCGCTCAGTATGACAGCAGATTTGTGGCCTTGTTAATGGTTGTATCGAAAATGGTAGATATAAAGGAGAAGAAGTGTAAGAAGTTCCTAGATGGATTATATTTTAAGATTTGATCGAAACTATCTTATATGAGGCATATAAATTATGTCAGGTTGGTGGATATAGCATTTCAGATTTAGAAAGATGCGATGGAGTTTAAGAGGGAGAGAGAGAGTGGTTGAAGAGACTTAGACATGAACGTTTTAGAGGTAGTAGTAGTATTAGTGTACAAGATGGGAGACCACCCTAGAGGAGTCGTCCATGTGAAAGAAAGACCTATAATGCAGAGTTAGAGGTAAGCTAGATCCATAGCTTCTATAATTCAAAGTAATATTGGTGGGACCCCTAGATTTGGGAGATAGTCTGTGGGAACTAGAAGTTATGGTAGAGGTGAGAGTGTACTACCTAGAGGATGTGGTAATGTGATAAAAAGACTAAAACGTGTTATAGATGTAATCAAATAAGATATTTGTCCCATAATTGTCCTAATTTGAGGTGCCTTGTATGTAGAAAAGGTGGACATATCAATATTAGTTGATCTTGGTGCAACTCATTCTTTTGCATCCAATGTATTTATGAAGTCTATTTATGCATGTATTAGTCATTTGATACATAATATTATTGTTGAAGTTCCCACTAGAGATAGAGTGATAATAATAAATGTTTACAAAGGCTGTGTAATTGATATCGGTGATAGAGAATTTGAAGTTGATTTATTACCTTTGAATATGATATAATTTCATTTGATTTTTAGGGATAACGTAAGATACTTTCGAACTATCTTATTTTTCTATGACTACTAGTAAATGGTCAAGGGAAGGATGTGAGGTGTATTTGGCATATGTGGTGGATTTTAGAAATGATAGTAGAAAGTTGGAAGAAATCTTAGTAGTTAAAGATTTTTCTGATGTATTTCTTGATGAGTTGTCTAGTTTACCTTTCGGTAGGGAAATTAAGTTCTCTATTTATGTGATACCAGGTTCATCACATATATCTATAGCACCCTACAGAATGACACTTGCTGAGTTGAGAGAATTGAAAGCGCAGCTTCAAGAGTTGTTATATAAACAATTTATTCGATCAAGTGTGTCACCATGAGGAGCCCCTGTATTATTTGTAAAGAAGAAAGATAGAACAATGATGTGGTGTATAGATTACAAACAGCCGAATAAGATCACCATTAAGAACAAATATCCTTTACCTAGGATAGATGATTTATTTGAGAAGTTGTAGGGAGCAAGGGTATTTTCTAAGATAGACTTGAGATCATGTTATCACCCATTTAAGAATAAAAGAAGAAGACGTGTCTAAGACTACATTTAGGACACGTTATGGTCATAAGTTTCTGGTGATGTCGTTTGGGTTGACTAATGATCCAGCAATATTCATGGAATTGATGAATAAAATGTTTAAACCATTTCTTGATAATTTTGTGGTTGTGTTCATTGATCACATCTTGGCATATTCTAAGACTAAGGGGGAGCATGTAAAACATTTAGAAATTGTGTTGGAGATTTTGAGGAGAGAGAGATTGTATGCTATAATTTCCTAAATGTGAATTTTGGCTGAATGAAATAACTTTCTTGGAACATGTAATATCTAGAGATGGTATAAGAGTTGATCCAAAAAAAGGTAAAGGAAATGTTGAGTTGGGAGAGACCAACTAATGTAACTGAGATTAGAATCTTCTTGGGGTTAGCTGCTTATTATAGAAGATTATTCAAAAATTTTCTATTATCGCAGTATTGTTGACTTCATTGACCAGGAAAGAGGTTAAGTTGTATGGTCTGGGAAGTGTGAGAAAATTTTCAATTACTAAAGAAGAAATTGAGTACAACTCCAATATTGATGCTTCCTTCTGGTGATGAAGGAATTGTGGTGAATAGTGATGCATCCCATCAAGAGTTAGGATGTGTGTTAATGCAACATGGTAAGGTAATGTCATATGCTTCTAGGCAATTGAGGAATCATGAGAGAGATTACCTTACCCATGACTTAGAGTTAGCTGCCATAGTGCTTGCTTGAAAATTTGGGGACATCATTTGTGTGGAGCTACTTGTGAGATATTTGCTGATCACAAGAGTTTGACATACTTACCTACCTAGAGAAAGTTGGATTTGAGACAGAGGCAGTGGATGGAGTTGATTAGTGATTATGACTGTACAGTTCATTATCATCTAGGAAATGATAATGTAGTAGCTAATGTATTAAGTAAAAAGTCTACAAGAAGGTTAACTGCTATTGAGAGTCCTGATGTGAAATTAAGAGAGATAAGAATGAAGTTGAATATTAGTGATAGAGGATCATTGTTAACAACATGGTTGTACAATTTAATATAGCTTTTCATCCTTAAAAAATGGGTAGAAGGTGCAGAACTCCAGTATGTTGAGAGAAGTGGGAGAGAGAAATATATTTGGTTCATAAATTATTAAGTTAACAACTAAGATGATCAAACTAGTTAGAGAGAACCTTAAAGCATAACAAAGTAGACTGAATAGCTATGCTGATAATAGAAGAAGACCTATTGAGTTTCAAGTAGGTGATTGGGTGTATTTGAAAATATCTCCATGAAAAGGTCTGTTGAGGGTCAAAAAGAAAGGAAAGTTGAGTCTGGGGTAAGTGAGACCCTATGAGGTTATTGAGAAAGTTGGGCTAGTTATGAATAATCTAGATTTGCCTCCAAAGTTGAAATAGTTACATAATGTGTTTCATGTTTCACTTTTGAGAAAGTGTTTATATGATGAATCTCATAATATTTTGAGCTAAGCTGTAGAAATTTAGGAAGATTTGACTTTAATACAAGTACTAGTGAGAATTTTAGACAGAAAAGAACAAGTCTCATGTAATAAAGTAATTTCATTGGTTCAAGTATTATGGCCGAACAAATATGTTAAAGAAATTACTTAGGAGCATAAGGTAAGAATGTGGAAAGAGTACCCCTAGCTTTTTCATGAGTTAGGTAAGGAAATTTCAGGGATGAAATTTTTATAAGATTGGTAAAATTGTAATACCCGTGTTCTTAAAGCAAGGATAAAAAGTAATTTGATAGATATTATATTGAATTAAATTATACAGATATGAAAGATTTATCATTAATTTGAAAGATGACATTGAGAATTTTATTGAAAAAAGATAGAATTTTTTTTAAAAGAAGAACGTACTAAAATTTATGAAATTTTAAGTTGAAATGAAAGAATTTTGAAGAAAAATGTAGAATGAGGTTGAAGAAAATTAATTAGAAAATTTATTAAAAGAAAATATAAGTTTCTAAATAAGTTTATACTTTTAAAAAATAAAATAAAATAAATTTTGAAGGACAAAAAGATAAAAAAAATGATTTTTAAAAGGAATGGCAAAACTGTAAAAAAAAAAAAAGGGTTAAAGACCGGTGGCAGAACTGTAAAGAAGGAACGGCAAAACTATTAAAATTAAAGAGCTAAGGACCGGTGGCAGAACTGTAAATATGTAATGGCAGAATTGTAAATAATGAATAGCATAAATGTAAATTTAATAGACTGATGGCAGATTTGTAATTTTAAGGTATATATTTTTTTAAAAAGGCACCTGGACACTTGCGTCTTGGTGTAGTGTTTTTGGTAAGTTACAAAAGAAAGAAAAGGAAAAAAAAAGAAGAAGAAGAATGAATGACAAACACCTGGTTGTCCAGGTGTAACCTACCAAAACAAGTAAGAGTGCATGTTTAACAACTACATGGACAGATATTAAGATGGCAGCAGGTGGAAAACGATGGGGTAAGTTTACTATAAAATTTAATTTTGATTTTTTTATTTATTTTATAAATCTTATCAAATCCTGTTTGGTTTTCTTCTATCTTCAATTCAAACTACTCTATTTCTTTAAACATTTAGGGATTGAAAGAAAGGTTGGAAGGGATAAAATTTTGAAGAGGTTTACAGGAGAAATTTTAAGAGAGTCGAGGAAAGTTCTAAGAAAAACCAAAGGTAATAATGTGAATTTTATTTTTGAAATTTAGCATATATAGAATTTCCCATAATTCAATGTTGAAATTTTTAAAGGGTATAAATTTTGGAAGAATTGAATAATAAATTAAAAATTTTAATATAAATATTATGTCAGGTGTTGATGATCAGCAATCGGGTGAAACTGCTGAAAAGAACAGGAAATGCAAGGATGTGATCCACCGGTAGCTCTAAGTGCTACGTAGTGAGTTAGATTTACTTTTAGTAATCGAGATAAATATGAAATATACAATGATGATATTTGAATTAGTTATTAACCTATGATTTAATGATAGATGAAAGTTGGTTGATGGGTATGATAGGAATAATTAATATGTTAGAGATTTATTATATGAGAAGTAATATTATTGAAATAATGAGTTGATTAAATATATAATGAATGGATAAATGTAATTCTTGTCGAGCTATTGTTGATGATTTGATACGATATTTGAGGAGAAGCATTTAGTGAAATTGATCAAATAATAATTTGAGATGAAACAAAATAGTTAATTTAAATGTCTGAATACATACTTGTTTTTATATTATTGTTCATATGCATATTTCATATCATTATTCATATGCATATACATGAAATAAAAGAACTAGGAGGGGGCCGGTCTAACTGAAAACTATGACAGTAGGTATATGCTAGAAATAAATGAAAACCGTGACTGCTGGTATATGCTGGTGAGAAATGAAAAACCATGAAAACTGGTATATGCTGGTGAGAAATTAAAACTGTGACAGCCAGTATATGCTGGTGAGAAATGAAAAACCGTGACAACCAGTATATGCTGGTGAGAAATGAAACCCATGACAGCTGGTATATGGTGGTGAGAAATGAAAACCGTGACAACCGGTATATACAGGTGAGAAATTAAAACCGTGACAGTTGGGATAAGCTGTAAATAAAAGAACCGGGAGGGGGCTGGTCTAAGATAATAAAAACATGTCGACATGTGGGAAGAAGTTCCCAAATAATAATTCATGCATTGCATCTGTTTTAAATATTGATTTTTATTACTAAGATGCTAAAGTGTTGTTCTTGATTGTAAATTTATTGATAAATGAATGGGTCTCACAGAGAGACAGATATAGTGGGAAATAAATATGAAAGTATGATATGATACGAACTATCTGAGTGATAAACTATATGCTGTGAACCTCATAACGAGGTAATTATGAGATATAATTGATGGTCTCAAAATGAATAAATATATTAGAAGAAGAGACTAATAAAGAATGGGGATTATGACATGAGTAGTGATAATAGAATGTTATTATCAAATCATATGAGATATAAATTAATGAATATTGGAAGACTATTTATATAAATTGAATACTTCTTGTAAATTTAATTCTTTGAGCTTGTGAAGCTCACCCCTCATTGTTAAATAATTTCAAGTAGCAAGCATGACAGATAGTTTGGTGAGCTGAGATTCAGACGAAGTCATTATCTGTAAGCCACGTGGTCCACATCCTCAAACTAATGGAAAAAAAAATATTTGTAAATATTCATGCATATTATGTTGTATATAATGTTGAAGTTGAGATCTAATAAATGATGTATCTTCCTTGTTGAAGGTTGAGGAGTGATGTAAATAATTGTAGTTGCTATACTTTTATTGTTGCATATTTGTATCGTGTTGGGATTTTCAAAATGTGACGATACTGTCTCGAGGGTGGCCAACTTGGAATGGGTCATTACATTTTTATTTCCCAAAATTTATTCGATTCAATCTAAAATCAAATTTTGATAATCCAAATTAAATCCAATCAATCCTTATTGATTTTATATTATTTATAAAACAATCTGCAACATCTTTATCATCATTGTATGACAATAATCAATTTAAGAACACTTTCTTGAATTTCTTAACCTAGTGTTTCACCATAATCTAACTTTTAGATTATCAATTTGAAATCTTTAGAATTCTAAGATGAAAATTTTTAAACTCATAACAATAAATTACCATGTTCTACATAAATCATAAGGATGACTCTGATACCACTTGAAAGAAATCAATGTTGAAAACACAACGAAAATTTTAATATTTTTAATTGATTCCTATAAACATTAATCAATTTATGATTTGTATAGAAAATATATTGATCAAGAACATTAAAGGTTTAGAATCATTACATTTGATTCATTGTATTCTTGATTCCTTGAATTTGATGTAGCCTAATTCTCCACCATGCTTGAATCCAAATTCCCTCGCATTCTTGAAATCACAATAATCACAAATGCTTGTGATCTCTAAGGTTGATCCATATAGGGAAAATCCTCAATTAGGATTTCTCTCTAAATTTGTTCTCTCTTTTGGATGAAAAAGAACTAAATCTCTAAGAGAAACTTGTGTGTAGATTTTTGTGCAAGCAAAATTTGCACACTAATAAACTATTTATAGTGTTAGGTTAAGTGCAACTAACCATTAATTTTAAACAATTCCCTATAGTTATTTCTTAATTACATATTGTCCCTTTTGTGTGTGACCCCTTAAGCTCAAACTAATCTGGTTATAGGCCATAATTTTGTTCTTATTGCAATTGGAATTCTTTCCAATTAATTAGAACTCATTCTAATTTATTTTTAATCAAACCCCTTTTGATTCTACCATTTGTAAGAATTAATTAATTGTCTATTAAATTAATTTTTAGGGATTATAGAATCATGAGTGATCCCTAGCAGCATGTCAAGACTACTCGGATAGTGTGAATTTGATTATGAAACCTTGAAACTTTTTGTTATCAGTTACCATACAATTCAATCATTCAATCATGTAATGTCCTAATTAAGCTAATTAGAGTATGAAAATATTTTCCAACCTTTATTATTAATTATATATGTCTAAATCTCAAGATTATAAGTCAAATGGTGCAATTAGAAACTCCTTTTTATTTCTCACTCTACCTTGGTCAAGGTACTTCTCGAATTATATCTTAGTGGATCACATAGGACATTTTCTCATTTTACTTAGGAGTTATAAATCCCTAATTATTCACTCACATACCTATATACGAGATCCATTATACCCCATTACTACTAATTAATGATCCATTAATAGAACCATATTGAATAGCATCAAAGTATAACAAGTCACATACAAGATAACCATGGTTCCCCAGGTATAAGGATCACATGCACAACTATAACATAAAAACTATTGGTAGACAAATAAAACTCCATGTATGTGTTCTTAAGTCGAGTTATGTTCAGTGAACTTATTCTCCAATGAGCACTCACATACTTGTTTTAGTGTCTACCATAAAAGTGACATTGAGATTCGTTACCCTCCCAATTCAACAAACGTAGTATGTACCAGTCTAACCGGATTATTAACGTCCATTTAGTATCCTATGACCAAGAACTATTAAGAATAAAGCTTTCAAGGAGATCATACCTCATAATTATGATCTCATCATAATCTTATCTCCATTGCTCTTACTCTATGGATTTAATCATGATAATGTAATTAAACAGATATTTATGATGAGTAAACTTGCAATTAATTATGATAATAATCTGAATAAGACTGTTTTACAAATAATATTCTTAGACACAAAATTTCATTGGCTTTTAAGGCATACTACTAACACTCTGAAAGTCTCTGTCCTAGAGAGCTTCACTAGGAGTTGACTCTCAGCTCTCAAACTTCATTTTTTGGTTTAAAAATACTTCAAAACTTGATTTTAGAACCATATAAGTTTATTAACTGGTTTTACAAGTTAAAACAACTTTAATTTAAGATCAATTAAATCATGATATGCATTGAGCCCTAATAATTGAATACTTACATTCAATAAGACATCTAGAACTCTAACTTCTTTAATATTACTCCTTGATCATACAATCTCCAATTGTGATAAATTGATCTTGTGTCAAAAGTCTCCTTGATTTGATTATGGATGGATTTCCAAGCTTTATAAACCTTAACAAATCTTATAACTCATTAGCACATAATCAAGAGTTTTGTTATCGTATCAAAATCAAACAAGAGTCAACAATCTCCTCATTTTTTATGATGACAAAACTCTTAAAGAATTTAAACTCAAATTGAATTTATTGGAAGCACTATAGTAGTATTTAAGAATTTAGAGTTACATATCATAATACTTATAATTTTTAGAAATTTTGGTAGAGTTTCATCTGTATTTTGGACATTTTATACTGCAAGAAGATCAAATATAAATCCACCCAACACAATCAATATTCATCCCAACCAACTAATATATTCAAAATAAAATTGTTAAGGTTACTCCCCTTGAATATTGCAATACTATTTTAAAAAATATTTAGTAAAGTATAGAATGTAAGGAGGGAAGAGATCATCAAAAAGTGAGGGAAGAAATTAAAAAGTTCCCCCTCAATTCATTGAAGTAGATGATCCTGCAAAAGAAACGCTAGAACACTCAACGAAAGTCATCAGTATCGCAAAAAGATAAAAACAAAGAAAACCTATCCATACTAAGATAAAAGAAACATCCTTACTAGTGTCTCAAACCCATAAAAGAAACAACATAGTCCAAAAAGTAAATATTAAGCTTAAACAAACTAAGAAGGAGGAGTGCAATCGGTCATGCAAAGTCGATGAAGCTCCTCTACCATGGAAGCCAACCCAATAAAAAAAGAGTTCATTGGGTACTCAAAACTGTCGTAGCATCTCATAATCTTCATTTTTAAGATCAATTTTGAAGTGCTTGAAGATTAAAGTTAAGAACATAGGGAGGTGGGCTTGATTTCTTAATTGATGCTGAATGAATCATAATTTTAAGGATAAAGAAAGATAAATCAAAAGGAGTATCAGTGATAAGGTTCCAAAGGATGGTGTCATCAAGATAATAAATTTTAGTGTAACATCTGGATCGGAAATGGAGAAGGATATAGTTTATAAAGTGGTGGAAGAGACGTCGTTCAAGGCTAAGGTGGCTAGTACTTATATCAAAAGCTCCAGGGAATTAAGTTCTATCAAGAATTTTGGCAACAACCTCATTTTGATTAAAACCATCTCGAAATCTATTAACATCATAATGTTTGTTGCCATTATGAGGAATATTAAGGATTTTACCAATTAAATTAATTTCAATATAAAATATGAATGGATAATATCTGAATTAATTGTTGAATTATGATGATTTGATGATGTATTTTTTTTATGTATGATAATTGATTGATTGATTAAGGATTAAATAATATGTTGAAAATTAATTATATAATAAGTTATATCTTAAAAAGATGGATTAATGAAAAATATGCTGAAAAAATATATGAAATTCTTGAAAGATATGTGTAGATTGATGTTTCAACCCAAGAAGGGGGTGAATTAGGTTTATAAAAACTTTTGCTAATTAAACACAAGTTTATAAAAATAGGTAAGACCACAAGCATGTAAACAAGTAATGTGCTGTAAACAAAAGAGTTTAAGGAATAGAAAATGCAAACTCAGTTTATAGTGGTTTGGTAATATCGGATTCATTCCGACCCTATGTCCACTATCTTCAAGGAACCTCCTTGAAGTAATCCACTAAGAAACTTAGTCGTGCAACTTCATGGGTATTGCACAAACCTTACAAGCAGTCCCTTCCTCTTGGAAGCATATCCCTTCCTCTTGGAAGCTAATCTCTTCCTTTCCGAAGCTAATCCATTTACAATAAATGAGTTGTTGTAAAGTAAATGGTAGAGAGACAGTAATGAAAGCTTATATAACTGAATAATATCTTTCTTTCAAGGTAAAGCTTGAAGAATGGCTCAACAATAAACATTTCAAAGCTTTTGTGTATTAATGAGCAAAAACTTGATTGAATGTGTAATCTCCCATTCTTAAATGCTCATTTGAGTGGGTTTATATAGCTTTGTATTAATATGACAGTTTTGTACTGACTTGGAATGTTTTGGTGCATTTAGTGCTGAAGTCTCGCGTCTCAACGGTCATAGTTTTTGAATTACCAATCGACTGGGTCTTGGTACCGATCAACTGGGTCCAATGAAAAGTCTTACTTTTAAGGCTATGTATGGTACCAGTCGACTGGGTAGTTCTTACTAGTCGACTAGGGATATTCAGTCCAAAACACCAGTCAACTGGTATGAAGCACCCAGTCGATTGGGGACACACTGTCCTATATACCAGACTTCTGGTATAAGTACCCAATCGACTGGGTTGCCATTCAACCCAGTTTTTCATTCTTTGAGATGTTTTTTTGACTTAGAAACATTTGAATGAATAGTTTTGTTAAAATGCATTTTCAAAAGGAGACATAAGACAAGCTATTTACCTGAACAAGTGAGATTTACAACTTGTTTCAATACCTTAATCCTATACTAGATCTTCTGTCCTGACTTGGTGTCTGATTCGGGTTAAGTTCTTGTATCTTGATTCTTGGCTGTATGCTTTTATCGTTTAAAACACTTAGATAACACTGTTAGTACAATTAGAGTTGTGTTTTGTCATCATTAAAATTTAGATAAGGGTAAACAATCTCTCCCTTTTTGATGATGATAAAACTAGTGAGAGAAAATAGTTTTAAAAACTAAGTCTTGGATTTTTTGAAAAAATTGGGCAGAGTTTCCTTTGTTTTATGAATAAAACTAACCTGTAAAAAGTTCAAAAATAGTTTCTTTGCAATCCAACCAAGTAACTTAATATATAAAATCATACAACAAGTTCTTTGGAGCAATACTCCCCCTAAATCTATGCACTATTTTTAGTTTACAGTTAGTTTTCTCATTTTCTCATATTTCTCCCCCATTTTGACAACAGTAGAAAATGGGCAGTAAACCAAAAAAATAAGCCACATAGATACCATAAACATTGAGAGCGTGTATAAACAAACTTGTATTCAAAAATTTGGAATCATTCAAAGTTGAAAAGATTTCCCGAACAGAACCGAAAGTTTCCAATCATGTAGAAGTAGTTTAAAGCATATATCCAAGCATAGAAAGGTTTAAAGCAAGTAAAAATATTGCGTAAATGTAAAACAAGTATATAAACTGAGTGTAAGCATAAAACATAATCATATACATCATAAATCCATACAACACGGGCTTCTGATAGCCAAAACTAAAAGATAAAATACAATAAATGATGAAATGATGTCCGTGCTAAGAACAACTGAAAACTACAACTATATATACACCAAAACGAAGACAGAGAGCAACTCAAGGAGAGGGAGACTCAGAGATGTCATGAATGAGATCTCGAAGCTCAGCTAAGGAACCCTTGGTATGCTCACAGTGCAGCTCGAAGTCATCCCAAAAAGAGCGGAGGTCGTGATGCATGGCATCGACTGAAGAGCTCAAGCTTTGGAAGCCAGACTGCGTAGTCAGCTGGAGGCTCATGATAACCTGAAGAAGATTACTGTACCCAACTGGACCAACACTCGAGTCGCCTATAGGAGGTACTCGATCATCTGCATCTATAGCAGTAGCAGCAGCAGCATCTAGACCCTCGTCCTTATCATCATTGCTATCGTCCTCTCCTATCCGAATGTTCTTCCCGACCTTTGAATAGATCATGCCATCTTGAACTATGCATCCCATCTTCTTCAATGAAGAGACATTGATGATGTCCTTGAGGCCAATGTCCTGAGCCTCGGAAGCGAGGAGAAGAACCCGGAAGTACTGGAGGATGAGTGTGATGAGCATCTCGTAGGGAAGGCATCCGAAGTCACTCACTTCATCGTTTATCATGTTGGCGAGCAGTAGGGGATAGATATTGAAGTGGTGCCCAGTTTTAAGGCACCAAATCAATACCACATCTATCTTAGATAGATAGCCCCGACTCCCGAGTCTCGGGTGGGTGGTCCAACTCACTATGAGGTTGAATAATTTTGAGTCAAAGGGCATGTCACTACATGTGTGAAATGTAGTGGGTCGAAAGACATAGTTAGGGTCACCCCTAACTACCCGACATGCCTCCTCATAATCAAAATTAATTGGCATCCATCCAGAGTCCATTGGATCCCTCCCACAGGGATTCTTAGGATACTCATCAAGAGGTCAGTGTTGACCTCAAACTCTATAACCATTACACTGGTTCTGAACCTCAAAGCCAGTGGACTGGGTTTCACCAAGTTCGCATAGAACTCGTAAATCAGTTTCAGGTAAAATTTTTTATGTATCTTGACCAGTGGGGTCAAGTATATGGCATTGAAAGCAGGTAATGCATCAAAGTTCCCATGATGAATAGATTCTAAGTCAATGAATCTACCTGTCATAATCTTTTTATGATGAATGATAGATGAATACCTCTCTTTTGCTACCGGGCTCGTGAACAGGGAGTCATCGAGCTCTATTCTGGCCTTTTTGCTCGAGGAGCCCGCCACGTCCTTCCATTTCAAATCTAGAGCTGTAGATTTGGTGGACCTTGGCCTAGTAGGTGCATAAGGTCCCCTAACAGTGGTTTTAATGCGGATTCTATCGGTCATTTTGGAAGAAAAGAGTTTGTTGGAGAAAAAGAGATTTAGGTGGAAATTTGGGATTTCAACTATAGAAAGTTGAAATAGATGGTATTGATGTGTAGATTGAGGTGTGTATGAAGTTTTTTGATTATTCTTAGTTAAAAAGATGAGATTTTTCAGAGAGAAAGCTTAGGATTGCAACAATGGCTTGAAAGGGTGAAAAATCTGAAGAGACTATTTATAGAATCGCGATACTAGTCGACTAGGTTAGGGTACCAGTAGACTACGTCCATTGCAGTTTTGAAAATTTTTAACATACTAGTCGACTGGATCGGGACACCAGTCGACTGGATAAACTGGCAGAGAGATACCAGTCGATTGAGTAGTTACCAATCGACTGGGTGGCTAACTGAATTTTAAAAAAGGGCTCAAAACAAGGTTTTTTATTACTAGTCGATTGGTATAGACTTACCAGTCAACTGGGAGATTAGGCAAAGACTTACCAGTTGACTAGGATAGACTTACCAGTCGACTAGACCCTTAAGAAAACTTTCAGTCTTGAGACTTAGCACGAAATTTGTTTATCTATGCCATCTTGAGTGAGGGAAATATTAAATATGGTTTAATACTCTTTCACTAGATGTCAAGTATGCAAAATGATTAATGATGAAGCAATCAGATACACAGTTTATCATAATCTAACAATCCCATTAACAGTCTAATTTTGCATAAGGTATGAATTCTAGTATAATATCACATTTTTTAGCATAGTCTCTTAAGAAATGATGCCTAATTTCTATGTGTTTAGTTATAGAGTGTTGAATTGGGTTCTTGGTTAGGTTGATAGCACTAGTATTATCACAATGTATTGAGATACTTTTAAAGTTTATGCCATAGTCTTCTAGTTGTTGTTTCATCCACAACACTTGGGCGCAACAACTTCCAGCTGCTACATATTCCGCCTCGGCGGTTGATAGTGTAACGGAGTTTTGTTTCTTGGAAAACCCAGAGGTTAACATTGCACCTAAGAATTGGCATGTTCCACTTGTGCTTTTTCTATCTAACTTACACCCCGCAAAGTCAGCATCTGAATATCCTACAAGCTCAAAAGATGAATCTCTAGAGTACCATAATCCTAGGGTTTGAGTTCCTTGTAGATATCTAAGAATTCTTTTTACTACAATTACATGTGATTCCTTAGGATTATCCTGAAATCTAGCACACATGCATACACTGAACATTATATCAGGTCTACTTGCAGTCAAATAAAGTAAATCTCCTATCATGCTTCTATAATATTTAGTATCTACACATTTACCTCATTCATCAAGATCAAGTTTTTTTTAGGTGCTCATGGGTGTATCAAGTGGCTTTGAGTTTTCCATCCCGAACCTCTTTAATAGGTCCTTAGTGTACTTTGATTGATTGATGAAGATGCCTCCTTTCAATTGTTTGATTTGAAGTCCAAGGAAGTAGGTAAGCTCTCCCATCATGCTCATTTCAAATTCACCTTGCATGCACTTGGCAAACTCTTTAAACATAGATTCATTAGTAGCACTAAATATAATATCATCAACATATATTTGGACTAGTAGAGTGTCATTTATGTGAGTTTTTGTGAAGAGGGTCGTGTTTACTTTTTCTCTTATAAAATTATTGTCAATCAAAAATTTACTTAGTCTTTCATGCCATGCTCTAAGAGCTTACTTCAACCAATATAGAGCTTTAGAAAGCTTGTAGACATGATTTGGAAGACTAGAATTTTCAAATCCAAGAGGTTGCTCAACGTAAACCTCTTCTTCTATAAAGCCATTTAAGAAAGCACTCTTTACATCCATTTGAAATAATTTAAACTTATTAAAGCATGCAAAGGCTAACAACATTTGAATAGCTTCTAATCTTGCTACGGGAGCATAGGTCTCATCAAAGTCTATTCCTTCTTCTAGATTATATCCCTTAGTAACTAGTCTAGCCTTGTTTCTAGTCACTATTCCATTTTCATCCATCTTATTTCTAAATACCCATTTAGTTCCAATTATTGTACGATTATTAGGTCTAGGAACTAGATTCCATACATTGTTTCTTTCAAATTGATTTATCTCTTCTTGTATGACATTTATCCAATCAATATCCTTTTCAGCTTCTATAAATGTCTTAGGTTCTATTTGAGACAAATACGCTACATACTTGCAAATGTTTCTAACTGAGGAACGAGTTCTTACCCCTTGTGAAGGATCATCAATCACTTGATCGATTGAATGATAATTCACATACCTCCAATTTTTGGGAAGACTATCCTCTTATTAACTTGTAGATGGTTGGTCCAATTTGAGAGTTTTCATCTCTTGAATTGTTTGAGGTGAGCTCTCCTTTGGGTCAACAATGGGAGCAGGTACCTCTGTTCTTGGAATGAAAACTGCATCATCATTGAAAGAAACTTCGCTACTACTAATTGGGTTCGACTCATCAAGAGTTACATGTACAGATTCTTCTACCACTAGAGTTCTCTTGTTGAAGACTCTATAAGCCTTACTAGAGGTTGAATATCTTATAAATATCCCTTCATCGGTCTTAGAGTCAAATTTACCCAAGTTAGCTTTATCGTTATTTAGTATGAAGCATTTACAACCAAATGTACAAAAAATAGGAGATATTAGGCTTTCTACCTTTCCATAATTCATACGGAGTTTTGTCAAGCATAGACCTAATTAAAATTCTATTCAAGATATAGCAAGAAGTGTTTACTACTTCCGCCTAAAAGTATTTTGGTAAGCTATTTTCACAAAGCATTGTTCTTGCAAATTCTTCTAGAAACCTATTTTTTCCTCTCAACAACTCCATTTTGTTGAGGAATTCTAGGAGCTGAAAAGTTGTGATCAATTCCATTTTCATCACAAAAGTTTGAAAAACTTTGGTTTTCAAATTCTTTTCCATGATCACTTCTAATGCTTGAAATACAAATTTCTTTTTCATTTTGAACCTTTTTGCAAAAATTTTCAAATCTTTTGAAAGCTTCATCCTTGTAAGCAATAAAGATAACAAAGGTATATTTTGAATAGTCATCAACAATAACAAGAGCATATTGATGGCCACTTAGACTAATGGTACTTATTGGACCAAATAAGTCCATATGCAAAAGTTCTAATGGTCTAGTAATTGACACTACATTTTTTGATTTAAAAGAAATTCTAGTTTATTTTCCCATTTGACAAGCATTACATACTTTATCTTTTTCAAATTTGATTTTGGGTAGTCCAATGACTAAATCTTTTCTTGTTATGATTTTAAGCAAATTCATGTTCACATGACCAAGCCTTCTATGCCATAGCTATGGGTTTTCACTAAATGCAAGAAAACATTTTTCATTTTGGGAATGCAATGATTTTAAATCAACTATATAGACATTTTCATGTCTATGCCCAACAAACTTAATCTTGTTACTCTTGATGTCTATAATTAGACAATGAGAGGTTTCAAATGTGACTTTGTTACCTTTGTCACAAAGTTGACTAATACTTAGTAAATTTGGCTTAAGGCCTTGTACTAGCAATACATTATCTATGGTTGAGAAATCATTACCAACTTTTTACTAACTTTTCCATGCCCGATGATCTTTATTTTTGTATCGTCTCCAATTATGATAAGTCCGCCATCTCTTAGAGTTAGCTCATTGAATATAATTTTATCACCGGTCATGTGTTTTGAGTATCCACTATCAAGGTACCAACAATTACCTTTTTCTTTGGTGTGGAGACACACCTACGTCACATAAGGATACACAATTGCATTTTTAGGTACTTAAAATTTCTTGTGTCCTTTGGGGTTAGTCCTAGAAAATATTGTTCCTTTTTGGACCCATACTTTCTTAACAACATATGGTGTTCTATAGATATGTTGATGATGCACAATCCTAGGATAATAGTTATTAAAATTTCTAGGATGACTTAGTTGTGCATGTCTATAATTCTTAGGATAAGTATTCCTAGGATATATGTTACTAATGTGAGGAATATACATGTCGTTTCTAGGAAATATATGATGATGATTTCTTGAAAACATACTTGTATTATTATGAATATGCATATTTTCTAGGATAACCATGATGATAATTCCTAGGATATGCATGTGCAGTGTGCAAGTTTTGATTATACATGTTGTTTCTAGGATGTATATGATGGTAATTCTTAGGATGTGTATAAGCATTTCTTGAATGAGCATACATGTAAGCATGAGTATTTCTAAGATATGCATTAGAATTAGTATTTCTAGACCTACTAGCATTCTTTGAGGGAATGCTTTTGACCTTGCTAGTGGTCTTTGAAGTAGAGGCTTCATTCACACATGATGCTTTCATGAATAAGCTCTCTTTTTATTTTTGCTTGCCTAATAGAGAATATTCTAACCCGGATTTTCCTCCACTTAATTTTGGCACGATAGCACTTCATCAAGCTTTTCTTTTCTAAGCATGAGTCTAGATATTGTGCCATTCAATTCTAATATCTTCTTATTTAAGTTTTCATTTTCATCTTTAAGAAAATCTTGAGAAGAATCATAAAGCAATGAAGATAGTTTATCTTTTTCTTCTTTTAGACTTATCATCTCTTTAGAAAGAGATGACACCTCTTTCTTAAGAGTAGAGTTCCTAGAATCAAATTTCTTCAATTCTTCATGCATTTCATTTATGACTTCTATTAATTCTTTGCTACTAATAACAATGTTATTTTTTTGAAGAAGGAGAAGATAATACCTCATTTTCATCATTGATTGCCATAAAACATAGGTTGGCAATTTCCTTGTATCCAATTTCTTTATCCGAAGATTCTTCTTCTTCATCATCACTCCAAGTGGTTGCAATCATAGCTTTCTTCTTGAAGCTCCTATATGGTTTGCTTGAAGTTGTACAATCGGCCTTGATGTGACCGGGCTTCTTGTATCCATAACACACAAGTGGTTCCCTTTTCGAAGTGGGATCCTTTGTGTAAGGTTTATTGCTTTTCTTCAAAAATCTGTGAAACTGTTTGGTGATTAAAGCCATCTCACCATCTTCTTCGCTGCTCTCCACCTCTTCTTCTGATTCTTTTTCTTTGTTGCTCGTAGAGGCTTTGAGAGCAATCACCTTTTTCTTCTTCTCATCATCATTGACAATGGAATTCATTTCTTCCATTTCATATGTCAATAATGACCCAAGAAGTGTTTCGACATCAAGTTTGTCGAGATCTTTGGCCTCCTGAATGGCTGTCTTCTTTGGTTTCCAAGAGGGTGGTAGAGATATTAAGATTTTTCTCGTTAGTTCAAACTACTCAATGTTCCTACCAAGAAGCTTCAAACCGTTAACAATAGTTGTGAAACGTGAGTGCATTTGAGAAATTGTTTTGTTATGAGACATTTTAAAAGATTCATATTCAGATACTAGCATATAGATTTTTGATTTTTTAACCTCACTAGTTCCTTCATATGTAACTTGCAATTTATCCCAAAGCCGAAACACATGCAGAAATTTTATTATATTCAGATATATTTAAAGTACAATGTAAAATACTTGTGGCTCTACTATTGAGAGACATCATTCTACAATCCTCAATTTTGAGTTTAGGCATTATATGATTGATTTCTCCAATAGTTATTTCCTTTGATGGAATTCTGGGTCCTTCCTCAATGACTCTCCATAGATTATAATCTTATCCTTCGACAAAGATTTTCATTCTGTTTTTCCATTAGTTATAGTTGAAGCCATTGAACAAGGGAGGCCTAGTGTAGGAATGTCCCTCAAAATAGCTATTTGCTGCCATCGGATCAAATCAATGATATTAAGCCTAGAATTGAGAACGAGGCTCTGATACCAATTGTAGACTGAGGTTTCAACCCAAAAGGGGGGTGAATTGGGTTTATAAAAACTTTCTCTAATTAATCGCAAGTTTATAAAAACGGGTAAGATCACAAGCATGTAAATAAGTAATGTGCTGTAAACAAAAGAGTTTAAGGAATAAAAGATGCAAACTCCGTTTATAGTGGTTTGGCAATATCAGATTCATTCCGACCCTACGTCTACTCTCTTCAAGGAACCTCCTTAAAGTAATCCACTAAGAAACTTAGTCGTGCAACTTCACGAGTGTTGCACAAACCTTACAAGCAGTCTCTTCCTCTTGGAAGCATATCCCTTCCTCTCGGAAGCTAATCTCTTCCTTTCGGAAGCTAATCCCTTTACAATAAATGAGTTGCTGTAAAGTAAATGGTAGAAAGACAGCAATGAAAACTTATACAACTGAATAATATCTCTCTTTCAAGGTAAAGCTTGAAGAATGGCTCAACAATAAATATTTCAAAGCTTTTGTGAATTAATGAGCAAAAACTTGATTGAATATGTAATCTCCCCTTCTTAAATGCTCATTTGAGTGGGTTTATATAGCCTTATATTAATATGGCCGTTTTATACTGACTTGGAATGTTTTGGTGCATTTAGTGCTAAAGTCTCGCGTCTCAACGATCATAATTTTTGAATTACCAGTCGATTGGGTCTTGGTACCAGTTGACCGGGTCAAGTGAAAAGTCCCACTTTTAAGGCTGTGTATGGTACCAGTCGACAGGGTAGTTCTTACCACTCAACTAGGGACATTCTGTCCAAAACACCTATTGATAGTTATGAAGCATCCAGTCAACTGGGGACACACTATCCCATATATCAGACTTCTAGTATAAGTACCCAGTCGACTGGGTTGCCCTTTAACCTAATTTTTCATTCTTTGAGATGTTTTTTTTTACTTATAAATGTTTGAATGAATAGTTTTGTTAAAATGCATTTTCAAAAGGAGCCATAAAATAAGTTATTTACCTGAACAAGTGAGATTTACAACTTGTTTCAATACCTTAATCATATACTAGATCTTTTGTCTTGACTTGGTGTCTGATTCGGGTTGAGTTCTTGCATCTTGATTATTGGTTGTATGCTTTTATCATTTAAAACACTTAGATAGCACTGTTAGTACAATTAGAGTTGTGTTTTATCATCATTAAAATTTATATGAGGGTCAACAATATGATTAATAAATTGACATGATATATGAGGAGACAATTTAATATGTATATGAGAAAATAATAATTTTGAGACAGTGATAGTTGAATTGAATGCTTTGATGTATGCTTGCTTGTATGTTATTTTTCATATGCATAAAGGGAAGCCCAAGAAGACGCCTTGTCTAGCTGAGAAGATCAAGAAGGCAACTGATCTAGCTGAAACATGTCGACATGTGGAAGATGTTCCCAGATGATAGTATGAAATGATCTGATGAGAAAGAAAGAAAGAAAATTTAAATTCAAGCATTTTTTTAAAAAAATATTTATTATTGTTGGTTGAAATGTTAAAGCATCAATATTGATTGTGAAATAATTGATAGATAGATGAGTCTCATAGTGAGACAACTTTGATGATAAAGAAATTGGAAGGATGATATGATAAAGAATTATATGATTGATTGTTTATATGATGTGAACCTTATGATGAGGTAAATGATAATATTATATTGATAAAATATACGAGAAGAAAACGAATATGATTGGTATATGAGATATCTTTATTGAAAGATGATAGCTTGATAATTTATTTATAAAGAGATTGACAAATGATTGAATCAATATGCGAGAAGAGATAGATGATTAATTATGTTGATTTAATAATAATTCAATATAACTAGAAGTATACAAATCGAGTACTTCTAGTGAATTTAATTCACTGAGCTTGTGAAACTCACTCCTCATTGTTGAAATATTTCAGGTTACGGACAGGGCTGATAGATGGTTGAGCTAATAACCAGAGTGAACAACTTAAGTAAGTCATGTGGTCAACATCCTAAGACTTATGAAAGAAAAATAAAAGAAAATTTTGAAAGTTGTTAATATTCATGCATTTTGTTATTATTATATATATTGTTTATGATAAGAGAAATATATTATATCTCATCTGAAAAGAGTTGAAAACTTGATATATATATATATATATATATATTCAATCGATGTATGTTTTTAATATTGTTGTATATACGTGACGTGCTGGGATTTCAAAACGTGATGACACCGTCTCGGAAGTGGCTAACCCAGGATGGGTTGTTACAATTCCCCACATGGCAAAGAAAAGTGGACTTGTGATGGATATCAGTGGATTGGAAGGTTGGCGAGATACTGGAGCATATTGTTGGCATATCTTGCATTTCTTGACTATATCTGCGACATCTTGTAACATTTTGAGCTAGTAATAGTGTTGAACAATTATTTACCTAAATAAATAAGCAAATAATCGTACTTGTTTCACTTGCAAGTGCACAAGGTCAACTGAGTAGTATAGTGTGCAAAAGCAAGATCATCTCCACAGGGATTGGTGAATTTAGTTTTAGAATTATATTCGCAATGTAAAAAGATAAATAACAGTTTGATTGTGAGTAAATAATAATAATGAGATCATAGGGCTACGATATCCACCACTAATTATACTTTCCCACTAACTAAGGTTTCAATGCTCTAGTCTTATCATGAATATCTAATAGTTGCCAACCTAAGGGCTTGGTCCACACCTTAGGCTATTGATCTCCCTACGCAACGAGTTAGGCATGGTGTATACTCTAACTCTTTTCTCTCTTAAGGGATTCAGCATTGGTGTATACTGAGTTGTTCTTTAAGAGAGCATGGGGGCTGTGGAGATCGACAACCACACGGGATCTAGGGCTTGGTCTGCACTCGGTTTCCCATGTTGATTAACCCAGGTATCTGAATAAGATATCTCTTGTTACTAATGTTGAACCTAGGACTCGGTCATCCAAATTGATTCGACTAACCTATCCATGCCACATGCATACATTGATTAGGCACATACATATGAGGAATGTAAATATAAACAGGCATTAATCAAGTTAAACATTCTAATAAAGCTCTAGCAAAGATAATCAATGAATATATGTGTGGAAAAGCATAACTAGGGCTTCAATCGAGCCCTATAAGGATTTAGTTATACATGCTTGTTAATTTAAACATATTCATAAAATAAAGGGGAAAGAGTAAACCCAAGAGAAGAGGCATCAATTCTCTCCCAAAGCTTACAACTCCAAACTAAACAAAAGGTAAAAGAAATGATGTCTTCTTTGTGTGTTTTACAAGTGTATTTATAGGGGCTGAATAGTCCTACAAGGCTTATGAATTCCTAAACTTTCCTAAAACACAAAACTCTTTTATTTCCAAAACTGGTTCTGCCACTTTACTGTTTACGCCCGTATAGGTGCGCTCGATCGCACACGCGGTGCGCTCGATCGCAACTATGCCCTCGATCGCACACGCGGTGCGCTCGATCGCTATTATGCCCTCAATCTGGCCTATGTGCGTGATTGCTGCTGCGCTCAATCACCCGTGTGCGCATGTGCTGTTGCGCTCGATCACATGCCTGGTGCGCTCAATCGCACTCCAGGCAGTAGCTGCTCCAGGATTTCCAGTGTTCTTCTTTTTAAGCTTCAAAATGCTTCTTTCTTCTCCAAAACCCTATAAAAGCGTGTAAAACACAGAAATGAATTAAAATGAACTAAATTAACATAAAATAGGACTTAACAAATGTAAATGAAATGGCTTAAATATGAATATTTAAGCACTTATCACACCCCAAAACTTACATATTGCTAGTCCCTTAGCAATACAAAACTGAAAACTAAATGAAAAAAAAACCAAAGATAAATTAATTTCCATGATACTCAGAGATTTGGGTTGTGCATAAAACCATGATAACCGTTCATAAGTAAGCTTATAATAAAAACACATTTTTGGATTGCAAAAGGACTTTCAAAAGCTTTATGTTACTTACCTAAGGCTGGCTTAAGGCATCGCAATTTTGATTTGTGTGTGATGAATTAGTACCTATAAGATGGGGTTTTCACATAATTTTAGTGGATGGTGTTTCGGTGCCCAAACTTTTATCAAATTTCTTATCAAAGAGAACAAAATGGCATAATACTTGCTTCTTTTTCTTTTCCTTTTATCATGCGATCTTTGCCATGTTGAGTTCCATCTAGCTTTCTATTTGACCCTTGTAATGAGCATTTAGCCAATGACTCCCAAACCAGATGGTTTTAGGGCATTAGGTGTAAAGACATCCCTAAGGACTTACTAGCTCAAGTCAAAAAGGCTACGGAACTTAACAGGTTTTTAATGCTTCTTAATGAAACTCCCACCTTTTGACGTGAACGCTCAATGCTTACTGAGGTAAGAGGCCCAGTTACTCCGTGGAAACTTGATTTTTGGAAGCTTTTTGATTTTCTTTTCGCATGATGGACATTTTTTTTTCTTTATTTTTCTTATGCCAAAGGGTTCTTTTCAACAAGTTATCCCACTACAGTTTAGGTAATGGAAACATATACAAAAGAATTATGTGTCATACCTCACACAAATGCGTGCTAAATGTGCTCGTGCAATTTTAAAGCAAACTTGTGACTTCTTAGGTGCCTTGAGGTAGTTACCTCAACTTTGTAAAATTCCTAAAACAAGACTATGTGTTCTAGTTTGTAAGCTTACTAATGAAGTGTTATCAAATTTTTAAATCAACCAAAATTTTTGTTTACCAAAAGAACATGCTTTTATCTTCCTAAAAAAAAAAACTAGGACTTAGTGTGTGCATGTATGTCAAGTGTGTGTGTGATAGTATCTAGTATCTCCCACTACCCCCAAACTTAAAATACACATTTTCCCCAATGCATGTGTGGCCTGGAAAGATCTGACCTGGGAGATGGAGAACTTGGTTGTTCGCTTGCTTGTCTACGCCCCCAAACTTGAATTGGATGCATGCACTGAGTACCTGACAAAGAAAAAATAAACGTTATGCCAGAAAACAAAATATAAACAATAGACATGTAAATATAACTATAACTAAAAGAAAAGTACTAAAACAAAAATAATATGTCTGGGGTGCCTCCCATGAGCGCTAAGTTTAACGTCTTCAGCCGAACGGAGTATCCTCTCTCTGCTGATCATCATGTGGTGCAGACTTTTTAGTTAGGTAGTGGAGTTTAGCTTCTTTAATAAATGTACTTGATTGTAAGGTGTAGGTGCGCTCGATCGCAATGCATCAAGTAGTGACGTTATGTGCAACAGAAACTGGGAATTCAAGTGGGTTAGGTGTCTGTGGATTAGCTATATATTGGACAGTTTGAAGTGTCAAGTCCTCGTCCCGAGGAGCTATGGTGAGATCGAGGTATGGTTTGACTCGGTATCCATTGACTGTAAATGTCTGATTGCTATTCGAATCATGAATCTCCAAAGCTCCATGAGGAAAGACCTTGGTGACGACATACGGACCAGCCCAACGGGATTTTAGTTTGCCTGGGAATAGCCTTAATCTTGAATTGTAGAGTAGCACCCTTTATCCTATGTGAAACTCTTTACGCACTAGTTGCTTGTCATGATAGGCTTTTATCCATTCTTTGTAGAGCTTGGCATTTTCATAGGCGTCATATCTTAGTTCCTCTAGCTCATTTAAATGCAGCTTCCTCTTCTCCCCCGCTTGTTTCATATTAAAATTGAATTACTTTATGGCCCAATATGCTCGATGCTCTAATTCTACCGGAAGATGGCATACTTTTCCAAAGACTAGGTGGTATGGAGACATGCCAATTGGAGTTTTATAAGCAGTCCGATATGCCCATAGAGCATCATTTAGGCGCAAAGACCAATCCTTCCGATTAGGCTGTACAATCCTCTCTAAGATTCCTTTGATCTCTCAGTTACTTATCTCCACTTAGCCACTGGTTTGAGGATGATAGGGGATGCCAAATTTATGAGTGATCCCATATTTTCGGAGTATTGCGACAAAAGAGCGATGATGAAAGTGGCTGCCCCCATCACTGATGATTGCTCTTAGAGTCCCAAACCTGGTAAAGATGTTAGTCTGCAGAAACTTGACAACTACTTTATGATCATTAGTCTTTGAGGGGATAGCCTCAACCCATTTGGACACATAATCCACACCTACTAGAATATATAAATACCCAAAGGAGTTAGGAAATGGACCCATGAAATCAATGCCCCATACATCGAAAAGTTCTACTATATGGATATTTTGGAGGGGCATTTGATTTCGGAAAGAGATGTTACCTGTCTGTTGGCATCTATCACATGAGCTGCAAAAGGAGAAAGCATCTAAAAAAAAGTTAGACCAATAAAAACCAGATTGTAATACTTTAAGAGCTGTTCGCTTAGCCCCAAAATGTCCTCCACAAGCCAACTGATGGTAGTGTTGTAATAGGCTCAAGTGCTCCTCTTTTGAGACACATCGTCTGATGATTTGATCAGGGTATAATTTGAAAAGGTAAGGATCATCCCAATGGTAGTGTCTAGACATGGATATTAGCCACTTTTTTTCTTGCGTGGTCATATCTGGGAGAAAAATCTTAGTAGTTAGATAATTGACAATATCAGCATACCATGGAAGTTTTACCTCTAGTGTGAATAGTTGCTCATCAAGGAAGTTCTCATTTAAAGGTAGCTCATTGTCATCATTCTCATAGAGTAACCTTGATAAATGATCTGTAACCACATTCTCACTGTCTTTCTTGTCTTTGATCTCTAAATCAAATTCTTGTAATAGGAGCACCCATCTGATTAGCCTAGGCTTTGCATCTTTTTTAGAAAACAGATATCTCAAAGCAGCATGGTCAGTGAATACAATAACTTTAGAACCAATAAGATATGATTTAAACTTCTCTAAAGCAAAAATAACAGCTAATAATTCTTTTTTAATAGTAGAATAGTTAAACTGAGCATCATTTAAAGTTCTAGAAGCATAGTAAATAGCATGAGGTACCTTATTGACTCTTTGACCTAAGACAGCTCCCAAGGCGAAGTAACTGGCATCGCATATCAATTCAAATGGAAGATTCCAATTTGGTGCCATCATTATTGGAGCAGAGGTGAGCATATTCTTCAATGTGTTGAAAGCTGTCATACAGTTATCATTCCATTCAAATCTGGTATCTTTAGCTAACAATGCACAAAGAGGTCTCGAGATCTTGGAGAAATCCTTAATGAATCTTCTGTAGAAACCCGCATGTCCAAAGAAACTCCTAATACCCTTAACTGTGAGAGGAGGAGGCAGCTTTGAAATGATATCTATTTTAGCCTTGTCTACCTCAATACCTCTGTTGGAGATGGAATGACCCAACACTATGCCTTGTTGGACCATAAAGTGACATTTCTCCCAATTCAACACTAAATTATTTTCTTCACATCTCTTTAGGACATTTTCCAAATGATTTAGGCATTCATCAAAATTAGAACCAAAGACACTGAAATCATCCATGAATACCTCAATGTATTTCTCTACCATATCGGAAAATATGCTCATCATACATCTTTGAAAAGTGGCTGGTGCGTTGCATAAACCGAATGGCATCCTTCGATAAGCAAATGTACCGAAAGGACATGTGAAGGTGGTCTTTTCTTGATCCTTGGGTGCTATGGCAATTTAGTTGTACCCACTGTACCCATCCAAGAAGCAGTAATAGCTGTGACTGGCCAATCTTTCTAACATCTGATCAATGAATGGTAAGGGGAAATGATCTTTTCTGGTCACTTTTTTTAATCTTCGGTAATCAATGCAGACCCTCCAACCAGTTGTCTTTCTTGTAAGTATGAGCTCCTCATTTTCATTTTTCACAACGGGAATCCCACACTTTTTCGGAACGACTTGGACCGGACTTACCCATTTACTGTCTGAGATGGGGTAGATAATGCCAACATCTAATAACTTTAATACCTCGGCCTTTACTACCTCTTTCATGTGTGGGTTAAGTCTTCTTTGAGCATCTCGAGTGGGCCTTGCTCCATCTTCAAGGTAAATATCATGCATGCACTTAGCTGGACTTATTCTCTTCATGTCAGCAATGGTCTATTCAATAGTAGATTTATGCTCCCTAAGAACTCTTAACAATTTCTCTTTTTCTCCTACACTCAAATTAGCAGCCACGATCACAGGTAAAGTCTCTTTTTCTCCCAGATAGGCATAAGTTAGGTGCTCTGGCAGTTGTTTTAATTCCAAAGTTGGTGCCTGGACAATAGATGGTAAAAGAGTAGCATTAGTAGGTATGAGAGATTCAAATGGAGGAGCATACTTACTTGAGTGTTTTGGAGAAGCTTCAAGGTGGTGCACAGCTTTGATGATGTCATCAGTAACATCTTCAGATTCTTGCTCAATATCCATTGTTGTAAAGCTATGAGTGATAGTAGTCTCTACTGGATCATCGTGCTGGACCTGAAAAGCTTTCTCAACAAAACTTTGCATCATACTTACATTGACACATTCCATGTCATCTGGAGGTAGCTTTAATGCATCAAATATTTTAAATTCTATTTTCTCACCATTGATCTTCATACTTACTATGCCATTTTTCACACAAATCTTAGTATCAGCAGTTCTCATGAAGGGTCTCCCTAATATGATGGGTAGGGTTAATAGAATAGGGCATTCCTCCATATCTAGTACAACGAAATCAGCAGGCAAAATGAATTCTCCTACCTTAACTAGGACATCCTCAAGAATACCTCTAGGTCTTTTAATACTCCTATCTGCTAATTGTAAGGTGATGGAAGTCAATTGTAGATCCCCAAACCTAGGGTTTCGAATACCATTTATGGTAATAAGTTTACACCCGCTCCCAAATCTAGTAATGCTTTTTCAAACAGCTGATCACCTACTCTACAGGGAATAGTAAAACTACCCGGATCTTTCAGTTTTGGCGGGAGTTTCCTTAATAGTACAGCACTTACTTCTTCATTTAATGCTATAGTTTCATGCTCTTGAAATTTTCTCTTATGAGTGCAACAATATTTTAGGAACTTAGCATATGCAGGTATTTGGTGAATTGCATCTAATAAAGGAATATTAATTTCAACTTTCCGCAAGGTTTCAAAAATATCAATCAGTTTATTGTCTTTCTTTTGTTTTACTAACCTTTGCGGGAAGGGTGGAGCATTCACCTTCTCCGTTTCACTTACCCTTGGTGCCGATGGTTTCTCTTTGGATACTGTTGCAGATTCATCAGATCCTATCACCTTGCCATTTCTCAAAGTTATGACAACTTTCAGTTGTTGATGCCCCCCAGGGTTGGGTAGTGTTTAAGCTGGAAGCTTACCTTGCTTTTTTTCACTTAGCTCTTTAGCTAATTTCCCCATTTGTTCTTCTAGCCTTTGAGTGGTTTGTTTTTGGTGATCTAATGAAGTCATCAATGTTGTCATTAGTTGCTGTTGTTGAGTGGCTAATTTCTTTACAAGACCTTCTAGACCATTCTTCTTGGGTTCTAGAACTAGTTGGGCTGCTTTATGGAAGTTCTTTTGTTGCCTTTGAAGGTTCAAGGTGTTTTGATTGTTGCTCCATGAGAGGTTGGGGTGGTCTGGCCATCCAGGGTTGTATGTATTTGCATATGCACTGTTCTATCCCACATAGTTTGCTTGCTCGGGATCTGTAGATGAATACAAATGGCAGGTCTCAGTAGTGTGATCAAATTGAGAACATAAAGCACATACCTGGCTTTGTGTAGCTTGTGGTCGAGGAGAGATGTTTTGAGTAGACATGGCTTTTACAATCATATCTAGCTTCCTCTCCAAAGCAGCTATTTGGGCAGAGGGTCCACCATTCAGAGTAACCTCATATATACATTTGTTCTTGACTCCTTGTCTACCTCTAGAGGAGAATTGTTGGGTATGCTCACTCAATGCCTCAAACAACTCCATAGCTTCTTCACTGCTCTTCTCCATCAGCACACCTCCACAACCAAAATCAGCAATACCTTTATTCATGTCATTTAGACCTTCATAAAAGGATAGTACCAAGTCATCTTGAGGTAGTTTGTGGTGTAGGCATTTGAGTAGTAGCTTGTTGAAGTGTCCCCATGCCTCAAAGAACAGATCTCCATCCCTTTGTTGGAATGATTAGATCTCCTTCCTCATTTGCCTCGTCTTTTGGGCTAGGAAGAACTTCCTTAGGAATTTGTCAGCCAACTCCTCCCAAGTGTGGATTGAAACTGTAGGCAAAGAATTGTATCATAGCTTAGCATTATCTTTTAAGGAAAAAGGAAATATAATTAACCTTATTCCTTCTTGGTTTAGGCCCTGGATGTGCTAGAATTTGCAGAGATCAAAGAATTCCCAAAGGTGCAAGTGTGGATCCTCTGCCGTTGTACCCCTAAAGCGAGTCAAAGCATTGAGTATCTATAGAGATATGTAATAGTTGCCCTCTACTTTAGGTTGATATGCAATGCATGAAGGATGGTTGAGGTTCTGTGGGATGAAGGATTGCTTCATCGGTCTTCGTGCAAGTAGTTGCTGGATTTCTAGCTGTTCCACCATTGGTGCTTCTTCCGTGAATTCCTCTTCTTCCTCCTCAAAGTTGTCTCTAAGATTTTGTCGGATGGTCTGCTCAAGCTTGGGATCAAGGGGAAAGACTATTGGATGTCGGGATCGAAGTCCGTGCATGAATCAGGTAAAACAGCTTCAGTGCAGCAGTTCAACTTAGCTGCTCGGGTAACTCTCTATCCTATTTGCGCTCGATCGCACAGAAGGTTGCGATCGATCGCAAGTATTACAGAACCACTGATTAGGGTTTGATGTACCTGAAACAAAAGAGAAATCGATTAGGGTTTGATGAAAAGTAAAAATAAAGATGGTAAATAAAATAATAACGATGATTAAACTAAACAAAAGTAATCCTAAAATGAAATTTAGCGCAATCCCCAGCAACGGTGCCAAAAAACTTGTTGAACGATTATTTACCTAAATAAATAAGCAAATAATCGTACTTGTTTTACTTGCAAGTGCACAAGGTCAACTGAGTAGTATAGTGTGCAAAAGCAAGATCATCTCCACAGGGATTGGTGAATTTAGTTTTAGAATTATATTCGCAATGTAAAAAAATAGATAACAGTTTGATTGTGAGTAAATATTAATAATGAGATCATAGAGCTACGATATCCACCACTAATTATACTTACCCACTAACTAAGGTTTCAATGCTCTAGCCTTATCATGAATATCTAATGGTTGCCAACCTAAGGGCTTGGTCCGCACCTTAGGCTATTGATCTCCCTATGCAACGAGTTAAGTATGGTGTATACTCTAACTCTTTTCTCTCTTAAGGGATTCAGCATAGGTGTATACTGAGTTGTTCCTTAAGAGAGCATGGGGGCTGCGGAGATCGGCAACCACATCGGACCTAGGGCTTGGTCCGCACCCGGTTTCCCATGTTGATTAACCCAGGTATCCAAATAAGATATCCTTTGTTACTAATGTCGAACCCAGGACTCGGTCATCCAAATTGATTCGCCTAACCTATCCATGCCACATGCATACATTGATCAGGCACATACATATGAGGAATCTAAATATAAACAAGCATTAATCAAGTTAAACATTCTAACAAAGCTCTAGCAAAGATAATCAATGAATATATATGTGGAAAAGCATAACTAAGGCTTCAATCAAGCCCTATAAGGATTTAGTTACACATGCTTGTTAATCTAAACATATTCATAAAATAAAGCGGAAAGAGTAAACTCGAGAGAAGAGGCGTCAATTCTCTCCCAAAGCTTACAACTCCAAACTAAACAAAAGGTAAAAGAAATGATGTCTACTTTGTGTGTTTTACAAGTGTATTTATAGGGGCTGAATAGTCCTAGAAGGCTTATGAATTCCTAAACTTTCCTAAAACACAAAACTCTTTTATTTCCAAAATTGGTTCTGCCACTTTACTGTTCACGCCTGTACAAGTGTGCTCGATCGCACACGTGGTGCCCTCGATCGCAACTATGCACTCAATCGCACACGCAGTGCACTCGATCGCTATTATGCACTCGATCTGGCCTGTGTGCGTGATTGTTGCTACGGTCGATCACCCGTGCGCGCATGTGCTGTTGCTCTCGATCGCATGCCTAGTGCGCTCGATTGCACTCCAGGCAGTAGCTGCTCCAGGATTTCCAGTTTTCTTCCTTTTAAGCTTCAAAATGCTTCTTTCTTCTCCAAAACCCTATAAAAGCATGTAAAACACAGAAATGAAGTAAAATGAACTAAATTAACATAAAATAGGACTTAACAAATGTAAATGAAATGGCTTAAATATGAATATTTAAGCACTTATCAAATAGCCATGTCAGAGAATCTTATAGGCCAAATTTCTACGTCTAAGGTGGCTTCCACATATGCCTTCGTGAACTTCTTGAAGGGTATAGTTTGTATGGACTGGCTCGAGTCACTTCAAGTATAGAGTGGTGAGGCATTTCTTATATAGTTAACCTTTAATGATAGGGAACCGTGAGGCGCGACAGAGGAATTTCTTTACTTCTTCTTTATGATTAATGAGCTTTCCATCCCATAAGTGTTTGAGGATCGGGTCCATCTAGGTTTGTTCCTCAGCTACTAGCATGATTGGGTGCTCATTAATACTGGGTATGGTGAGGGTTTCTAGATAGATAACACGAGTGAGATCGGATTGTCTGGAGGAAGTAAGTTGGGCTAAGGTGTCCACTTTGGAATTTTGTGCTCAGAGCACCTGAGATATCTGAAACTTCCTGAAAGTAGTAGTAAGTTCTCAGGCTTTTTCCAAGTATCTGATAATCTTGACTCTTCTTGCTTCATACTCATTGGTCTCCAGTTAACTACTAACTAGTATTGGTTGTAGACCTCTAAGGCTTGGGCAACCAATGTTTTTGCCAACTTCATTCCAATGAGCAATGCTTCGTATTCGAGGCTTTGAATTCAAATCTAAGGATGTACTCAACCGTGAAACACTTTGGACTAGTGAAAATGAGTCAGGTCCCACTACTGGTGCTATTGGAGGATCCATCGACGAAAAATGTCCATCCCGATGTCTACTCATTATTTTCAGGTTTCTATTTCTTAGGGGACATTTTAGGGAACGTACTTTCCACTATGAGATCAGCTAGAACTTGCGCTTTGATGTTTGTCTTAGATGTCGAACTCACCTAACTCTATGGACCACCTTACCAATCTTTTAGAAATATCAAGTTTATGTAGCACTTATCTTAGGGGCTAATCAGTCAGTACTGTAACAGTGCGAGATTGAAAGTACGACCTCAACTTCCGAGTCGAGATTATGAGGGCATAAGCCAACTTATCAAGGGAGGTACCGCATTTCTGTGTCATGGAGAGCTTTTCTGACATAATAGATGGGTTTTTAGGATCCACCTTCTTCTCAGATCAACACAAAGGCTATCACATCCAGGCTTGTGGCGATGTGGAGAAAAAAACTTTTCTCCTCCAATAGGCTTGGTTAGGAGAGGGGGCGAGCTCAAATAGTCTTTAAGTTCTAAAAAAACTACTTGAAACTCCTCAATCCATGAAAATTATTTTGCTTTCTATAGTTCCTTAATGAAGGGTAAGCAATTCTTAACGGATTTTGACATGAAGCAATTGAGAGCGGCAATGCATCCGGTTAACCATTGGACTTCTCTGTTATTTCGAGGAAGACTCATATCCAGGATTGGATTTATTTTCTCAGGGTTGGCTTCCATCCCCCGTTGGGTAATCCAAGGAATTTGCCTTAAGTAACCCTATAAGCGCACTTCTCAAGGTTTAGCTTCATTTTATAACATTTGAGTATTCCCAACGCCTCTTCAAGATCGGACATAAGATCCTCTGATTTAGTGCTCTTAACAAGCATATCATTGAGGTAAACTTTCATATTCCCTCTGATTTTTTCTTTGAAGAGCTTATTAACTAATAGGTTGCCTTTACCTTCTTGAATCCAAAGATCACCTTATAGAAGTAAAGGCCATGATCGGTGACAAAATCGAATTTTTTGATTGGTCTAGCTCATGCATGAGATTTTGATTGTATCCCGAGTATACAACTATGAAACTAAGTAGTTCATACCCTAAAGTAGTGTCAACTAATTGATTTATCTGGGGCAGAGGAAAACTATCTTTTGGACATGTCTTATTGAGGTCGGCGAAGTCTATGCAAATCCTTCACTTTTCATTTTCCTTTTTTACCATGACCATGTTGGCGACCTAATCCGGGTAGTGGGCCTCCCAAATGAAGTCGGCAGCGAGGAGTTTATCAACTTTTTCTTCTATAGCCTTTTTTCAGTATGGGGAGAAAGTTCTTTTCTTCTGGTGCAACGACCCATCTCGGGCAGGCCCACCCAAGATGGAGTCATCACATTTAAGATCCAAGCATGACACATATATGCAACAACTATTGCATAAAATATTGAAAATAATTATAACAGTTTCCTCAACTCTTTTTCAGAGGAGTTAACAACTTTCTTTCTTCACAATAATTACAAAATATCAAAATAATTATGCAAATACATGTACATATATAACTATACAACTGTCTTTATATATATATATATATATATATATATTCTTTCTTGTTTCATCTCGTATACTTCAATCAATTATAATTGTCACTTTAATATTATTTTCATCATAATTACCTCATCATGACATTCACATCATACAACAGTCATATACTATATATCATATTAAATTAAGTATTTATAAATTATCATCATAATTATCTCATAATGAGACTCATAATTATATCATCATTTCATAATCAAATTGATGCCTTAGTATCTCAATTATTGTAAATATAAACATGAATGCATCCACAACCTCATTTCATCACTTCATTTCTCATCATTTCAATTCTTTCTTTCACATCACATCTCCTCCATACTATCAATGTATAGGTAATTCATCCATTTTAGGGTATCCATACCAGTCTTTGGTACACCTTTTGGGGACGTCACCCCACATGTCAACATGTTTACATCTAAACTAGCCATGGTTCTAGTCATTTTCGGGACCACACACTCCATCTCTCTAGTGGCCGCAGCATGCATATGAATAACCACATACAAGCAGGCATATCAAATTTATGAATTTTACCTTCCTAAAGCTTTTCCTTCGAAATTCTTGAAAATCTTTCCTTGAATCAAACGATTTCTAAGACAAGATTATGTTTGTAAACTTTTTAGAGAGAGAGAAAACGAGTTTCAATTCATAAAAATGGCTTAAAGTACCTAAAAATTTGTTTTCTACGAATTTTTGGTCTGACCAATCGACCAAATGTGACATTAAAAAATTTCAAAATTGCCACTTGAAATGCTGGTCTGCTTCTAATCAGTCGACCGACTAGCTTACCGATCAACCGATCAGTTCCCCTGCCAGTCAATCGATCGATCGACCAGTTTAGCCCACTAGTCAACCACCAACAGCTGAAACTATCGATCAAATGCCAACTAATCGGTTCAGCCCTCACCAGTCGATCGGTCAGCCTCACCAACCGATCGACTGTTCAGTCGGTCTGGGTGACCAGTCGACTGATTCCCTCCTTTTGAAAAATGAAAAATTTACCTTTTTCGCTTAACAATTTTCAAACTCTTTTCTAAGAAACATGTTCAACATCTTTCTTCAAAAATCATTTCAAACTTCACTTTCAATTCACATTTATGCATGTTAAATTTCAATATATAATTAAATTTACTCTTTTACCCTTATATCGAGGGTCCAAGTATTACAATTCTACCCACTATATTAAAATTCCATCCTCAAAAGTTTCTTACCTACATCAAGAAAAAATTGTGGGTACTATTTTCTCATGCTCGCTTCACATTCCCACGTGATTTCCTCAACATCCTGATTCCACCATAGTATTTGAGCTAGCAGAATAACCTTATTCTGAAATACATGTTCTTTTGTGTCTAAACTTTTGATTAGAACTTGCATCAAAGTTAGGTATTCCTGAATGTCTACAGATTTATATGGAATGTTATGGGATTCATCATGTAAATACTTACGTAAAACTAAAACATGAAAAAATGTTATGCTACTGATTTAATTCTGGAGGTAACTCTAGTCTACAGACCACTGGTCCAACTCTCTCAATGATTTCATATGGTCCAACATACATTGGACTCAACTTTCCTTTCTATCTAATTCTCAACATTCCATTTCATGGAGATATTTTCAAATGAACCCAATCACTAACTTGAAATTCAAGATATCTTCTTCTATTATCAACATAAATCTTTTGTCTATTATGTGATGCTCAAAGGTTCTCTTTAACTAGTTTGATCCTTTCCATTGTTAATTCTATAATTTATGGACTAAATATCTTTCTCTCTCCCACTTCTTCCCAACATATAGGAGTTCTACATCTCCTACTATATAAGGCTTCAAATGGTGTCATTCCAATACTAGCTTGAAACTAATTATTATATGTGAACTCTACTAGCGGTAAGTAAGCATCCCAACTTACTGAGAAACTCATCACACTAGCCCTCAATATATCCTCTAGTATTCGAATAACTCTTTTAGTCTACCTATCTGTTTAAGGAAGAAAAGTAGTATTGAATTGTAACTGCGTACTCATGGCTTTCTTAACGCCTCTCCAAAACCCAAATGCAAATCTAGCATCTCGATCTGGCACTATACTAAAAGGTATTCCATGTGACTTTACAATATCAGCAACATATAATTCAATCAACCTTTCTCCAACTACTTTTAATAGGAAGAAAATGAGATGATTTAGAAAGTTTATCTATTATCACCTACACAGCTTTATGACCTCACTGGGTACGAGGAAATCCAATTACGAAATCCATACTCACATTCTACCATGGCCATTCAAGCATATGAAGAAGTTTTAGTAAACCTGCTAGATATATGTTCTTTAATTTAACTTGCTGACAAACTAAACATCTAGACATCGATTCAACTACATCCCTCTTTAATCCTGACCACCAATAATTATGTATCAATCCCCTGTACATCTTACTATTACTCGGGTGCATCAAGTATATTGTATCATGTTCCTCTCTCAATATCTCATTTCAGCCCAGCATCATTGGGAACACAAATCCTATGTCTCAATACTAACATAACATCATTTCTAATTCTAAATTCAAATTGCTTCCCACTCAACACTTCTTGCTTAATCTTTTAAATTTGTTAATATTTACCTTACATTTCTAAAAGATGTTTTACAATGGATGATAGTACATTTGTATTAGCTAACAATCTTCCCCTCATTGATATTCAATTTAATTCTCATACTTCTCAATTCTACCATCAGATTCATATTGTGGGTCTCTATAGCAGCTAACCTTCCTGTGGATTTTCTACTTAAAGCATCAACTATCACATTTGCTTTCCCCATATGGTAATGAATCGTAAAATCATAATCACTAATTAACTCCATTCAATGCCTTTGTCTCAAATTAAACTCTATCTAGGTAGGTAAATATGTTAAACTTTTATGGTCAGTAATTATCTCACAAATGATTCCATAAAGATGATGTCTCCAAATCTTCAAAGCAAACACTATGATAGCCAACTCTAAGTCAGGGGTAGGATAGTTTCTCTAATGATTCTTCAGTTGGCTAGAGGCATAAGCCACTATCTTCCTATGTTGCATCAACATACATCCCATCCCTTGATGCGAAACATCACTATATACCACAAATCCTTCATCTCTAGAAGGAAGCACTAACACTCGAGTAGTAGTTAATTTCTCTTTCAACATTTGGAAACTCTTTTCATACTCCTCAGACCATACAAATTTCACCTCTTTCTTGGTCAATCTAGTTAAAGGTATTACAATTATCGAGAAATTTTGGATAAACCTCCTGTAATAACCTGCCAATCCCAAGAAACTTCTAATTTCAGTTACATTGGTATATCTCTCCCAACTCAACATTGCTTCAACCTTTTAAGGATCAATTACTATTCCTCATCTAGATACTACATGCCTTAATAAAGTTACCTCATTCAACCAAAACTCACATTTAGAAAATTTAGCATACAATCTTTCTCTCCTTAGAATTTCTAACACAATATCTAAATGTTTCACATGTTCTTCCTCACTCTTAGAATACACCAAAATGTCATCAATAAATAAAACCACAAATTTATTAAGAAATGGTTTAAAAACTCTATTCATTAACTTCATGAATGCAACCAGAGTATTAGTCAATCCAAACGGCATCACAAGAAACTCATGGTGACCATAACATGTCCTAAAAACAGTCTTAGACACGTCTCCCCCTTTAATTCTCAATTGGTGATAACCTGATCTCAGGTCTATCTTAGAAAATGCTCTAGCTCCTTACAACTGCTTAAACATATCATATATTCTAGGTATAACATTGGCTAAACATATCTTATTCACAGCGTTGTATTTTCTTTTACTAACTTTTAACCAATTATACAAAGAGCACATTTACAAAAATAAAATACATCCCCAAAATAGAGGAATAGGGGTTACACGAAAAGTATAGTTGAAGTAGTTTCCTACATATCTGCAAGATGAAATCAAGCTTTTACGTAGTTCAGGGGCTGATGATGAGATAAAACTAACTAAACCCCCTTTGCGAGTTATTGACTAGGTTTTTTTTTTTTTTTTATCATTTCTTTTGCCTAAACCGCCCTTGCAGGTTTTGGACCTAACAGATTGTGCTCTAATTTTTTCTTAAGTCGACCATTCGGGTTTTCAACTTAGTGAGCTTTTTTTTTAAAAAAGAAAATGATAGATTGAAGTTGGATACAATATTATGGGAAAAGAGAAGTTAGGGGTAGTACTTCTTGAAGCGATCCAAGTTAATGGGCTCGGTGAATTCATTACCATCAATATCTACGAGACACATGGCTCCCTCAAATAATATCTTTTTTACTCGATATGGACCGGCCCAATTCGGCTTGAACTTACCCTTCGAGTCGTGGACTGGTGGCTTGCATTTTACCACATTGTCTCCTTCTTTGATATCTCTGGGCTTCACTTTTTTTTTAAATCTCGTGCAATCCTTCTTTATTAAGTTTGGATGTGGTGGAGATCTTTTAGCTACTTTAATTAATTAAGGCATGCTCGTTGTACTGCCCCTAGATCCAATCAACTTCTTTTAGTTAGCTCTCTAAAGTTGTTCTTAATGAAGAAATCTCTACTTCTACTAACAGGGCAACCTTCATACCATAAACCATGTTGCTGTTTGTCTAAGGTTTAAACATGGTTTGACAAGGTTCTTCATTAGACCTTGGCACCTCAGCACACAAAGTGTGCGCCTCAGTGCACAGCAAGTCAAAGAAGTGCAGTATGAGGTTAGGCCGCGGCACCCAGCATAGAGGAAGCCTGGAAGAGAAGTACGCTACGGCTCAGCCTCCCCTAGGCCATGGCACCCAAAGAGTGATGCATGTGTGCCTTGGCTTGAGGGGCAGCCTGCCCTGTTCTGGGCCGCGATGCCAGGCACACTAAGACTAGTCTCTTCAGCCGTTTGAAAGGTGTGTGGAGTATGAGCTAAAATGCACAGTATCACTAAGGATTGATGAAGGGCTATGATTGAATGGTCCTCAAGATCTAAGGGAGGAGATTGACTTCAAAGATTGGCTCAAGAAGTGGTGCACTATATAAAGGGTCACCTAGCTTCAATCTCAAGAACAAGTGAGACACAAGAAACACAAGTGATCATCATACAAGAGAATTGAAGTGCAAGTGTGAGAGTGTAAAGACACAAAATACAGGAGAGGCACTAGAATAGATCTCAAGAGAGGTTGGTTGTAAAGAGAGAGTAGCATAGATTGTGGGTAGAGGGCTTTGTAATAGTTCTTATCACTTTCTTTCTTCTCTTCTTTGGTTCTTCAAGAACTTGAGATTCTTGGAGAGGAGTTGCTGTAACTTGTAAGAACTCATTGGTTTAGTGTAGAGAGTTCAGAAGAACTCACGAGGACATAGGCTATTGCCAAACCTCAATAATAATTGTTGTGTTCTTTCTTTTCTTTTATTTTTATTTCTGTTTCTGATCATTACAAGTCATTCTAGACTTGGGTGTTTGGAAGATCACCACCTGGGCATATCAAGGTGGCTTCCCAACAGTGGTATCAAAGCTGTGGTCCAAGAACAATGGGTATCGGAGCTGGAACAGAAGGTATCAGAGTGAAGACTCCAAGAATCAAAGGCCAACTTCTTGGGTAATTCAAGAACAATACTAGGATCAAGATCTGATCGTGTTCTTGAAGGTGATTCAAGAATGGTATTGAGATCTATCTTTGATTGATTTCTTGTAATTTAGAGGTTTGGAAAAACAATTGTGGGTGTTGCATAAATCTGGGATTTTCTCCGCAAGATGGCTTCAAATTTCATTGTTGAGAAATTTGATGGAAAGGGAGACTTTGCCCTTTGGAAGTGGAAGATCAAGGTTGTTCTTATGTAACAGAAGGTAAACTTGGCTATTGGAGAAGATGATGTTTTTCCAGCAAGTAT
Source organism: Bretschneidera sinensis (assembly GCA_023935145.1). NCBI lineage: Eukaryota > Viridiplantae > Streptophyta > Magnoliopsida > Brassicales > Akaniaceae > Bretschneidera > Bretschneidera sinensis. Next base: position 68,762,010 of record CM043700.1, on the reverse strand, counting down.
CACAGAGGACCAACAGATTGAGATGAAGAAGATGGCGTACAACACAATTTTCTTCCACATGCCAAATAGTGTCATAAGGGAGTGCGGAGACTCGGAATATCCTGCTGTCATATGGAAGAAATTAAATGAGTTGTTTCTTACCAAAACTCTCCCTAAAAAGATTTATCTTCTTAAAAGAATCTTTGCTTTTAAAATGGATCCTAATAAAGAGTTGCAAGATAATCTTGATGTGTTTAATAAGCTAGCTCAAGATTTGAATAACTGTAGCATAACATTCCCGGATGAACAATTGGCTGTTATTTTATTGAATTCTCTTTCTGATTGTTTTGATAATTTGATTAATGTTATTGAATATGGAAGAGATACTTTAACCAAAGAGATTGTGATCAATGCCACAAGGAGGGTCATTTTAGGAGAGATTGCAAGAAGAAGATGTGGGATGAAACAGGAAGAAGCCATACCAAGAATGGAGAAGCTTCGATTGCCAAAGGAGAATAGCAAGATAATGTTCTTGTTGTGTGCTCAAATGTGAGCAGGAGGCAAGGCAGTGAGAAATGGATCCTGGATTCCGGGTGCACTTATTACATGTGCCCTCACAAGGATTGGTTCAAGAATTTCCAGAAAACCAATGATGGAAAGGTTTTCTTGGGGAATGACACTTCTTGCCAAGTAAGGGGGATAGGAGACATCCAGTTGAGGATGTTTGATGGAGTCACAAGGCTATTGCGAAATGTGAGGTATCTTCCGGATTTGAAAAAGAATTTGATCTCATTGGGGCAGCTAGATTCCATAGGATATACATACAAAGCAAAGGGAGGAAAGATCAAGGTAACCAAGGGATCTACATACAAGGCAAGCTTGATGGCTAAGATGGATAAGATAGCCCTTTGGCACACTTGCTTGAGACATATGAGCGAAAAGAGCCTACAAGTTCTCAGCAAGAATGGTCTACTTGGTGGTGACAAAGTAGAGAAATTGGATTTCTGCGAGTGTTGTGTTCTTGGGAAGCAACACCGGGTTAGCTTCAACACCGGAGTGCACAAGTCTAAGAGCATTCTTGACTACATTCATTCAGACCTTTGGGGACCAGCAAGAACACCAACACAGGGAGGTAATCTTTACTTTCTATCTTTAATTAATGATTATTCAAGAAAGGTTTGCATTTATTTGCTTAAAAATAAATCATATGCTTTGGATAAATTTGTGGTGTGAAAAAAGTTGCTGGAGACTCAAATGGATAGGGTAGTTAAGGCTTTACGAACCGATAATGGCTTAGAATTTCGCAATAAGGATTTTGATAAATTCTGTGAGTTAAATGGCATTCTAAGACATAAAACTATTGTAAAAACACCTCAGCAAAATCGAGTTGCTGAGAGGATGAATAGGACCCTTATGGAAAAGGTTAAGTGCATGTTAATAGGATCCGGATTACCAAAATATTTTTGGGGGGAAGCTGTGTCTACTACTGCATACTTGGTAAATAGATCACCCTCTAGAGCTTTAGAGCTCAAGATTCCCATGGAGATGTGGAGTGGGAAACCCCCTGAGTTGAGTAACCTTAGGACTTTTGGGTGTGCTGCATTTGTACATCAAAAGATGATAAACTTAACCCAAGGTCTAGAAAATGTATATTTCTAGGGTATGTGATGAGTCTTAAATATTGCATATTTAAGCCCTTTAATTTATATTTTTTAGGTTCTTAATTTGTATTATTTCACTTTATTTTATGTATTTTTTGTGTTTTGTGTATTTTTATAGGTTTGTGGAGAAAATGAAGCATTTATGGAGATATCAAGCTTCAAGAGCAAAGAGGATGCATAGTGTGATCGATCACACGAGATATGCGATCGAGCGCACTTGCCTACGAACAAGCGCAAGGTCAACATCCCACATCGAAATAGTTGTTGTTCAGTGCGTCTGCGATCGATCGTAACAGACATGCGATCGAATGCACATGCGATCGTGCGCACAAGACATGCGATCGATCGCACCATTCTGCAATCGAGCGCACTCGGGCCAGTATCCCACATCGAATCTGAAACCTACAGTGCTCCGAGACTCCCCCTATATAAACACCATCTAGCCTTATCATTCAGTGTACAATTCCTGGGCCACTTTGGTGTTAACCGGTGGACGTCTGCTAGCATTCTGGTGGATCCCGAAGGCTTTGCTACCACGAGGGAAAGCGCCGCCCATCAGCGAGTGAAATTTCTCCCATGTAAAGTTATTTATTTCTTTTTATTTAGTTGTTTTAGTTTAATGTTTAGCACTTTTATTATGGATTGTAGTTTCATAATTATGAGTGGCTAAAATCTTCAGCTAAGGTTGAAGATGAAGACATGCCATTGTTTGGCATAGTAGTTCAGATTTGCATGTACAAATCTGACATTTTTTAGTATAAATGTTCTGTCAATTATTTGAGTTAATCTTGTGATTGATTGAGTTTAAATTGTTCTGTTGGATATTCCTTGTGTTTCATCTGATGGATACATTGAATTGTTTTCGATTAAATTGGATTTCCTTTGTGATTTGTTGAGAGCGGATACATTGGATGCTTTTTGTTTAATTGGGATATTCTTTGTTTTTTGTCTTATAGTTGGATTTATGGAATGTTTTGATAGGCTATGTTTTTAGGACATATATGCTTAAACTTTGGTGGGGTGGATTCGGAAACCTTAGTGTTTTTATTATTAGTTTTTAAAATCAATTTAGTTTAGTTTTAATTTTTTTTTCAAAATATAATACAAAACTCGGAACTAGGTTAAGATAAGATTAGTTTAGATAAATTTATATTTTCACAACGCAATTACCTGTGGATTCGATCTCGCACTTGCACAACACTATATTGCAAACGACTCGTGCGCTTGCGAGTAATTTAAAACTCACAACAAGTTTTTGGCGCCGTTGCCGGGGAACTATTTTGTTTGTGAAATTTTTGTCTGAATTAATTTTATTTTTCTACTAGTTAGTTAGCATTATTTGTTTGATTTTTCTGTTTGGAAATTTTATTTTATTTTATTTGTTTCTATTTGTTTATTAAAAAAAATTGCTGGTAGGTTATCTTAGTGCTTTTTGTGCGGTTTATGCTTGGTCGGAGATCCTTGAATTTAGATTTGACACATTTAGATCCCGACTTAGAAAGAACTCTTAGGAGGCAGAAGAGATCACCAGTTGAAATGGGAGAAAATTTTAGGAATGCAAATCATCCTGAATATGTAGAGCAACCTAGAGCTTGGAACGTGGATTCTACTACATCCCTTAGGGATTTGTTCGCACCAGTTGCGACCAATTCATCTTCTTGCATAGTGTTTCCACCTACCAATGCCACCCATTTCGACTTGAAACCCCATGTCATCCAACTCCTACCCTCATTCCATGGCCTAGATCTTGAAAATCCTTATAGCCATGTAAAGAAGTTCAAAGATATTTGTGCTACATTTAAATTCCAGAACTTTTCTGAGGAGTCAGTCCATCTTCGACTCATCCCTTTTTCTCTTCATGATAGAGCTAGAGCGTGGTTGGATTCCAACACGCCCGGGTCTATTACATCTTGGGAAAACCTGCTTAGCAAATTTTATCATAAGTTTTTCCCAATGTCTAGAGTGAATGAGTGCCGAAAGGAGATTAGCTCTTTCACTCAGGATGAGGACGAAAAATTTTCTGAGAGTTGGGAGCGCTTCAAAGAGTTACTGATCAGATGCCCTCCACATGGATATGAGAAGTGGAGACTCATTCAGTTCTTCTACCAAGGGTTAACTCAACCCAACCATAGCATGATCGAGTCTATGAATGGGGGGGCATTTTTGAGTCTGACAGGAGATGAAGCATATATGGCGTTGGACAAGTTGTCCGACAACTCACAGCAATGGGATTTTTCAAGCTGTCGAGATAAGTCCATTCGTGCTCCTAAGAGGGGAGGCATCTATGAGGTCAAGGAGGACGCTGAATTGAGGATAAAGTTAGATGCCTTCACTAAGAAGATTGACGCTCTCACTGTGAGCCAATCCATCAATGCTGCCAACACATTCAATGTTGAAAGTTGTTCCATCTGTGCTAGTCCCATGCATCTAGCACAGAACTGCCCATCAATGCCAGCTTGTTTCGAGTATCCTATGGAACAAGTAAATGCTTTCAATGACTATCAAATGCAGTCAAATGGATCGTACTTTGAGACGTACAATCCAGGGTGGCGGAACCACCCAAATTTTTCATTGAGGCAGAACCAACCAATGAATCAGGGAGGATCCTCTCATAATGCTCAAAATCAATATCCTCCTGGATTTGCCCAACAAATCCCTGATCATGGTCGTTCTGCCCATCCAGCACCATTGCCTACTTACTAAGCTCCCACTCAAACACCAGCGCTAGTTTCACAGTCACTAGAGGACACCATTAAGGAATACATAAAAATGAATAGCCAATCCGTGAGCGACGTAAGGAGTGCAACAATGGTAAACACCCAAGCAATTGCCAAGCTGGAGAGTCAAATAGGGCAAATTACAAGTCACTTGGGTGAGAGAGAGAAGGGGAAGTTCCCCAGTCAGCCAGTGACCAACCCGAAAAGACAATTTATGGTTGGGAGTTCATCAACTCCTACGCACGGGGAGGAACAAGTACAGTCGATTGTCACACTGAGGTCTGGGAGACAAGTGGACAATCAAGTGAAAGAAGGCCCTGCTATGCAGCAAGGGCAAGGGAGTGGCAACAAGGAGAAGAGAGATGCTGAGCCATCTACAGCCACACCTACTAAGAAAGACCCTCCTAAGTCGTTTGTACCTAGAGCACCTTACCCCGACAGACTACAGGCGCCCAAGAAAGGAGAGAAGTATGAGAAAATTTTAGAGGTATTCAAGCAAGTCCAAATCAATATCCCATTTTTTGATGCCATCCATCAAGTGTCATCATATGCCAAGTTTTTAAAGGACTTGGTCACTATCAAGAGGAGGACAAATGTCCCAAAGAAGGCATTTTTGACCGAGTAGGTCAGCTCAATCCTTCAGTGCAAGCTACCCATCAAGTATAAGGACCCGGGGTGTCCTACCATCTCTTGCACGATAGGAGTCAGCCATATTGAGAGGGCTCTTTTGGATCTAGGGGCGAGTGTGAATCTTCTACCCTACTCAGTCTATTTGTAGTTGGGGTTAGGAGAATTGAAGCCCACATCCACGAAGCTTCAATTGGCTGACAGGTCAGTGAAAAGACCACAGGGAATAATTGTGCTTGACACAGAGCCGGTCCAGAATGTAGTGATTCAAATACTGATAATTCTAGGGCGACCATTCTTAGCCACGGCTAACGCCCTAATCAATTGTAGGACAGGGGTGATGAAGATCTCCTTCGAAAATATGACAGTGGAGTTAAACATCTTTGATATCACTAGGCAACCACTGGAGTATGATGAAGTGAGAAATGTATGCTTGATAGAGGAGATTCTTGAGGAGACTGTGGACGAATCAAGCATTGAGGATCCCCTGGAGGCATGTTTTGCTCACTTTAGAGAGGACTTGGGCTTAGATAAGCTACTCGAGGAAGTGAATGCCATTTTGGAGTTTAATCCTCAAGAAAGCAATGAGACAGAGGAGACCGCCGAACCTGAAACCCCCAAGAAAGAACTTAAGCCTTTACCAGATAATCTTAAGTATAAGTTCCTAGGTTCAGTCGATAGTTTGCCTGTGATTATAGCTTCAGATTTGGGTGAAGCTCAAGAGTAGAAATTATTAGATGTCTTAAGAGAGCACAAGGAAGTTATCGGGTGGACCATTGAAGATATCAGGGGAATCAGCCCCTCGGTGGTGATGCACAAGATACATATGGAGAAGAATGCCAAGCCATCGAGAGAGCCACAAAGAAGGCTCAACCCAGCTATGCAAGAGGTTGTGAGGGCAGAAATAATTAAGTTGTTAGATGCAGGGATCATTTATCCCATCTCTGATAGCAAGTAGGTGAGCCCGATTCATGTCGTGCCCAAGCGAGCGGGATTGACGGTAGTAAAGAATAAAGACGACGAGTTGGTGCCAACTCACGTTCAGTCAAGGTGGAGAGTATGTATAGACTACCATAAGTTGAACGTTGCCACAAGGAATGATCACTTTCCACTGCCATTTATTGATCAGATGGTGGAGTGTTTGGCTAGGCACGAGTATTATTGTTTTTTGGATGGTTATTCTGGATATAACCAGGTCCCCGTGGACCCCGAAGATCAGGAGAAGACGACATTTACCTGTCCTTTTAGGACATTCGCCTACCGTCACATGCCCTTTGGGTTATGCAATGCACCCGCTACTTTTCAATGGTGCATGGTCAGTATATTTTCTGACATGGCAGAGCGATTCTTAGAGATTTTCATGGACGACTTCTCCATCTTCAGTTCAACATTTAAGGAGTGTCTGCACCGTCTCACTTTGGTTTTAGTACGGTGCAAGGAGAAGAACCTGGTGCTTAATTGGGAGAAGTGTAATTTTATGGTTAAGCAAGGCATTGTACTGGGGCATATCATATCTCATCAGGGGATTGAGGTCGACAAAGCGAAGGTGGACCTGATTTCCAACCTTCCACCCCCACGTATAGTGAAGGAGGTTCGATCTTTTCTAGGCCATGTAGGTTTCTATAGGTGATTCATCCAGAATTTCAGTAAGATCGCTAGGCCCTTGTGTCGGTTATTACAAAAGGATGCCCCATTTATATTTGATGAGGACTGTAAGAAAGCATTTGGGGATCTAAAGAAGATTCTGATGTCCACACCCATTATTCAGCCACTCAACTGGGGTGTGCCTTTTGAGATTATGTGTGACGCATCAGATTATGCTGTTGGAGTTGTTTTGGGGTAGTGTGTTGATAAACTTCCCCATGTTATCTACTATGCAAGTCGAACTCTAAATGACGCACAACTCAATTACTCTACCACTGAGAAGGAGTTGCTTCCAGTCGTTTTTGCATTAGACAAGTTCAGATCTTACTTGTTAGGATCTAAAGTCATTATCTACTCGGACCATGCAGCATTGAAGTATCTTTTCTCTAAAAAAGATGCTGAATCTCGTCTTATCCGATGGATCTTGCTACTTCAAGAGTTCAACATTAAGATTCGGGATAAGAAAGGTTCAGAAAATGTAGTGGCGGACCATTTATCTAAATTGATTATGGATTTCACTGAGGCCGCCACTCCCATTTCTGAGACCTTTCTTGATGAGCAGTTAATGCTCATTGCTCAAAATCCCGCTCCATGGTTTGCTGATATAGTAAACTATCTTGTCACCGGACACATGCCTTTGCATTGGGGGCGACAAGATAAATCAAAGTTTTTAGCCATGGTAAAACATTTTTTCTGGGATGATCCTTATCTGTTTAAGTATTGTCCTGATCAGATCATCAGAAGGTGTATTCCTGAGCATAACCAATCTAATGTCATCGCCTTTTGTCATGATCATGCTTGTGGAGACCATTTCAGTGCTAAAAAGACCGCTACAAAGATTTTGCAGTGTGGATTTTATTGGCCTACCATGTTTCGAGACTCTCACACCTACTGTGTATCTTGTGAGCATTGCCAAAAGCTAGGGAGTCTTTCTAGAAGGAATATGATGCCCCTCAATCCTATTCTGATTATTGAGATTTTTGACGTGTGGGGCATTGATTTTATGGGACCGTTCCCAAACTCCTTTGGCAACTTATACATTCTAGTTGTTGTGGATTATCTGTCCAAGTGGGTGGAGGCCGTTGCGTGAAAGACCAATGACCACAGAGTTGTGGTCCAATTTTTAAAGGACACTATTTTTGCTCGATTTGGTACGCCTCGAGCAATCAGAAGTGATGGAGGTAAGCACTTTTGCAACCGGATTTTTGATCAGTTGATGAAGAATGATTTCATCACACACAAGGTTGCCAACCCATATCACCCACAGACGAGTGGACAAGTGGAAATTTCTAATCGCGAGATCAAACACATTTTAGAGAAAACTGTGAACCCTAGTAGAAAGGATTGGTCTCTGCGATTGACTGATGCACTGTGGGCATATCGGACAGCCTTCAATACGCCAATTGGCATGTCTCCCTATCGTATTGTGTACGGAAAGGCATGTCACCTTCCGGTCGAATTAGAGCATCGTGCGTATTGGGCTATCAAGCAACTGAATTTCAATCTTTCCAAGGCTGGCTCACATCAGAAGCTCAAACTCAATGAATTGGAGGAGCTACGGAATGATGCATATGAGTGTGCCCGATCATACAAAGCATAAATGAAGAAGACTCATAACCAAAACATTTTGAGACGAGCTTTTGAGCCGGGTCAAAAAGTTCTTCTTTACAATTCACGCTTGCATCTTTTTCCAGGCAAGCTCAAATCTCGTTGGACAAGCCCATTTATTATTCGGTCAGTTTTTCCTCATGGGGCCATTGAGATTGAGGATCCCAAGAATGGTAACACTTTTAAGGTAAATGGACAAAGGCTAAAAACATTCTCGGAGTTGAAGAGTCCGGACATAGAGATGATATTATTGGAGGATCCTAGTTACTCTGATTGAGTGTTGTCTACTAAGGGGAGTCTGGCTGAAGACTTTAAACTTAGCGCTCATGGGAGGCACCCCACAGCTTATCTTTTTATTTGTTTATTATTTTACATATTTATGCTTAATGTTTGTTTCCCTTTTTTTTTTGTTTTCCAGTATTTATTTTTCAGGGACAATGCGCACTTCAGTTCAAGTTTGGGGGTATGCTACGAGCCATACTAGTCCAGATAGTTCTCCATATCCCAGGTCAGCTCTTTCCATATTATTCACACATTAGGGTCAATGTGTAATTTAAGTTTGTGGGTATGGGAGACACATCACACACTTTGTCCTAATTTGTTGTCTTTTCGTCGTAAAGATAAATGCATGCTCATGTTATTTTGAAATTTTGGTTGGTCTTAACATTTTCTGTGATGTGATGTCATTGGTGAGCTTAAAATTTTGAACACATGATCTGGTGATAAAGTTTTAAAATTTAGTTACTTACTTGAGGCATTTGAGAATTCACATATTTGATCTCGAATCTAACACAAGCACATTAGCACAAATTGTGTGAGGTATGACATGTGATTTTAATGTGTACGTTTCCTTGTCTTAACTGAAATTGGATGACTTGTTGGATAAACACTTGGGCATTGAAAAGCATAAAATATATATATAATAATAATACTACTACTAATGATCATCATCAATAAACTTTCCACTGAGTAACTGGACCTCTTGCCTCAGTAAGCAGTGAGTGTTCACGTCAAAAGGTAAAAATTTTGTTTGGTAGTATTAAGATCAGTTTAGTTTAGTAGCATTTTTTACTCGAGTTAGTAAGTCCTTAGGGGTGTCTTTACACTTAATGCCCTAAAACCATCTGGTTTGGGAGTCATTGACTCAACACTCGCTACATGGGTCAATTAGAAAGCTTAAGGGAATTAAACATAGCAGAGCCTTATATATATATATATATATATATATATATATATATATATATATATATATAAGGCTCTGCTATGTTTAATTCCCTTAAGCTTTCTAATTGACCCATGTAGCGAGTGTTGAGTCAATGACTCCCAATATAATATATATATATATATATATATATATATATATATATATATATATATATATAATAAAAAAAAGAAAATAAAAACTATGCCATTTTCGTTCATTCTGATGGGAAATTTGGTGAATCTTGAGACATGGAGACCTTACACATTGGAGTTATTTGGAAGCTTCATTTTTATATGCTAATTCACTTTACATAGTGTCAGACTTGTGATGCCTTATCCTGCCTTTTGTAAGTAATTAGATTTAAACATTTCTATTCATTGTGAAGATGGGTTTATCTCTTTAAGCTTGCTCATGACTAAATATTATGGTGGTGTGTGCTCCTTAAATTTTTGGATAACATGAGTGATGAACTTATCTTTATGTTCTTTGTTTTTCATCTAGTTTTTAATTTGTTTTGCTAAGGGACTAGCAAAATATAAGTTTGGGGGTATTTGATGAGTCTTAAATATTGCATATTTAAGCCCTTTAATTTATATTTGTTAGGTTATTAATTTGTATTATTTCACTTTATTTTATGTATTTTTTTTTTGTGTTTTGTGTATTTTTATAGGTTTGTGGAGAAAATGAAGCATTTCTGGAGATATCAAGCTTCAAGAGCAAAGAGGATGCATAGTGCGATCGATCACACGAGACATGCGATCGAGCGCACCTGCGCTCGAGTGCACTTGCCTACGAACGAGCGCAAGGTCAACATCCCACATCGAAATAGTTGTTGTTCAGTGCGTCTGCGATTGATCGTAACAGACATGCGATCGAGCGCACATGCGATCGTGCGCACAAGACATGCGATCGAGCGCATTCGGGCCAGTATCCCACATCGAATCTGAAACTTACAGTGCTCCGAGACTCCCCCTATATAAACACCATCTGGCCTTATCATTCAGTGTATAATTCCTGGGCCACTTTGGTGTTAACTAGTAGACGTCTGCTAGCATTCTGGTGGATCCCGAAGGCTTTACTACCACGAGGGGAAGCACCGCCCATCAGCGAGTGGAATTTCTCTCATGTAAAGTTATTTATTTCTTTTTATTTAGTTGTTTTAGTTTAATGTTTAGCACTTTTATTATGAATTGTAGTTTTATAATTATGAGTGGCTAGAATCTTTAGCTAAGGTTGAAGATGAAGCTCTGTCGTTGTTTGGCATAGTAGTTCAGATTTGCTTGTACAAATCTGACATTTTTTAGTATAAATGTTCTGTCAATTATTTGAGTTAATCTTGTGATTGATTGAGTTTAAATTGTTCTGTTGGATATTCCTTGTGTTTCATCTGATGGATACATTGAATTGTTTTTGATTAAATTGGATTTCCTTTGTGATTTGTTGAGAGCGGATACATTGGATGCTTTTGGTTTAATTGGGATATTCTTTGTTTTTTGTCTTATAGTTGGATTCATGGAATGTTTTGATAGGCTATGTTTTTAGGACATATATGCTTAAACTTTGGTGGGGTGGATTCGGAAACCTTAGTGTTTTTATTATTAGTTTTTAAAATCAATTTAGTTTAGTTTTAATTTGTTTTCCAAAATGTAATACAAAACTCGGTACTAGGTTAAGATAAGATTAGTTTAGATAAATTTATGTTTTCACAATGCAATTCCCTGTGGATTCGATCTCGCACTTGCACAACGCTATATTGCAAACGACTCATGCGCTTGCGAGTAATTTAAAACTCACAACAGTATGGTGATGGGGTTAAGGGGTATAGGTTGTGGTCCTTAGAACCAAAAGGAATGAAACTCATAATAAGTAGAGATGTTATTTTTAATAAATTGTTATTTCCCTATTTGGAGAAAACTAACCCTGCAAGGGCTAGTGAGCAAACCAGTCCAGAATTTGTGGAGCATCGTATAAAGGAAAATTCAGTTCAAGTAGAGCAAGGAAGGCAAGAAGGTTTAGACCAAGTAGAGCCCATTGACGAAGGCCATGCTTGGGATACTCAAGGAGGCTGAACTGGAAGAGGATGATGCACCAAGTCAGAATGATTACCAGCTCACAAGGGACCAGGAAAGGAGGGTGGTTAGACCACCTTTGAGATATAGGTTTGCGGATGCTAATGTAGTAGCTCCTTGGACAGAAGAAGGGAAGGTTGAACCAGAAACTTACATGGAAGCCATGGAATGTAAGGATTCGTCAAAGTGGCAGCTAGCTATGGAGGAAGAAATGGATTCTTTGAGGAAGAACAACTCTTGGGAATTGGTGTCCAAACCAGAAAAACAGAGAGTTGTGGATTGTAGGTGGATCTACAAGATCAAAAAAAGGAATCCTCTAGGGGATGAAGTCCGGTATAAAGCTAGGCTGGTGGCGAAGGGGTTCACACAAAGAGAAGACATAGATTTCATCGAAATATTCTCACCAGTTGTGAAGTACAAGATGATACGGATAGTATTGGCTATGGTGGTCCAATTTGATTGGGAGATCAAGCAAATGGATGTGAAGACAGTGTTCTTGCATGGAGAGCTTGATGAGACCATCTACATGAAGCAACTCAAAGGCTATGAGGAAAGAAGGCAGCGAGAGTTGGTGTGCCAATTAAAGAAATCTCTCTATGGCCTGAAGCAATCACCTCGGTAATAGAATAAGAGGTTCGATTCCTTTGTAACCAGCCTGGGTTTCATAAGGAGCTACTATGATTCGTGCTTGTATTACAAGGGGCACAAGATGGAAGAAGTGGTGATCATCCTCATCTATGTTAATAATATGTTGTTGGTTGGGAGCGTCATGGAGAGGACAGAAGAATTGAAGTCTCAACTCAGTTCGAAGTTTGAAATGAAGGATCTTGGCCATGCATAGAAGATCCTTGGGATGAATATAATCCGGGAAAGGGAAAGAAACAGATTGAAGATTTCTCAGACTTCTTACATAGAGAAGATGATATCTAAGTTCTCTATGGAAGATAGCAAACCAGTAAAGGTTCTCCTTGCTGGTCATTTCGAGTTCTTCAGCGATTAATATCCGAGATCGGAGGCAGAGAAAAAGGAAATGGAAAAGGTCCCTTACTCTAGTGCGGTTGGTTCAGTTATGTTCACCATGGTAAGCACTAGACCAGATATTGCTCATGAAATAAGTGTTCTCAGCAGGTGTATGAGTAATCCCGAAAATGAGCATTGGCTTGGGATGAAGTGGTTGCTGAGGTACTTCAAGGGAAGCCCAGAAGTAGGGCTGATTTAGGAAAAAAGGGGTAAGTTCATCTGTCTTGAGGGTTATGCGGATTCAGACTATGGAGCAGACCGGGATAAAAGAAGATCGATTACCTCTTATTTCTTCAACTTAAACGGATGTTGTATAAGTTGGAAGGCTCAGTTGCTGGTAGCACTCTCAACATTCAAGGCTGAGTACATAGCGGAAACGGAAGCCATAAAGGAGGTTATGTGGTGCAAAGGGTTGTTGGAGGAGTTGAAGGTCCTGAAAGAGCAGGTGGTGGTGTATTCGGATGGCCAAAGTGCGTTGCACTTATGTAAGAATCCGGTGTTCCATGAGATGGCAAAGCACATGGATGTTCGATATCATTTCATTCAGGAAAATGTTACAGAATGATGCATTCATGAGGACAAGGTAGCTATGGAGGAAAATCCTGTAGATGTAGGCACCAAGGTTCTACCTCTAAGTAAGTTCAATCATTGCCTTGGACTACTTAGGATTGGAGTCGGTTGATATGATGACTCAAGATGAGTTTGGATCCTGAGTTCTCTGCACAATGGGTTCGGGTTTAATCGTTTAGACAAAGGTAGAGATTGTTGGTGTTTGTCTAAGGTTTAAACATGGTTTGACAAGGTTATTCATTAGACCTTGGCGCCTCAGCACACAAAGTGTGCACCATAGCGCGCAGCAAGTCAAAGAAGTGCAGCATCAAGTCAGGCCGTGGTGCCCAGCATGGAGGAAGCTTGGAGGAGGTGTGCGCCATGGCTCAGCCTCCCCCAGGCCGCGGCGCCCAGAAAGTGATGCATGTGTGCCCTAGCTTGAGCCTCTGCCTGCCATGTTCTGGGCCGCAGTGCCAAGCACACTGAGACTAGTCTCTTTAGCCTTTTGAAAGGTACGTGGGGCATGAACCAAAACGCACAGGATCACAAAGGATTGATGAAGGGCTATGATTGAATGGTCCTCAAGATCTAAGGGTGGAGATTGACTTCAAAGATTGGCTCAAGAAGTGGTGCACTATATAAAGGGTCACCTAGCTTCAATCTCAAGAACAAGTGAGACACAAGAAACACAAGTGATCATCATACAAGAGAATTAAAGTGCAAGTGTGAGAGTGAAAAGACACAAAACACAGAAGAAGCATTAGAATAGATCTCAAAAGAGAAGCTGGTTGTAAAGAGAGAGTAGCATAGATTGTGGGTAGAGGGCTTTATGATAGTTCTTATCACTTTCTTTCTTCTCTTCTTTGGTTCTTCAAGAACTTGAGATTCTTGGAGAGGAGTTGCTGTAACTTGTAAGAACTCATTGGTTTAGTGTAAAGAGTTCGGAGGAACTCACGGGGACGTAGACTATTGCCGAACCTCGATAACAATTACTGTGTTCTTTCTTTTCTTTGATTTCTATTTCTGTTTCTGATCATCACAAGTCATTTTAGACTTGGGTGTTTGGAAGATCACCACCTGGGCATATCAAGGTGGTTTCCCAACAAACCATCGAATAAGGTTTGGCAGGTGTAGAAGATTTAATTAAGCTACAATATCTTCATAGCGCAAAGGGTAGCTTCTCATGATAGTCACGATAGGTTTCAACCATCTTGGCTAGTATACTCTTAATGCTTTTGTTTACCGCTTCTACTACCCCATTGGTTTGGAGAGGATAAATAGAAGACTTATAGCACTCGATTTTGTACCTCTGGAGTAAGTTAACAAATTCACATTGGAAATGCAAGCCATTATCAAAGATTATCTTAAAGGGCAATCCGTAACAGTAGACGATGTTATGGTTGATGAATTGGACCACATGTTTAGCTTTCATGATTGTAAATGAAGAAACATATACCCACTTGGTAAAGTATTCGATTGCCACCAAAAAGTATTCGTTGCATTTGGAAGGCTTAAGGGTCACCTTTCCAATCACATCTATACCTTAAGTTGCAAAACGCCATGGCATGGTTATACTGAAGAGCTCTTAGGGTTGTAGATGCTTTAGATTGTCATGCAACTAAAACTTATGGCAGTTCTTTACATAATTACAGTAGTTGGTTTCCATGTTGATCCAGTAATAGCCCAAACGAAGGATTTTTGTGGCCAACATTCTGCCATTCATATGTGGACCACCTACTCCTTCATTTTTTTCTGTCATGAGCTTCTCGGCGATTTCTTTGTTTATCTATAGTAATTAAATCCCATCAAGAGATCTCTTGTAGAGCTTTCAACAGAAAATGACAAATTGGTCTATCAATGATTAGATTGCTCTTTTATCTCTCTTTCTTATTTCAGCTGGAAATTCTTTCTTTTGAAGGAAATTTTGGATTTTAGTATACCATAGGAGACTATCGAATAACCGAGCTTGGATTTCAATAGTTGTACAGTTGGTTGGCTCTTGTTTTTGTTAAACCACTAATAGAATGGCCTTGATTTCTTCTAGCATTTCGATCATAAAAGCTAAGGTAGCAAGTGTGTCTGTGAATTGATTCTAGATTCGTGACAAATAAATGAATGTCACTTTGTCAAATCACTGAACTGGGTCTTCAAGATAGCTTTGATAACACTTCATCCCCTCGTCTTTGGCTTTCCATTCACCATAAGAATGACAAATGACTAGAGAGGGGCTCCATGAACTTCAACTCCTTTTGCCTCAGTCGCAATGAGTGCTTCTAATCTAGTAATGCAGGCTTTGTACTCGGCCACATTATAGATAGATTCAAAATTCAAATAGATTGACAAGGTGGTGACAATATTTTTTGGTGAGACTAAAACCACTCCGATACCAAAACCTTTTTGATTGGTTACCCCATCGAAGTACATCTTCCAAACATAATTCTCGACTTCTAAAATCCCTTCATCTGGGAAGTCAAATTCTTTAGCTTCTTTCCCTTCTTCTAGGAAATCTACTAAGAAATCTGCATTTGCTTTCTCTTTAAATCACTTGTGGGTCACATATTGGAGATCAAACTAGGAAAGAATAACCATCCACTTGATAATTCTTTCGCTTAAAGCTGGAGCTTTAAACAGATGCTTCAATAGGTATAAGCATGAGATTACTTCTATTGAGAAAGTTTGAAAATAGTGTTGAAGCTTTTTGGCAGCCTAAACTAGAGTAAGGTACGTCTTTTCTACTCAAGAGTAATTTAGCTCGTAAGCCATGATCTTTTTACTAAGATAGTAAATAACTATCTTTTCCTTATGCTAACCTTCTTGTGCTAACATATCTCACATAGAAGTGCCAGTGACCCACAAGTACAACAGAAGTGGGACCACATGTCTAGGAGGAACCAAAACTTAAGGGTTCTTGAAGTACTCATTGATCCTATCAAAAGCATTCTAACACTATTCATTTCACATGACTAGTTGATCTTTTATGAGTAGGTTAAAAATAGACTTGTAGGTGTGAGTAAGCTTAGTAATGAACATACGCATTCGACATAAATCATATTAAACATGTTAAAATGAAAATAAACTGAATCTTTAATCCTATTTTCATGGCGGTTTGAACATGCACAACAACTTAATATTTTTATTCTACTATTTTTTGAGAAATAGTTTCACCAACCATTTTGGCTAAGGGATCGTCCACATGAAGAGATTTTCCTTAAATATTCTTTACGTATTTAGAATTTCAAATAGACTTCATAGATACAGAGGGAGAGCAATTTTAACTGGTAGTTTGTGTAGGAGAGGTTTGTTCTATGGTGGGGAGGAGTGTTTCTTAGTGAAACCAAACCCAATATGAAAGCTAAACCCAAATGCACCGAATGGAATCTTTACGTAGTTAGAGTGCTAAGATTTTAAATTAGCGAAGGTGGAGATGAAGCGTGTTTGCTGGAAAACATTTTTGCGGAGGTGTTTTGTGTATTGGAGGTGTTTTAGGTGTTGTGTTGCTATTTTGCTTGTATGTGGCTTTCTTTTTGGTGTGATTTTTCAAGCGTTCTTCTTTTCTATATATTGGTCTCTTTGTGTGTCTATGTATTTCTTTTCTTGCTCGTGTCTCTTTTCTTGCTCGTGTCTCTTTTCTATACTTATGTGTACAATGTTGCAAAGAGAGAGAGGTATTTATAGGAAAAATATAAGAGACAAGTGAAAATGGCGTGATGGGAGCAAAGCACCGAAGAGGATTTTTAGGTGATGGGGTTAGATTGGTAGGAGATCTGATGGGGTTGGGGGCCTGCTGTGCAGTGCCGAAGGGTGAATCATTTCGCCCACCCCACATCTACACAGAGCATGACTTTTCCCTATAGCTGCGCGGGAT
This sequence comes from Bretschneidera sinensis, assembly GCA_023935145.1. Classification (NCBI taxonomy): domain Eukaryota; kingdom Viridiplantae; phylum Streptophyta; class Magnoliopsida; order Brassicales; family Akaniaceae; genus Bretschneidera; species Bretschneidera sinensis. Next base: position 68,745,067 of record CM043700.1, on the reverse strand, counting down.
TAGAGAGAGAAAGCTCTATGTGGTTTAGTCCACTTGCAAAATATAGCCTAGTGGCAAAAACGCAGAGATGGGTTTCGATCTATTGGTGTAGGCGTGAAGCTGATTAAGTGTGCACCAATATATGAGCGCCACGTGTGCAAAAAACATGGCTTTCACCTACCACAACGCGGGTAGGCCTATGGGATTGGATTTTGGGTTCAAGTGGATTTAAATGGATGTTGGGCTATCTTGGCCAGTTTAAATGAATTAAGAATAGGTCCAAAAGAGCTTTGCGGGTTTGGGCTTGAATGGATTAAAAATAAGGGTCTGAATGGCTTAGATTTAGGCAGATTAAAATAGATTGGTTTGATTCGGCTCATCAAAACACGAATTTGGGTTTGTAATCGGTGTCACTCCAAAATTAAGTTAAAGTCTCTAATTTTAACCATTCTGAGTGCATTGAGAACAAATTTTGTCACAGGATTCCACACGTAGTTCATCCAAAATTTTGAAATGAAATTAAGTGTTTACAATAACTATTACTTTGACATCAAAAAGAGTTCGACCCAAAGCTTTATTTCTATCATAGTTAATCTTGATTCAACATTAGAAGTATATTGATTTTCTCCTAATAACTGAATAAATACTGCATATTTGATTTCATCCTTAAATCTATTTTTTCTTATGAGTTATAGTCTCTATAAAAATGCTAGGTCATATTGTTCATATGTTATTATATGAATATACCACACAAATTCATTATGTATAGATGATGAGATTGCATTGATATAGAGTCAATTCTAATATATTTATTGGAAGGTCTCATTGGCGTGCATCCAGTAAGAATTGAACCTACAAATTTGCCAATTATGAGATAGGCGGTTCCACCGTTCAGAGACATGCATTTGAGGTCCAGTTAAGGCAAATATGCCCACTAGCTTACCCAAAACTCTTGAAAATTTTATTGTTCATGTATTTATTAAAATGCTCCCATTAATTTATATTTTGCCCCACTTTAATGACAATAGAATAAAAAATTAGTCAAATTGTCCTCAAATCTCATTGGACTTGTAAGAAAAAAGTAAGATTTTTTTACTCCAATATTTTCTATAAAGAAAATGAATTAATTCAAGTCTTAGATTAATGCTTTATTTATAGGGTTTTGTAGTTACAAGCAAGAGATGGTTTTTGTTATAGTTATCTTGTATCTAAATTTTTGTATATGAAAATATTCATATTAATTATATGAAATATTTTAAAATGTGTTTTGTAAAATTATCTTTCTCTCAAATCATAAATAAATATGTTTTGTCTTCCTGCTTTTGATACAATGATGAAAGACATCAAAATTCTTGTTCAAGAAAAAGGGTTCGAAACCCCCACCTCTATTCAATTAAATAAATAACTTTTCTCTAATAATTTCCTCAGTAATGAAAAATCCTCTAACAGTACCATCTAACATTTTTCTTGTTACAGTGACTGCTGATACTTTGGCTTTCTTCCACAATTTACTATCGTAGTGTTTAAGTTTACGGAGCAGCGGTACTAATAGCATTGCGGATAGCAGGGAAAAATCATCTCTTGAAGGCATTTTTGGTTGATCAATTGAGGGAACGGGAGCAGAATCAAAGAATAGATGTTGAAAGTGCAATGTCCCATGCGGAATCAGTCAAAGACACAAGAACAACATCATCAAGAATTAAATGTTGATGATCAAGCATAGGCACGTGCTGATTTTTGGTGGAGTATTGCTAAGTTTATAAGTGCCATCGTATCTATGTTTGCTCTTTCAGATGTTTCTAATTGGGCAAATACTTTCATGATTTGGACTATAGTTATGGGAGTTAGTGGTTTAACATTCTGGTCTGGTATCGCTTTTACTGCCACGCTGAACCAATTGAAAGCCTCATTACGATTCTTCGACGTGTAGTAAATGAGGCTGTTTCGAAACGGCACCTTGACTACCCTCTTGCTCCCACTCAGTTCTTCCAAAATGATGGTAATGAAGTACAACTGTCACCCCAATTCTTTAGATAAAAGTACAATTCTCTCTCCCTTAATAATTGTCACAGCATTGACACCCTTCTAAACCAATGGATAGACAAAACATTGGATGAAATTTTAAAAATAATTATATTGAAAAGTGAGATGATTTTTATGCTATGTATCTTTCATAAAAATAAGACTTTTTCCACATTGGGATAGTATTAATACACCGTAAACGCATGTTGCATCAATTACATGCACGTGTGTGGACAAAGCTGTTACGAGAGAATCAATAGGGCCAAGTTTGGAAGAAGGAAACAGAAGAAAGATTTGCACAGTTTCACAAGTGAAAGAGGTAAAGTTTCTTTTGAAAATGTTCCCTACGTGGGCAACCTTCCTCGTCTATTGTCTAGTTGATGCAGCAGGGAGCACTTTTTTCTTTGAGCAAAGTTTCAACTTGAACAATCAGATTGGCAATCAGTTCGAAATCTCCCTTGTGACCTTTTATGAAATGAGATCCTTCTAAAGATATGTAATTTCGAATCTTTTTGAAAAAGTATTTCAAGAGGGGAGTAAAGCTAGATATCGACTCGCCACAGTGATAAGGATTGGCATTGGAATGTTGTGTTCTGTTTTGTGTTGCATTTGTGCGAGGGGAGTTGAAGTTCGTAGACTCCATTTGATCAAGAAACAAGGCCGACATTGATTATGAGAACCGGGACATACCTATGAGTATCTTTTGATTAACTCCCCAATTTATTTTATTGGGACTCATGGTAGGATCGGATGAAGATGGGCTTGATGAGCTTTTCTATGACCAGCTTGCCGGTACAATGAAGCAATACACGGTGCCTTTCAATGCATTTGTATTGGGTGTAGGAGAGCTCTTCAGCTTACCTTTTATGTATGCTTGTAATAGTTGGATTAAAGACACCATAAACGTTAGTCGTCTGGATAAGTACTGCCTCACATTAGGAGCATTAAGCTTAGCCAACCTTTTGTTCCACGTGTTCATCTCCATCAGATATGCCAACCAGATAACTTTGAGATCAGAAGTAGTAGAATTAGTTATGACCTTAGGAGATCATACAACAGCTTTGGAGACCAGACCCCCTGTCAAGGATATGAATCAAGAAGAGATTGAGGGAAATGTGGATTTTGTTAAGGATTGAGGTTTTTCCTGATAATTTCAGCTGTAATCTGCACTTTTTTTATTAATTTTTGCTAATGCATTTTGTGTTAGTTAAAAATGTAAGTTAGTCTTATTTCAAGGATAAGCTTGTGGTGTTAGCTTTGGTTAGTTTGTAGTAGCTGAAGTTTATTGGAAAACTTGTATCTCATGTCTCCTATAAAAAGAGAACTGCTACTGTATTCAAATAATTAGAAATCTGTAGAAGCAAAATTTTCTGGTTTTCAACTCTTACAAATTCAAATCAAGAAAATTAAGAAAATAAAAAGACCGCTACTCATGAATGAGACAATCATAGCTAGGGACACTGAAAGAGACTTCTATATATGTATGTCTCTAAAATCCCACAAACACTATATCATTTTTAAATGTTTGTCACTGTTACGAATAACGGAAAAATAAATAGTTACAAAAAATTTAGACAGTTCGGAGCTAAAACTTCTATGTCCACGGGCGATAGTAAGAGATTTCATTATAATCAAAATTGAGTACAAATCATGAGAGATAAAACTCCCTAAACCCAAATCCTCAAATACATCAAAATTTAGGCTATCACAAATTTAATTGGAAAAATACAATAGCTAAAAGAAAAAAAAGTATTAACCATCCAAAAGGAATCTTTTTGTTATACAACTTTGTCTGCTGTAGTTTTCTCTCTCTGATGCTCTGCTATAGCTTTGTATGTTATGTTGTAGCTTTCTCTCTCTTGTTGAAAGAAGAGAAATAAGCATATATATAGGCAAGGTCAAGGAGAATCCTTCTTCTATTTAATTTTGTATTCTTTGTCCTGCTAGAACCAAAACAGCATCCCTTTTTAATTTTTGTTTTTCTTACTGCAATTTGTACTCTTGCATGATGACGTGGCAATTAAAATAAGAATGGGCCCGCTTTTACTCCAAAAAAATTCAGGCCACAATTAACAAATCTCCACCTTAACTTGAATTTTCACAAATAGTAAATACTCTTCACCATCTCCACAATTGCCCCAACCGGGCATAATTCAAATGTTGTAAGTAATACTAATCAAGTCCAAGCAATGCTCAGATTTGGGCACTAGAAGTGGTTTAATCAATATATTTGATGGATTATATGTTGCCCCAATTTTTTTCACAACTATCTTCTTTTTAATTTTTGGGATGCTTTCCTTCTTCTTGAATATCTAGTTGCAACCAATTATTCTTTTACCCATTGGTGGTTTTACCAATTTCCAAGTTTGATTCTTCTCAAGAGAGTCCATCTCTTCATGCATGACTAATATCAATTTTGAAGAATCTGTACAAGTAATGGCTTCTATATATGTAGAAGGTTCACCTGCATCACTGGTTTCTTGCGCAACTGACAAAGCATAAGCAATAGCATCAGTATTACTAGACAAAACAATATTACTATACCTCAATAGTAGTCTAGTCTCTCTTTTTGGTCTATGTTTGACAATGTTGTAAGGTTCATCCTAAATTTGTTGAGTCTGTTCTTCACCAAAATTCTCACTCTGATCAAAAACAGGTTGTGTGGAAATATTCTGCATAAGATCTTAATCAAAACTTTTCAACTCCACTTGTTGTGTGTTACTCTTACCCTGTTCAAAATCACAAGCAACAAACTCCTCTTTCTTCGGGTTAAGCATAGTAAATTCATTAAAAGTAACATCACAACTAATGAGAAATTTAGGTGACTTAGACTCAGGACAACATAATCTATATCCTTTCACACCATCAGCATAACCAAGAAAAATGCACTTTTTAGCTCTAGGCTCTAATTTTACATCATTAACATGTGCATATGCAGGACATCCAAATATTTTTACCATAGAATAATCAAGAGGGTTACCAGACCATACCTCATGTGGGGTTTTACACTCTATAGCTGTAATGGGAGATCGATTCACCAAATAACAAGCAGTAAACGTTACCTCTGCCCAAAACTCTTTAGTCAACCCAACATTTGAAAGCATACATTGAGCTCTCTCCAAAATAGTTATGTTCATTCATTCAACAACCTCATTTTGTTGTGGTATACCTTTGACTTTCTTGTGTCTAACAATGCCCTCATCTTTGCAGTAGTCATCAAACTCATTTGAACAAAATTCCAAACCATTTTCTATCTCCAGCCTTTCAATCTACTTTCTCGTTTGTTTTTCAATCATTGTTCTTCGCTGTTTAAAATGTTTGAATGCCTCATTTTTGAACTTCAATATATACACCCAAGTTTTTCTTGAGTAATCATCAATGAATGTAAGGATATACCTGGAACCACCCTTAGATGGAACACATGAGGGTCTCTAAATCCATTTTCACTCATATGAGCCAATCTCATATGCCACAATTTTGAAACCTCAGAATATAACATAGTCGAAGCAACCGCTGAACTAGGAATGGTAGTACCCTGTAGAACATACAAATTTAGCGAAGTAATATTTGTTTTCATGACAACCATAGCACCTCTACTGACTTTCATAACTCCTCATTCAGATGAATACTTATACCCTTTGACGTTAAAAGTACTCAGAGAAATCAAATTCTTCTTGAAGGCAGGAATATGTTTAAATTCTGTCAAGGTCTTTATTATATTATTGTGCATTCTGATATGGACACTTCCTATACTAGTAATTTTTCGAGCGACGTCATCACCCAACAATACAACTCCGTCAGAAGGCTCATATTCTGAAAACCAATGCTTATTTCGAAAAAAAAATGGTAGGAACAAGCTAAATCCATAATCCAATCAGACATAAAGAACCCATTACCACTGGGAGTAAGAACACAATCATAGTCATCAGAGTCTTCTTCAATTACAATAGCTTCAGATTGTTTCTCTTTCTGATCTCTATCCCGATTTTGATTCTGACCTCGATTTTGACCTTGATTCTAATTTTTTTCTTCTTGAATTTTCTTTTTCAAATTCCAACACCCAGACTTGTAATGCCTCTTTTTCTTACAGTAATGACAAGTCACATTCTTATTTCTGGACTTAGATCGGAATGTCTGGCTACTGTTACCTAAACCTTTTTTCTCTAGATCTTCCTCTAGAACCTCTAGTGACTAGGGCATCACCTTGACTCTATTTCTCATAATTATTCCTAAACATATGTCGCTTAAGGAATTATTTAGAAAATAGTGAAGCTTTAACATCTTCTAAAGAAATTGTATCTCTACCAAACAGAAAAGTTTCCCTAAAGTGTGCAAATGATGGTGGTAGGGAACACAACAATAGCAGAGCTTGATCCTCATCATCTAATTAGCTTCCATTGAATTCAAATTAGTAATAATAGAATTAAATTCATCAACATGGGATTTCATTGACGTACCTTTTGCCATATGTAACAAATACAATTGTTGCTTCAATAAAAGTTTGTTGGTGAAGGATTTCGTCATGTACAGAGACTATAATTTACTCCATAAACCAGTGGTGGTTTTCTCTTTAAGAACTTCTCGCAAGACTCCATCTGACAAACACAACTAAATTGCAGTTAAGGCCTTCTCATCCATCTCTAACTTTTGTTCATTTGTCATCATACTAAACATCTTTTCCTTTCACGACAATGCCTTTTTCAATCCCTTTTGGGTTATACAGCTTGCATCTTTACTTGTTAAAGGTTAAAACTATCAGTTCCATCAAACTTTTGTATCTCATACGAAGTGGTAGAAGATATCGTGCTCAGATTAATTTTAACAATTGCTTTGATACTAGTTTGTTAGGAATAAGGCAACGGAAAAATAAACAAACATGAAAAATTTACGTTGTTCGGAGCTAAAACTTCTACATCCATGGGAGATGGTGAGGAAGATTCTACTATAATCAAAATTGGAGTACAAATCAAGATAAATAAAACTCTGTAAGCCTAAATCCCCAAATACACCAAAATCTAAGCTACCCAAAATTTAATTGGAAAAATATAATAACCTAGAAGAAAATAAGTATTAACCATCCAAAGGGATCTATTTATTGTACAACTCTATTTGCTGTAGCATTCTCTCTTCGATGCTCTGCTGTAGCTTTCTCTCTATTGTTGAAAGAAAAGAAATAGGCACATATATATAGGCAAGGTCAAGGAGAATCCTTCTTCTATTTAATTTTGTATTCCTTGTCCTATTAGAACCAAAATAGCCTCTTTTTTTAATTCTTGCTTTTCCTACTGCAATTTGTACTCTTACATGATGACATGGCAATTAAAATAAAAATGGGCTCGCTTTTACTCCAAAAGACTTAGGCCACAATTAACAATTACTATAATGTAATTTTGTATAAACCCTTTCAAGGAATTGATTGTAAAACTACAATCGAGAAAAGCCATTCTCTATATGTGTGGATTCATTGATTAGTAGGTTAATTAATGTTATATATAAGGACAGTCCCTAGCTAATAGCTCTTAGGCATGCAAGTTGTTAATATCGATTATATTTTATAAAATATTGCATGTATTATATATGTATTTAAATGCTCAAAAACTAAGTAATTGTTACTCTTTAAGGAAGTTACTAAAACTACTCATAAGATATGAAAATAAAGATAATACTCAAATTTTGAAATTCGTAAGAGTTTTATCAAATGCCAACAAGTAGCATTTATATCTGATGATAATATTAGAAGTCGCAACAATGTTTTTTCTGGAAGTAAAGGAGACTTAGAATTTTTGTAAAAATCTTGGTTTAGTTTTTAAAGGTTTTAATCATTCCGTGATTAATAGTTTGGTAGAATTGGAATGTAGAGATTTTGAAGATTATAATTCTTTCAAAGTTGAGTGATTTTGGAATTGATTGTTTGCCCAGATATCGAAGTGGTGTTTCTTGGCATTGTTTTAGTTAATTCATTACTGTGATAGAGGATATAGGTTTTAACATTCCTTAATGCAGGATTTTTTGGTTTGTTTTGGGAGTGGATGTTGCAAGCTATTTTTCTGTGGTTCGTAGTTCTTTTAATAGGGATGGGTGGTTGTAATCGATGGTATAAATTGATGAACTCAAATGCAAAAGCGATAATATTGATAACGAACATGTTTCTTAAACAAGTTCTTTAACTTCACCTGTGATTAGAATTACGTGCTCTAACTTTTGAATATTATTTTCATCTTGAGTTGTATACTTGTGTGACATGAATTCACCATAATTTCACTGTTGGGAAACCATTTACAAATGAAATGGAAACAAAATATCACAACTTAAGTGTTTCTTTCAGACTCTCTCATTTGCTAGAATCATTATCCATTATTAATATCTGAAATGAAAACTTTAATGCTCTATTTATAGGCAACCAAGAGGTACCTATAGTGTCTTTCACAAGAGACACAATATTTATAAGAGTTGTGTCCTTAACTAACTGACACAACACCTAAAAATGATGTATCTTTCTAAGGCATGCAACTCTGGGTATAGAGTTGCATCCTTTTGGTGTACGGGCATCGGAATGCCCTCATGGGTGCTTTACTCATATGTACCCATATTTTTTACATCTTCAACTCATACATGATGGGTATGGCCATGCCTTTTTATTTCACAACTTTGTTACATTTTGAGTCTAATTCGTACAAACAAATTAGTCAAGCAACGAATATACCTTTATTTGAGAGCTCCAAACTAGAAACCTACTAGAGCCAAGATGGAGATATCAATCCCAAAACTAAAAAATAAAAATGAACAAATAAAACATATTGCGGTAACCAAGACATATTCAGTTATACTAAATCAAACATATCTCAATCCATCAAGAAAACATGCTTGACTCCACCTTTTAAAACTTCACACGTATTCTCAGTAATGTCTAGTCTTAACAAACTGACCAGGCAATTAATATAAATGAGCAGTGTAATTCCAAATCTTCCTTCCTTTCACCAACATGACACTAGGATCAAGATTAATTGCTTTCTAAGTATTTTCCCTTTAGATTGAATCATTCGTAACCATAGGTAACATACTAGAGTACCTAACACTAACTCTTCACTTTGTGACATACTCAAAAGTCACATAGGGTACTATTGAGATCGACCTCTCGATCTCTAAGACTCATATAGTGAAAAGGCAGGATTTTATTCTCTCATTTTCTAAACAATCGTTAAGCACATACAATATGAAATGCATACTATGGTGGAGAAATTCTACCCTGTAGAATGCATGTCTTTTCTTCTAACATCAAATGGATCTTATTTTAGTCGCATCTTGAACACCTAACCTTCTTGGTTCAGTCGTATCCAAGTGACTAACTTGAGTCCTCCATTTGCTCGCTCTCAACAACACCAGAATGAGATCTCGCACTCGGCTTTATATAGGCTTCATGGATGGTGGGGAAACATCCATGTCAACCCTTAACTACATAAGAACGCCAAAATGAGGTCTCGCACTCGGCTTTATATAGGCTTCATGGATGGTGGGGAAACATCTATGTCAACCCTTAACTACATAAAGAATCTTATCTTGGTTTCTACCAATGCAAATTCTCAAAACAATTTGAACTAAGCTCACTCTTTTAGCGCCAAAGTCAATTGAACTAAACTTTCTCTCTCAGCCTTATAGTTTCAATCAACTAAGCTCACTCTCATAGCAACAAAGTTCAAATCAACTAAGCTCGCTACCTCTTAGAGCTATAGTTTAATCACGTCTTATCTCTGCTCGCTCTCTAAGCTTCAGAGTTGATTGCTCGTATGATTGAGACAATCTTAGCCCATAGACATGTCTCTCTAGTTGTGCTAAGTATAACTTACATCAAGTTATAAAATTTACAATTTTATCATTCTTATCACAACAACTCTTAACATGGTAGTATCTTACTTCTTCAGTTCTCTGTTCCATACGATTCTAAATCCATTTTGTGCGATAATGACTAAAATAGGCAAATCAAGGCAAACCTAACAACTGGAGAGAAGATTTCTATATAAATGTTGACCAAGTGTCTGTTGACCCTGAATGATTTTTGGTAGTGACAAAAATCTTAATTAACCACTAATGAATATTACTTAAGTGATACAGAATGTTAATAGTTCTTATACATCAAATGAGATCCGGATTGTAGAAATTGGTGAATCAAAGTTGAAGATCTCAAAAGTCAAGAAGCTCTCCAAAAGATCAAATTCAAGGAGAATAATTGAAATTCAACTTCAAAGACAAAAAAAACTAAATTATAGGTTTGAATCTTAAGACACACTTTGTAAGCATTTCAATTTTTAGGAGCTAATTAAATTTGCATTGTATTTTATTACATTAACTTAATTAATTGAAGACATGATTTTATTAAATGCAAATATTAAATTCTTTGGCCTCAATACTTAACATGCTCTAATTGAACTTAAGAAGAATTTACGTTAACATATAAAATTATTTGAGCATTTGTAATATATCATTCTTCATATATCTTGCACACACATTATGCTTAAATTTGTAATATGTTTTGTCATCATCAAAAATGCCTTAATCAAGAAATTAATTAGATTAATTTTTTATGATAACAAAACACTTTTGAAGTGTTTAACTTATATGTTTAATGTGAAAGAAACTTTGATTCAATTGGGAGACTTTTCGGAACTTAAAAATCCAAAAAGAATGAAGAAATATGAAGAAATTTGATGTTGATAACACTATAGCAATGCACAAAAAATAACCCAGTCGACTGGGTGAATAGTACCAATTGACTGGGTGTATAGTACCAGTCGACTAAATGCTCAAAAAATCAGTTATAAAGGACAGTCGACTGCCATAAGTGGACAGTCGACTGGGCAAGTTACAACAACTAAATTTTTTTTAAAATAAAAGGCTATAAACTTGTCTCTAACGACACTATTTTGTCTCCAACAACTAGAAGACTTCAAGACACTATAAATAGAGCCTTAAAGCTCGTTTGGAAGACAACAGAAACATTCTACAACAAAGGATTAAAGAAAATTCTTTATTCTCTTCTTCTTGAGCCAAAAACTTCATTGTCAAGCTATAAGCTTTTGAGAGAGAAAATATTAAGTTGTAATCTTCATTGAGAAATCTCTCTCTTGTTTGTTTGTTTCAAACTTTCCTTTCATTATCTTGTTAAAAGAGTTGGTATAACTCTTGTGAGAGTTTGTAAGTGAGCTAGTGAGTGTTTGGCATATACACTTGAGTAGCAAACTTAGGATTCTTGTGAAAAAGGTTGAAGCAATACCCTTGAAATTGCTTGTTTGTATTCAATTTGAGCAACATCCGTGAAGTTGCCTGTTTTAGTTAAAGGCTTCAAGGAGGATCCTTGAAGAGAGTGGACATAGGGTCAAAAGGATTTTGATATTGCTGAACCACTATAAATCGAGTTTGCATCTCTCTAACTCTATCACCTTAATTACTTGCACAATTACTTGCTTATAATTATTTATTATTAAAGTAAATGAGATTGATTGCTTAATTATTTTATAATTTAATTATCTTTTCTATATTAAGAAATAAAGTCTCTCATCTTTGTGCTAATAATTTAGAAAGAATGATTTGATTTAATTCCGCATAGATTTTGATATTTGAGGTTGCAAAAAGAATTTAAAAAATTTTAATACCCAATTCACCCCCGTATCGGGTATTTCCATAGTATATTTTGGACCAACAATTGGTATCAAAGCAAGATGCTCTTGTTTTAGGCTTAATATCCAAGAGTTGATCCTATAGAAACTATGTGTTTAGAAGGAAGAAATCCTGCTAGTCCTCCTCTTCTCCATGGAACAAATTTCATCCATTGGAAAGCTCAAATGAAGATTTTTATTTAAGGTTATGATTATTATGCTTGGTATTTCATTCTTGAAATGAAAATGATCTTGATGCAAATGATTGTAAATTCATTCAACTAAATGCTAAAGTTATGAACATGTTTTATAGTTCTCTCGATTAAAATGAAGTTGATCAAATTTCCTCATGTAAGACCGTAATAGAAATTTGGGATTTATTGGAGGTCATACATGGAGGAAATGAGCAAGAAAAGAATTTCAAATTGAAAAGTCTTGTTCATGACTTAGAACATTTTAAAATGAATGAAAATGAATCAATTTTTTAATTGCAAACTTGTTTTACCATGCTTGTTAAAACTTTATCTTTTATGGGTAAAATGTATTCTAACCTTGAACTTGTGAGAATATTTCATAGGTCTTTATCAAATCAATGGAAAAATATTTTGAAAAAGCATTTTACAAGTGAAAACTTAGAAGAGCTTGTGGAATCCCTCAAGGAGCATGAAAGCTACTTGGCTTACAAAGAGGATGATTCCACTAGATGCTCACCTCCTATGAAAATTAAAGATATTAATCATGATGGAGATGATTAAGAAGAAGATGGAGAAACTAGATCGAAAAAAAAAAGTCCATCAATACACTTCAATGTCTAAGAAACTTGAGAAGTTTCACTCCAAGAAGAATCACTCCATATAATGCAATACGAGGAGAAACTTGAAGAAGAAGGTTGCAACTTGGAGTGAAGATGGAAGTGCAAAAGAAGACTCCAATCTCAAAATGGCAAATTCTTGCTTAATGGAAATAAGATGAGGTAACATCTAAACTATCTCTTGATTTTGAGAATGTTAAAATATCAATTTTAAACTTGAAAAAGAAAATGAGTTTGAATTTTTGAAGAAGAAAGAAATAAAATTTGTACAAAATAAAGAAAATATAGAGAAACAAAATAAAAATTTAACAAAGTGAATAATCCTTTAAAGGAACAAAGATTTATAAAAAATCACTTTGCTATTAAAATTCTATCAAGAAATTCATTTATCACTTCTAATTTTCGTCATGTATATTATAATTGTCATTTTAAGAAAAATAACGAAATTAGAAGGAAAATGGTAAGTGTTGTTAAGGATACAATTCCATCTAATGTAAAGCTTAATGGACCTAAAATGATTTTGGTTGATAAAGGGTAAGCTTGATTTGTTGGAATTTATTTTATTTTTTGCATTACATTTTGTTATATATTGTGTTGCATTTAAAAAATTGAATTAAGAAACTACTTTTTGAATTCGTTCTTTCAAATAAAAATTATGATTAGTATTTCAACAATACATAAAACGTATCTCAATAATGGTTAATATTTGAAAAAGATAAAATTAAATATTTTCAAAAACTTATGCACTTTTAAAAGCCATGTATTTGATGTTATTTTGTGATGAGCTAACAATCCTGATTTAAGTTGAGAAATGTGTGATTAGTCATCTAGCATCAAAGTGAAGTGATTCAAATGAGAAATAATCTACCAAGATAAATTGCTTGAGTGGGATTTTGCCATCTACTCAAAGAAGCTTTGTTTTAGTAAAAGAATCTTATATGAGGTAAGGATGTTTTGATTATATAAATGTTTGGTTCCTTTATTATTCTTAAATGAATCATGTGACATGAAATACTTGAAATAAATGTGTTTGATTGATAGCTAGAATGAAAATGATTTTGACGATATATTATATTATGTCTAGCTAATCTTGAAAATCTTACACTTGCATAATTGATTTCCCGCTTTTCAAAAATTTAATCTAAATTATCATATAATCATTTTTTAAACATTTGATATATTTATAAAACTTGATTTAATTATCTTTCTAAAATGAATTTTATATTAAAATTTGGTTTAAGAATATGGGTTGTTTTTCAATTTTATCTTTAAAAGATTTAGTTTATCTTAATCTATAAAAATCTTTTACTCTAATTCATTGAAGTTTTCTTAGCACAAATATTTATGACTTAAATGTGCTTTAATTTAGTATCCTTGCTAAAGAAAAGAATAATTGGAAGATGGCATGAGTTTTAATCACACTCCTCGGAAAGAAAATGTTTTATGATTATTTTTGACGATGTACCTTATTTGAAATCATAATGCACTTATTTATGAGAAGAAGTTTGGTAACCTTGATCAATTTAAAATAAAATAAAAAAACTTTTGTTGAAATATATATTTTTTTAATTATTTGACATGAATTATTTCCATTGAATAAAGAAGATGATCTTCACTTAAAGTTTGAAATATATCAAGAAAATTTACTTAATTATTTTTAGCATTCATTCCATTGTGCCTCTATCTCAAGAATAATATATTTTGAATACTCTCCTGAACTTAAATGAAATATAAAAGAAGCATAAATATTTATGAGCTGAATGGAATTTGCTAAAAACGATAAGAAAACTCATCATGATTTTATATGCCTTTTATAGAAAAGTAAATTTTGGACATATTTTCTAGCGGGGTTAATTTTTATGATGATAAACTTAATAAAATTTTTAGGGTAAGTGTTTTTAAGACTATTGTGTGGTCTATTCATGAAAATTTCAAAGCACCTAAAATCAATTTTGAATCAATTGATTGACATGAATCATCAAGCTTGTAAAATCTATTCATTGATCAAACTTGAGTTTTAAAGACTATCATTTATAAATGCATGCTTATGGAAAAACATATTCTTATATCCGTTCTGTTGAATGCACAAGTTAAAGAGAAACTACATTCGCTTATATAATAAAAAGAAAGAAGTCATATGAGTTGAGTTATAAGCTATTTAAGTTGATCATTGTTATTGCTTGAATTGGATGCTCTGAATTGTCTTGTGTTGCATGGAGAAAAATATCCTAAAAATAGAGGAAACTTTGTCAAATTTTCCTAAAAAATCTAACATACTCTTGAAGTAGTTGAAAAGTACTTAGCATTACTTACGCTTTTGTTCATCTACTAATGGAGTTTGTTGAGTCCATTCCAAAAGCTTTATGTAGGTTCATTCTTCTCACAACTCAAATCTTAATTGATTTTTGATGAAAAATATAAAAGAGAAGAATGATAAGACATGTATCCTCATAACATATATTAAAGGAGAAAGTATGGTACAAATTTTTATCTCATACTCCTTTATTTTTTAAATATAACTTTGATAAATTCTCTTTGATTTGGCATTGGATAAATCAAGTGATGAGCTTGAATTTAGATTTGAGAATTACTTTTGAGTTATTTATTTATCAAGCATGAGCTAAATATGAAATTTTCTATTATATTTGCTTAAGTTTGAAAATAATGATTATCTTTGCATTGAATTGATAATTATCTATTTATTGAATCTAACCTACCCTGAAAATGATCTTTGATTGATAATTGAAAATTATATTTCAGTGTATATATTCAGGGGGAGTAACCTTTTTTTAAGTACTTATAAATCTTTCCAATTTAAACATCTTTTCGAGTAGTTGATGAGCTATTTGTCTTGATTATTTAATCAATCAACTACTAATAAAGCTTGTTAAGTTTTATCCAAAAAAAATATCCTCTCTTAAAAGTTAAAAATAATTACTTTAGACTTTTTGAAAGGAGAAGAAAATTTGATTTCTTGGTAAAATAGAAAACCTTTGGTAAAATTATTTTACTCAAATGAGTTTAAATACTTTGATAAAATTTTTTTGATATGTTTTAAATTTGGATATTATATCTTGAGAATTTTATCTATTTTTGACCTATTGGTAAATCAAGCAATGAGTTCAAACTCTTGTCCTTTACTAATTAAGTGTAAGATACTCTAAGCATTGAGGTTCTTTTGAATATTGAAGATTTATAATGCTTGAGAATTATTTTAGATCATATGGGGCTTGAATTTATTCTTTTGTGGAAAGTTGGCTACACTTATTTTATCTCTATGTGCAAAAGAAAATATTGGAAAAATAAACGAAACCTTGTTTTATTTTCTATAAAATTTCAGCACTTAAGTCTCTTTGAACCCAGCTCCTTCAAAAGCTTTATATTACTTGATATCATGTAAAACAATTCTATTTTAACAAGTTTTATCAAAATGTTTTTCATAGTATAATTTGAGGGGGAACCCTTCTTTGAAATCCTCCATTTTTATGATGACAAAAAGTAGGAGAAAAATAAGAAATTAGAGATCTTGTTTGAGACTTTTTTATTAACTTAACATACATATCTTGAACTTATATGGAAAATACATTGATATATATATATATGCATTTATCGAAAAGAAGATTGAAATTGAGATAAATTGTTTCAGAAAGTGTTTCTGGTGTGTTTGAGTTTTTGCAAGAGGTCAACAGACAGAAATACAAGGGAGACTATTTCAGATTATTTGCAAAATTCTAATCCCTTCATTTATTTTAAATTTATCTTCTTTAATCTCTAATTAAGATTGTTGTCGCCATAAAAAAGGGGGAGAATGTTGACCAAGTGTCTGTTGACCCTAAATAATTTTTTATAATAAAAAAAAATCTTAATTAAGCACTAATGAATATTACTTAAATGATACAGATTGTTAATAGTGCTCATACATCAAATGAGATCAAGATTGTAGAAATTGAAGAATCAAAGTTGATGATCTCAAAAGTCAAGAAGCTCTCCAAAAGATCAAATTCAATGAGAATAACTGAATGAAACTTCAAAGACAAAAGAGCTAAATTATAAGTTTGAATCTTTAGATACACTTTGTAAGCATTTCAATTTTTATGAGCTAATTAAATTTGCATTATATTTTATTACATAGCCTTAATTAATTGAAGATCTAAAATCTCTACTTGATTTTATTAAATGCAAATATTAAATTCTTTGTGCTAAATACTTAACATGCTCTAATTGAACTTAAGAAGAATTTATGTTAACATATAAAATTATTTGAGCATTTGTAATATATCATTCTTCATATATCTTACATACATATTATGCTTAAATTTGTAATATGTTTTGTCATCATCAAAAATGTCTCAATCAAGAAATTGATTAGATTAATTTTGATGATAATAAAAAAACTTTTGAAGTGTTTAACTCGTATGTTTAGTGTGCAAGAAAGTTTGATTCAATTAGGAGATTTTTCGGAACCCAAAAATCCAAAAAGAATGAATAAAATTGATGTTGAAAACACTGTAGCAATACACAAAAACTGACCCAATCGACTGGGTGAATAGCACCAGTCGACTGGGTGCTCGAAAAATCAGTTTTTGCATCAGTTATGAAGGACAGTCGACTGGGAAAGTTACAACAGCTATATTTTTTTTTTAATTTAAAAGGCTATAAACTTGTCTCTAACGGCTCTATTTTGTCTCCAACGGCTAGAAGACTTCAAGACACTATAAATAGAGCCTCAAAGCTTATTTGGAAGACAAGAGAAACATTCTACAACAAAAGATTAAAGTAAAATCTTTATTCTCTTATTCTTGAGCCAAAAACTCTATTGTTAAACTATAAGCTTTTGAGAGAGAAAATATTGAGTTGTAATCTTCATTGAGAAATCTCTTTCTTGTTTGATTGTTTCAAACTTTCCTTTCATTATCTTGTTAAAAGAGTTGGTGTAACTCTTGTGAGAGTTTGTAAGTGAGCTAGTGAGTGTTGGGCATATACACTTGGGTAGCAAACTTAGGATTCTTGTGAAAAAGGTTGAAACAACACCCTTGAAGTTGCTTGTTTGTATTCGGTTTAAGCAACACCTGTGAAGTTGCTTGTTTTAGTGAAAGGTTTCAAGGAGGATCCTTAAAGAGATTGGACGTAGGATCGAAAGGATTTCGATATTGTCTAATCACTATAAATCAAGTTTGCATCTCTCTAACTCTATCTCCTTAATTACTTGCACAATTACTTGCTTATAATTATTTATTATTCAAGTTGTTAATGTATTATAGTTAATGTATTATATCCCACATTGGTTATGTATAGCTTTGCCTCTCCTATTGGCTTGTATAAATATGATAGCTCCCTTGTAAGTAAATTACACCATTCAATACAATTCTTCTCTTTGTATTATCTCACTTCCTCTCTTAAATTCAACATGGTATCAGAGCCATAATGGTTCTCGGTATTTTAAGAGTTGAGTATGCTCTGTGATTGCCACTATTAGTGGATCCTTCACATCAGAAATTCTCGGTATATTAAGAGTTGAGTATGCTCTGTGATTGCCACTATTAGTGGATCCTTCACATCAGAAAAACTTCTAGTATATCCTTTCCATACCTGTCGGGTCATCACTATAGTCGGAGTCTCATTCTCCATCGACATCATCTCCGCTACCGCTTTTGTTTCAGACACGCTGCTGCCACGTCAGCACCACATCAACGACACGTCAGCGCCACGTTACTCGTTGATCGCCACATCATCAATTGACAGTGCCACGTCACCCGGTGACATCATCTCCACTGCCGCTCCTGTTTCAGACACGCTGCTGCCACGGTAGCACCACATCAACAACACGTCAGTGCCACGTTACTCGTTGACCGCCACATCATCAGTTGACTGCCACATCATCAGTTGACTGCCACATCACCGGTTTCTTGGAGGTTCACCTTCCTCTTTGCTCCTATGGCTGAATCGGACTTACCCCACCGACAGAGCACACACCAGAAGCCCTTATATTGCAAGTATTGTCATTCACAAGGGCATGAATTGCTCAAATGTCATTCTCGTCTATGTAAAGTCTGCAGAGAACCGGGTCACTATCTTACAGACTGCCCTAAACTTCCATCTAAAATTCAGTCAAATGGGAACCAATATCACTCTCGAGGCTCATACAATCGGTCATATTCTAAGCCAAAGAATACTGCTGCTGTAACCACTGATGCTACACCAACTTCATCCAACTCTCCACCTGATTGGAGTGGTTTCTGCACCGTTCTTACCGAGGTTCAAAATAAAATCGGTAAAAATATAGCCATGTTAACTACACCAAGTACATCCCGATGGTATTTCGATTCTACTTGTTACAATCACATGACTTCTGATGCCTCTATTTTTTCCTCTAAAACCCGTGATGAGCATGCGCCTACTATTCACACTGCCAATGGATCAAATATGCTGGTCAGCCATACTGGACATGTTGATAGTTCTCATTTGTCTCTCCCTGACACATATTTAGTTCCTAATCTTACGATTAACCTTATATCTGTTGGACAACTATGTGATCTTGGACTTGATGTGCATTTTTCTTCTAATGGTTGTCGTGTGCAAGACCCTCAGACAGGAAAACTCCTTGGAACCGACCGTAAAGTTGGACGCCTCTTTGAGCTCACTCATCTCCAAGTCCCATCATCACCATCACCAAATCAATTAGCCGCATCCATCCCAGCACTCTCACCTGTGGAATTGTGGCACTCTCGGTTAGGTCACACTTCATCTAGCCCTCTACGTTCTCTTATTTCTAGTGGTCAGTTAGGTTCACTTCAGCATGAGTCTTTTCATTGTATTCATTGTCAACTTGCAAAACAATCAGCTTTACCTTTTAATGAGAGTCAGTCCGTTTCCCTTGCACCTTTTGATTTAGTACATTCTGACGTTTGGGGGCCTTCTCCTCATGCATCAATGGGTGGTGCTCGTTATTTTGTTATATTTGTGGATGACTATTCTCGTTATACTTGGTTGTTTCTTATGAAAAACAGATCTGAACTCTTTCAAATATATTCTGATTTTTCTTCTATGGTTCAAACTCAATTCTCTCGGAATATCAAAATTTTTCGTTCAGATAATGCAATGGAATATAAAGACCGTGCTTTTCTAAACCTACTTCACAAAAATGGCACGCTCCCCCACCGCTCGTGCCCTGGAACCTCCCAACAAAATGGACGAGCTGAACGCAAACATCGACATATTCTTAACACCGTTCGTGCTTTACTCATTTCGTCATCATGTCCTGAATGTTTCTGGGGTGATGCTGCATTCACCGCAGTATACACAATCAATCGTGTCCCTTCCACTACAATCCAAAATCAATCTCCATTCGAGCGCCTTTTCGGTAAACCTCCTGATTACTCTAACCTCAGAGTCTTTGGTTGCGCTTGTTTTGTTCTTCTCAAACCACATGAACACAACAAATTACAACCAATGGCTCATCTGTGTTGTTTCATTGGATATGGTATTGAACATAAGGGGTATCGATGCTGGGATCCTATTTCTAAAACTCTTTGTATCTCTCGTCATGTCATTTTTTGGGAACATCAAATGTTCTCTTCCTTACGGTCATTTGACATATCAACCATCACTAACTCCAGATTCTTTACTGATCCATCTATTAAGTTATTTCCTGATAATCCAGTTTCAGGTACTGTTGAGTCCACCTCCGAATCACCAGCTGATATCACCCCTTCCGTTCCAGAACCACCAGTTGATCCTACCTCTCCAGACCCAGACCCAGTTCCAGCTCCAGAACCATCAGCTGACCTCACCTCTCTGACTCAATCGGTCGTGCCCGAGGATATTCCTATGTCTGATGAGTCTGCACCTACTCCCTCTGAGAGCCATCCTCCAGATCACCCCCGCAGATCTACCAGGGTAACTCACCCCCCTTCTCATCTTGCTGATTACCATTGTGATTATCATTGTTTTTCCACTATACTTCATCTGCATGAGCCTCAATCCTATAAGGAGGCTAGTACTAATCCTCTTTGGCAGAAAGCAATGGATGAAGAACTTCAGGCCCTAGCTAAAACTCATACATGGGATATTGTTGATCTACCCCCTAGAAAAACTCCTATTGGGTGCAAATGGGTGTTTAAGATCAAGACACTTTCTGATAGCTCTATTGAACGATATAAAGCCCGACTTGTTGCCAAGGGATTTGCTCAGGAATATGGCATTGACTATGAAGAGACATTTGCTCCAGTGGCGAGGCTTACATCTGTTCGTACACTCATTGCTGTCGCCGCCATTCGAAGATGGACTCTATTTCAAATGGATGTCAAAAATGCATTTCTGAATGGGGAACTTCTTGAGGAAGTCTATATGCATACACCTCCCGGCTTGGATGCCACTCGAAACAAAGTTTGTCGCCTTCGTCGTGCCTTATATGGTTTAAAACAAGCTCCACGTGCCTGGTTTGCCAAATTTAGCACTACCATTCATCAGTTTGGGTTCACACCGAGTGCTCATGATTCGGCTCTGTTTATCCGCCATACTGCCAACGGTATTATCCTTCTTTTACTGTACGTGGATGATATGGTTATTACTGGAGATGATCCACATGGTATTTCTGAACTCAAAAAGTTTCTCAGTGGCCAATTCGAGATGAAAGATCTTGGCGGTATGTCAAGGGTACTTTATTTCATGGGCTTCATTTCTCAGCACAGTCTGACCCTGTTTTACAAGCCTATTCTGATGCCGATTGGGCCGGAGACCCCACCGACAGACGTTCAACCACTGGTTACTGTTTCTTTTTGGGTAATTCTCTCATTTCCTGGCGTAGTAAGGAACAAACTGTGGTTGCTCGCTCTAGTACTGAAGCTGAATATCGTGCCATGGCTGATGCAACTCAAGAACTTCTCTGGCTTCGATGGTTACTCGCTGACATGGGTATCTCTTCTCCTGCTGCCACTATCCTACACTGTGACAACAGGAGTGCTATTCAAATCGCTCATAATGATGTCTTCCACGAACGTACAAAACACATCGAGAATGACATCCACTTCATCCGTGATCACATTCTCAAGAATACGGTTCGTCTACAATCCGTCAGTTCAGCCGATCAGACAGCTGACATTTTCACTAAAGCTCATCCACCCGGACGCTTTCACTCTCTGGTTTCCAAACTCAAGTTCACCTCTCACTTACCGCCTTGAGTTTGAGGGGGAATGTTAATGTATTATAGTTAATGTATTATATCCCACATTGGTTATGTATAGCTTTGCCTCTCCTATTGGCTTGTATAAATATGATAGCTCTCTTGTAAGTAAATTACACCATTCAATACAATTCTTCTCTTTGTATTGTCTCACTTCCTCTCTTAAATTCAACACAAGTAAATGAGATTGATTACTTAATTATTTTATAATTAAATTATCTTTTCTATATTAAGCAATAAACTCTCTCATCTTTGTGCTAGTAATTTAAAAAGATTGATTTGATTTAATTCCACATATATTTTGATATTTGAGATTGCAAAAAGAATTTTAAAAATTTTTAATACCCAATTCACATCCCCCCCTCTTAGGTATTGTCATACTATATTTTGGACCAACAATAATTGATTCCCTCCTTTTGAGTTTAATTCTCTCCCACAAGGGGAGCCTTATACCTTTCAAAGTACACATCAACCTTGGATTTGATCTTTAGAATCCATTTATCTTTTATCATTCAACATCTAGATGGAAGGTCAACAAAATCATAGACTTGATTTGCTTTAATTGACTCCACTTTTCCTATATTGCTTCAACTCATTCCTTAAAAAATGATCTACTAGGAGCTAGTTGAATAGTTTTAGGCTTTTTATCATCTTTAGGATCTATCATGAAGATTTTCCCACCAATCTCTAGACTACGACGAGGGATCTTCCACGATTACTTTTGAGTGGTTGAGATTCTTCATGATCTTACTCCATTGGATCTAATTCACATGGTGTATCGTTCCCACTTGCTCTAGA
The DNA here is from genome assembly GCA_023935145.1 of Bretschneidera sinensis. Lineage (NCBI taxonomy): Eukaryota > Viridiplantae > Streptophyta > Magnoliopsida > Brassicales > Akaniaceae > Bretschneidera > Bretschneidera sinensis. The sequence continues at coordinate 68,722,626 of CM043700.1, read as the reverse complement.
AGGTTGAGGAGTTTCCTCTTGTCCCTCAACCAATCGACTAAGAGCGCCAAGATTCTCTTCAGCTAGCAAGATGACATCCACCGATTCACTTTCCACCACACTTCCATCGGCTTCATCTTCGATGAACACGCAGCCTTTGTAATACTCATGGTATCTTATAAAGACATATATTTATCCTCTTGGGTTTAACTTTCAATATTTATGAGAAGTAAAACAAAGTGAGTTATTGACCCCCATGGTCACAGATTACTTAACTTGGGTTTTTTGTTTATCCACAACTTATATGGGGTGAAAGCCAAATTTGAGGATACTCAGTTAGGGATGCAAGCTCTAGTTAATATTGAATCTCCCCAAAACGAGATAAGTAAGCTAAATTCTTCCATCATCGACTTAACTATGTCTAGAAGGATTCCATTCTTTCTCTCTATAACACTATGATTTCCAAGAATAATTATTTGACTCACTATTTCTTCTGCATCACAAAGTTTTTTAACCTACTCATATAGATACTCACGGATAGTGTATATTCTAAGAACTTTAACAGTCTTATCTAATCAATTCTCATCCAAATTTAAATAATGTCTAAAGCTTCATAGTGCTTCTAACTTGTGAAATATTAAATAAACATAACTATGGTGATATTTGGTACCTGGCTTAAAGCCACTTAAAGCAATCACTTTTAGGCAAAAGTGTTGCTTTAAGTAGCTTTAAACCAGTACCAAACATAGCTTATAACGTGTGAAATCATCTATAAAAGTGATAAAACATAAGGCACCATGCTTTGCCCTCATAGTCATTGAGCTATAGATGTTTGAATGAGCAAGTCGTATGAGTGTTGTGGTTCTAGTTGCTTTCAAGAGATTCTTAAATTCATTTAAAATATTTTAGTATGTCCTACAACTCTCAAAGATACTAAGTTTACATTAACTAAAGAGACAAGAGCATAAATAACACAAAATACTAGCAATAATATTTTGCAGCGTTCCTTGAATTAATCAATGATAATATAACACTAGTTACAAGATAGAAAGAAATGTAGTACACTCAATCACCTCCCATAATCACAGTTAATTATTATTAATTAAATTCCATAATGTGTAAAATCTAGGAATTAGGCGAAAATTTTCTTAATAGTCCTGCCAGCCTAAAACCTAACACTTAATTTTATATTCAAAATCAAGAAAAACTTCTTCCGCAAGTTTAACTCCTCTCACTTGATATATCCTCGGAACGAAGCGAGAAATCCTTTAATTCTACCAACCTAGAAATTTTCACTTGGTATATTGTAACGACCCATCTTGGGTTGGCCACCCCTAAAACAGTGTTGATTACACTCAAACTAATACGTGGTTATTGTGTATAGTTGAGGTGTCGATCCCACGAGGAAAAGCAAACTAGAAAGGAAAAATGTATACCTTAACACGAACGATAAAGATCAAGTGAGAGAATTTGAGTTTTGGTAATGAAGTAATGTGAGAAAATTGTGTAAATAGATCGAAGAATATAATAGAGAAACAACAAGGGTCCGAGAATCCTCCCTAGGTTCGTTGCCTTATTCCAATCTCGATTCAATTGTTTTTATTTCGGTTACTAGTTTCACATCCCAAACAAGCAATCGGTAAATATTCAATCAAAGCACATGTAAACCCTAATGTAATTGATATGAATTAATTTTTACTTTCAATTTAAGCACACATGACCTACCCTATAGATTTATCAAGAAACGACAATATATCTTAATGACAATATCGCAGTAATGGACAAACCTAAAAGATAAATCTACCGGACTCAATCACATCCAGCAATCTTGACATTTGAAGAGCATGACTAAACTTATATCGAGGAGAAAGATACAATCACTGGATTAAGAGAAAATCTTTTAATTAAATCAAAGAGTAAATCATAACAATGTTATGATAATAAATCCAAACTACAACTGAATCAATAACGGAAAATAAGAACAACTACACCTAGGGATTTATCCCTTTGCCTTGCTTGGAGATTAGTTAGCCATGGGGCTCATGCTTGAACACTTTGATGGGGGAGAATGTGGTAGCTTTCTTGAGTTTTCCAGCTTTAATGATGTCTTTTTATCAAACCCTAAGTGATTTATTTATAATACAAAAGGTCCAAAGGTGTTTTTGGGTCTAAACAATCATTAAAAACCCTAATTAGGTCGTGACTCGGAAACAAAACATCACGCTCACGCCGCGATTCATACTAATCCAAGCAACGACTCAGCCTTGGATTGATTTTCTTCAAATTTCTGGAGGCCATGGCTCAGACTGGTCCAAGCCGTGGCGCACATTGAAGGTCTTTTAGCTCTTTTTGGACTTGGTTCTGGAGGCCGCGACTCAGACTTTCTAGGCCGCAGCATGGAACACCAAATACTTGGTTTCTCTTCATTTTATCCTTCCACAACCATGCCTTCACTCTGATATGCATCAAAGCATCATGCTTTAAGCTATGATAGTTTTCCATCTCTTTTGGACTCAAAGTACCTGAAAGTGCATCGAAATAGATCAACAATCAAAGAATATCACCTTAGAGTTGTTAAGGTATAAAAGTGCAATTCAAACCTAGATCAACCCTAAAATGCTAACAAATAAGTATTATTAAGATGCATTTTATGACTCTCATTATAAGCCCCAAGTAGCTTATTGCTAGTCCCTAGAAATTCAAGCGAAAACAAGACAATATGAAATGAATGCTAAGGTAGGAATCAAAACAAAATAAAACAATGTTAGTGTTAATCCAAGAGTAATTCAACTTTTTGTCTCAAAAATCGCACATAACACACAACACATAGAATTATTAAATATCACCAAAGTCCAAAAGTAATCCAAACATCAATCTTAAAATTGTTATCGACTTTTAACATCCATCTTACCACAATCCATTAATCCGAACACCTGGATGATTTTATGCACAAAAATCATGAATACAAGTCTTGGCCTCTAAAATATATTACTTTGCGTGACATTAATCATAAAAACAAGCTCTATAGGCTCACTTTTCCAATCACTCTCCACTATTGTAGAAAAAAAATCACACTACCTTGGATAAATAGGTCTTTAATAAGCTTGTAACGTTAGGCTAAGGTAAAGGTCAAGAAAGAATGGGAAGTATTCAACAAGTAAAAGAACTCAATCTTTTAGTTTTAAACACAACCTCTTTAAGTATTGGGTAACCTTACTTCAATACCCAACTCTTTCAACCATTTTTCGAGCATTTCTCTCAATAAATCACCACTTTTTTTTCTTTTCTTCTTTTTTTGCCATTATTCACTTCTTTTTTTTATTTTGGCATAAGACCATTCACCTCCTTTTTCATTGTTTTATTTTATTTTTTTTTTCTTTTCCACAACCCCCAACTTATCTCCTTTAATATACTTAGGTTATGGTAGTAATATTTTTCTTCATATTTCCATCCTTACTCCTCTTAAGTGCTTCTCAACAAATGTGTATAACTAAGTTCTTTAAAAGAAAGGTAAGGATAAAATATTTTTAAGCTTATAAAGGTAAGTAAATGGGTTATCAAAAGAGACAAATCTCAAATTCTTTTTTGAGAAAAGGCTCAAACAGGTGACTAACGATAAATATAACGAGGGTAAGTTTGAAAGGCTTAAACGGTCCAAAAACGACCTATATCATATCCTAAGTAATGTGCATTCTAGGAATTCGCCTCAAGTGATTATCAAATAAGTTCTAGAACTTGTCGAGGCCGCAAAAGTATTCACAAAATAATCACACATAAAACTTCTCTAAATGTTTTAGACTAATCATGCAATCTTACCGCAAACCAGAGTCTCAAACCAAATGAAGATTAACACTTAAATTATTCTCAAACCGAAGCAAGATTTAATTTCTTCTAAATGCTATATGCTATCTCCATTAGGCTCATATCATTGACATGTGAATTAACTCTAAGGTTAACGCAAAGCATGCTAAAAACAAACAAAAAGAGAAAGTAACACCAAGCAGTTCAATGGGAAAAAAAGAAATACGTTTCCTCCACCCCCAATTTAAAAATTGCATTGACCTCAATGTGAAAGAAAAGGTAAAGGAAACTTCCTTTGTAACCAAAAGTGCACAGAAGCTGAAAAGTGTGCACCACTATTTGAACTGCATGTCATTCTTCTTGTTGAAATTTCGATCTATAACATAGAACAAAACAAAAAAAAGGCAACTGCGGTGTAACATTAAGATTCCAACCATATGTTAGGTTAACACATGAAATCTAAATAATTAACTAAAAACGAAAATAAAGTATGAAAATTAAAATAACGAAAAGGAATACATAATAAATGTTAGTACAGTCATCCAATAATAAATAAAATAAAATAAAAGGAGACAAACAAGGTAGAACCTAAAACTAATCCTCTAAGTCTTCATCCTCCTCTTCATTCTCTTCATTCTCTTCACCTTCCTTACGAGCTGGATCAAAAAATGAACCCGGATAGGGTGGCAAAGTGGGAAAGTGATCCATGTCATAACCAGTGGCGGAGGCAAGGTGTTGGTACATATGACCAAAAGAAGAGTACACCCCTGCTTGATAATCGGCTTGCCTAGCCAAGAATCATTCCTAACGATCAAATCTATCATGCAAGAGTTTCTGATGCTCGTCAAAATGAATCTTTAAACGCTCAAGGCGCTCTGCAACAGTGAAATGCCTAGAGGGAGGGGGGGAAGCAATCACTGCTCTCTCTCCTAGAGCTGGCGGCCTTGAGGCTTTAATCAGATTAAGCATGCCATCATTGATGGGCTTCTTGGGTTGCTGGGCCTCCTCATCAAGACTGTATTGAACTCCGGCTCGGATGCATAATTGGGTAATTATGAAGGGAAGTACAATCCAAGCTTTTGTCTCATAGTGTGTATGATAGAATTAAATATGATTTGACCCACATCAATATTCATGCCCATCAAAATGGTATAAATCAGAACAACTCTCTCAACAGTAAGGTCACTATAGTGCATAGCAGGCATCAACCTCTGACACACAAAATATTGCCAAGCCTGAGCATTGATAGTCAGAGAAGTACTGGGCAAGGTTTTAGGGATATCACCCGTCATTTTTCATGTTGTGCCCGGAATACAAAGAGTATTGCAAATCTCTTCATAATCAATATTAGACGCATATACAATATACTCACTATTTTCTATGTCAAGTAGCCCATAGATTCTATTGATAGATGTGCTACTAAAAGAAACTTTTTTTCCTCTCACCATCACCTTACCATTCCTATGCTTTTATGCATTAGCATAGAATTCTCTAACCACAATTGTAAGGGAATGAGATGGTTGTCTTGCAAATGTACCCTAATGCCTATCAATATTCATTCTAAACAAGGTTGGGTTTTCCCTCTCTGTGATAGTGAATCCTCTCTCAGGAATGGGTTTCCTAGCATTTATCAAGCTAATGTATCTCTCACTAGCCTCAAAACTAACAAATTTGCTCTCATTATACTCTTGTGGTTGTTTCCCCCTTAATCTCTTAGTTTTAGGGGCCATTTGAATCAAATGTATAGAACAACAGAACTATGTTAAAATTAACCACCCAAATAGCACAAATGAACAATAAAAAGAAGAAATTGGCTTTACTTGATGCCCAAAGTTGAAGAGAAGAAAGAGTACCCACCAACTTGAAATCTTCTTGAAAAACCCAAAATCCTCTTTGAACCAAGCTTTTTGGAGAAATTTTCAGCAAAATCTGTAATAAGAGTGAGAAATTCTTCAAGAAATGATGTTAGAATCAAGAAATAGTGAGAGAAAGTGAGTGGGTAAGTAAGGGTTTGGAGAGAGGATGAGAGAGAACGAAAGGGGCTGTTGTGTTTTCTCAAAGTTGAAATGAAGAACAAATGTGCAGATTGGGTTTTAAATGGTGTGCAGATTTACGGGTGTGCAGAACAGGTGGCGTTGGCGTGGTGTTGCGTGGATCATGCTAGGGTGTGGCGCGAAGGCATGGGTGAGTTGCTGCGTGCTGCGGCGCGAAGGCGTGGGCGAGTTATTGCATGCTGTGGCGCGAAGGCATAGGGTACAGCACGCTCTGGTCACCTGGTTGTTGTGCGGTGCGGCTCGACTCGTGCTGGGGCGCGGCGCACTGCACTTGGACCTGTTTCTAACTAAAAAAAAAAAACTTTTTTGTTCAACATAAAAAAATAAAATTAGCCAAATAAAAATAACTTTTAAGCTAAACATTAGATTAAATTAAACTAGAACAAAAAAAATTAAAATTAAAATTGAAATAAACTTGAACAAAACAAAAGAAAAATAAATAAAAACATACCTGTGTGGTGTGGTCAAAGTGAATACACCGGATCCATAAGTGGAATGTCTTCCACTTCTGAATCTTGCCTATCAATTAAGATTTTAAGGCGTTGACCATTTACTTTAAAGATCTGACCATCTTTAGTATCATCTATTTCTACCACTCTATTTGCAAAAACATTTTTTACTACAAAAGGGCCGGTCCACCTCGACCGAAGTTTTTCCGAGTGCTTATGGAGTCTAGAATCATATAAGAACACCCGATCATTAGGCTTAAATGTCTTCCTCAAAAAAAATTTATCATGAAACACTTTCATTCTAGCCTTAAAGATTCTAGAGTTCTCGTAAGCATCATTTCTTAACTCCTCTAGTTCGGTCAACTGAAATTTCCCAAGCTTACCTGCTTATCCCATGTCAAAGTTGAAGTGCTTGATGGCCCAATATGCTCGATGCTCGAGCTCTATAGGTAAGTGTCAAGGCTTTCCAAAAACAATCCTATAAGGTGACATACCTAAGGGAGTTTTGAAAGCTGTACGGTAAGCCCAAAGCGCATCAACTAGTCTCGAAAACCAATCTTTGCGATCCAGGTTGATAGTTTTTTTCTAAAATTTGCTTAATTTCCCTGTTTGCAAGTTCTACCTGTCCACTTGTTTGAGGGTGGTAGGTAGTAGAGATCTTATGTAACACCCCATATTTTCTCATCAAAGCTTCAAAAGAACGGTTGCAAAAATGCGTAGCTCGATCACTAATTATAGCATGTGGTGTACCAAATCGAGATAACACATTTTCTTTGAGAAATTTAATTACCGTTCTATTATCATTACTCCGGCAAGCTGCTGTCTCTACCTATTTTGACACATAATCTATTGCCACAATGATATATTGATATCCGAAAGAAGGAGGAAATGGTCCCATAAAATCGATGCCCCAACAATCGAAGATTTCAATCACTAAAATTGAGTTTAAGGGCATCGTATTACGACGAGACACAACTCCTAACTTCTGGCACTTTTCACATAAGCGACAATAGATATTTGCATCTTTAAACAAGGTGGGCCAATAAAATCCACACTATAAAATTTTTGCAGTGGTTTTTTTCATTGAAAAGTGGCCCCCACAAGCTTGGGAGTGACAAAATTCCAAGACGCTGGCAATCTCTTCATTAGGGATGCAACTCCTTAAAATTTGGCCAGGATAGTATTTGAAACAATAATCATCCCAATAAAAATTACATACCTCAGTGAAGAACTTCCTCTTATCTTGAACGCTCCAATCCATTGGTATCTCACTGGCAGCCAAATAATTCACGATATGTGCAAACTATGGTAGAGAAGTAATAGAGAGTAAATGCTCATCGGGAAAATCATCCTTGATTGGCATGTCATCAGAGGTGTTCTCAAATGTGAGCCTCGAGAGATGGTCAGCCACTACGTTCTCTACTCCTTTCTTATCTTTGATGGTGATGTCAAATTCTTGCAAGAGTAGGATCCACCATATTAGTCGTGCCTTAGCATCCTTCTTTGTAGAAGGTACTTAAGGGCTACATGATCTATGAAAATAAGAATAGAAGAACCAATCAAATAAGCACGAAACTTGTCCAAAGCAAATACTACGGCTAGTAATTCTTTTTCAGTGGTGGAGTAATTCATCTGAGTACTATTTAGGGTTTTACTAGCAAAGTAAATGACAAAAGGATTCCCCTCTCTTCGCTGTCCAAGAACAACACCACAACAAAGTCACTAGCATCAGACATTATTTCAAAAGGTAAAGTCCAATCAGGTGACTGCATTATGGGTGCTAAAGTAAGCTTACCAATCAGCATTTTAAAGGCCTCTTGACAAGATTGTGTCCACTCAAATGGGGAATCTTTAACTAGGAGGGCACATAGTGGTCTAGATATATTGGAAAAAATTTGTATGAACCTCCTATAAAAACCAGCATGACCAAGAAAGGATCTCACATCCTTTACTGTCTTAGGTGTAGGTAACTTAAAAATTTATTCAATCTTTGATTGATCAACCTCTATCCCCTTAGAAGAAACAATATGCCCTAAGAAAATACCTGAAGGTACCATAAAATGGCATTTTTCCCAATTTAAAACTAATTCCTTCTCCTCATATCGAATCAATACTCTTTCAATAAGCATGCATCAAATGAAGATCCAAAAACAGTCAAGTCATCCATAAAAACTTCCATGCAATTTTCAACCATATCACTAAAAATACTCATCATGCAACGTTGAAAAGTAGCAGGTGCATTACACAATCCAAATGGTATTCTACGAAAAGCATAAGTACCAAAAGGACAAGTGAAAGTGGTTTTATCTTGGTTTTCTAATGCAATTTCAATATGGTAATAACTAGAATAACCATCCAAGAAATAATAAAAAAGATGACCAGCTACACGCTCAAGAATTTGATCGATAAAGAGGAGTGGGAAATAGTCTTTCTGGGTAGCAGCATTTAATTTTTTGTAATCAATGCACATTCGTCACCCAGTTACAAGTTTTGTAAGGACTAGCTCTCCTAGGTCATTTTTCAAAGCAGTGACACCAGACTTTTTAGGAACAACCTTTGTAGGACTTACCCATTTTCTATCAGCTATGCGATATATAATTCCCGCACCTAATAGTTTCAACACTTCATTTTTCACCTCTTCTTTTATAGTGGGGTTAAGCCTACGTTGGGGGTCTCTACGAGGGCTAGTTCCTTCATCCAAATTTATCTTATGAGAACAGATCAGGGGACTAATACCTTTTAAATCATCCATACTCCAACCTAAGGTTGATTTATGTTCATTTAGGGTCCGAATTAATTTCTCACCTTGAGACTCAGACAATTTAGATGAGATAATAACAGGAAAAGTATCACCTAGACCGAGGAAGACATGCTTTAAACCCTTAGGCAGCAGCTTCAATTCAACTTTGGGCGCTTCCACACTTGAGGGAATGTATTTCTTGCTTCTTTCAGGCAACTCTTCAAACTTTGGTTGCCATGCCTAAGTGCCATAATCCTGAGATTTATCAAAAATAGCACAAATATCAATTACATCATATTTATCATTAATAGAATCAAACTCAGAATTAACAAGAAAATACTCAAGAGGATCAAAATCATGAGCTATAGAAACTCCCCTATTGATAAGTGACTCAATCATGTATAACTGGTGGCTTTCCTCATCATCTTCTGGCTGTTTTGCAACATTGAAGATGTTCACCTCGAGGGTCGTGTTTCCAAAGGACAGCTTCATGAGTCTATTCCTACAATTAATAAGAGCATTTGCAGTAGCAAGGAAAGGTTTACCTAAAATTACAGGAATTTTAGAGTTAGTGTCAACAGCAGAAGTAGTATCAAGGATTAGGAAATCAATAGGATAATAAAATTTATCAATTTGAATTAGAACATCCTCTACCACACCCCGGGGTACTTTGACTGAATGGTCAGCCAATTGCAATACCACAGCTATTTGGTTTGATTTCTCCCAAACCCAGATGTAAATAAATAGAAAATGGCATCAGATTTACACTAGCTCCTAAATCTAGAAATGCTTGTCCAACCTCATGATTTCCAATGCTACATGCAATGGTTAGACAGCCAGGATCCTTATATTTTGGGGGAATCCTTTGCTTAATTAAAGCACTAACATGCTCTGTTAGGAATGTTTTTTTTCTTTACATGGTGCTTCCTCTTAATTGTACACAAATCCTTGAGAACTTTTGCATAAGTAGGAACTTGTTTAATCACATGCAAAAGAGGAAGATTAAGTTTTGCTTGCCTTAGGTTCTCTAGGATTTCATTGTTTAGGTCTAGATTTTTCTTGTTTGATTTTAAGGCTTGAGGGAATGGTGCCTTACCAAGGCTCTTGGTATCCTCAAGGTCCTTGGGTAGCTCAGCATCACTACTACCTTGACCCTTTTCCACATCCTCTGATTTGTTCATTGTTGGGATATGTAATGACTTATCACTCCGTGTCAAAATGGCATTCACATCTTTCAGATTTGCTTGTGCCATGTGTTGACCATGAGTGTGGACTGAGCTTGAGAAGGGAACTTACCTCGCTCATTTACACTTAAGGAGCTCATCAGTTTGGTCACTTGGCTCCTTATTTCCTTGTTCTCTTTACCAACCTGCGTAATTAATGCTTCATATCTTTGGTTTTTCTTACCATGTGCCTCAATAAAAGCATGCAAAGTGTCTTCTAAAGAACTCCTAGAGGATGAGGGTGCATGATATGGTGCAGGATATGATCTAGAGGGTTGTGTAAGTTGCTGATTTTCAGACTTCCAGCTAAAATTGGGGTGATTGCGCCATCCCGGATTATAGGTATTAGAGAAGAGTGCTAAAGGCTTCTTGTAAATGCCTAAGGCATTACATTGTTCCTCATACATCCCTCTCATATCAACAAATGTGGGACACTCTTGGGTGGGATGGCCTACCCCGCCAAACACAAAACATGGTTCCAAAGATTCAGCTTGATTAGCCACGTGTGTTGGCTTTGAGCCTTTATTCGTTAACGCATGTAGCTCCTTAGTGAGCATCTCAACCTTAGCCTTTAGGTTGTCTTCTTCTCTAAAATGGTAAATTCCACCACCAATGGGGTTTCTTACAAGTCGTGACCTATTTGTGCTTTCAGTAGCACTAGGTCCAGTCCAAGTGTGAGCTTTTTCAGCAAGCTCATTGAGGTATTCTATGGCCTCATCAGGATCTTTTCTTAAAAATTCACCATTGCACATCATCTCTACAAATTGACGCTCTCTATATGTAAGTCCCTCATAAAAATAGCTCACTAAACGCCAATTCTTATACCCATAGTGAGGACTTATACTTAACAACTCCTTAAATTTCTCCTAAGACTAATACAGAGTCTCATTGTCTTTTTGTGCAAAGGTGGAGATTTGCCTTTTTAAAGCATTGGTCTTATGTTGAGGGAAGTATTTATTAAAGAAGACCTAAGTCATTTCATTCCATGACCCAATAGATCGTGGTCTCAGCGAGTATAGCTAACTCTTAGCTCTATCCTTCAAAGCGAAAGGAAAGAACTTGAGTCTCACGATGTCATCAGTTGCATCTTGACTATGAAAAGTCGCAACTACTTCCTCAAACTCCCTAATGTGTACATATGGGTTTTCATTTTCCAAGCCATGAAACGTAAGGAGTAATTGTATCATCCCAGTTTTAAAATCTTGATGGTGAGTATTGGCTGGAAACATGATGCATGATGGTATGGCTGTTTGGCTACGATGCGAGTAATCCTTAAGTGTCCTAGCAATATTCTCATTGGGGTTATCAGCCATGTTAACAAAATCCTCTAAAGTCTTGTTTGGTGGTACACTATGGTTTGATCTAGGTGAGGTTTCACCAACGGACGTGGAAGGAGAGAGAAACTCTATTTCGGGTACTTTCATGAATCTACCTCTCGAATCTCTCGGTCTAAGCTTACACCAAATGAGTTAGAGGGGAAATAAATAAAACAAAATAATAAAAGAAACTCAAAATCAAAACAAAGAGAAAAGAACAATATTACCATTTTGTCTCAAAGTTGACAATCTTCCTTGTACTTAAGCGCGTTTCCCCGGCAACGGCGCCAAAATCTGATTACGCTCAAACTAATACACAGTTATTGTGAATAGTTGAGGTGTCGATCCCACGAGGAAAAGCGAACTATAAAGGAAAAGTGTATACCTTAACACGAACGATAAAGATCAAGTGAGAGAATATGAGTTTTGATAATAAAGTAATGTGAGAAAATTGTGTAAATAGATCGAAGAATATAATAGAGAAACAACAAGGGTCCGAGAATCCTCCCTAGGTTCGTTGCCTTATTCCAATCTCGATTCAATTGTTTTTATTTCGATTACTAGTTTCACATCCCAAACAAGCAATCGATAAATATTCAATCAAAACACATGTAAACCCTAATGTAATTTATATGAATTACTCTTTACTCTCAATTTAAGCACACATGACCTACCCTATAGATTTATCAAGAAACGACAAAATATCTTAATGACAATATTGTAGTAATGGACAAACCTAAAAGATAAATCTATCGGACTCAATCACATCCAACAATCTTGACATAAGAAGAGCATAACTAAGCTTATATCGAGGAGAAAGATACAATCACTGGATTAAGAGAAAATCTTCTAATTAAATCAAAGAGTAAATCATAACAATGTTTTGACAATAAATCCAAACTACAACTGAATCAATAATGGAAAATAAGAACAACTACACCTAGGGATTCATCCCTTTGCCTTGCTTGGAGATTAGTTGACCATGAGGCTCATGCTTGAACACTTTGATGGGGGAGAAGTGGCAGCCTTCTTGAGTTTTCCAGCCTTAATGATGTCTTTTTATCAAACCCTAAGTGATCTATTTATAATACAAAAGGTCCAAGGGTGTTTTTGGGTCTAAACAATCATTAAAAACCCTAATTAGGTTGTGACTCGGAAACAAAACATCGTGCTCGCGCCTCGGCTCATACTAATCCAGGCCGCGGCTCAACCTTGGATTGCTTTTCTTCAACTTTCTGGAGGCCATGGCTCAGACTGGTCCAGGTCGCGGCTCAGACTACTAGGCCGCAGCTCAAACTGGTCCAGGCCGTGGCTTAGACTGCTAGGCAGCGGCTCAGACTAGTCCAGGCAGCGGTGCCCACTGAAGGTCTTCTAGCTCTTTTTGGACATGGTTCTAGAGGCCGCGGCTCAAACTTTTCAGGCTGCAGCATGGAACACTAAAGACTTGGTTTCTCTTCATTTTTTCCTTCCGCAATCATGCCTTTACTCTGATATGCATCGAAGCATCATGCTTTAAGCTATGATAGTTTTCCATCTCTTTTGGACTCAAAGTACCTAAAAATGCATTGAAATAGATCAACAATCCAAGAATGTCACCTTAGAGTTGTTAAGGTATAAAAGTGCAGTTCAAACCTAGATCAACCCTAAAATGCTAACAAATAAGTACTGTTAAGATGCATTTTATTACTCTCATCAGGTGTCATCACATTTTGAAAATCCAGCATGACACATATATGCAACAATAAAAAAAAATAAAACTAACATAAATTTTTATTATAACCCTCAACAGGAGAGGTACACAAATTTGATATTAATTTAAACATAATATACAATGTAAAATGCATGAATATTTACAAATAAAATTTTTATTTCATTTTCTCATTTGTCTGACAATGTTGACATGTACTTGGCTTACAGAAATGATTTTGTCTGATTCTCACCCACCAGACTATTTGTCTTGCCTGCTACCTGAAATCATTATACAATGAGGGATGAGCTTCACAAGCTCAGTGAATTAAATTTACTAAAAATATTCAAAATTTATAAATAGCCCTTTAATATTTAATTATTTATCTCTCATATAACTGGATAGTAGCATAAAGTCTAACATTTAAATAATTCTTATCATATCATATTTCTATGTCTTTTTCTCATTGTAACTAACTTTCTCTGTGAGACTCATTTATCTACAAATACATGCATAACATCAACAACATTCAATAAAAATATCAACATGTAAAACAGATGCAATGCATGAATTATTATTATGGGAACGTCTTCTCACATGTTGACATGTTTTTATTATCTGAGACCAGTCCTGATTACGCCAAAAATATAACGCGGTGGTTGTAGCACAACTTTGGGTTGTCGATTCCACAGGAAGACAAGCGACCTACAAGATAAAGTGCAAACCTTAAAACGAACGATAAAAATTAAACGAGAGAATTTGAATTTTGATATTGAAGTAATGTGCAGTAGTGTAAATATAATGGATAAATAAAAAGGGTACGGGAATCCTCCTTAGGTTCGTTGCCTTATTCTAAACTCAATTCAGTTGTTTTTATCTCGATTGCAAGTTTCACATCCCAAACAAACAATCGGCAAATATTCAATTAAGCACATATATAAACCCTAATGTAATTGGTATGAATTACTCTTTACTTTTGAGTTAAGCACACATGACCTATCCTATAGATTTATCAAGAAATGACAATGTATCTTTAATGACAATATTGCAGTAATAGACAAACCTAAAAGATAAATCTATCGGACTCAATCATACCCAAACAACATCATATAAGAAAAGCATGACTAGACTTATATGGAGAAGAAAGATACAATCACTGGATTAAGAGAAAAATCTTCTAATTAAATCAAAGAGTAACTCATACAATGTTTTGATAATAAATCCAAACTACAACTGAATCAATAACGAAAAATAAGAACAACTACACCTAGGGATTCATCCCTTTGCCTTGCTTGGAGATTAGTTGGCCATGGGGCTCATACTTGATGGAGTTTTCCCCGGCCTCCAATGAATGTTCTCTTCTCAAACCCTAAGTGACCTATTTATAATAAAAAAGGTCCAAGGGTATTTTTAGGGTTTAAACAATCATTAATGTCCTAATTAGGTCATAACTCGGAGAAGGGGATCGTGTGCACGTCGCGACTCTTATTTATGTGTGCCCGGCCCTGCCTGATCCTTGGTTGGGTGTGCTTCTGGGTGCCTAGGCTCTCTCTTCTAGGTGCCTAGGCTTCCTTTGATGGTGGAGTCTGGAGCTTCTGGGCGCCTAGGCTCTCTTTTCTGGGCGCCTAAGCTTCCTCTGATGGTGAAGTCTGGAGCTTCTGGGCGCCTAGGCTCTCTCTTCTGGGCGCCTAGGCTTCCTTGCCCATAAACCCTTCATCTTGTCCTTTCGAAAACACTCCTTCACTCCGATACGCATGGAATCTTCGAGCTTTAAGTATTGATAGCTTTTCCATCTCTTTTAAACTCAAAGTACCTGAAAATGCACCGAAATAGATCAATGATCCAAGAATATCACTTTAGAGTTATTAAGGTATAAAAGTGTAATTCAAACCTCGATCAACCCTAAACTACTAACAAATAAGTACTATTAAGATGCATTTTACGACTCTCATCATAACCCCCAATAAGCTTATTGCTAGTCCCTAGCAATTCAAGCGAAAACAAAAGATGAATTCTATGGTAGGAATCAAAACAATGTAAAGCAATGCTAGCGTTAAACCAAGAGTAATTCAGCTTTTTGTCTCAAAAACGCACATAACATACAGCACATAGAGTCATTAAATATCACCCTAGTCCAAAAGTAATCCAAACATCAATCTTAAAATTGTTATCGAATTTTAACATCCATCTTACCACAATCCATTAATCCGAACACCCGGATGATTTTATGTACAACATTCATGAATACAAGTCTTGGCCTCTAAAAGTATATTAATTTGCGTGACATCAATCACAAAAACAAACTCCATAGGCTCACTTTTCAAATCACTCTCCACTATTGTAGAAAACTCACACCACCTTGGATCAATAGGTCTTTAATAAGCTTATAACGTTAGGCTAAGGTAAAGGTTAAGAAAGAACGGGAAGGATTCAACAAAATAAAAGAACTTAATCTCTTAGTTTTAAACATAACCTACTTTAAGCACTGGATAACCTTACTTCAACACCCAACTCTTTCAACCATTTTTTGAGCATTTTCTCTCAATCACCACTTTTTTTTCTTTTCTTCTTTCTTTGCCATAATTGACTTTTTTTTTATATTATTTTGGCATAAGACCATTCGCCTCCTTTTTTATTCTTTCTTTTTCTATTCTTTTCTTTTCCACAACCCCCAACTTATCTGTTTTAATGTACTTGGGTTATGGCAGTAATATGTTTTCATATTTCCATCCTTACTCCTTTCAAGTGCTTCTCAACAAATGTGTGTAACTAAGTTCTTTTAAAAGAAGGGTAAGGATAAAATATTTTTAGGCTCATAAGGGTAAGTAAATGGGTTATCGAAATATGCAAGGCTCAAATTCTTTTTCAAGAAAAAGGCTCAAACAGGTGACTAGCGATAAATATAGCAATGGTAAGTTTGGAAGGCTCAAACGGTTCAAAAATGGACTATATCATATCCTAAGCAATGTGCATTCGAGGAATTCGCCTCAAGTGATTATCAAATAATTTCTAGAGCTTGTCGAGACCGCAAAAGTATTCACAAAGCAATCACACATAAAACTTCTCTTGATGTTTTAGACTAATCATACAATCTTACCACAAACTAGAGTCTCAAACCAAATGAAGATTGACACTTAAATTGTTCTCAAACCGAAGCAAGACTTAACTCCTCTTAAACACTATATGCTATCTCAATTAGGCTCATATCATTGACATGTGAATTAATTTTATGGCTTAACACAAAGCATCCTAAAAACAAACAAAAAAGGAAAATGACACCAAGAAGTTCAATGAAAGGAAGAAATACGTTTTCTCCACCCCCAACTTAAAAATTGCATTGACCTCAATGTAAAAGAAAGAGTAAAGGAAACTCCCTTTGTAACAAAAAAGTGCACAGAAGTTGAAAATTGTGCTCCACCATTTGAACGGCTTCGTATATTTGTCCCTAAAAAAGAAATACGAAGTTAATATTGGAAAACAACAAAATACTAATAATAAACAAGAAAAAGAAATATGGAAACAATAAAAGGATATGCTCTTCAGCCAGACTCTCTTATTCCCTCCTAGACAAACATAGGTTGAATGCACCAGCGACTGCTTCACTATCAAATTTGGTGCTTGTATGCTTTGGAGAGGCCTCAAGGATGTCATCAGTAACATCTACAGATTCTGGCTCAATATATGCTCTTGTGAAACCCTGGGTGTGGATTGACTCCAATGGATTAAAGAGATGGACCTTTTCCATGAGTGAGTTAATCATGTATACTTGGTGGCTGTTGTGCGTTTATCTACCTAAATAAATAAGTAAATAATCATACTTGTTTTACTTGCAAGTGCACAAGGTCAATGATAGCATAGTGTACAAGTGCGAGATCATTTCCACAAGGATTGGTGAATTTCGATTTAGAATTAGTTTCCCAAAGTAAAAAAGATAAATAAATGTGAGGTGTGAGTTAATAGTAATAAGGACATAAGGTTGTGATATCCACCACTAATTACACTTTCCCACTGAGTAAGGTACCAATGCTCTAGCCTTATTATGAATACCTAATGGTTGCCAACCTAAGGGCTTGGTCCACACCTTAGGCTATTGGTTTCCCTAGGCAACGAGTTAGGCATGATGTATACTCTAACTCTTTTCTCTCTTAATGGATTAAGCATGGGTGTATACTAAGTTGTTCCTTAAGAGAGCATAAGGGCTTTGGAGATCGGCAACCACACGGGACCTAGGGTTTGGTCCGCTCCCGGTTTTCCATGTTGATTAAACCAAGAATCCAGTGTAGATATCTTTTGTTACTTTTGTTGAACCCAGGACTTGGTCATCCAAATTGATTCAACTAACCAATCCATACCACATTTATAAGTTGATCAGACGCATACATATGAGAAATTTAAATACAAATAGGTTTTAATCAAGTTAAGCATTATAACATGGCTATAGGCAAAGGTAATCAATGAATATATATGTGGAAAAGCATAACTATGGCTTTAATCGAGTCCTATAAGAGTTTAGTTACACATGCTAGCTAAACTAAACGTCCTAACCATTATAAAACAAAAACAAAAAAATAAAACCGGAAGAAGACTCAGGAGACGAGTCGTCAATTCCTCTCCTAAGCTTCAAACTTCAAGTCTAAAACAAAAGGTATGGTTTTTGTGTTTACAGGGCTATATATAGGGCTCTAAGGGTGCCCCGAAACCTTAATTTTCTTTTTGAGATTCGGAGACTTCTTTCCATATCTGGCTCTGCTGCCTCTGGAGTGTTTGCTCTCAAGCGTATACGGGCTGCGCTCGAGCACATGTATGCGCTCGAGCCTTCTACAAGTGCGCTCATGTGCTAGTGCGCTCGATCACAAGGGAGGTGTGCTCGAGCACACCTTGCTGGATTGCAGAACTTTACTTTTCTTTACTCCTTAGAGCTCCAAAATGTCATTTATTTGCCCAAGTCTTGTGAAAAACACATAAAACACGAAAATGAAATAGAATCTACTAAAATAGATAAATAAAGAGCCTAACAAGTGTAAATTAAGGGGCTTAAATATGACTATTTAAGCACTTATCACACCCTCAAACTTACATATTGCTAGTCCTTTAGCAATACAAAACGAAAAGACTATGTTAAAACAAAATTTAAAGATAAATTTATTTTTCATGATATCCAAAAATTTGGGTTGCACATAAAATTATGATGACCGTTCATGAGTAAGCTTATGATAAAAACACATTTTTGTATTGAATAGGGGTCTTTAAAAACTTAAGTTACTTACCTAAGGGTGGCTTAAGTCATCACAAGTTTG
Organism: Bretschneidera sinensis; assembly: GCA_023935145.1. NCBI lineage: Eukaryota > Viridiplantae > Streptophyta > Magnoliopsida > Brassicales > Akaniaceae > Bretschneidera > Bretschneidera sinensis. The sequence goes on along the minus strand of CM043700.1, from coordinate 68,704,080 downwards.
ATTTGTGTGTGATGAGTTAGCACATATAAGATGGGGCTTCCAAATAATTTTGATGTATAGTGTTTCGGTGCCCAACCCTTCATCGAATTTCTTAGCAAAAAGAACAAAAATGGCATAATGCTTGCTTCTTTTCTTTTTCTTTTATCATGAGATTTTTGCCATGTTGAGTTCCATTAAGCTTTCTAATTGACCCTTGTAATGAGTGTTTAGCCAATGACTCCCAAACCAGATGGTTTTAGGGCATTAGGTGTAAAGACACACCTAAGGACTTACTCACTCAAGTCAAAAAGGCTACGGAACTAACAGGTCTTAATGCTTCTAAGTGAAATTTCCACCTTTTGACGTGAACACTCACTGCTTACTGAGGCAAAAGGCCCAGTTACTCAGTGGAAATTTTTATTATGATCATTAAATGCTTAATTCTCACCTTTTGACATGAACACTCACTGCTTACTGAGGCAAGAGATCCAATTACTCAATGAAAAGCTTTTAATAATCATTAGAAGCTTTTATTCTCTTTTTTGCATGATGAACATTTTTCTTTATTTTTCTTATGCCAAAGTGTTCTTTTAACAAGTTATCCGATTACAGATAGGTCATGGAAACATATACATAAGAATTATATGTCATGCCCCACACAAATGCGTGCTAATGTGCTCGTGTTAGATTGGGATCAAACTCGTGAATTCTTAAGTGCCTTGAGGTAGGTAACTAAACTTTTAAAATTCCTATTTAAAAGACTATGTGTTCTAGATTTTAAACTTACTAATGAAGTTTATCATATTTTTAAATCAACCAAAATTTTTATCACAAAATAAACTTGCATTTATCTTTTCTAAAAAAAAAAAAACTGGAACCTAGTGTGTGCATGCTTTTCAAGTGTGTGCATGTGTCTCCCACTACCCCGAAACTTAATATACACATTGTCCCCAATGTGTGTGTGGCATAGAAAGATCTAACCTGGGAGATGAAGAACTAGGTTGCTTGTATTGCTCGTACACACCCCCAAACTTTAACTGGATGCACGCACTAAGTTCCTGACAAGGAAAAATAAACCTTGTGCAGAAAAACAAGAAATATAGATAATAAACATGTAAATATAAACATAACTAAAATAAAAATATGATAATAAAAAGGATATGCTTTGGGGTGCCTCTCATGAGTGCTAAGTTTTATGTCTTCAGCCAGACGGGGTATCCTCTCACTGCTGAGTATCAGGTGGTGCAGTCGAAAAGGTACTGGGCACAGGAGGTAGGCGATCAAGAATGGCTTGTAGCATCGCCTCCTACCATGTAAATTACGCCTCCAACCTATCTTTCCGCTAATGGATCAGAAGGGTCGCCTCATGATCCTCTCGGCTGATGTCTGAGAGCTCGCATCGGAAGGAGGACAGCTCCTCGAGAAGGTGCTGATACTCTATGGACCCCATGTCTGGCTGGTCCTCCTCCTATGTAGGGCACACTGGTGGTTGCTCGACCTCTATCGGATCATCTACCATAGGTTCTGCAACCTGAATCTGCACCCGGGGTCCTCATGGCATGTAGGACTGGCTGAGGCTCCACTGGGCTCTCCCAAAGAATGGATGGATCACTAACTGGCCCATCTATAGAGGAGCCTCTAATCCCCTTCTTCTTGAATATATGGCTGACCAAGAAGGGGAACGAGAGTCCTCAGGTGTTAGCTGTGGTGGTCTGCCGGTTATGCACACTGTCCTAGAACTTGTGTATCTGACTCCATATGACTGCTGGGATGGAGTACCAAGGACTCTAGTGAAAGGATAGAGAGCCTGTAAAAACTGATCCCTCCTCTGTGTCTTGTGCCCCAAAGGACACACGTTACGCTGGAGAACAGAGTCTATGAACCATAAATGGGGAGACAACCTCAACGGGCTCTCCGTATTGTTGTTCTGGTCCGCATACTGACCCACACACATGTCCTCTATGATGTGTGGCAGTAGAAACGGGTCCGGCTGCTCCTCCATATGGCTATCCTCCAAAGAGGACTCATCACAGCAGTGGAGGGATGTGGCGATGTCTGTGGTGGTCAGCTCTATGAATCTGCCCTGGACTGAAGAGGATAAGATCTCCAGACTGGTGCAATCGTAGGTCAGGTTCTCGTAGAAGCTGACCATAAATCTGGTGTAAGCCGTCGAACAGACCGGCTTAAATAACCGTTTGAGGCCCCGGTTCTTGAACTCTTGGATCGCCCATCTTGTGGTGTCCACACTCTTGAAGTCCTCATCTACGTTAAATGTAATCTCGAACAATATTTCACACTGCTCGAAACTAGGCCGGGATGCCTAGTGGCGGCTGCTGGAAGCTCGAATTGTGGAGGCTATGTGCGGAGAAAAAAATAAGGCAACTTCCATCGTGTTTACGCTCGTGCGCAGCTGATGGTGCGCTCGATCGCACAAAGTGATGTGATGAGTGCCAAATATTGCATGTTTTGGCCCCTTAATTTACATTTGTTAACTTAGAAATTTGTTACTTTGAGTTGTTTTACAAGTTTACAAGCTTGGAAAGGAGTTTCATTAAATGGCCAGAATTGCTCGTACAGATCAGCCATTTTTTAGGATTAAAATGTATTGACTCAGGAAGAACCAAGAGATGAGCTATATATTCTTGGAAAGATCCGGATGTCTATTTTCTGGAGATTTTTACAGCTCATAAAAATGATTTTTCTAGAGAAAGTTATGGCAGTTTTAGTAGACAAAGGTCAGGCTGTGGATGATTTCAGCGTGACAGATCAGCCATTTTTTAGGATTAAAATGTATCGATTCAGGAAGAATCATGAGATGAGCTATATATGCCTGGAAAAATCCAAATGTCTATTTTCTGGAGAATTTTACGGCTCATAAAAATGATTTTTCTAGACAAAGTTATGGGAGTTTTAGTAGACAAAGGTCAGGCTGTGCATGATTTCAGCGTGACAGATCAGCCATTTTTTAGGATTAAACTGTATTGATTCAGGAAGAACCAAGAGATGAGCCATATATTCTTGGAAATATCCAGATGTCTATTTGCTGGGGAATTTTATGGATTATAAAAATGATTTTTCTAGAGAAAGTTATGGCAGTTTTAGTAGACAAAGGTCAAAGAGCAAAAGCTGGAATCTGCAGTATCCCACATCGGATTGGAAACACATTGCACTTGTGGTGTTTCCCTATATAAGCCCCTCTTCACTTCATCTTAAAACGGCAATCCTCATGCCATTTTAGTGCAATTTGGAGGACTTCTACTAGTATTCTGGTGGATCTCCAAGGGCTTTGCTACAAAGGGGGGAAGCGTTGCTCAACAACTGCGAGTGGAATTTCTCTCAATATATAGTCAGTTTTAATTTATTTCTTTTTGAGTTTTAATGCTTAGCACTTTAATTGTGAAATTTAGTTTCATAATCATGAGTGGCTAAAATCTTCAGCTAAGGTTGAAGATGAAGCCTTTCCATTGTTTAGCATTATATTTTCAGATATGTTCGTACAATTCTGATATTTTTAGTATTAAATGTTCTATTTCAATTGTTTGAGTAAATTCTTACGATTGATAGTTTTTAAATTGTTCAAGTTGGATATTCCGTGTGTTTCATCTGATGGATACATCGAATCATTTTGATTAAAATGGATATCATTTGTGATTTGTAAATTAAACGGATACACTGGATGGTTTTGGTTTAATTAGGATATTTCTTGTGATTTGTTTATAGTTGGATTCTTGGAATCATTTGATAAATCTCTTTTATATAGAACATGAAGATATATGCTTTACTTTGGTAGGGTGGATTCAAAAATCTTAGTTTTTTTATTATTTGTTTTAAATCAATTTAGTTTAGTTTATATTCTTTGCAAGATACAATCCAAAATTCGGAACTAGGTTAAAATATGGTTAGTTTAGATAAAAATATATTTTCACAACGTAATTCCCTGTGGATTCGACATCGCACTTGCACAACACTATATTGCAAACGACTCATGTGCTTGCGAGTAATTTAAAACTCACAACAAGTTTTTGGCGTCGTTTTCGAGGATTTGTTTTGTTTGTGAAATTTGAATTGATTTTATTTTTCTACTAGTATAGTTAGCATTTTTGTTTTCTTTTTCTTTTGCAATTTTATTTTAGTTTATTTGTTTCTATTGGCAATTGCCCATAAAAAAGTAAATAAATTTTTATAATAAAATAAAAAATAGAAAAAATGTGGATGAATCCAGCACCAGTTTCACAATCTTTAGAGGACACCCTCAAGGACTTCATGAAGATGACCGGCCAATCCATCAGTGCAGTCAATACATTCAATGTTGATAGTTGTTCCATTTGTGCTAGCCCTATGCATTTAGCACAAAATTTTCCATCTATGCCGGCTTTTGCCGAGTATCCCATGAAACAAATGAACGCTTTCAATGACTATCGGTGGCAATCAAATGGATCTTACTCCGAGACATACAATCCAGGGTGGCGGAACCACCCTAATTTTTCATGGAAGCAAAACCGACTGTTAAATTAGGGAGGAACCCCTCATCATGCTCACAATCAATACCCTCTTGAATTTCCTACACCAATTCCAAGTTATAGTCGCTCAGCCTATCCAGCACCATTACCCGCTTACCAAGCTCCAACTCAAGCGCCAGCGTCGGTTACACAGTCATTGGAGGACACCTTGAAGGATTTCATGAAGATGATCGGCCACTCCATCAGCGAAGTAAAGAGTGCATAAATAGTAAACACCCAAGCGATTGCCAAGCTAGAGAGTCAAATGAATCAAATTGCAAGTCACGTGGGTGAAGGGGAGAAGGGAAGGTTCCCCAATCAACCTGTGCCTAACCCAAAGGAACAGTTTACGGTGGGAAATTCATCGACTCCTACACATGGACAGGAACAAGTGCAATCGATAACCACATTAAGGTCTGGAAGACAAGTGGACAATCAAGTGGAAGAGAACCCTGCTATGCAACAAGGGCAAGAAAGTGGTAACAAGAAGAAAAGAGATGCTGAGCCATCTACAGCCACACCTACTATTAAGGATCTTCCTGGGTCATTTGTACCTAAAGTGCCTTATCCTAAGAGATTACAAGCGCCCAAGAAAGGAGGGAAGTTTGAGGAAATTTTGGAGGTGTTCAAGCAAGTCCAAATTAATATCCCACTTTTGGACGCCATCCAGCAAGTGCCGTCATATGCCAAGTTCTTAAAGGACTTGATCACTGTCAAGAAGAGGACGAAGGTCCCAAAGAAGGTGTTTTTGACCGAGCAGGTTAGCTCAATCCTTTAGTGCAAGATATCGATCAAGTATAAGGACCCAAGGTGTCCTACCATCTTTTGCATGATAGGAGTCAGCCAGATTGAGAGGGCTCTATTGGATGTAAGAGCGAGTGTGAATCTTCTGCCCTACTCAGTCTATTTGCAGTTGGGGTTAGGAGAATTGAAGCCTACATCCACAATGCTTCAATTGGCTGACAAGTCAGTGAAAATACCACAGGGAGTAGTTGAGGACGTTTTGATAAAGGTGGATAAGTTTTATTTCCCCGTGGATTTTATTGTACTAGACACAGAGCCGGTTCAGAATGTAGGGATTCAAATACTGATGATTCTAGGGCGACTATTCTTAGCCACAACTAATGCCCTGATAAATTTTAGGACAAGGGTGATGAAGATTTCCTTCGAAAATATGACAGTGGAGTTGAATATCTTTGATATCACTAAGCAACCACTAGAATTTGATGAAGTAAGAAATGTATGCTTGATAGAGGAGATTATTGAGGAGACTGTGGATGAATCAAGCATTGAGGACCCCTTGGAGGCATGCTTTGCTCAGTTTGGAGAGGATCTGGATTTGGATAAGTTACTTGAGTAAACAAATGCCATTTTAGAGTTTGCTCCTTGGGAGAGCAGTAAGACGAAGGAGACTGTGGGTGAATCAAGCATTGAGGACCCCCTGGAGGAACGCTTTGCTCAGTTTGGAGAGGATCTGAATTTGGATAAGTTACTTGAGCAAGCAAATGCCATTTTAGAGTCTGCTCCTTGGGAGAGCAATAAGATGGAGGAGATTGTGGGTGAATCAAGCATTGAAGACCCCTTGGAGGCATTCTTTGCTCAGTTTGGAGAAGATTTGGATTTGGATAAGTTGTTTGAGCAAGCAAATGCTACTTTGGAGTCTGCTTCTCAGAAGAGCAGTGAGATGGAGGAGACCACAACACTTGAACCCCCCAAGATGGAACTTAAGCCCTTACCAGACAATCTTAAGTATAAATGCTTAGGTCCAGCAGATTCTTTGCTTGTGATTATAGCTTTTGATTTGGTGAGGCTCAAGAGGAGAAATTAGTGGACATTTTAAGATAGTACAAGGAAGCTATCGGCTGGACTATTGAGGATATCAAGGGAATCAGCCCCTCGGTGGTGATGCACAAGTTACATTTGGAGGAGAATGCCAAACCATCGAGGAAGTCACAAAGAAGGCTCAACCCAACTATGCAAGAGGTTGTGAGGACTGAAGTGATAAAGCTGTTGGATGTAAGGATCATTTATCCAATCTTTGATAGAGGTGGGTGAGCCTGATTCATGTCGTGCCAAAGCGGGCTAGATTGACGGTAGTGATGAATAAAGAAGACGAGTTTGTTCCAACTCGTGTGCAGTTAGGATGGAGAGTGAGTATAGACTATCGTAAGTTGAATGCTACCACAAGGAATAATCATTTTCCACTCCCATTTATTGATCAGATGGTGGAGCGTTTGGGTAGTCACGATTATTAATGATGGGTCTGGCTGAAGACGTTAAACTTAATGCTCATGGGAGGCACCCCACAACATATCTTTTCAGTTTTTTTATTATTTCTTGTTACTGTTTTTCTCTAGTGTTTTTTTGTTTTCCAGTCTTTATTTTTCAAGGACAAAGCGTACTTCAGATCAAGTTTAGGGGTATGCTATGAGCCATACCAGTCCAGATAGTTCTCTATATCCCAGGTCAGCTCTTTTCATATTATTCACACATTGGGGTCAATGTGTAATTTAAGTTTGGGGGTATGGGAGACACATTACACACACTTTGTCCTAATTTGTTGTTATTTTTCTTCATTTAAAAAAAAAAAAAGAAGGCAAATGCATGCTCATGTTATTTTGAAATTTTAGTTGATTTAAAAAATTTCTGTGATGGGATGTCATTAGTGAGCTTAAAATTTTGAACACATAATCTGGTGATAAAGTTTTAAAATTTAGTTACTTACTTCAGGCATTTGAGAATTCACATATTTGATCTAATCAGAGACGAGCACATTTGCACAAAATTGTGTGAGGTATGACATGCGATTTCAATGTGTATGTTTCCTTGACTTAACTGAAACTGGACGACTTGTAGGATAAACACTTTGGCATAGAAACATAAATAAACAAAAAAATTATAATGATCATCAATAAACTTTCCACTGAGTAACTGGACCTCTTGCCTCAGTAAGCAGTGAGTGTTCACGTCAAAAGGTGGAAATTTTATTCATAATGATCATTGTGAAACTTTTCGCTGAGTAACTGGACCTCTTGCCTCAGTAAGCAGTGAGTGTTCACGTCAAAAGGTGGGAATTTTGCTTGGTAGTATTAAGGCCAGTTTAATTTCGTAGCCTTTTTGACTCAAGTTAGTAAGTCCTTAAGGATGTCTTTACACCTAATGCCCTAAAACCATCTGGTTTGGGAGTCATTGACTCAACACTCGCTATATGGGTCAATTAGAAAGCTTAAGGGAACTAAACATAGCAAAGCCTTATAATAAAATAAAGAAATAAAAACTATGCCAGTTTCATTCATTCTGATGGGAAATTCGGTGAATCTTGAGACACGGAGACCTTACACATTGAAGTTATTTGGAAGCTTCATTTTCATATGCTAATTCACTTTACACTGAGTCAGACTTGTGATGCCTTAACCTGCCTTTTGTAAGTAATTAGATTTTAACATTTCTATTCATTGCAAAGATGGATTTATCTTTTTAAGCTTGCTCATGAATGAATATCATGGTTTTGAGTGCTCCTTAAATTTTTGGATACCATGAGTGATGAACTTATCTTTATGTTCTTTGTTTTTTATTTTGTTTTTTTATTTTGTTTTGCTAAGGGACTAGCAAAATGTAAGTCTGGGGGTATTTGATGAGTGCCAAATATTGCATGTTTTGGCCCCTTAATTTACATTTGTTAGCTTAGGAATTTGTTACTTTAAGTTGTTTTTCGTTGTTTTACAGGTTTACAAGCTTGGAAAGGAATTTCACTAAATGGCCAGAATTACTCGTACAGATCAGTCATTTTTAGGATTAAACTATATTGACTTAGAAAAAACTAAGAGATGAGCCATATATGCTTGGAAATATCCGTATGTCTATTTTCTGGAGAATTTTACGGCTCGTAAAAACGATTTTTCTAGAGAAAGTTATGGCAGTTTTAGTAGACAAAGGTCAGGCTGTGCATGATTTCAGCGTGACAGATCAGCCATTTTTTAGGATTAAACCGTATTGATTCAGGAAGAATCAGGAGATTAACCATATATGCTTGGAAAGATCCGGATGTCTATTTGCTGAGGAATTTTACGGATCATAAAAATGATTTTTCTAGAGAAAGTTATGGCAGTTTTAGTAGACAAAGGTCAAAGAGCAAAAGCTGGAATCTGCAATATCCCACATCGGATTAGAAACACATTACACTTGTGATGTTTCCCTATATAAGCCCCTCTTCCCTTCATCTTAAAACAGCAATCCTAGTGCCATTTTGGTGCAATCTGGAGGACTTCTACTAGCATTCTGGTGGATCTCCAAGGGCTTTGCTACAAAGGGGGGAAGCGTTTCTCAACAACTGCGAGTGGAATTTCTCTCAATGTATAGTCAGTTTTAATTTATTTCTTTTTGAGTTTTAATACTTAGCACTTTAATTGTGAAATTTAGTTTTATAATCATGAGTGGCTAAAATCTTCAGCTAAGGTTGAAGATGAAGCCTTTCCATTGTTTAGCATTATATTTTCAGATATGTTCGTACAATTCTGATATTTTTAGTATTAAATGTTTTATTTCAATTGTTTGAGTAAATTCTTACAATTTATAGTTTTTAAATTGTTCAAGTTGGATATTCCGTGTGTTTCATCTGATGGATACATCTATTGGAAATCACCTTAACAAGATGCCCAGGTGGTGATCTTCCAAACACCCAAGTCTAGAATGACTTGTAGAAAGAAATACAACAATCAAAAGCAAGAAAGAAAAGAACACAAGTGATTTGTTATCGAGGTTCAGCAATATGCCTACGTCCCCGTGAGTTCCTCTAAACTCTCTGCACTAAATCAATGGTTCTTCACAATTCAGCAACCCTCTCCAAGAAACCCAAGTTCTTGAAGAAACCAAGAAGAGAAGATGAAAAGATAAGAACTATTACAATGCTCTCTATCTATACTACTCTCTCTTCTTTACAACCAGCCTCTCTACAATGAGTCCCTCTTGTATGTTTGTGTCTTTGCACTCTCACACAATTCTCTCATTCACACACATGTCTCATAAGTTACATCACATTGTTCTTGTTGAGAATGAAGCTAGGTGACCCTTTATATAGTGCACCAACTTCTTGTCCAATCTTGTGTGTCATTCTCCACCCTTAGATCTTGATGACCACTCAACCAAGGCCCTCCATCAATCCTAAGTGGTGCTGTGCATTTTAACCTTGCATCCACGCACCTAAGAAGAGGCTTAACCAAGTTGTATGTGTGTGCCTCAGTGTGCTTAACGCCTAGGCACTCCTTCGCCGTATTGATTAGGGGTGTGCACACACACCCAAAGTGATGCACACACATGTGTGCACTCCTTTAACACGCTGAAATTTAATCTTCCAACCTTAGTTTAGACTTTAACCATCTTTGAACCATGTTTAAACCTTAGACAAATACCAATAATCTCTACCTTTGTCTAAGCATTTAAACCTGAACCATTGTTCAGGATCCAAACTCATCTTGAGTCATTAATCAACTAACTCCATTCCTAAGAAGTCCAAGGCAATGATTGGACCTTCTTAGAGGTAGAACCTTGGTGCCTAAATCTGCAGGACTTTCCTCCGTGGCCTTCTTGTCAACATAAATGCATCATTTCGTACCATTTTCCGGAATGTAATGATACCGAACATCTATATACTTCATCCCCTCATGGAACACCAGATTCCTCCACAAGTGCCATGCACTTTGGCTATCCGAAAACACCACCACCTGCTTTTTTAGGACCTTCCACTTGTCCAACAACCCTTTGCACCACATAGCCTCCTTTATGGCTTTCATAGCCGCTATGCATTCTGCCCTGGTTGTTATGAGTGCTACCACCAGCTACCACTGAGCCTTCAAATACCTTAGCAACCACTTGATCCCAAGCCAATGCTTCTTTCCAGGACTACTCACAAATCTGCTGAGAACACCCATTGCCCAATAAAGCTTCTCTCCTTTTCTTGGACTCTACACATCCCAAGGATCTTTTGTGTAAGGCTGAGATCCTTCCTCTCGAACTCCTCACTGAGTTGAGATGTAAAACTTTCCATCCTCTTCCTGCTGTTCCGAACCAACAGCACATCAATGATATAGATGAGGATACTCACCATCTTCTCCACCTTGTGTCCAGGTGAGAAAGTTTCTGTGAAATCTATGTCTTCTCTTCTCGTGAACCCATTCACCACCAGCTTAGCCTTGTTTCGGACTTCATCTCTTGGAGGGTACCCTTCTTTGATCTTGTAAGTTGACTTACAATCCAAAACTCTCTGTTTTCTCGGAATGTGCACCAATTCCCAGAAGTTGTTCTTCCTCAAAGAATCCATTTCTTCCTCCATAGCTAGCTTCCATCTTGGCGAATTCTTACATCCCATGGCATCAATGTAAGTCTCTTGTTCACTTATCTCTCCTTCTATCCAACGAAGTGCTGCATCCGCAAAACTGTATCTTGAAGGTGGTCCGACTAGCCTTCTTTCCTGGTCTCTTGTGAGATGATAGTCTTTAGGACTCCCTGCATCATCCTCTTTCAATTCAGCCTCCTCATGAGTGTCCTAGACTTAGCATTCATCATTGGGCTCTACCTGGTCCGAACCCTCTTACCTTCCTTGCTCTACCTGAACCGAATTCTCCTTGATACTATGCTCCATAAGAACCAAACTGGTTTGCTCACTAGCCCCCGCAGGGTTAGTTTTCTCCAAGTAGGGAAATAACAATTCATTAAAATTAACATCCCTATTTATTATGAGTTTCAATCCTTCTTTCTCTAAGGACCACAACCTATACCCCTTAGTCCCTTCCCCATATCCTAGAAACATACATTTTCTAGATCCTGGGCTAAGCTCATCATCCTTTTGTTGTGCATATGCAGCACACCCAAAAGTTCTAAGGTTGTCCAGCTCAGGGGGTTTTCCACTCCACATCTCCTCTGGAGTCTTGAGCTCTAAAGCTCTAGAAGGTGATCTATTAATCAAATATGTAGCAGTAGACACAGCTTCCCCCCAAAAATATTTGGGTAATCCGGATCCATCTAACATGCACCTAACCTTTTGCATAAGGTTCTTATTCATCCACTCAGCAACTCCACTTTGCTGAGGGGTTTCCAGAACCGTCTTATGTCTTAGAATCCCATTTAACCTACGAAATTGATCAAGTTCTTGGTTAAAAATTTCTAAGCCATTATCAGTTCTTATCCCCTTAACTACCCTACCCATTTGAGTCTCTACCAGCCCTTTCCACACCACTAATTTATTCAAAGCATCTGATTTATTTTTAACCAAATAAACCCAAACCTTTCTTGAATAATCATCAATTAAAGACAGAAAGTAAATATTACCTCCTTGTGTTAGTGTCCTTGCTGGTCCCCAAAGGTCCGAATGAATGTAGTCAAGAATGCCCTTAGAATTATGCACTCCGGTGTTGAAGCTAACCCGGTGTTGCTTCTCAAGAACACAACACTCGCAAAAATCAAGTTTCTCTACTTTGTCTCCACTAAGTAGGCCATCTTTACTGCGAACTTGCAGGCCCTCTTCGCTTATATGTCCAAAGCGAGTGTTCCAAAAGGCTGCCTCATCCATCTCAGCCATCAAGCTTGCTGCTTGATCCTTGATCTCCATGTCTCCGATCATCTCATAGAGTCCATCCATCATTGCTGCTTTGATCACTATCAAATATCCCTTGGCTACCTTGATCTTTTCTCCCTCTATCTTGTATGTGTATCCCATGGAATCCAGCTGCACCAATGAGATCAAATTCCTCTTCAAATCCGGGAGATATCTCAAACCTTTCAACAGCCTTGTCATTCCATCAAACATCCTCACCTGGATGTCTCCCATGCCCCTCACTTGGTAAGAAATATCATTCCCCAAGAAAACCCTTTCATCATTAGTTTCGGTGAAATTCTTGAACCAACTCCGGTGAGGGCACATGTGTGAGTGCACCCGGAATCCAATATCCATTTCCTGCTACCTTCTTGCCCCTTGCTCACACTTGAGCACACAACAAGAACATCATCATCTTGCTATTCTATCTTGGCAATCGAAGCCTCTCCATTCTTGGTATGGATTCTTCCTCTATCCCTTGTCATCTTCTTGTAATCTTTCTTAACATGACCCTCCTTATGGCAGTAGTAGCAACTCTTCCCTCCAAATCTCGGTTTGGAGTGCTCTCTCCCATGGCTCTCTCCTCTACCTCTGTCCCAGTAGTAGCCATGTATTTTGCTGTGTATTCTCCCATGGCTCTCTCCTCTACCTCTATCTCGGTAATAGCCATGTATGTTGTTGTGCACTCTTTCATAGCTCTCTCTTCTACCTCTGTCCCTGTAGTAGCCATGCATGTTATTGTCCACTCTTCTGTGGCTCTCTCCTCTACCTCTGTCCTGGTAGTAGCCATGCATGTTACTGTGCACTCTCCTATGGCTCTCTCCTCTACCTCTGTCCCGGTAGTAGCCATGCATGTTGCTGCCATACCGAGTTGCTGGCTTTCTTTTAATGAACATCCTTCTTCAACTTGATGCACTCCTTATCTTAGCATCAACATTATCTTGCAACTCTTTATTAGGATCAAATTTAAAAGCAAAGATTGATTTACGAAGATACCTCTTATCCGGGAGAGTCTTGGCAAGAAACAACTCATCTAGTTTCTTCTAAATTACAGCTGGATCTTTCGAGTCTCCGCACTCCCTTGTGACATTATTCAACATATGCAAGAAGATGGTGCTATAAGCCATCTTCTTCATCTCAATCCGTTGGTCCTCCGTGACACTTGCTGAAAAAGTATCATCTTCTCCAAGAGCCAAGTCCACTTTCTGTTGCACTAGAACCGTCTTGATCTTCCACTTCCACAGGGAAAAATCTCCCTTTCCATCAAACTTCTCAATACCAAAATTTGAACCCATCTTGTGGGGAAGATCCCTTGATTTATGTAGCACCCACAAATACTTTCCAACTTCTTCTAAACCTCAAGAACACTGATCGAAGATGGATCTTAATATCGTTCTTGAATCACCCTCAAGAATATGATCAGATCTTGATCTTTACACTGTTCTTGAATCACCCTCAAGAACACGATCAGATATTGATCTTAGCACCATTCTTGATTTACCTCAAGAACACGATCAGATATAGATCTTAACTTCATTCTTGAATCACCCAAGAAGTTGACCCTTGGAGTCTTGCTCCAATACCTTCTGTTCTTGCTCCGATACCCAACTATGCAGGCTCCTCCGACTCTGATACCACTGTCCAAAGCTCTAATACCACTATTGGAAATCATCTTGACAAGATGCGCAGGTGGTGATCTTCCAAACACCCAAGTCTAGAATGACTTGTAGAAAAAAAATACAGCAACCGAAAGCAAGAAAGAAAAGAACACAAGTGATTTGTTATCGAGGTTCGGCAATATGCCTACGTCCTCGTGAGTTCCTCTGAACTCTTTGCACTAAATCAATGGTTCTTTACAATTCAGAAACCCTCTCCAAGAAACTCAAGTTCTTGAAGAAACCAAGAAGAGAAGATGAAAAGATAAGAACTATTACAATGCTCTCTATCTATACTACTCTCTCTTCTTTACAACCAGCCTCTCTATAATGAGTCCCTCTTATATATCTGTGTCTTTACATTCTCACACAATTCTCTCATTCACACACATATCTCACAAGTTACATCACATTGTTCTTGTTGAGAATGAAGCTAGGTGACCTTTTATATAGTGCACCAACTTCTTATCCAATCTTGTGTGTCATTCTCCACCCTTAGATCTTGATGACCACTCAACCATGGCCCTCCATCAATCCTAAGTGGTGCTATGCATTTTAACCTTGCATCCACGCACCTAAGAAGAGGCTTAACCAAGTTATATGTCTGTGCCTCAGTGTGCCTAGTGCCTAGGCGCTGAACAGGGGGCGGTGAGGCGCTATGCAAAGCCCCTTTGCACCACATTCTGGATGGTGCAGCACTGGTGGAGAGGCGGTGCGGTGCTACCCTTCTTCAAACTACCTCATTACTAGGCAGTGCAGTGCTGGTGAAGGAGTGGTGCGGCGCACACTGATGTTGCCCTTCCCACAGCTGTGCGCACTCCTTTGCTTTATTGATTAGGGGTGTGCACACACACCCAAAGTGATGCACACACATGTGTGCACTCCTTTAACATGCTGAAATTTAATCTTCCAACCTTAGTTTAGACTTTAACCATCTTTGAACCATGTTTAAACCTTAGACAAATACCAATAATCTCTACCTTTGTCTAAGCATTTAAACCTGAACCATTGTTCAGGATCCAAACTCATCTTGAGTCGTCAATCAACTAACACCATTCTTAAGAAGTCTAAGGCAATGATTGGACCTTCTTAGAGGTAGAACCTTGGTGCCTAAATCTGCAGGACTTTCCTCCGTGGCCTTCTTGTCAACATAAATGCATCCTTTCGTACCATTTTTCGGAATGTAATGATACCGAACATCTATATACTTCATCCCCTCATGGAACACCAGATTCCTCCACAAGTGCCACGTACTTTGGCTATTCGAAAACACCACCACCTGCTTTTTTAGGACCTCCCACTCGTCCAACAACCCTTTGCACCACATAGCCTCCTTTATGGCTTTCGTAGCCGCTATGCATTCTGCCCTGGTTGTTATGAGTGCTACCACCGGCTACCACTGAGCCTTCAAATACCTTAGCAACCACTTGATCCCAAGCCAATGCTTCTTTCCAGGACTACTCACAAATCTGTTGAGAACACCCATTGCCCAAGAAACCCTTAACTAGCTTCTCTCTTTTTCTTGGATTCTACACATCCCAAGGATCTTTTGTGTAAGGATGAGATCCTTCCTCTCGAACTCCTCACTGAGTTGAGATGTAAAACTTTCCATCCCCTTCCTGCTATTCCGAACCAACAGCACATCAATGATATAGATGAGGATACTCACCATCTTCTCCACCTTGTGTCCAGGTGAGAAAGTTTCTGTGAAATCTATGTCCACTAGCTTAGCCTTGTTTCGGACTTCATCTCTTGGAGGGTACCCTTCTTTGATCTTGTAAGTCGACTTACAATCCAAAGCTCTCTGTTTTCTCAGAATGTGCACCAATTCCTAGAAGTTGTTCTTCCTCAAAGAATCCATTTCTTCCTCCATAGCTAGCTTCCATCTTGGCGAATCCTTACATCCCATGGCATCAATGTAAGTCTCTTGTTCACTTATCTCTCCTTCTATCCAACGAGGTGCTGCATCCGCAAAACCACATCTTGAAGGTGGTCCGACTAGCCTTCTTTCCTGGTCTCTTGTGAGTTTATAGTTTTTACGACTCCCTGCATCATCCTCTTTCAGTTCAGCCTCCTCATGAGTGTCCTAGACTTAGCATTCATAATTGGGCTCTACCTGGTCCGAACCCTCTTGCCTTCCTTGCTCTACCTGAACCGAATTCTTCTTGATGCTATGCTCCATAAGAACCAAACTGGTTTGCTCACTAGCCCCCGCAGGGTTAGTTTTCTCTAAGTAGGGAAATAACAATTCATTAAAATTAACATCCTTATTTATTATGAGTTTCAATCCTTCTTTCTCTAAGGACCACAACCTATACCCCTTAGCCCCTTCCCCATATCCTAGAAACATACATTTTCTAGATCCTGGGCTAAGCTCATCATCTTTTTGTTGTGCATATGCAGCACACCCAAAAGTTCTAAGGTTGTCCAGCTCAGGGGGTTTTCCACTCCACATCTCCTCTGGAGTCTTGAGCTCTAAAGCTCTAGAGGGTGATCTATTAACCAAATATGTAGCAGTAGACACAGCTTCCCCCCAAAAATATTTGGGTAATCCGGATCCATCTAACATGCACCTAACCTTTTCCATAAGGTTCTTATTCATCCACTCAACAACTCCACTTTGCTGAGGGGTTTCCAGAACCGTCCTATGTCTTAGAATCCCATTTAACCTACGAAATTGATCAAGTTCTTGGTTAAAAATTTCTAAGCCATTATCAGTTCTTATCCCCTTAACTACCCTGCCCATTTGAGTCTCTACCAGCCCTTTCCACACCACTAATTTATTCAAAGCATCTGATTTATTTTTAACCAAATAAACCTAAACCTTTCTTGAATAATCATCAATTAAAGACAGAAAGTAAATATTACCTCCTTGTGTTGGTGTCCTTGCTGGTCCCCAAAGGTCCGCATGAATGTAGTCAAGAATGTCCTTAGAATTATGCACTCCGGTGTTGAAGCTAACTCGGTGTTGCTTCTCAAGAACACAACACTTGCAAAAATCAAGTTTCTCTACTTTGTCTCCACCAAGTAGGCCATCTTTACTGCGAACTTGCAGGCCCTCTTCACTCATATGTCCCAAGCGAGTGTTCCAAAAGGCTGCCTCATCCATCTCAGCCATCAAGCTTGCTGCTTGATCCTTGATCTCCATGTCTCCAATCATCTCATAGAGTCCATCCTTCATTGCTGCTTTGATCACTATCAAATATCCCTTGGCTACCTTGATCTTTTCGCCCTCTATCTTGCATGTGTATCCCATGGAATCCAGCTGCCCCAATGAGATCAAATTCCTCTTCAAATCTGGGAGATATCTCAAATCTTTCAACAGCCTTGTCATTCCATTAAACATCCTCACCTGGATGTCTCCTATGCCCCTCACTTGGTAAGAAATATCATTCCCCAAGAAAACCCTTTCATCATTAGTTTCGGTGAAATTCTTGAACCAACTCCGATGAGGGCGCATGTGTGAGTGCATCCAGAATCCAATATCCATTTCCTGCTACCTTCTTGCCCCTTGCTCACACTTGAGCACACAATAAGAACATCATCATCTTGCTATTCTATCTTCGCAATCGAAGCCTCTCCATTCTTGGTATGGCTTCTTCCTCTATTCCTTGTCATCTTCTTGTAATCTTTCTTGACATGACCCTCTTTATGGCAGTAGTAGCAACTCTTCCCTCCAAATCTCGGTTTAGAGTGCTCTCTCCTATGGCTCTCTCCTCTACCTCTGTCCCAGTAGTAGCCATGTATGTTGCTGTGTATTCTCCCATGGCTCTCTCCTCTATCTCTATCCCGGTAATAGCCATGTATGTTGTTGTGCACTCTCTCATAGCTCTCTCTTCTACCTCTGTCCCTGTAGTAGCCATGCATGTTGTTATCCTTTCTTCTATAGCTCTCTCCTCTACCTCTGTCCTGGTAGTAGCCATGCATGTTGCTGTGCACTCTCCTATGGCTCTCTCCTCTACCTCTGTCCCGGTAGTAGCCATGCATGTTGCTGCCATACCGAGTTGCTGGCTTTCTTTTAATGAACATCCTTCTTCTACTTGATGCACTCCTTATCTTAGCATCAATATTATCTTGCAACTCTTTATTAGGATCAAATTTAAAAGCAAAGATTGATTTACGAAGATACCTCTTATCCGGGAGAGTCTTGGCAAGAAACAACTCATCTAGTTTCTTCCAAATTGCAGCTGGATCTTCCGAGTCTCCGCACTCCCTTGTGACATTATTCGACATATGCAAGAAGATGGTGCTGTAAGTCATCTTCTTCATCTCAATCCGTTGGTCCTCCGTGACACTTGCTGGAAAAGTATCATCTTCTCCAAGAGCCAAGTCCACTTTCTGTTGCACTAGAACCGCCTTAATCTTCCGCTTCCACGGGGAAAAATCTCCCTTTCCATCAAACTTCTCAATACCAAAATTTGAACCCATCTTGTGGAGAAGATCCCTTGATTTATGCAACACCCACAAATACTTTCCAACTTCTTCTAAACCTCAAGAACACTGATCGAAGATGGATCTTAATACCGTTCTTGAATCACCCTCAAGAATATGATCAGATCTTGATCTTTACACTGTTCTTGAATCACCCTCAAGAACACGATCAAATATTGATCTTAGCACCATTCTTGATTTACCTCAAGAACACGATCAGATATAGATCTTAACTTCATTCTTGAATCACCCAAGAAGTTGACCCTTGGAGTCTTGCTCCAATACCTTCTGTTCTTGCTCCGATACCCAGCTGTGCAAGCTCCTCTTACTCTGATATCACTGTCCAAAGCTCTAATACCACTATTGGAAATCACCTTGACAAGATGCCCAGGTGGTGATCTTCCAAACACCCAAGTCTAGAATGACTTATAGAAAGAAATACAGCAATCGAAAGCAAGAAAGAAAAGAACACAAGTGATTTGTTATCGAGGTTCGGCAATATGCCTACGTCCTCGTGAGTTCCTCTGAACTCTTTGCACTAAATCAATGGTTCTTTACAATTCAGCAACCCTCTCCAAGAAACTCAAGTTCTTGAAGAAACCAAAAAGAGAAGATGAAAAGATAAGAACTATTACAATGCTCTCTATCTATACTACTCTCTCCTCTTTACAACCAGCCTCTCTATAATGAGTCCCTCTTATATATCTGTGTCTTTACACTCTCACACAATTCTCTCATTCACACACATATCTCATAAGTTACATCACATTGTTCTTGTTGAGAATGAAGCTAGGTGACCTTTTATATAGTGCACCAACTTCTTATCCAATCTTGTGTGTTATTCTCCACCCTTAGATCTTTATGACCACTCAACCATGGCCCTCCATCAATCCTAAGTGGTGCTATGCATTTTAACCTTGCATCCACGCACCTAAGAAGAGGCTTAACCAAGTTGTATGTGTGTGCCTCAGTGTGCCTAGTGCCTAGGCGCTGAACAGGGGGCGGTGAGGCGCTAGGCAAAGCCGCTTTACACCACATTCTGGATGGTGCAGCACTGGTGGAGAGGCGGTGCGGTGCTGCCCTTCTTCAAACTACCTTATTGCTGTGCAGTGCGGTGCTGGTGAAAGAGCGGTGCGGCGCACACTAATGTTGCCCTTCACACAACTGTGCGCACTCCTTTGCCTTGTTGATTAGGGGTGTGCACACACACCCAAAGTGATGCACACACATGTGTGCACTCCTTTAACATGCTGAAATTTAATCATCCAACCTTGGTTTAGGCTTTAACCATCTTTGAACCATGTTTAGACCATGTTTAAACCTTAGAAAAATACCAACAACATCGAATCATTTTGATTAAATTGGATATCCTTTGTGATTTGTAAATTAAACGGATACATTGGATGGTTTTGGTTTAATTAGGATATTTGTTGTGATTTGTTTATAATTGGATTCATGTAATCATTTGATAAATCTCTTTTATATAGAACATGAAGATATATGCTTTACTTTGGTAGGGTGGATTCAGAAACCTTAGTATTTTTATTATTTGTTTTAAATCAATTTAGTTTATTTTATATTTCTTTACAAGATACAATCCAAAATTCGGAACTAGGTTAAAATATGGTTAGTTTAGATAAAAATATATTTTCACAACATAATTCCCTGTGGATTCGACCTTGCACTTGCACAACACTATATTGCAAATGACTCATGCGCTTGTGAGTAATTTAAAACTCATAACATGATGTGCGCTTGATCACGAATTCCTAGCACTCGATCACTCTCGTTCAGACAATGTGTCAAACAGTTTCTGCGCACCGAAAACACGAGGTTGTGAGAATGTGCTTCAAACGTGAACTCAACTTCCTGCAAACATCACAGACAATCCCAACACATGTAATTAGTCCAATGTAACTCAAAAATATGTGTGATTGTGTGTATCTGATGTGAAAGGAAAAATGAAAATAGTTGAGGTCATACCTTGTGAGTGCGGTAAGATGAATGGGTGTGTGAGGTGATAATAGGGAAACAAAATGTGGGATGGGGAGGTATATTTGGATGAAAAATGAGATGAAGTAAGACACTGAGATGGTTGGAGTGCTGTGAGTGATGTGTGAGCTTGAGAGGGTGAGAGTGCGATAGAGAACCAGAGGAGGTGTGCTTGAGCGTAAATAAAGGGAGAAAAAGGGAAACTATTTATAATATGCACGTGACCCCTCTGCCCCGAGTGCGCTTGAGCGCATTTGTAAAGTACGCTCAATCGCACTTGTGCGCAATTGCTTTAGTGTGATGCGCTCGTGCGCAATGGAGTGCAGGGCCAGAGGGTGCTCGAGCATATGTGGTGTGCACTCGATCGTAAGACAGAAAATTGCTAATAGTAAAAGGGTTTAAATAAAGAAATGAACAAGGAGAAAAATAGTAACGATACAATCATACCATCTTGTAGTGGCCTCAGTACCACTAACCTCCATAGAGGCTTTTGAGCTATATGTTATGCAAGTGGGAATTGCTCAAACGCTCTCTATAGTAGCTTCAGTGCTACTTTCTTTGAATGAGGCACTTAAAGCCCACATCAGGTGGTTTCAGTGCCCTTGACAGTGGTTGCGTCTTCAATCTTGGTACCTGGACAACAGAAAAGGGGAAAGTAGTGTTAGTAAGTTCAGGAGGTTCAATTGGGAGAATATACTTACTTGGAGGCTTCGGTGTGTTCTTGAGGAGGTGCATAGCTCTATTGATGTCTTTAATCACATCATCATCCGCTGGCCTACTGTCCAATCTTATGTCACCATGGGTGGGGATGGTCTCAAATAGAGTGGTGTGGTGGACCTAAGAACCTTTTTCAACAATATCTTGCAATAGGCTTACATTAGAATATTCATTATCATTTTTGGTTGATTCTAAGGTATTAAATACTTTGAATTCCATCTCCTCATCATTTACTTTCATAGTGACAATGCCCTTTTTTACACTAATATTTGTGTTAGTAGTGATCATAAATGGTCTTCCTAAGATGATGGGGAGTGGTAATGGCATATAACATTCTTCCATATCTAAGACGATAAAATCAGCAGGTAAAATAAATTTACCTACTCTTACCAAAACATCTTCAAGAATACCTCTCGGTCGTTTGATGCTTTTGTTTGCCAATTGCAAAGTAATGGAGGTTGGTTGAAGCTCCCCCAAACCTAGTGTCTCGAATACACTGTATGGCAGCAGATTAACACTTGCTCCTAGATCCAATAATGCATGCTCGAAAAGCTAGTCACCTAACATGCAAGGAATAGTGAAACTACCCGAATCTTTTAGTTTTGGTGGTAATTTTCTTAATAACACAGCACTCACCTCTTCAGTCAAGGCTACCGTCTTATGCTTCTGAAACTTCCTTTTGTTAGTGCAACAATCTTTTAAAAACCTAGCATACACAGGAATTTGTTTAATTGCATCTAATAAAGTAATGTTTATTTTCACCTTTTTTAAAGTTTCGAAAATGTCACTTAGTTTAGTCTCTTTCTTAGACTTTACTAACCTTTGAGGGAAGGGTGGAGGTGCATTTACCTTTTCTACCTCACTTACCTTAGAGGTGGATGCTTTGTCTGGAGATGCTCGTGCAGGCTTCTCGATACCTATGATCTTTCCACTTCTCAAGGTTGTCACAGCATTCAATTGTTGATGTCCTCTTGGATTAGGTATTGGTTGGGCAGGAAGCTCACCTTGTTTTCTACTGCTTAGTTCCTTGGCTAATTGCCCCATTTGTACCTCTAATCCTTGAATGGCTTGATCATGTTTTGCAGTGATTTGTCTCATCTCGGTCTGAAATTGCCTCGTTTCTTCCATGAATTGTTCATGTGAAGTCATTAGTTGTTGCTGTTGAGTTGCCAATTGCCTCACAAGACTTTCGAGGTCACTTTTCTTTAGCTCGAGAGCTGAGTAGACTGCTGGTTGGAACTTTTTTTACTGCCCATGACTATTCTGATTGTTGCTCCAAGAAAAATTCGGGTGATTTCGCCATCCAGGGTTGTAAGTGTTTGCATAAGGGTAGTTCTTTGGCGAATAATTGTTTGGTCCCAAAAAGTTTGCTTGCTCATGATCTGCAGATGAATACAAAGGACACATATCAGTATTATGATCAAATTGGGAACAAACAGCACATACCTGGAGTGGTGTAGCTGGTCGGTTAGATGAGGCATTCTAAGCAGCCATGGCTTTTACCAACAGGTCTAGTTTCCTCTCCACAGCAGCTATCTGAGTTGACGATCCTCCATTTAAATTTACCTCATACATACCCTTACTTTTGGTTACATGTCTTCCTCGAGATGAGAACTACTGAGTGTGTTCACTTAGAGTTTCAAAAAGTTCCATCACTTCTTCGCTGCTTTTCTCCATCAGCACTCCTCCACAACCTGAATCCATAATATTTTTGTTAGTATCACTCAAACCTTCATAGAAAGCTTGTACCAGTTCGTCTTGAGGTAGGTTGTGGTATGGGCATTTGAGTAGCAACTCGTTGAAGTGTCCCCATGCCTCGAAGAATAGATCTTCATCCTTTTGTTGGAAGGATTGAATTTCCTTTCTCATTTGCCTCATCTTTTGGGCTGGGAAAAAATTCCTTAGGAATTTGCTAGCCAACTCCATCCATGTGTGGATAGAAACAGCAGGCAAAGAATTGTACCACAGTTTAGCATTATCTTTTAAGGAAAAAGGGAAAAGAATTAACCTTATTCCTTCTTGGTCTAAGCCTCGGATGTGCTGGAATTTGTAAAGATCGAAGAACTCTCGAAGGTGCAAGTGTGGGTCCTCATTAGGTGTACCCCTAAAGTGAGTCAGTGCACTGAGTATCTGCGGAGATATGTAGTAGTTTCCTTCTGCCTCAGGTTGATACGCAATGCACGATGGTTGATAGAGGTTCTGTGGGATGAAGGATTGCTTCATTGTCCTCCACTCAGGTGGTTGCTAGTTGTCGATCTGTTCCGCCATTGGTACTTCTTCCTCAATTCCTTCTTTTACCTCTTCCGAGTTGTCTCTAAACCTTTGTCGGATAGTCCGCTCAAGCTCGATATCAAGGGGAAAGAATGTCGGATGCTTGGATCGAAGCTCGTGCATGAATCGGTGGTAATCACTTAAGTGCAGCAGTCAAACACTGCTGCTCGAGAAACTCTCTGCCTCAATTGCGCTCGATCGTACAAGAGGGTGCTCTCGATCGCAAGTGGCACAGAGAGCTCACCTAGAGTGCCTAAAACAGAAAACATAAAGAATTCGATTAGGGTTGTAAAATAAAAATAAGATAAAAACATAAACTTAAAATTTTTGAGATTTTTGACAAAACTAGAAATATAATGAAAAGGAAATAATGATTAAACTAAATGAAAAGGTAATTCTAAAAAGAAATTTAAGCGCAATTCCTGGCAACGGCGCCAAAAACTTGTTGTGTGTTTATCTACCTAAATAAATAAGTAAATAATCATACTTGTTTTACTTGTAAGTGCACAAGGTCAATGGTAGCATAGTGTGCAAGTGCGAGATCATTTCTATAGGGATTGGTGAATTTTGATTTAGAATTAGTTTCCCAAAGTAAAAAGAGAAATAAATGTGAGGTGTGAGTTAATAATAATAAGGACATAGGGCTGTGATATCCACCACTAATTACACTTTCCCACTAAGTAAGGTACCAATGCTTTAGCCTTATTATGAATACCTAATGGTTGCTAACCTAAGGGCTTGGTCCACACCTTAGGCTATTGATCTCCTTAAGCAACGAGTTAGGCATGGTGTATACTCTAACTCTTTTCTCTCTTAAGGGATTCAGCATGGGTGTATAATGAGTTGTTTCTTAAGAGAGCATAAGAGTTGTGGAGATCGGCAACCACACGGGACCTAGGGCTTGGTCCGCTCCCGGTTTCCCATGTTGATTAACCCATGTCTATATTTTAGAAATTTTATTAAATTTTTTCCACTTTCCATAAAGTGTATTATGTGTAACTTAATTTGATCTTACATGTAGCACACACTTATATTTGCCGCACTAAACTAAATAAGTGAATATTAATTTTCCTCGAGTCATGAGATCGAAAATTCGCTATGCTCTTAATCATCTCTCGCGCTACCAAGTAGTATGTTATTATTATCTAAATTAGTTAATGCACAAATCTTTGGGTAAATATTTCTAAATCTTAAGTCACCCAAAAACCCATAAAGACCTAATAATATTTTATTTATATTATTAGAATATTTTACTTATACAAGTTTGGGTCTTATGAAGCTAATTGCTTCTATCACTTGTCCAATGAAGTGTGTGTCAAAAACACATCTCCTTTTATGCCTATCTCCTCTGATATGATGAACACTTGTTCATCCATTAGACATAAAAGTCAAACTTGGTCATCCAAGGTTCAGTCATTGATAAAGAGACGTGCAATTGCTATACATATAGCATTCGCATGAAACTGATACTAGATCATGGCAGGTTTTCCTCCTTATGGGAGAATTACCCTCATACAAAATTTCAGGACAAGGACTATTGCGGCTTTGGTTCTCTTAATTTATTG
Organism: Bretschneidera sinensis; assembly: GCA_023935145.1. Taxonomy (NCBI): domain Eukaryota; kingdom Viridiplantae; phylum Streptophyta; class Magnoliopsida; order Brassicales; family Akaniaceae; genus Bretschneidera; species Bretschneidera sinensis. The sequence continues at coordinate 68,679,383 of CM043700.1, read as the reverse complement.
ATTTTGCATATCACATTCTATATGATTTTCTACGATTTTCATAATTTTGTTTAAAGAAACTTGTATATTATTTTATTACAAATCTTAAAACTTCTATCATAGCACTATCAATAATATTTAAATACAAATTCAAATAAAGATATAAAATTTCCAAGATCCATTCATATAGTAATCATAAAGATTCATGCCATACTTTAATTTCAGAAAAAATGATTATGCTCACTCAATTATTAAATTCATTTACATGTCAATAAATATATGCATACAATTTTGATTCAATTTGATTTCAATTGTGGAGAAAACCAGATATCCAATAACTTTTACAAGCTCCCATTGGATATAAGCTCTCTTTAATATGCGCAAATTTGAATTAAAAAAATTTCTAAAAAAATATTATTTTAAATTTATTTAATTAATTTTTATTCAAAAATTAATATAACATAATTCAGGAAAAAATTATTTCAAAAATATTACAGAAAAATAAGAAATAATTTTTTTATTAAAACATAATTTTTCATGACACTAAAGTCATTGCCACCTGTTTCCACATGCTGCCACGTGCCGGTGACGTTTGAAGGTGTAGTTACTGTTTGAAATTTCTAGAAACAGAAACAATTGCACCAGTGGCATATGAAAACCACGCGTTGCCTTTACGACGTCCAATAATGATCGGACCAGAAGCGAACGCTTCGTCCGACGGCCCTAAGCACGGTGGTGGCCTCTGTTTTTCGTTTAGACCATCCAAATAGTGAGTCGATTAGGTGTGTGGGCGAAGGGAGATGAATAGTGTCATCTTCAACATTCACCCCATAATTTTGCCTTAAAACACTAAAAAAAATTGGGCATTTTTCTCCCTCTACAGGAATCCAAAAATTGTGTCATATACCGTTGGAAAGCTTGAGAGAATATCTATTCAAGCATACAAATTATATTTCCTAAAATTGATTGTGTAAATTATGAAAATTATTCAAATTTTTGACATTATTTTTAGGGTTTCATTTTTCTCTCTCCTCAAAGAGAGTAGTTATTCTACCAAACTTTACAGATTTAATTTGCATATCATATATTACATTAAACTAAAATTTTGTGGCATTTAGACTAAAAATGAGCAAGTTACCATATTTTATCCATTAAACTTTCAAAAAGTGAGATTAATTTGTTTATCTCTCCGCAAACAGAGTTAAGCTCTCATATTTTCTAGATTTAATATCTAATATGGTAACTACTTTCACACAAAAAATTATGGCTTAATATGCAGTATAAAAGAAGTTGGCATTTTCAACCATTAACATTCATATTTTTAGGTTTCTCAATCATACATGCATTCTTCGTCAATTTAACACATGTAATCACGTTCAAAGGGAATTTATATGCCTATGAAACCAAAACACGGGCTCTAATACCAACGTAAAAGTATAATGCAGCGGTAAAACGGTTCTTACCGATTCGACTCAAACTCTTCTTGTATTTTGGACTCCTCTCTGGGTCTTCTCATCTTCCACTTCCCATGGTCAGGAGTGTAATCACAATGAAGGAAAACACCGAAATTTTCACAACCAAAGAGCCTTATTTTATTCTTAAAGAAAATATATGGATTTTCTCTCTCTAGAATTCCAATTTTTTCTCTAACCAAACAACCTTTTATTTACCTTTTTTATGTACATTTTTCAAATAAAAAAGTTATCTTATAACAGTTCATTTTCTATCCAAGTGATAAAGTACCTTTTGGTTTATGATTAGTTCCCTCCAATTTTCATGTAGATGGGATAAATGCTAGGCTGGTTAGGGTTCCCATCATGGGTGCCCGACCTGACCTGGTAATTCCTATAGAATGTGCTCAAGTTAAGTCCTGCATTTAATGGGCTTGTGGATACTATTAACTTAATCAATGTCCCTTATAGGGCTTGGCTTACATTAAAAAAAAAATTGCAAGGATATTGCAATCATATTATGAATGTGGGTTACTCAAATGGTCTTTCATCTTAGTTATTTTGGAACTATTCAAAGTGAAAATGGGCTTAGTTGTGCATTTCAAATGATTTGGACCATGAGGTGGATTATGCAAATGCCCTTGATCAAGGAAGGCTTTTTTTGCTGAAGGGGAAGGTAATGATCAGTTTAGATCTTTTAAAGATAGCAAGGATGGTTCTAATTAGGAGGTCAAAGTCAGTGATTTTTTCTCAAACTGTGCTATTAAATTCAACTGTTGAAACACACAGAAAAATAAATTTTGTCGTAAGAGTAAAGTGAGATCGAATGAAGGCTCTTTTATTGAAATTTTCCTATGTGGGCTACCACTAATTATAGTGGCTTTAGTTTTTTAAAACCTTATTAGTGAATTTCGTCCAATGAGGAAAATATGAGAACTCATATGTTGTTTAATCAGTAATCATGTGATTTGGGTTTAAACGCATCTTTAATTTAATTAATATGGGTCAGTAGCTAGTGTAGGCCTTAGTCTGATATTGGCCCATGGATGGGAGGGCTCATTTTGACTTTCAATAACTGCTTTAGGGTTACTGATGTATATAAACAGGTTAGGTCCCCTTTTTGGCTTTCAGTATGTCAATATATTTCAATTTTCTATCCATTTAAGGAAGATGTTGTTCTGGGAGCACATAGATGAAGACCTAACCCTAATCAAACTTCCACTGTGATGATGGCTCAATCAAGTATATGATTTATTTATGCAGTTCTGTGTGTTCTAATTTTAAGTATGAATTTTGTTATGTTTATTTTGTTTACATGTGGTATTAGATCTTGCATATATGAATTTAGAACCTAATTCATGAATATTTGATTTAATTTCAAGTGAAATAGTATTATTTCATGTGAAATACACATTAGAGCCGTAACTTTAAGTTGCTGGATTTATCTCTTTCGGTCTTCAATTTGAAATAAATTTATAGGGTTATTGTTCATCTCCAATCAATGATTAAAATCATATAAGTTTTGCTTCATGAATCAATTTAGGGGAAAAGCAATCATTGTTCGAATTTGGGGTTTCACCATAACAGGCAAATCAATTTTTTCAATAAATCTCAATTATTTTTAGTTTATGGTTGAAATTGATTATTGAGTTTTGTTTCTGGAAAGTTATTAAACCAAATACGAAAAAAAAAATTTACATAAAATATCAAATTTTGGCCACCAATTACAAGTTTTCGTTTTGGGTGTTATGTATAACAAAACCCATTTAAAATTCCTTAAATTCTTGATTTTTTTCTATGTTATTTCATCAAATTGATGTCATAATATTGTAGATCAATTGTTTTAGATATGAAATATAGTATTGATTGATCGAAATAGTCTTAAAAATCAAGAGAACCCAAAATTAGATTCCAAATTACTGCAATCAAGTCTGATTCGGGTCGAGTAAACCCGGCTAGAAGTAAGGGAAGGTGAATAGTGGTGCATCAACGAAACCTGCATGAGAGCCTAATGTATGCAGGTGTGTCGGCCATGATTTTTGGTCATCGTTTTTGTGTCTTACAAATTATAATTTAATAATAATTGTCATAATTTTTTTTTGAAAATTTTTTGGCTCAGTAAATATTTATTTCTCGAAATCTGTGCATATATTCTAAAATTTTATTTCATATTAAATTATTTTGATATGCTAAGATATTTTTAATAGTAGGTAATCTTCTATATAAGTTATCTTATTTATTGTACTATTAGCTTGAAAGAAGATGTAGAAAAATATGCATATTATGAGAAATAATTGATTAAATTATTGAAATATATTATGTTATGTTCAAAATCTATTGTATGGATTCAATTTTTAATTATTTGGTGACTCATAGAGGTATATGTTGTTTCGAGTACCTCATGTTGTATGGTCACATGCATGCATGTCATAGTGCATATATTTATGGTTATAAATAACCTTATTGTCTATTTCGGTTTTGGGAAATTTCATGGGTTGATATGAGTGTTTGTTGCCAAAGTGGCACACTCATTGCTATTATTAGATTTCATTAAATATGTGGTGGGATGATTTTAAATTGCATCATGCAATTACCTGCCCAAAGGGGGTAGTTGTGTGTTATAACGTATGGATGTACACGGAACACTATAGTGAAGATGATGGATCAATTTAGAAGATTTGTCTGCCCAAAAGGGGATAATTCTTTTGAAACTGAGACGTTTTCTTGATATGCTTCATGTGTAGAGTTTCTAAGTTTTTGTTGTATTCTTTGCCTAAAAAGGGAGTTTATTACTATACTTTTAGATTCTCTGTTTTGGAATATGTTGACCATTGCACTTAACTAATGTATTACATTCTTATCTTGAATCAATCTCTTTCTCTGTGAACAATAACCAAGCAACCATTGAGATATTGATTGGTTTGAATTATAAGAGATGAAAAGAGGATGTAGAGTTTGCTTTACCTCTACGTGTGGACCAACCTACTGAGCTCACTAATGAGAGCACTGCTGAGTAAAGAGAAAAGTTTTCTAAGTGGGAGAGTTTTAACCGTTCGAGCCTCCACGCCATGAAAAAGGTCAATCTTGAAATACCTTATGAGTGATTTGCCTGAGATTGCTAATGCTAGAGAATTTTTTGCTGTTATGGGACAAAGATACCAAGTATCTAATAAGTCTGAGGCTTAGTTAACGGGTATGAGGTATGAGAATGTTGGGGCGGGAGGGTGATAGATTTCATCATGAGGATGGTCCACAATCAATCCAAACCGAGCCTCATAAAATTACCCTTCTTGATCAGTTCATAATCCATCATGCCCTTAACACCTTTCCTGTTGATTTTAGTCAAATCAAAATTGCCTACAATATCTTGAATGAAACTTGGAGTGTGAATGTAATACTTGTATTTATAAAATAAGAGTAAAGAAGTACTTTAATAAATAAGACATAGAGTTCAAATACTGCATATATTTTAAATGCAAAAGTCAAATTGTTAAGTAAAAAAAAAAAAAAAACTATCCAGAACGTCCCAGGGAGCAGCAGAAGAGAAAAGAAAGAAAAAAAAGTTTTTTTAAAAAAAAATATTTCTTAAAAAAAGTAAAAGTCAAAAAACGTGGGCAGCAGATGTAACACCTGCTGCCAATTTAAGAAGACATTTGTGAATGCCTTCCACGTCTCCACAACGAGGAGATTGAGGGAGAACTTAGGTTGCTGACTTACCAAGCCTAACCAAGCAAAAGTTGTCGAGATTTGTCCAGCAACACACATATATATACACCTATGTGAAATCGTAAATAGATTTCACATAGTTTCTTTCAAATTCTCATTTTTCTCTAAACACTTATGGACCCAAAGAAAGGTTGAAAGAGCAAAATTGTGAGGGGATTTACTGCGGAATTTCATAGGGAATCACGAGAAGCTATCAAAAAAATAGAAGGTAATAATATAGTGTTTATTTTTGAATTTTTAGCAAACATGAAATTTCTTGAAGGTCAAAGTGAGAATTTTCAAAGGGTGTGGTTTATAAAGAATTGAAAAAATAATTAGAAATTTAATATAGATATTATGTCAGGTAGTGACGACCAGCAACCGGCGGAAATTTCTGAGAAGAACGAGAAAGGCAAGGAAGTGATCCACGGGTATCTTTAAGTACTACGTGGTGAGTTGGATTTACTTTTAGTAATCTAAATAAAAATCAAATATCTAGTAATAATATTAAAATGAATTATTAGCTTATGCTTGGTGGTAAATAAAAATTTAATTGATATGTATGATATGAATATTGAACACGTAGAAAATTATTATGTGAAAAGAAATATTTTTAGAATAATGAGTTGATTTAATAATGATGGTGATAAAGAGATTTTGACTAGTTGGTGAATAAATTGATGTGATATATGAGGAGAAGAAAATTATGAAATTTATTAAGCAGAAAGTTGAGGAAAGACCAAATAGTTAATTTAAATATTTGGAATTCATGTGGTGTTTATATTACTATTCATATGCATATTTCATATCATTGTTCATATGCATTAAATAAGATAACCGAAAGAACCGAGAATGGGCCGGTCTAATGGAATAACCGTGACAGCCGGTATATGCTGAAAATAAAAAGGACACTATGACAATCGGTATATGCTAGAAATAAATTTCGTGACAGCCAGGATAAGCTGTAAAGAACCGAGAAGGGGCCGGTCTAAGATAATAACAATTTGTCGACAGGTGGGAAGACGTTCCCATAATAACAATTTATTCATTGCATCTGTTTTAATTATTGCTTGTATTATTGAAATGCTGATGTGTGAAGTATTATTGTAAATTTATTTATAGATGGATAAGTCTCCCAAAGATACAGTTACAATGAGAAAAAGACATGGAAATATGATAAGATGGGAATTATTTAAATGTTAGACATTATGCAATTATCTAGGAGAAATAAATGATTAAATATTAACAGGCTATTTATGAAGTTGGAATACTTTTAGTAAATTTAATTCACTGAGCTTGTGAAGCTCATCCCTCATTGTACAATGATTTCAAGTAGCAGACATGACAAATAGTCTGGTGGGTTGAGAGTCAGACAGATTAATTTTCTGTAAGCCACGTACGTGTTAATATCCTCAGACTAGTGAGAAAATGAAATAAATATTTGTAAATATTCATGCATCTTACGTTGTATATTATGTGTAAGTTAATATCAGATTTATGTACCTCCCCTGTTGAGGGTTGAGGATTAAAATAAAAATTTCTGTTAGTATTAGATTTATTGTTGCATATATGTGTCGTGCTGGGATTTTCAAAATGTGATGACACCGTCTCTGGGGTGGCCAACCCGGGATGGGTCGTTACAATTTTGGTATCAGAGCATTAGGTTTTAAGATTTTGTAAACTACGTGAATACTTAAAAAGTGGAAGATCTAAATAAACTATATTTTTAAATGCAGAGTCTGAGGATGACACGTGGTTGGGCTAGAACTAGAGGTAGAGTTCTAAATCAAAGGGGACATGGTAGACCCCCAATTTTTAGGAGAATTGAAGCAAAAGAGGAAGTTGAGTCTGTGGTTCCCGCGAGGGAACATGTTGATAGTGCAGTTGGTACTAATAGAGCTAGGAGAGAATCTGAGGTTAGGAAGGATGAATTGAGAGAAGCTCTTGATCATGCTATAGAAAGGATGAATGTAGCTGAAGAAAGGGCCGATAATCTGTAGAAAATATTAGAGGAAAGGGGTAGAAGAGAACCTGATGTGGTGAGGCAAGAGGTTCATGTGGGAGAAGGTGTTTTTGCATATGAGATGGAAGGGGATTATTTTATGAGATTTCTTGAGTTTAAACCTCAGTCTTTTAAGGGATCTGTAAATCCTGTGGAAGCTAAGCAGTGGATTAGACATGTAGAGAAATATTTTGAAGTCTTATTAGTGTCAGATAGACAGAAGGCTGCTTTTGCTTCATTTATGTTGGAGGGTGAGGCTTCTCAATGATGGGAGGATATTTTACGCAGAGTAAGCACACGGGTAGAACAACCTTTAACTTGGAGTAAGTTTAAGGATGAGTTTTTTGCGAAGTATTTCCCAGATACCTTTCAGGCATAACAAGAGAGAGATTTTATTCATCTAAGACAGGGAAGTTTATCGGTGACTGAATATGATAGTAAATTCATAGCTCTGCCAAGGTTTTTACCTGAATTAGTGAATATGGAGGAGAAAAAGTGTAAGAGATTTTTAGACAAATTACACTATGACATTCAAACTAAACTCTCTTATATGGGCATAGGGAATTATGCTGTATTGGTGGATAAAGCATTACAGATTGAGAAGGATTTGATGGAGTTTAGGGGTATGAGGGATTGGCTGAAGAGGTCTAGATTTGAGGGACCTAGAGGTGGTAGCAGTATGGGTGTATAGGGTGGAAGACCACCTCAGAGGGGGGGGCTTTCCTTATCACAAGGAAATGTAGTGCAGAGTCAGAGGCAAGCAAGATCTGTTGCTTCTGTAGCTCAGAGTAATACTGATGGGACCCTAGATTTGGGAGTTATGGTAGAGGAGTAAGTATGCCACCAGGGGAAAGTAGTAATCTAATGTATGGTTGAGAGGCAAGAGTTTTCTTTAAATATAATCAGACGGGGCATCTGTCTCCGAATTTCCCTGCACATATACACTTTGTATGGGGAGGGGGAGGACATGTTGCTGCAGATTGTCAAGCGAGAAAATCTACTGACATAAGTGTTGGGAGAAGTCCGATGGATCAGGAAACATACGGGGCAGAGGTCGAGGATCAGTAGCTGAGCGAGGACGTGATAGTTAGTTTCAGTCCAGAGATAGCAGAGTCTATGCATTTACCCAACAGGATGCACAAGCTACTCTTGATGTTGTCATGGGTATGATATCTATCCTTGGTAGGCCTGCTAGATTATTGATTGATCCTGGTGCAACCCATTCCTTTGCATCTAGTATTTATATGAAATCTATTGATGCTAATGCTAGTTCTTTGATGCATGCTATTGTTGTTGATGTTCTTACTAGAGATAGAGTTATTATCAGAACAATTTATCAAGGTTGTGTTGTTAATATTGCTGATAGAGAATTTGAAGTTGATTTATTGCCTTTAGATATGACAAATTTTGATTTAATTCTGGGGATGAATTGGTTATCTACATATCATGCTTAGGTAGATTGTTTTAGAAAAAATGTGGTGTTCAAGATACCCAAGCAGGAAGAGTTTAATTTTCAGGGAGAACGTAAGATATTTGCTAATTATCTTATCTCTGCCTTAACTGCTAGTAAATGGTTGAGGAAGGGTTGTGAGGGGTATTTGGCATATGTGCTGGATTCTAGCAAAGAGAGTAGGAAGTTAGAAGAAATCTTAGTGGTAAAAGATTTTTCTGATATATTCCCTGATGAGTTGTATGGTTTGCCTCCCAATAGGGATATTGAGTTTTCTATTGAGGTGATTCCAGGATCAGCACCCATATCCATAGCAGCCTATAGAATGACACCAGCTGAATTGAGAGAGTTGAAAGTTCAACTTCAAGAGTTGCTAGATAAACAGTTTATCCGACGTAGTATGTCACCCTGGGGAGCCCCTTGTGTTATTTGTCAAGAAGAATGATGGGACAATGAGGTTCTGTATTGATTATAGACAGTTGAATAAGATCACCATCAAGAATAGATATCCTTTGCCTAGGATAGATGACTTATTCGAGCATTTGTAAGGAGCTAGAGTGTTTTCTAAGATAGACCTGAGATTGGGTTATCATCAATTGAGGATAAAGGAGGGGGACGTGCTTAAGACCGCTTTTAGGACACGTTACGGCCATCATGAGTTCTTAGTGATTCCATTTGGGATGACTAATGCTCCTGCAGCATTTATGGACCTTAAGAATTGGGTATTTAAACCATTCTTGGACAGATTTGTGATTGTGTTCATTGATGATATTTTGGTATATTCCAAGAATGAAGAGGAGCATATGCAACATTTAGAGATAATGTTGGAGATTTTGAGGAGAGAGAAATTATATGCGAAGTTCTCTAAGTGTGAATTTTAGTTGAGCGAAATATCTTTCTTAGGGCATGTTGTATCGGGAGAAGGGATAGCAGTTGACCCACAAAAAGTAGAAGTAGTGTTGAGTTAGGAAAGACCCACGAGTGTAACTGAAATTGGAAGCTTTTTGGGGTTGGCTGGTTATTATAGGAGATTTATCCAAAAAAATTCTATGATTGCTGGACCGTTGACTAAATTGATCAGGAAAGACATGAAGTTTAGGTGGTCAGAGGAATGTGAGAGAAGTTTTCAGCTGTTGAAAGAAAAACTGACTACTACCCCGGTGTTGGTGTTTCTTTCTGGTGATGAAGGATTTGTGGTTTATAATGATGCATCACATCAAGGGTTGGGATGTGTGTTGATGCAACATGGGAAAGTTATATCTTATGCATCTAGGCAACTTAAAAACCATGAGAGAAATTACCCAACCCATGATTTAGAATTGGCTGCCATCATTTTTGCTTTGAAGATTTGGAGCCATCATCTATATGGAGCCAATTGTGAAATTTATACTGATCATAAAAACTTGACGCATTTACCAACCCAGAAGGTATTGAATTTGAGGCAGAGAAGGTGGATAGAGTTGATATGTGATTATAATTGTACGATTCATTATCATCCAAGAAAGGCTAATGTAGTAGCTGATGCACTGAGTAGAAAAGCTACAGGGAGATTAGCTGCTATTGGGAGTCATAATACTATCCTAATGATAGAATTAAGAAGAATAAGGATGCAGTTGAGTGTCAATGATAAAGGAGTATTAATAGCAAATATGGTGATACAATCTTCTATTATTGATCATTTATTACAGATACAGGGTAGAGTTGAGGGGATAGAGAATATCAGGCGGGAAGTGTTGAGTGGGAAGCCAACCAAGTTTAGAATTAAAGAAGATGGTATGGTAGTATTGGGGCATAGAGTTTGTGTTCCCAATGATGTGGAGATGAGAAAGGAGATACTAAGAGAGGCTCATGATTCGGTATATTCCATGCACCCAGGTAATAATAAGATGTATAAAGGGTTAAGACAGAATTATTGGTGGTCAGGGATGAAGAAAGATATAGCAGAATATATTTCTAGATGTTTGATTTGTCAATAAGTGAAGGCTGAGAATAGACATCCAGCAGGTTTATTACAACCTTTTCCAATACCGGAGTGTCCATGGGAAAATGTGAGTATGGATTTTGTCTCTGGTTTTTCCCGTACCCATAGGGGACATGACGTTGTGTGGGTTGTAGTGGATAGACTTTCTAAGTTTTCACATTTTCTTCCTATTAAAACTACCTGGAGTTCTAAAAAAGTTGGTTGAATTGTATGTAGCGGAGATAGTAAAATTACATGGAGTACCCTTGAGCATTGTTTCAGATAGAGATTTTAGATTTACCTCTAGATTTTGGAGAGGTTTCTAAGAAGCTATGGGAATGCAATTATAGTTTAGTACAGCCTTTCATCCACAAACTGATGGGCAGACGAAAAGAATCATCAGAATACTAGAAGATATGCTGAGGGCAAGTGTATTGAGTTTCTCAGTGAGTTGGGATGCTTATTTGCCTTTGATCGAGTTTGCATACAATAGTCATCATCAAACTAGTACTGGGATGGCACCCTTCAAGGCTTTATATGGTAGATGGTGTAGAACTCCTGTATGCTGGGAAGAAGTATGAGAGAGAAAGATATATGGTCCAGAAATGATAGACTTGACTACTGAGAGGATCAAACTAGTTAGGGAGAACCTTAGAGCAGCCCAGAACAAACAAAAGGGACATGCTGATAAAAGAAGACGACCTCTCTAGTTTCAAGTTGGTGATTGGGTATTTTTTAAGATATCTTCGTGGAAGAGAGTGTTGAGATTTAAAAAGAAGGGAAAGCTGAGCCCGAGATTTGTGGGGCCATATGAGGTGATTGAGAGAATTGGTCCCATAGCATATCGTTTGGATTTACCTCCGAAATTAAAGCAATTGCATAACGTGTTTCATGTGTCACTATTAAGAAAGTACTTACACGATGAATCCCATAGTATCTCGAATCAGGCGATAGAATTTCAGGAAGATTTGACTTTTATGCAAGTACTGGTCAAAATCCTAGACAGAAAGGATCAAGTCTTGCGCAATAAAGTCATTCCTTTAATTCAAGTATTATGGTAAAATAAAGATGTTAAAGAAGTCACATGGGAACATGAAGCAAAAATGAGGAAAGATTACCCCCAACTCTTTTCTTGATTTTAGTAAGGAAATTTCGAGGACGAAATTTTTGTAAGGTGGGTAGAATTGTAATACCCGTATTTATAAAATAAGAGTAAAGAAGTACTTTAATAAATAAGACATAGAGTTCAAATACTACATGTATTTTAAATGCAAAAGTCAAACTGTTAAGTAAAAAAATTGTCCAGAATGTCCCAGGGAGCGGCAGAAGAGAAAAGAAAGAAAAAAAAGTTTTAAAAAAAATATTTCTTAAAAAAAAGTAAAAGTCCAAAAACGTGGGCAGCAGGTGCAACACCTGCTGCCAATTTAAGAAGGCATTTGTGAATGCCTTCCACGTCTCCACAATGTGGATATTGTGGGATAACTTAAGCTGCTGAGTTGTCAAGCCTAACCAAGCAAAAATTGTCGACATTTGTGCAGCAACACATATATATATATACACCTATGTGAAATCGTAAATAGATTTCACATAGTTTCTTTCAAATTCTCGTTTTTCTCTAAATACTTGGGGACCCAAAGAAAGGTTGAAAGAGCAAAATTGTGAAGGTGTTTACTATGGAATTTCATAGGGAGTCACGAGAAGCTATCAGAAAAATAGAAGGTAATAACGTAGTGTTTATTTTTGAATTTTTAGCATACATTAAATTTCCTGAAAGTCAAAGTGGAAATTTTCAATGGGTGTGGTTTATGAAGAATTAAAGAAATAATTAGAAATTTAATACAGATATTATGTCAGGTGGTGACGACCAGCAACCGGGAAATTTTTTTGAGAAGAACGAGAAAGGCAAGGAAGTGATCCATGGGTAGTTTTAAGTGCTACGTGGTGAGCTGGATTTACTTTAAGTAATCTAAATAAAAAATCAAATATGTAGTAATAATATTAAAATGAATTATTAGCTTATGCTTGGTGGTAGATAAAAATTTAATTGATATGTATGATATGACTATTGGACACGTAGAAAATCATTATGTGAAAAGAAATATTTTTAGAATAATGAGTTGATTTAATAATGATGGTGATAAAGAGATTTTGACTAGTTAGTGAATAAATTGACTGATATATGAGGAGAAGAAAATTGGAAAATTTATTAAGCAGAAAGTTGAGGAAAGACTGGATAGTTAATTTAAATATTTTGAATTCATGTGGTGTTTATATTACTGTGTTCATATGCATATTTCATATCATTGTTCATATGCATTAAATAAGATAACCGAAAGAACCGGGAAAATGTCGGTCTAATGGAATAACCGTGACAGCTGGTATATGCTGGAAATAAAAGGGACACCGTGACAGCCGGTATATGCTGGAAATAAATTTCGTGATAGCTGGGATAAGCTGTAAAGAACTGGGAAGGAGCCGGTCTAAGATAATAACAACCTGTCGACAGGTGGGAAGAAGTTCCCATAATAATAATTCATACATTGCATCTGTTTTAATTGTTGCTTGCATTATTGAAATGTTGATGTGTGAAGTATTATTGTAAATTTATTTATAGATGGATAAGTCTCCTAGAGAGGTAGTTACAGCAAGAAAAAGACATGAAAATATGATAAGATAGAAATTATTTAAATGTTAGACATTATGTGATTATCCAGGAGAAATAAATGATTAAATATTAACAGGCTATTTATGAAATTGGATTACTTTTAGTAAATTTAATTCACTGAGCTTGTGAAGCACATCCCTCATTATACAATGATTTTAGATAACAGACAGGACAAATAGTTTGGTGGGTTGAGAGTGAGACGGATTAATTTTCTGTAAGCCACGTACGTGTCAATATCCTCACACTAGTGAGAAAATGAAACAAATATTTATAAATATTCCTGCATCTTACGTTGTATATTATGTGTAAGTTAATATCATATTTATGTACCTCCCATGTTGAGGGTTGAGGATTAAAATAAAAATTTATGTTAGTATTAGATTTATTGTTGCATATATGTGTCGTGCTGGGATTTTCAAAATGTGATGACACCGTCTCGGGGGTGGCAAACCCGGGATGAGTCGTTACAGTGAATGATTTGATCTCAAAATGTGTCTCAGATGAAGAAAAATTTAAGAAAGAGAAATCTGAGAGTGTTTTGCTTGTGTCCCATACCCGACCTAGTAAGAGTAAGACCTTTGCAAAACCCAAAAAGTTCAAGCTTAATGCTCATTATACTCCTGGTGGTTCAAAAAGGGTTTAGGATAACATAAGACATGGAAATGGTTATAACTCTAGAAGTATAAGAAATATATCATGTGTTTCTATTGCAGAAAGATAGGCCATATTAGACTTGAGTGTCCTATCTTTAAAGCTTGGATAGAAAAGAAAGACAAACAGAAAGATAATTCCTTAGGCTTCATTTATTTTGAATCTGTTTTGGTTAGTTCCCCATTACATTCTTGGTGGCTAGACAGTGGTACAACTGTTCATGTTGCTATGACCTTACAAGCTTAGAGTTGGGAACAATGTTGAAGTAGAAGTTGAATTTGTAGGAATTGTTAGTTTGAACTTAGAATCTAGTTTTTAACTTGTTTTGGAGAAGACTTTTTATGTGCTGTCTTTTAGGCGGAATGTTATTTTTGTTTCTGTTTTGGATAAACTTAGACATTTCTCTTAGATTGGGAATGAAAATTTTAGTTTGCTTAAAAATTCTTAAGTTGTTAGAAATTTTATTTTATATGATAATGTGTACAAATTGTGTTTGGTTTTAAACAATGAGTATACTTCTTTTGGTGTTGAAAAAACTGCCTTCAAAAGACCTTTTGTTAAAGAAAAATTTTCTACTTTATGGCATAGGTGTCTAAGTCACATTTCTAGAGAGAGTTGGAAGGCTTAATAGGGACAATATTTTACCCACACTTGATTTTGGAGATATGGAGACCCGTGTTGATTACATTAGGAGAAAGTTAACCAAAACCAAGAAAAATGGCTTAACTCATTGTTCTGATCTTCTAGAAATAGTTCACACTGATATTTGTCGACCTATGTCACATACCTTATGTGGAAAGAGTTATTTAATCACATTTATTTATGATTTTCCCGATATAGATATCTTTACTTGATAAAAAATAAATACAAGACTTTGGAAAAATTCAAAGTTTTCAAAGTTAAAGTTAAGAGAGAACTAGGAAAACTCGTTAAGATTGTGAGATCTGATCGAGGTGGTGAGTATTATGGGAGACATGGAGTTGTTGGGTAGATTATTGGACCATTTTCTAAATACTTGCAGGAGAATATGATACTTTCCCAATATACCATGTTGGGTAGTTATTAACAAAATGGTGTGGCTGAGAGATGTTACCGCACCCTTAAAGATATGATGCGGAGTATGATAAGCATAACCTAATTTCCTGAATCTCTTTGAGCTGAATCCATTAAAGCAACCTTGTACATCTTTAATAGAGTTCCTAGTAAATCTGTTCCCAAAACACCATTTGCGTTGTGGACAAAAAATTAACCTAGCTTGAATCACTTTCGTGTTTAGGGTTATTGTAGTGAAGTCAGAATTTATAACCATTCTGAAAGAAAAACTAAGCCTCAAACTCCCTTATGTTCTTTCATTGGGTATCCAGAACATTCGAAAGGATATAAGTTTTATTATCCCATACATAATACAAAAATTGTGGAATCTATGATGGCTAAGTTTCTGAAATTTGATGTTATTGAGACAGTAGATAGTCAGCCAGTTATTGAGAAGAATGCATCTGAGAAATATCATTTTGCCCTTACCTGTGTCAAATGATAATATTATGCTTGCACCTATTGAGAAGTTAGAACATGGAGAGTTTATAGAATAGGTAGTTGATCATCCAGTCCTTGATGTTGACCCTATTGACGTACCCCCTACACAAGAACCCGTTTTGGAGGTACTTTTGAGGAAGTCTAGTAGACAGAAGAGATCTATCAATTCAAGAGATTATTTTATCTTTCTTGGAGACAATGATTATGATATTGGTGAAGTTATTGATTTGGTAACCTATCATGATGCTATCACTAATCCTTACTCTAATATGTGGACTGATGCTATGAAGGATAAAATGCAGTCTATGGCTCAAAATAAAGTTTGGGATCTTGATGAGCTTCTTAGGGGTTGTAAGCTCATAGGTTGTTAGTGGGTTTACAAAACTAATAAGGATTCCAACGAGAAGATTGAGCGTTATACGGCTAAACTGGTAACAAAAGGGTTCACTCAGAAAAAAAAGGGATAGATTACAATGACACTTTCTCACATGTATCATCTAAAGACTTATTTAGGATCATCATAGCATTGGTAGCTCACCTTGATCTGGAGCCTCACCAAATGGACGTGAAAATAGCCTTCTTAAATGGTGATCTTGTAAAGGAAGTTTGTATAGCACATCCCCAAGGTTTTGAGAAACCTGAGAAATAGCACTTGGTGTGTAAGTTGAACATGTCTATTTATGGTCTCAAATAAGCTTCTCAACAGTGGTACTTAAAATTTGATGAGGTAGTGACTTCAATTAGTTTTAAGGAGAATAAAGTACAGTGCATATACCTAAAGGTTAGTGGGAACAAATTTATTTACCTGGTTCTTTATGAGGATGATATTTTGCTTGCTAGTAATGATCTTGGCTCATTGCATAAGATAAAAAAGTTTCTGTCCAAGACTTTTGATATGAAAGATCTTGGTGAGGCATTATTTATCCTTGGTGTTGAGATACGTAGGTATAGATCTCGTGGTATGTTGGGTCTTTCTCAGAAAGCTTACATAAATCATGTACTTAAAAGGTTTAACATGTAGAGTTATAAACTTAGAGATATGCCGATAGTGAAAAGAGATAAATTGAGTTTGAGTCAATGTCCCAAGAATGATTTTGAAAGAGAATCCATGAAAATTGTGCTTTATGCCAGTTCAGTTAGTAGCCTGATATATGTGCAAGTTTGTTCTAGACCAGGCATTACTTATTTAGTAGGTGTGCTTGGCCATTATCTTTTTAATCTTGGATATGATCATTGGGTGGCGTCTAAGATAGTGGTGAGGTAGATGCAAATGAAAAAAGACTATATACTTATTTACAAAAAGGTGGATAATCTTAAGGTGATAGGTTACTATGACTTAGATTTGGCTGGTTATTCGAATGACCTGAAATCCACTTCATGATGCATTTTCACTTTAGCTGGATAAGCTACTTCTTGGAAGAGTGTAAAACAGACGATTAATGCTTCTTCTACTTTGAAAGAGAAGTTTTTAGCTTGTTAGCATGCAACTAAACAAGCTATGTGGTTGAGAAATTTTATTTCAGGGCTTGTTGTGGTTGATTCTATCTCTAAACCGCTGGTGATATACTGTGACAATAGCTCTAGTGTGTTGTTTTCGAAAAACAATAAGAGTTGTAGTGGTTCTAAACATATTGAGTTGAAATACCTTATAGTCAAGGATTTAGTAAAGCAATGAGACATCATTGTTGAGCACATTCAAATGGAGAACATGGTTGTTGATCCTCTAACCAAAGATCCGAGACCCATTGTTTTTAAGAAACATGTTGATAGCATGGGTATTTTGAAGTCCTTTGATGTGCTTGGTTAGTGGGAGTTATTTATGTTCTAAATGTATTTGATTATTGAATTTATGTAGTTTTGGAACTTATTATATTTTAGGTGCGTTTGATTGTTGGATATTATGATATTAATTGATGATCATCATACATATTTTCATTCATAGTGTGTTATCTTGTCTTTGTATATGTATGAACACATTTGAACATATGACATATCATGTTGTTGAAACTTGAA
Source organism: Bretschneidera sinensis (assembly GCA_023935145.1). NCBI lineage: Eukaryota > Viridiplantae > Streptophyta > Magnoliopsida > Brassicales > Akaniaceae > Bretschneidera > Bretschneidera sinensis. Next base: position 68,661,974 of record CM043700.1, on the reverse strand, counting down.
ACTTAGTGTGAATTTTGTGTTTGTTTTGGGTATGTCTCTAGTTGAGACCTTGGGGTATTTTGAATGTAGACATACCATGTTGTTGATGACATTTTAACATATTAATCAGCAAGTTGTTCAAAGAGTCATGTTGAGAACCAACAATGAAAATAACATATTTTGAGATCACCTATAGGATGCTATTTTGTTGCTACACTGTCACATTGGATCCATATTAGTGAAACCATCTGCATGTGTAACCATGGATTGGTCTTGTGTGAATGAGAGCGCATAATAGCTACCATGATTCCATGTTTGGTGATTTCATGGGATCGGGTCATTTAAGATGTTATCTCAAAAGACTAAATTGTGTTTTTTTAATTGTGGCCACAATAAATCAAGTTGACAAACCCGAGAGTCAATTTGGAATTTTTCCTATATGGGCTACCACTAATTATAATGGTTTTAGTTTTCTAAAACTGGCTTAGCGAATTTGGTCCAATGAAGAAAGTACGAGAGCCTATATGTTGTTTAATCAGTGATCATGTGATTTGGGCTTGTACACATCTTTAATTTAATTAATGTGGGTTAGCAGCTAGTGTAGGCCATAGTCAGATATTGGCCCATGGATGGGAGGGCCAATTTGGATTTTCAATAACTGCTTACTAATGTATATAAACAAGCTAGGTCCCCTTTTTGGCTTTCAGTACATCAGCATATTTCAGTTTTCTATCCAAATAAGAAAATTGTTGTTCTGGGAGCACAAAGAGGAAGACTTAACCCTAATCAAGCTTCCGTTGTGATGATGGGTCAATCAGGTATGTGATTTATTTATGCAGTTATATGTGTTCTAATTTCATGTACGAAATCTATTATGCTTGTTTTGTCTACACTTTTGACATTAAGCTATTAACAATAAGAAAAAAAAAGAAAAAATCTTGCGATCAATGGATTGAAAAGACTGTGATATGGTCAAATATAAGGAAAAAAGGTCTGTGAAGAAGGCTATGGATGCTTCTTTCTTTGGCATTGACCCCACTATTAGAAATGAAGAAGTTTGGAATGAGACAGTTAAGAGGTAGGAGATATGAGTAAGGCTTTGGGTTTGTTTTTCGATGGAGATGACAATGAAATCATCGAAAAGTTGTATCAGCCAGAGATGAGATCAAGAAGAGTATGATGAGATGATATCCAATCAGGATTAATTACTTGCATACCAGTAGTGGTGTTCTTGAATCAAGTTATGTGTGGTGGTGGTGGCCTGTGGTGCTATGTTAGTTTTGGTGTAGGAGGCTCCTACATTTATTATTTAGCATGTAAGTTTTTGGCTATGTTTTCTGATGTGTTAATTTAATTTGTTTGGTTGATTGGCTTTTGGCTGTTTTGAGGAGTAGTATCATTGGTACCTAATGTGGATTTATGGTAAAAAAAAGTTTACTGGTTTATGTTTCTGGTTAGTTCAAATTGGATTTTAGGTTGTGCCGTTTATTGATGATTCTATTTGTTGTATTGGTTCGAGTATCTTTTGTCCATGCGCTATTTTGGCTGCTCATTAATAAAATTTCTCTTTTGTCTTAAAAAAAATGTAATAGTATATGTTTATATTGTAACCAAATCAATTATTTTACTATTTTTATATAGCATCGTTTCAATAAAAAAAAAATCATGTTTATATAATGTTATGAGGATGAATTTGGTTGCAGTTGTCCCACTCAAATGCTTCTATGAAGTGCAGCAACACTAAAACATTAAGGTCAAGTACCAGAGTGGTTATCGGGCATGACCAGAAATTATATAGGCTTTTTGTTTGGTTCAAGTGTTTGGGATTTCGAGACAATATCAATGAAAAAGAAGAAGAAATTTATAAGATTATAGAGGGCTTCGATGATGACTATTTTTGGCTTGGTTTCAGTGTGTTCAATAATGGGAAGAACCCATATATTTATAAAGGCTTCCAACCTCATCTCCACTCGCTGATAATTGAAATTCAAATCATGGATAATGTTTATCCATCTATATTTCCTGATGATCAAATATGACTTTATCCCATCATTTCGGGATAAGCGTTCTCTGATGTTGGTTGAGATTCCCAACTGATAAGAGATGAACATTTATCCCTTTAATTTCGAGAAAAGATTTTCATTTGGCTGAGCAGCCATAACTAAAATCTCCCACTTGAATACTTAACCAAAAATTCTAGGTACACTCTCACTATCCGTGAGATACCATATCAATGCTTTCTGTACACGTTTTTACTATTCATGAGATGTTACACTCACATTATCCGTAAGATAAAATACTCTCATTATTCATTAAATGTGATGCTCCAACTATTCGTGAGATAACACATTCATACTGTTTATGAGATGTGACAAAAAATATTCCTTTGACTAAGATATTCCTAAGTCCCATTAAACTAATATGTTTGATAAACTTTTCCACTAGAATGCTTTTCGTTAAGCGATCAACAATCAAATTGCTAGTAGAGATATAAGATACTTTAACCTTCTATTTATTCATCACAACATCATAAATATAATGATACTATGTTTCAATGTGTTGACCTTTCGAACTATTTACTCCACTGTAAATCACACTAATAGTCGTTTGATTATCACAATAAATTTATATTGTTCTTTCAATTAAATTTGTTTCCAAATCGATGAAAAATCATATGATCTAGACTGCATGAGTAGCAGCCATGCTACTGGTTACGTACTCAACTTCCTGTGTGTATCTTGCTATATATCCCTGTTTTTTGCTACCCCAATAAACAGTTGCACTTCCAATGATAAACAAATGTCCTAAAGTTGACTTTCCGTCATCTTTGTCCCCTCGAAAATCTGCATTGGAGTAACCAATTACCTCAAGCATATCAACTTGATATACTAATTTAAGGAACAAGGTACCTCTCAGGTACTTGAATATTCTTTTAACTACTTTCCAATGATTTAGGCCAAGACTACTTTGGTATCTACTACCCAAACTTATTGAATATGCCAAGTTTGGTCGACTATACAACATGGCATACATCAAGCTTTCAACTACTTAAGCATACAGTATTTCTAAAGATTTTTGTCCTTCTCCAAGACATTGGTTTTTAGACAATCTTTTCCCCATAACCAAGGGTATTGGTGCCAAATTATAGTTATGCATTCTAAATTTTTTAAGAACTTTGAGCATATACCTTTCTTGATTTAAGCTCAATGTTCTAGAGTTTCTATCCCTCGGGATTTGTATTCCTAGAATATATGACTTTTCACCCATATCTTTCACTTCAAATTTGTTACTTAGGTTTAACTTGGTTTTATTTAGTATTTCAATTTCATTTCCAACAAGTAAAATATCATCTACTTACAATGACAATATAGAAAAACTACTCCCATCTTTACAGGTATAAACATAGTTATCTAACTTATTTGGGACAAAACCAAGTTGCAATATTGCTTCATGAAATTTGAGATACCATTGTCTAGATGATTGTTTCAAACTATACAGTGACTTCTTCAATTTGTAAACTTTATTTTCTTGACCTTCTTTCTAAAATCTCTCAGGTTGGTCCATATAAATATTCTCCCTCAACTCTCCATTAAGGAACACAGTCTTAACATCCATTTGAAATAGTTCCAAGTCAAGACATGCAACAATAGCTAGAATCATTATAACAGATACAAACTTCTACTGGAAAATATGTCTCTTGAAACTCTATTCGCTGCTTTTGAGTAAAACCTTTGGCAACTAACCATGCCTTAAATTTTTTAATGGACCCATCAACATAAAATTTCCTTTTGAGAACCAATTTACAACCTACAAACTTTCTATTATGAAGCAAATCACATAGTTCTCAGACTCTATTTCTTTCAATTGAATCAATTTCATCTTTCATGGCATCCAGCACAAATTCGATTCTTGCGAATTCATCGCTTCCGCAAAAGTAGTGGGATCTATACTTTCCCTAATGTCTGTGTCCAAGGAAAAAAATAATGGCTCAAACGATTACGGATAATAATCATCCATCCCAGAAGGAGGTTCTCTAGATCTCTTATTTCCAACTACAGGTTAACAGGTTGAGGAGGTGGTGCCTCAATGGTCAGTTATGCTATAGGTGATGTTCTTCATCCGTAATAGGATTTGGTTCCAGGTTATTTTTAGGAACATCGTCGTAATAGCCATCATCTATTATGAATAGTGGTTCATTATCTTCTCGAACTTGTTTCTCTTCCTCTACATTTTCTAGAAATTAGCATATCTACTTTCAATAACCCTTTTTTTTTCTTTATGATAAAACTTATAGCCTTTTTACCTTTTAGAGTAGCCTATGAAAACGCATTTCAATGTTTTGAAATCCAATTTATCTCTCAACTGAGATTGAATCAAAACATGTACTCAACCCCATTTCCTTATATGACTAAAGTCAGGTTTACGACCATTCAATATCTCATAAGGTGCTGACTCGATAGATTTAGCGGGAATAAGAGTCACTATATAGTTTGTTGTAATCAATGCCTCCCCAAAATCTTTTGGAGAGATTTGAGTGTGACAACATGCATCTTCCAACATTCAATAATGTTCCTTTTTTTTCTACCACACCATTCTGTTGTGGCGTATAAGACATTGTGGTATGCATAATAATTTCATGTTCTATGCAAAAATTGTCAAAATCACTTTCATTGTATTTTCCTCCCCTATCAGTCCTTAATACCTTAATGTTCCTTCCAAGTTGATTTTCTACTTCTGTCTTATATCTCTCAAAACATTCAAATGCTTCTGATTTGAAAGATATAAAATATACATAAGTAAACTTGGAATAGTCATCTATAAAAGTAATAAAATATTTCTTATTACCATGGGTTTTACACTCAAAGAGCACATATGTCTGAGTGCACCAAATCAAGAAGTTGACTAGCTCTTTAACCTATCTTTAAAGATTTCATAGTCATTTTTTAGCTAAACAATATTGACAATATTGCATGACATTTATATTAGATAAACATGGTAATAAATTCATGTTAATTATTTATTTCATCTTAAATTTGCTAGGGTATCCTAATCTTAAATGTCATAATTCACATGTAGAATAATCATGAGACAGAGAATAATTCAAAATTGCATCATTCTTATTTTTGTTCACAATATGTAAACAAAATAAATCATGTTCGAGCATAAACTTGCCCATAGCAAAAACTTTTGTCTTTTCAAATGAACACCCTTTATTATAGAACTTAACGTCTAGCCCCTTCTTCAGCAATGCAGAGATAGAAACCAGATTACTCCTCATACCGAGCACATAGATTACATCCTTGGGGAGCATGATACTGTCCTTAAGATCCAACCGATAAGATCCAACACCTTCTACATCTAAGTAGGTATTGTTACCCATGAAGATCCTCTGTTTCTTTTTTCTACTCCATGCAATCAAATAGCCCCTCTTTGGTTTTGGCAATGTGGTGGGTTGCACCAGATTCAATCCACCATCCATCTATGTTCGTGGCCACAACATTGCACTCGAACACTCCAATAAACTCTCATTTGTTAGATCCTCCTTGTTCTGGGTGTCTTGAATCACCCATATTTTCTTTCTTGTTTTTTGGGCAATTGGACTTGAAATGTTCATATTTTTCACATTTATAACAAGCACCCTAAGAAATGATCAAGTTCTTGTTGTTGTAGTGTTGTGGCCATAAATCCTTTAAAGAGAGCTTCTGATGGCCAAGCCAAAGATTCTGATTTTTTAGTTTGGGCTGAGCTAAATACAGCTCATCTTGTTGCACAAGGTTCAGTACTGGTCCTTTGATCCTGGTTGTCAAATCTTGCTTGATTGCCAACATGGATGACAAATAACTCACATTCTTAATGGTGCCACTAAATCTCAAGGTAGTGGCAGTAGAGTCCAATGAAGAAGATAGACTATTAAGGATAGTTTCCACGTGCATTTTTTCTAGCATCTAAGGTCCATCAATTTCCAGGTCCTTGGCTATGACAATCATCTTATTGCAATAGCCCATCATACTTTCACTCTCCTTTATTCTACAGGTATTGTAGTTATGGAGGAGAAGTTATATGTTCACCTCAGAAATGGTGTCATACGTTTCCTTGATGAACATCAGATTTTCATTTACTTGCCACTGCTCGAACTCTTTTTTTTTTAGCATCAGTGGGATTCTCAGCAAGGGTTGGAGCAATGTTGTCGATTACATAATCGACATTGTCATGGATTAGGCCATACTTACTTTTTCTACTCCACATATCATAGGTGGCATCATTAAGTCGTTCAATTTTTTGCTAATTTAGAAGTAATCAATTTGCTAGCCATTTCAAAAAAGAATTTTAGAAAAGATGAAGATTTTCATAAATAATAAGTAACTTAGCTTCTTGAATTAAAAAAAATGTAAATGTAATTTGATCTATTTTGGAATAGAGAATAGTGGGTTAGTGCAAACTCAAGTATGGTCGACTATGCAGTAGGGTGGTCAGCCATATGGAAGGTTGCTAGGTGACTGAGCAGGCGACTGGTGGCTGTTAGGCGACTGGTGGGCTACTAGGCGACTGGTGGCTGTTAGGTGACTTTGAGTCTGCTAGTCGACTAGGTGGTCAATTGGTGAGGCTGCTAGTCGACTAGGTGGTCAATTGGTGAGGCTGCTAGTCGACTAGAGAGTTTGCTAGTCAATTGGCTAGTCGACTGGTGATGCTACTAGTCAACTGGGTAATCAATTGGAGGAGTTTTGGGGGAAAATTGGTTTTCAATGTAATTTCTAGCTCTAATACTAGTGTTTGGTTTATGTGTTTGGGATTTCGAGAACAATATTAATGAAAAAAGAATAAGACATTTGAAAGATTACAAGGGACTCCGATGATGACTATTTCTTGCTTGGTTTCAGTATGTTCAATGATGGGAAGAACCCATCTATTTATAAAGGATTTAAGCCTCATCTCCATCGCCTAAAAACCTCTTCTTTGACATTCAAGTCATGGATAATGTTTATCCATCTATATTTCCAAATCATCTCTAACTAATGATTAGATATGACCTTATCATCATTTCGGGATAAGCATTCTTTAATGTTGGCTGAGATTCCCAACTGATAAGAGATGAGCCCTTATCCTTTTAATTTTGGGATAAGATCTTCAGTTGGCTGAGTAGCCATAACTAATACTTTTGTGTGTACCAGCTAACTTAGTATAGTTTTTTGTCATTATACATGAGATCAGAGATCAAACCCCGCTCCAAAAAAAAAAAGAGGAATAAATGAGAGTGAAAGTATGATAGACCATTGCAATAAGATGATTGTCATAGCTAAGGACCGAAAAAAAATTTATATTATTTTAATTTTAAATGATACTTCAATAAAAATATAATATAATATTTTATGTATACTTACTCCCAAACTTTATGTAATAGATTTAATTATAAATTCACATGTTTGAATAACACTAATATAACCGTGTGTGAAAAGACAGAGACCTTATAGAACCACAAGGTCGTTTGTTACAATCTTCATATCCACAAATAACCGGACTATAAGAATTTTCCTAGCAAATTTCCTAGGTCGGGCATGAATAATTTGTCTTTGATCCGTCCGGAGAAATGAACCTATTATGTTCTAGCCCGTGATATCATTTTACCATTGAATAAAAAAAAACAAATACACTAATATTAAATTTTTAAGTCTATATTAATCATATAATTGGCTTCTATACACATTTGACAAAAGTAGGTTATACTATTCTTCTTCTTTTTTTAGAAAGTTATTGTAAATACTTAAAAAAATCAATTTTTTCTTCTTTTAACTTTTTTTTATACATTATTCTCAATTTCAATAAGCAAAATCTTAAATTCATATCATCGAAATAAAAAAGTGACCAAATCATCTTCTTCTTTTTGTTGTCCACACTAATTAAGTTTTTTTTATATATATAAATCCATAAAGTATTACTTTTCTTTTAATAGTGCTTCTTTGGATCATTTAACTTTTTAATAGAAAATATTTTTTTTACAAAAAAGTCAGTTACATGCTCTTATTTTTAATTGAATCCAATCATTAAATTTTCATTTCTATTCTACTATTGAATCTAACAAACCATTTGTCTTCAAAATGGTATTAATGAATTTTGTACAAAAGCAAAAATTAAATTATCTTTCAAATATTAGATTTAGAACAAAGAGAAACATAGAAAGTGAGTTTTTTTCACCATTTTTTTTTTTTATGTCCGATCACTTATAATTTCTTTTTCTTATTGTTGGTATTTGTCTAAGGTTTAAAAATGTCTAAACATAGTTCAAAGATGGTTAAATAATTTTTCAGACTTCATTCAATGACTTGGTTGTGTATGAATTTATATGTTAACTATGAATGTTTTTTTTGTGAATGAAATGAATTTTGTATTAATATTTGAATTTATATGGATTTGATGGTATATATATTGAAGAACATGGGTTTTATAGTAGGTGTTTATATTAAACCCAAAATAGTGTAAAAACATAAGCCAAGTGTATTATGGCGCTTTAAAGTGCCACAAAAATTGCCAATATTTGGTGTACTGCGGCGAATTTTAATGCCACTATATTGCAGCACTTCAAAGTGCCACAATATGCATAGTGGAGTGCCTCGAAGTGAGATATGTAACAAGTTCAAGTAATACAGACATAAGTGTAGTGAGTTCGAGTTAATTGGACGTAAGTGGAGAGTATTGAGTTCGAGTTAATCAGATGTAAGTGAAGAATAGCGAGGCCGAGTTAATCGGACTTAAGTACAGAATAGTGAGTTCGAGTTAATCGGACTTAAGTGTAGAATTGGTGGAGAAACCGAGTTGGTGGAGAACCAAAATCGGTGGGAAACCGATCTGATGGAGAAACCAATCTGAGACCGAGACAACTGTAGTCTACTATAATACCCGTAATCTGATTGTGAACGAACATGATGTTTTCTGTTTGTTTGACCTTCGTTGGTTCAAGTTTGGGGTGTGTTTGAGGCTCTTTGATGATGAAATAATAGTATTTTTTTTACCGTATGGAAGAAACTTGCTAGAGAAAGTCGAATGTCAAAATTCGGAGGTCAGTTCTGGAAAGAGGAAGCTGAAAAACTTTAGAAACCGGTTTGTACAAGTCTAACACAAAGCTTGAGTTTGGTGAACCAATTGGTCAAATATAAGTCAAAACTGGTGGTTTGTGAAGAAACTCATATGTACAAGCAAAAATTTAGAATTCTGACCCCGGATTTGAAATGAGTACATCATAAAACCTTAGGAATCGGTCTTATTGGATTCGAAACCAGATTAAAAATAGCTAAATCTGATGGTCAAAGTGGTGAACCAGTTGGTCAAACCTTGTTAAACCAGCTGGCTTGAGTCAACTGAATGGTGATGATGTGGCACCTAAGTGTCACTTAAGTGGTGATGACATGGCGACCGGGTGGTGATGAGGTGGCACTGACAATGGCACTTAGGTAACGCTGATGCCACATGTTGATGTCATGCTAACGTCACTTGCTGACTAGGTGTTGACAAACCATTGGGGAGTTGACACATGGACTTGTTATCGTTGTCGATTTGACCGATCGTTTTTCGATGGTTGGAGTGTCAGTTGGTCGTGAAAGTTCGTTGGCGAGCTCGGGGGAGGATGTAGAGAAACCTTGTAGTGGTGGCTGCGGCTTTTGATGGCCGGATTTTCATAGATCGTCACTCAAAGTTTATTTTTCGACGAAGATCTGGGATGTCTCGGGATGGTTTTTCGACTTTTGATCATTGTAAAATTTTGCACACTTGTAGATCGGAGTCCGACCAAACTGGCTATTTGACTTTATCTGAACTTTGATAGCTGGATTTTGACAGATCTGACAATCAAAATTTTGTTTTCCCAACGAACTTTAATTGTTCCGATAGAGGACTTTCCGACCTCTGATCGCCGTGAAGCTTTGAAGACATGTAGATTTAAGGACAGAGAATCTATTTTTATGGGTTGATATGAATTTTGATGATCGAATTTTGATAGATTTGACGGTCAAAATTTTGTTTTCCCGACGAACTTTAACAGTTCCAATGGAGGACTTTCTGATGCCTGATCATCTTGAAACTTTATGGATGATAGATATGGAGGTGGAGAACGTAGTGGTGTACTCCGATTGTATCGTTGACGATTGGATTTTTACGTATATGACTGTAAAGATCTTGTGTTCGATGATATTTTGGTGGTATACATTAACCTTTTTAGATCTGATGAGATAGTGTTTTATTGCAGTTTTGGATCAATGGCTCATCTTTAACAACATATTTAGAAAATATTTTGTTGTTCCCACAAACAGTGTCATCTGTTGATGCTGAAAATTTGTCTCCCGGATCCCTGCGTAAATGAAAGACACGTAAACTAAAAGGTCATTCGAGTTGTGCTTCGGGACTCTTCAACGCCCAAGGCAATCATGTGAAAGAACAATGGGAGAATAATAAAAATATATATTTGTAAGAATTGTCTATTGTGAATTGTAAATGTGCACGTTTTATGTGAAAGTCCTCTTATATAGTGTTTTGGAGTGTTAAAGTATTATTGAGAGATCGGTGTGAAATTATAATTATGCCCCTTACCACGTGTAGTGATTTAATTGGTTTATTTGTTTGAGTTGCGAAATTATCCTTTTGCCCTTGAAAGTTGTCACGTGTTGTAATATTATTTAAAAGAATTTTCTTCTACATCATTTATATATATATATATACACACACATTGTATCCTAATATTTTATATAAAAAAACTGAAAATAATTTTTGTTTACATTGACACAAAAATTTATTGTATCCCAATATCTAATATAAAATATTCAAAAATAACAACCAGATCAAATTAAGTAGTTTGGTCCATTGTTGGGCTAAGGCCATCAGAGTCCAATCAGCCTCCTCAATGTTTATATCTCCATCAACCTTTTTTTTCTTTTTTTTTAATCTTTCCTGGATAAAATATTTCCTTAAACTTTGATCTCCTTTATCCGATTCTGATTCTGAAAAATCTGAACGATTTAACTTTTACCAGCCAAATTCCAACTCAAAAGTAAAATAGCCAAAACCAGGAAAATTCCCTTCATACAATCCAATCGTTAAAGCCAAACTCCAATGAAGCAGCCACAACACGAGTACACGACTTTTATTTTTATTTTATTACTACACGACTTTTATTTTACCAATTTCTTCGAATTATCAAACTCATTAAAACAGCGGCATCATAAATAAGTATTATAATCTGAAACTCCTAAAATCCCACCCAGCTCATGGGCTCCGTTTCTGCTCGATAATGGCCGACGCAAATTCCAATTCTACCCTTGAATCCCACGACCACGAGCGCGTCAGGCTCAACGTGGGCGGCAAGCTCTTCGAGACCACCGTGTCAACGATCCAATCGGGCGGCGCGGACTCGCTCCTAGCCACCCTCTCCAACCGGCCAAGTCACGACCCGAACCCGGTCTTCATAGACCGAGACCCGGAGATCTTCTCGGTCCTCCTCTCCCTCCTCCGCTCTAACCGCCTCCCCTCCACCTCGCGCCGGTTCTCCAATCAGGAACTCGCAGAAGAGGCCCTCTACTACGGCATCGAATCTCACCTCCGCTTGGCGATGTCTGCGCCGCCACTTATCGGGATCGACGCATCTGTCGTAGCCACCATCCGCCCAGCCGCTGACGGCCTTCCCTCCGCCTTCACCGCCGCCTTGGGAGACGGCTCTGTCTGGATCGCCCACGGTGGCCAGATCTCCGTATACGATTGGAACCTATCCCACGCCGGCACCGTCCGCACGCACCTCGACGAAATCAACTCGATAAGACATGTTTGGTCCGAGGTCGCCGCGGTCGGATCTGAATCCGTCGCGGGGCTCCACTTCTACGACCTCTCCGGGGGGCGCCACGTCGGGTCAACCCATTGGATCGATCCGTCCGATCCAAGGATCTACAAGGCCCGAGTGGCTGCCATCGCCGACTCGCCGAGCTCTGTCTTCGCGTCGTTCGATTGCCCACACAGGGAAAACTGCGTGCTCCTGATCGACAAATCGACGCTCCAGACCTCTTCGGTTCTCTGGCGGCAATCGGGTAGCTCCGCGAAGACTATGGTGGCGGGAAAGCTGACGTGGATGCCGGTGAACGGGCTGCTCGTCGGGAGCGCTGTCACGTGCGGGGCGTTTGGATACTCGGGGTACATCAGGATGTGGGATCCCAGGTCTGGAGAGGTGGTTTGGGAGACGAACGAGCCAGGTTCGGGACGAAGCAGCAGGTTCGGGGACTCTTTCGCTGACGTGGAAGTAGACGTGGAGGAGATGACCCTGTTCAAGATCTGTTCTAAGTCCGGGGATTTGGCAGTGGCAGATATGCGTAACTTAGGTGAAGATCCGTGGATATATTTGAAAGACAAGAATCCAAGCATGAGGAGCACCGTTCGTGGTAGCAACAGTGTAATACACTGTTATAAAAAGCAAGTGTTTGTAGGGAGAGATGGAGGATTAGAGGTGTGGTCAATGGCTGAGGAGAGAGAGAGTAGTGGTGGGATTAGTGAGGGTTTGTATAGGAGGAATTTTGTGGATAGAGTGGAGGATTCAGAGAGAGGGATAATAAGGAAAATTGAAGGTGGTGGAGATAGGCTGTTTGTTAGTAGAGAAGATGTTGAGGGGATTGAGGTGTGGGAAAGTTCTAATTACTCAGCGGCAATTTCTGTTTTGTAATACCAAAAATAAAAGATGAAAGTTCCATTTTTGGTATGAGAATTGGGTCTCAAAACAGGTTTGTGTTCTGTTCTTGATAAGTTTTTCTTTTTCGTGGTGTTGTTTTGTAAGGTTCATGTTCATTATATAAAACCTGATACCATTTTGATCCGTAATTGCAGCATTTGTTAGCAGCTTTGAGGTACAATCTGCGAGAGCATGCTCTGGCTCCCTCATAAAACAATAGAAGGGTAGGAAGAGGGAAGTTTAGGCTTCCATTCTTGCTGTTCATGTGGTTTGCTCGTTCAACAAAGAAAGTGTTTCCAAGGGAGCAAATGGTTCCCCAAATAATGGAGGTAATGAACTAGGGAATTATTTGTACCATGATTTTGCCGTATTTAATTTCTATCACTATGCAAAGTGATGGAGGACACAGATAAACAGTAGAATTAAGGATATAGGGGAAATATTTTAATTATAAGAATAATTATGTAATTGATTATATTAGGAGCATTTATACTATGGTTTAAATGAATTCCATAGTTTTTGTGAAATTCATTTGAATTCTATAAGATATTTTGGTTTGTTAATAAAGTGTAGAATTCATTTACAAATGAATTGGTCATATGTTTGGTTTAGCAATAAAACAATAGAATTGATTTACAAATGAATTATAGTAAAATTGAGTAAGGTTTGGACAAATTTTTGTCAAAATTAATAGAATTTGCAAATGAACTCTAGATTTGAGCTTGTTTGAATTAAAATGATAAACTTGCTCTTTTTGATAGTCTTATGTATTTATTTTTAGGTCTCTTTTCTCCATCTTTGTTATCTCTTTCTAGTCAAAATATAATCAAAATCTCTTTTTTCATCATATTACTTATTGGATTTTTGGTATTTTGCAAGAAAAATTATAATTGTCTTTAGTTCCTTTTTATGTTAAAAATGGATGGGGACTTCTGAATTGTGTGAATCAATTTCTTATAACTGGTATTTTATATATATATATATATATATATATATATATATTGTGAATTAATGTATTCGTTTGTTTGCTATATTATGATCTATATTGGGTAGTAATTTTTTTTCTTTTTACTAAAAAAAAAAGGAGTAAAAAAGCCATGAGAGGAAAAAAAAACTATTAAGTGTTATGAAATTATTTACTTATGTTAAGAATATTTAAGTAAAAACTTGGTAAATGAATTCAATTTTTAATTGATTCTAAACATAAAATTCAATTCAATTATAGTGTTTAATAAAATTATATTAAACATGAAAATTCATTTAAGTTCATTTGTAAATGTATTTTAGTTTCAATTTATTTGAAAATTAAATGTTAATTCATTTGCAAATGAATTATAATTTCAATTCATTTCTATACTTCAGTTCATACCAAACGGAGTGTTAGAGTTTAATTATGTTTAGTTAATTAATTTTTTATTTAAGTTTCCTTATAAATTTAGGACTAAGGTTTTAAGATATCTATATAAGAAACGTCTCTATGCTATTTTCGGCAACTTAGAATTAATAATTAGATTATTAAAATCAAAACAACTTTGTGATTGAGTTTGTTATTCGTGTCATGTGATTTGGTTGCGGTGTTCTTCGCGTGTATATGATTTGGATTGCGATTTTTATGTGATTTGAGAATATCCATATGATTTGGATCAATCTATTTTTAATTTCTTGACTACTTTTCTGCGTCACCTATTTTTCTTTTGCGGTTCTGAAGTTTGAGTTGGTAATATGATTGCAACTTTGTCTAGGCACCTGTAATTCAAAAAAGAAAATGAACTCCATACAGATCCATTCTTTGTTTTCATTTTTATACAAAATAGAAAACGTAGTGAAAATATTTTTGGTGGCTGAAATCAGAAAACATTTCTAAGAATGAAAATGAAAAAGGAGCCAAATTCAAAAACAGAACATTTTTCAACACCAAACGTTAGTTATGAAGAAACTTGACAAGAAAAACAGAATACTCGAGGCAGTTGGTACGAGGCTTCAAATCAGAAGCAAGTTCTTTTCTCTCATACAACTGGTAGCATTCCTTGGGCACTAGTAAAACATCTTGGAGGAAGAGGCAACGAAGACCACACAAATTGTGGTGAGTGGACTCCCTTCTGGTTTTTCATCTTTGCAAGAAAATGAACCACTCAAGAATATCACCGTTGCTGCCACTTCACATATGGCTGGGACCCCAAATCTAAGAGACCATGGCTCTACATAAGGGAGTGTTATGGCAGCAACTAAAATGACAATGATATTTCCCAAATTGCCAATAATAAAGTTTTTATTGATGCCTGGATCATTTTATTGTTTATCTATTTGTTTGTCCATGAAAACTTCTAACGAAGTTGTGTAGAAGAGGATTTTACGTTCTTCCCCAATGCATTCAGGCTCGAATGCAGTGCAGGTGCCGGTAGAATTAGAAAGGACAGGTAGTGTTGACATTAACAAAAATCCAAATCCTTGAACGCCAGAGGCTAAGTTCTGAATATACGGTATATATGTTACAATTAATGAGCATAAATACTGAATATTGATAATTATAACATGAATCTATGAGTATAAGAATCTCACAATGCTGCAGGCAAAGCTTGAGAGGAAGAGCATCCAAAAGTAACCCATAAATGTGTTTGAAAAATCAGTATTAAAGGTTAATTTTGGATTATTTTAAGATGTAAATTAAAGCTAATTAATAGTCATTAAAAAGCTTTTAATTAGATTTTTTCAATAAATTTCAAATTGTAGATTTAATGGGTATTAATTTTGGTTCAAGATGAAATCTTACTATAAGGTTTAATGAGACTTAAAGAAAAGTAATCATTAAGCTAGCGATGAAAATAACGGATTGTTTGAAAATCTATTTGACTTTGTCTTATTTTAACAAGAATAGAAAAAGTAAGGTGTTTTATATGTATTTACTTGGGTTTGGGTATATTTCCTGTACCATTTGAAAAAGTATTTCTACACTTATAAATGCTCAATTCTCCCTAGTTTTCAGTTTATGAATTTTAATTCTTTTCTTCCCTCATTCTCACTCAAAACTCTGTCAAAATATTCTTATTATTTTAAAACAGAATTAAATTAAAAAATTTTAGATTTTACTATCTGCAGATTTCAAAAGAATTTTAGCAATATCGTAAAAAATTATTCATTTGCAACCCATAACAAACTTGTTTATATAAATAAAAATAAATAAAACTTTAAAAATAATGTTTAAAACACAAATCTTTAAATTTTGATTCGCATATTCTATTTCACTTATAAAATTTCATAACAAAATACATAAACAAGAAACTGCATTCCTAAGTACACAACAGCCGATAAACCTATAAACACGTTGATAATTGCAGCAGCATGCATAAAATTAGGCGCTTATACATTTGTTAAGTAGTCATCACCAACCATAGCTCGTACCACGATAGTACGAAAGCCAATGATAGAACTGCCAATTCAAGGAGACAGGGTAAATAATTAATGATGTACAGTAATAATTTAAGCTTTAGTGCACTTATTTTCTAAGGATTCTCACTAACATAGCTATAACAGTGAGGCATTCAGGTATTAGTTTCTAAAACCTGCAAAGTAATGGAAGAATGTAGTTGGAAAATGATGAGTAGTAATAAATTAATTATAAAAGAGAAAGTTCAACAGAATTTCTCTCAGTACACTTACCCATGACTTTCAAGAAGGATGCCATTTCAACTTCCAACGGCCTCTCACTTTAAATGAAAACAAGAAGAGAAGAATTCTGTGTTCTACAATAGCTATAACAAAACCATAATAAACAAAATGCTCATTACAGACCAACTTTGACGTAGTAGAAGTACAATCTTAATGAGCTAAATTAACACAAGGAAAAAGAGAAAGAAGTTGCTGCAAGAAATTTAAGAAGAGGAGTACTAATTTGATAAAATTAATTTGAAACCTCCAAAAAATGTGAAGAGTCATATAATGGAATATCTTGGATTAATTAAAAGTATACAGTGCATCAAGTACTGTATACTCACCATTCTCAATGGGTGTTTTAATGCCAATTTTATCTATCCATTTTTTTTGGTCCGTTTCTCTCCTCTTTATAATTGCCTTTCAAAGCTTTGATGAATTTTTCGAATCTTTCTTAGCATTTCAGGCAACTGAAACTTGCTGATCAAGTGGGACCTTTTAAGGTTGATGTGTTATTAATTTATATGACTGAAAAATATATAAAAATTTGATTCTTTTTCTCATGAGAGCTTTTCTGCTACCTTCTTCAAGTTAGGTAAAAGATGCTTACAGTGATGAAGTAAAGCTCAACCATTCGCTTTTGGAATTTTGTTCCCATTGTACGTCAGAAGGTGTGGATTCAAAGTTATTAACGAGAGGCCTTGATTTCTTGAGTGATAATTTTTTTTTCTTGTTGTTTTTCTTTTGGTATAATAGAGAGACAAAATTTTAAATTTCTGTTACAAGACAAATTAGATAAGAAAATGAAAAATTAAAATTTTCAAATGCTTCTTACTGATACAGGAGTTATGTTTGTAATCTAAAATCCCAAATAATTTTTACTAGAAAATTGGTTTCATTTCCAAGGGAGAGAATTACCTTTTTTTTTTTTTTTTTTTTTATAAAAATAAGAGAGAGACTGAAGAAGAGGAGACAGAGAAGAGGAGTTACTTTCCTATTAGGTTTAAATGCAAAAAAAAAAAAAAAAAAAAAAAAAAAAAAAAACCCAAGTTTAAGGTCAGGTAACACTTTAACCCCTAAGTTTTGCAAAGGGGTAATTTAACCCTTGAGTTTCATAAATAGAAACAATCTATCCCCTCACCTAAATTCCGACCATAATCCGATCAAAAGCTTACCGAAAATTTTAAAAAAAAATAATATAAATGCCACATCAACTCCTTCACTCCCCAACCCACGTGTGACAAACAAAAAACAAGAAAAAAAATCCTTCTCTACCCAAAACTAAACTCTCTCTCTGCTCAAACCCATTTCCCTCTCAAAATCTCTGGTTTGGTGAACCCTTGGAATGAGGAGTCTAGCAGCGACGGGAACATGATGGTTCCCTTGGGGATCGTGTAGGACTTGGTCAACGGGAAGTCTTCGACGGAGATGTGGGGGACCAATGTCGCCGGAGACCTCCTCTAGGAACTTCGCGAAAATCTCAAGGTGTGAGTCGAGGAGGGAAACAGCCACAGGAGGGACGACGTGGAGGCGTCTTGAGCTGCGAAGAGGAACCCGCTGATCTCCTCGTTGCTAGAATGCGATAGCTGCGTTTCTCTGATGGAGGCGATTTCCTTCACAATCTCTTGAGGGATGTCGGTTCCTCGCTGGCAGCCATCAATGCAGTTGGCAAGGGTCTTTGCGAGGCGGTCAATGTCGAGGGTCTTTCTTATTATCTGCCTAAGGACTTGCTTAAGCTCTCAATATACTTCAGGAATATCATGGCAATATTGGTGATCTAGACGGGCCAGAAGAGATGGAGCGAGCACAGGCAAGAATCCATAAATTTTTCTCAGCTTTTTTATTATTGTGATTTTTTCAATTGGGATGTATGGCTTGGGAAAGTTTAGTGCTGTTGAACTACGATTTAGGGACTGATGCCTCTTATATTATTTTGTGGTTGATTAAGCTTCTAAGGACAAGAAGTACTTCTAGTTTAAAGAATTAAGCACGACAAAAGGGTAAAAAGTTAATTGAAATGCAATTATATGCAGTATATCATTTAGATGCATTTTTCGGAAATTTGTTCACCATAGTTGAGAGGGAGAGAGCTTAAGGATTTTGAGAGAGGCGGGTTTGAGCAAAGAGAGAGACGGGTTTGGTATTTGAGAGAGCCGATTTTTTTCTTGTTTTTGTTTAGCACATGTGGAGAGAGCTGATGTGGCATGTATATCAATTTTTAAAAAATTTCCGGTAAGTTTTTTATCGGATTATGATCGGAATATGGGTGAGAGGATAGATTGCTCCTATTTATGAAATTCAGGGGTTAAATTTCCTCTTTTCAAAACTGAGCGGTTAAAGTGCTCTTCCTATAATATAATAAATCGAGATTTATTATTTAACCTTTAACTTATACAATAGTAGAATTAAAGTTTTTATTTATGAGAAATATTTTAATTATGAGAATAATTATGTAATTGACAATATTAGAGGTATTTAGAGTTTACTTATGTATAATTGATTAATTTTCTTATTTAAGCTTTATTATCAGTTTAGACTAAGATTTTAAGATATTTATATAAGAGAATTTCTTATTTTATTTTCGGTAACTTAGAATTAAAAATAAGATTATTGAAATCAAAACAACTTTGTGATTGAGTTTATTATTCATGCCATGTGATTTGATTGTGGTGTTCTTTGCGTACATGTGATTTGGATTGCAATTTTCATATAATTTGAAAAGATCCCTGAGATTTGAATCAATCTATATTTAATTTCTTGTATTACTGTTTTCTTGGCTACTATTATGCATCACAAAGTCTGCCATCTATTTTTCCTTTGCTGCTCTAAAGTTTGAGTTGGTAATGTGATTGCAACTTTGTCTAGGCACCAGTAATTCAAAAAAGAAAATGAACTCCTTACATATCCGTTCTTTGTTTTCAATTTTACGTAAAATAGAAAACGAAGTGAAAATATTTTTGGTGGCTGAAATCAAAAAATATTTCTAAGAATGAAAATGGAAAACGAGCCAAATTCAAAAACGGAAAACGTTGTTCAAAACGAAATGTTAATTATGAAGAAACTTGACAAAAACAAAAAACAGAATATCCGAGGCCGTTGCTTCAAATCAAAAGCAAAGTTCGTGTCTCTCATACTACTGGTAGCATTCCCTGTGCACTAGTAAAACATCTTGGAGGTAGAGGCAGCAAAGATCCTACAAATTGTGGTGAGTTGACTCCCTTTTGGTTTTTCCTTTTTGTAAGAAAATGAACCACTCAAGAATATCATCTTTGCTACCACTTCACATATGGCTAGGACCCCAGATCTAAGAGACCATGGCTCTACATAAGGGAGTGTTATGGCAACAACTAAAATGACTGATATTTCCCAAGTTTCCAATAATAAAGCTTTTATTGATGCTTGGATTATTTTATTGTTTATCTATTTGTTTGTCCATGAAAACTCCTAATGAAGTTGTGTGACCAAATATTCCCATAGCTATTAGAGGTAATGTCATGTAGAAGAGGATTTTTTGTTCTTCCTCAATGCATTCAGGCTTGTATGCAGTGCAAGTACCGGTAGCTTTAGAAAGGACTGGTGGTGTTGACATTAACAAAAATCCAAATCCATGAACACCAGAGGCCAAGTTCTTCATATACGGTATATATGTTACAATTAATGAGCATAAATATTGAATATTGATAATTATAACATGAATCTATGAGTATAAGAATCTCACAATGCTGCAGGCAAAGCTTGAGAGGAAGAGCATCCAAAAGTAACCCATAAATTTGTTTGAAAAATCAGTATTAAAGGTTGATTTCAGAACATTTTAAGGTTTAAATTAAAGCTAATTAATGGTCATTGAAAGACCTTTAATTAGGTGTTTTCAATAAATCTCAAGTTGAAGATTTAATGGGTATTCATTTTAGTTCAAGATGGAACCTTAATATAAGGTTTAATAAGGCTCAAAGAGGGTCAATAATTAAACATAAAATGAGAGTAAATGGTTATTTGAAAACCCAATTGACTTTGTTCCACGTTAACAAGAAAAGAAAAAGTAAAGTGCTCTATAAACCTTTACTTGGATTTTAATTTACTTGTGTTGTAAAAAGGATGCATTGGTGTTTTAGGCACACTTTGTACTTCACATAGAAACCCTCGCCTTGAACCCATCTATGTTTGAGTTTGGGTATATCTCTTTGGACAAAATCTGGACCAATAAAATCAAAAGGCACCTAGTTGAAATTAGATTTAAACAAATGGGTGAGAGGTTTTAATATGGTCATAATTGTTTTTTAAACCTATAAATGCCTGATTCTCCCTAGTTTTCAGTTTATGAATTTTAATTCTTTTCTTCCCTCTTTCTCTCTCAAAAATCTGTCAAAATATTCTTGTTATTTCAAAGTAAAATTAAATCTGAAATTCTTTAGATTTTGTTATCTGCAGACTTCAAACAAAAATTTGGTTGTATCTTAGAGGACGATTTGTCTGCAACCCATAATAAACTTGTTTAGCCTTAAAGTCAAAGTTTAAAACACACCTCTAAGTCTTGATTCGTACATTCTTATTCATCTATAAAATTTCATAACAAAATGCATCAACAAGAAATTGCATTCCTAAGTACACAACTGAAAAACCCATGAACACATTGATAATTGCAGTAGCATGTGTGAAATTAGGCTTCCATACATTTGTTAAGTATGCCATCATCATTCATCAACCATCGCTTTAAAATTTTGTAAATGAGAATCAAGACTTAGAGGCATGTTGTAAACACTATTTTTAAGACTTTATTCATCCTCACTTGTACAAACAAGTATGCTATGGATTGCAGACGAATAGTCCTCCAGGATACAACCAAGTCTGATTTTTTTTTTTGATTTAAATGGATTCCTTTTGATTTATAATATGCGATTTGTTAAAACCATATACCCGAACCCGAACAATGGACAAGGGGGGTGAGGGCTCCTCTGCGAGGATGCGCACGTACGAAGTTCGCCTAAAGTGTCAATGGGACTTTGTGAGGCGACCAGGCTTAGGCCAGGGCACGAACGCGGTGCAACGCACTGTGAGCCTTCACTCTATCCCTTTTATTAAACAAAAGTAGATAAGAATCCCAAGTAAATGCTTATATAGTATTTTACTTTTTCTTTTCTTATCAATGTGGGACAAAACCAATTTGTGTTTTCAAACAACCCTTTATTTTATTTTAAGCTCATTTATTAAGATTCATTTTGAACCAAAAATAATATCTATTAAATCGCCAACTTGACTTTTATTGAATGTACTTAATTAAAGGTCTTTTAATGACAATTGATTAGATTATATTAAGATCTTAAAATGATCCAAAATCAGCTCTTAAAGCTGATTTTTCTACCAGAAATCCCATGAAAGAACTACCAATTCAAGAAGAAAGGGTAACTAATTAATAATGTACGGTAACAATTTAAGTTTTAGTGCACTAATTATCTAAGGATTCTCACTAACATAGATACAAACATTAAGGTATTAGTTTCTAAAACCAGTAACGTAATGGAAGTATCTACACTACAAGAAAACTGCTTATCACTGACGGATTTTTCCCGTGGGTGAAGGGTCCTCTGCCTTCAATAATACTTATCACTGAGGTAATTCCCTCGGTGATAATCCCCTCGGTGATAACCCCATCGGTGTTAAGCCCCTTAGTAATACCATTTTTACCGAGGGCCAAATGATTCCCTCGGTGATTGGTTATCACCGACGACTATCAGCGAGCGAAGAGTCCCTTAGTGATAGTGTTTTTAAAAAAAAATTTAATTTTTGTGTATTTTTAAAATAATATTAAAATAATCTGACCAACACCAAGGGATGAATACCTCAGTAATAATAGTACTTATCACTGAGGGATTCATCCTTCGGTAATAATAGTACTTATCATCGAGGGATTCATCCCTCGATAAAGTGTTGTTTTTATTTAAAAAAATGGACTAAGCTCAACACCGATGGATGTGTCCCTCGGTGATAATGACAACAATCCCTTGGTATTAATGTGTAATACTATCACCGAGGGATCAATCCCTTGGTGATAGTAATTAATTTCTAAATATTTTTATTTATTTTTCGATTTTCCCTGTTAAAACATATTCAACCTTCTTCAAATATATTTAAAAAATACAGAATACAACGAAATCAAGAATACAAAATATTTCATAAATTAATAAAATATAATATAAGAATGAAAATGCAATCGATAATTGAATATTCCCCGCTAAAAAAAACCGAATATTCCAAAAATTCTAAACACAAATGTCTAAAAATAAAACTATGGGTCAGCTAGGTGTGTGTCACCATCGGGATCCAAATGCTCGGCATACTCCTCTGCAACCGGATTCTATATATAGAAAATAACATGGTCATATATATATGTAAACCAAAACAGAAACTAAATAATTTATGAAAGTAAAACCCGCTAAGTTATATACTCTGTGAGTCCGCCTCGTCCGTTACATTCTACTAAATGGAAGTGATGGTAAACTCGCCTCGTCTGTTACCTAAGTTATCTACTTTTTTTTTTTTTTTACCTTAAAACCGCTAAGTTATGTATTTTTTCAAACCAAAATCTCTCGAGTTTGTAACTAGTGATCCAGAATGGATTCGTTTTTGTTCCCACAAGTTATGTTCTACTAAACGGAAATGATGGTAAACCTGCCTCGTCCGTTACCTAAGTTATCTACTTTTTTTTTTTAGCTTAAAACTACTAAGTTATATACTTTTTGAGTCCGAAACCTCTCAGGTTTGTAACCAGTTATTCGAAATGGATTCCAATTGTTCCTATAAGTTACATTCTACCAAACGAACGTGATGGTAAACCCGTCTCGTCCGTTAGCTATGCTATCTACTTTTTGACCTTAAAATCGCTAAGTTATATACTTTTTCATACCGAAACCTTTCGTGTTTGTAATTGGTGATCTGAAATGGATTCTTTTGTTCCCATAAGTTACATTCTACTAAATGGACGTGACAGTAAACCCACCTCATCCGTTACCTAAGTTATCTACTTTTTTTACTTTAAAACTGCTAAGTTATATTCTTTTTGAGTCCAAAAACTCTCGAGTTTGTAACCAGTGATCCAAAATAGATTTTGTTTATTCCCACAAGTTACATTCTACCAAACAGACGTGATGGTAAACCTGCCTCATCCGTTACCTATGTTATCTACATTTTTCACCTTAAAATCATTAAGTTATATACTTTTTGAGCTCGAAACCTTTCGGGTTTGTAACTGGTGATCCAAAATGGATTCTGTTTTTTTCCCACAAGTTACATTCTACCAAACAGATGTGATGATAAACCCACCTCATCCGTTACCTAAGTTATCTACT
Organism: Bretschneidera sinensis; assembly: GCA_023935145.1. NCBI lineage: Eukaryota > Viridiplantae > Streptophyta > Magnoliopsida > Brassicales > Akaniaceae > Bretschneidera > Bretschneidera sinensis. The sequence goes on along the minus strand of CM043700.1, from coordinate 68,638,313 downwards.
TTTTTTTTAACCTTAAAATCACTAAGTTATATACTTTTTAAGTCCAAAATCTCTCGGGTTTGTAACCGGTGATCCGAAATGATTTCCGTGTATGCCCATAAGTTACATTCTACTAAATAGACTTGATAGTAAACCCACCTCATCTGTTATCTAATTCATCTACTTTCTCTACTTTAAAATCGTCACGGTTGGTAACTAATAATGTAAAAAAGTTCAATGTGTTTTACTTACATCGGGTCATGTGGTAGGATCCGCCCTAGAACCTCTTCGGATCGATGTCTGTTGCAATATCTGCTCCATGGCCTCGAGAGATGAATGCATGTCATCTGCCCTAGCATTCACTCGTGCCAACTGTGACTGAAGCTACTCAATTCTTGACCTATCATCATCTATTCATTATTGCATCGCGCTGACATCAACAACAGGTCTGAATCGTGATGCAGTGGATCTGACAGAGGAACTACTACTACCCAAAGAGCTGGTAACAAAGGGGCAACTATATATCATGCCGTCGAATCGGTAAAATCACCCATTCTTCAGCCCACCTGATGTATGCAACCACTCAGCGGTGTTGATATCAGGCTGTGAGGATGCCTCAATCTAGCCACCACTCTTATCTCGAACACATTGGTTATTAGTTTCCTACATTACAAACAAATTTATATGATTAATAACGTTTTCCCAAACTATATTAAAATCAACAATTATTTTGCATATAAGTAAAAAATACATTTTCTACATACCATCGTGTCCCTAGACTTGTTATCGACGTAATCACTTGTCCCAGATTGACCCTTGTGCATCCTATTAAACACCTCAATAGGTGTGACATATTTGCCTAACTTTTGGGACTGCACATTACAATTTGTCATGAAAAATGAATTTATATATATACATGTATAAGTGTAGAGAAAAAAAAAAAGAAAACATATACCAATACACTCGCATGGGCGTCCATGTTGATGGACCCTTCAACATGGTGAACACACCAATCATCACCTGACCATCTATTCACCGACGCAGCATTGGAGCAATGAGTCCTTGTGTCTGATGCCCAAAAATTAACAAAATATTCCAGTGCTCAGTGGGGATCTTGTGCCCTCTACTCTCGTCATCCCCACTCCAACCATACTAGTTTTCTTTATCCTCGCTTCACTGCTGCTTATACTTATCCCGCAATTCATTCATCCAGTCAGTGTGATGAGCCGTAACGATCCTATCATGGACAGACCTAGCAGACTCAAGCTTTTTGGGGGGTTGCAAAAGTGTAATGCATCTAAGAAACAACCAAAATATGATTAGTTTTCAATTATTTTATATATAGTACAATCATAGAATATTATAACAGTAAAACTAAAACAAATTAATTGAGAAAAAAGTAATACCAAAAAATTACCCCAAATAGAGTTCGAGATGTTGGTAGTGTATTGATAGTAATTGTTCCATGGGCTATTCATGTGCTTCCTCACTTGAGTCGAAATGTTTTTGGAGTTATCTTTGCACCCATAGAATTTACTACATTCATAAAAAAAAATAAGTACATTAGTTGATATGTGACATGTATTAATGTAAATTAATAACATGAATAATATACAATGAACATGTATGAACACCTATCGCTCAATATGACCAAAAGCTTCTTTTGAGCTCATAGAAGCTTCTCTCTGTTTGGTCCTCTGACCCGACGGGTGACTGGAGGGGCTTGAGAAGTCCCGACCTCCACCTCTGCATAAAAGAATGTATAATGGCATATTAAATAATATATTATTTAAAAATTACTTTAAATTAACAGAAGAATGCATAATTAAATAAAAACACAAAAGTGAATCCTACCCTTTGGCGTAGTAGCCTCGGGACCTCTAGTGGCACGGCTAGGCTTGTACGACCTCATCCATGACCTCTGCCCTCTGCACCTCTAAGTTCTTGACCTTTGCTTCGTGGGATCCTATGTTCCAAGAAAAGTTAGAAATGTGAATACATGACAATTGATACAATCTGTTTAAAAACTAGCTCATGCAAATGACAATAAAGAAATTATACAATATATAGAATTTGTTAGTCATGCAACACATATAATTCTCATCATCTATGAAAAAAAAAAAAAATCTTACCATTAACTAATCAAAATCCATGTTAGTATTAGAGTTATCATCATCATCATCCTCGTCATCATAATCATCATCGTCACCATCTGCCTCTTCTTATTCTTATTCTTGTTCTTCTTCCCCTTCTTCATCTCCTTCTCTTTCTCCTTCTACTTCTCTTTACTCTTTTTCTCCTTCTCTTTCTCCTTCCTCTTCTTCTCCTTCTCTTCCTCCTTCTTCTTCTCTTTCTCCTTCTCTTTCTCCTTCCCAATCTTCTTCTTCTCCTTCTTCTTCTTCTTCTTTTCCTTCTCTTTCTTCTTATTCTTCTTATTCTTTTTCTCCTTATTTTTCTCTTTCTTCTTTTTCTCCTTCTTATTCTCTTTCTTTTCTCCTTCTTCTTCTTCTTCTTTTTCTTCTTCTTCTTCCTCTTTAGAAAAAAAATAATTTGACCATTAACTAATTGATGTCCATGTTAGTATTAGAGTTATCATCATCATCATCCTCATCATCATCATCATCATTGTCACCATCTGCCTTTTCTTATTCTTATTCTTCTTGGTTTTGTTCTTTTTCCCCTTCTCTATCTTATTCTCTTTCTCCATCTCCTTCTTTTTCTCCTTCTCTTTACTCTTTTTCTTCTTCTCTTTCTCCTTCTTCTTCTTCTTCTCCTTCTTCTTCTTCTTCTCCTTCTCTTCCTCCTTCTGCTTCTGCTTCTCCTTCTCTTTCTCCTTCCCATTCTTCTTCTCATTCTTTTCCTCCTTCTCCTTCTGCTTCTGCTTCTTCTTCTCTTTCTTCTTTTCCTTCTTCTTTTCCTTCTCCTGCTTCTTCTTCTTCTTCTTTTTCTTCTTCTTCTTCTCATTTTTTTTCTCCTTCTTCTTCTTCTCATTCTTCTCCTTATTCTTCTCTTTCTCCTTCTTCTTCTTATTCTTCTTATTCTTCTTCTTCTTCTTATTCTTCTTATTCTTCTTCTTTTTCTTATTCTCCTTCTTTTTCTCCATCTTCTCATTCTTCTTCTTATTTTTCTCCTTCTTCTTCTTCTTTTTCTTCTTTTTCTTCTTCTTCTTCTTCTTGTCCTTCTTGTCCTTCTTCTTATTCTTCTTCTCATTCTTTTCATTTTTCTTCTATTTCTTCTCCTCCTCCTTCTTCTTCTTCTTCTTCTTCTTCTTCTTCTCCTTCTTCTTCTTCTCCTTCTTCTTCTTCTTTAGAAAAAAAATAATTTGACCATTAACTAATTGATGTCCATGTTAGTATTAGAGTTATCATCATCATCATCCTCGTCAGCATCATCATCATTGTCACCATCTGCCTTTTCTTATTCTTGTTCTTCTTGGTCTTGTTCTTTTTCACCTTCTCCATCTCCTTCTCTTTCTCCATCTCCTTCTTCTTCTCATTCTCTTTATTCTTTTTCTCCTTCTCTTTCTCATTCTTTTTCTTCTCCTTCTTCTTCTTCTGCTTCTCCTTCTCTTTCTCCTTCCCATTCTTCTTCTCCTTCTTCTTCTTCTCCTTATCTTCCTCCTTCTCCTTCTGCTTCTGCTTCTCTTTCTCCTTCCCATTCTTTTTTTCCTTCTTCTTCTTCTTCTTCTTCTTTTTCTTCTTCTTCTTCTCTTTCTTCTTCTTTTTTTTTCTTCTTCTTCTTCTTCTTCTTATTCTTCTTCTTCTTCTCCTAGATTTATGCAGCACCTACAATTACTCTCCAACTTCTAAATCTCAAGAACACGATCAAATCTTGATCCCAGCATCATTCCTGAATCACCCTCAAGAACCCGATCAGATCTCTAACTTCTAAATCTCAAGAACATGATCAAATCTCGATCCCAACACCGTTCTTGAATCACCCTCAAGAACTCGATCAGATCTTAATCTCTACTCCGGTGAGAATATTTCGGTGAAATCTATGCCTTCTCTTTGTGTGAACCCCTTTGGCACCAGCCTAGCCTTATATCGGACTTCATCCCCTGGAGTGTTCCCTTCTTTGATCTTGTAAATCCACATACATTCCACAACTCTCTGTTTTTCTGGTTTGGGCACCCATTCCCAAAAGTTGTTCTTCCTCAAAGAATCCATTTCTTCCTCCATAGCTAGTTGCCATTTTGATGAATCCTTACATTCCATGGCATCCATGTAAGTTTTTGGTTCAACCCCTCTTTCTGAATAAGGAGCTGCTACATTAGAATTCGCAAAACCATATCTCAAAGGTGGTCTGACCACCCTCCTTTCTTGGTCCCTTGTGAGTTTATAATCGTTCTGATTTGCTACATCATCCCCTTCTAGTTCAGCCTCCTCTTGAGTGTCCTGAGCTTGGCCTTCATCAATGGGCTCTACCTAGTCTGAACCCTCTTGCTTTACTTGCTTTATCTGAACTGAATTTTCCTTGATGCTATGCTCCACAAATACCGGGCTGGTTTTCCCACTATCCCCTGCAGGGTTGGTTTTCTCCAAATAGGGAAATAACAATTCATTAAAAATGATATCCCTACTTATTATGAGTTTAGTCCCTTTTGGCTCTAAGGACCACAACCTATACCCCTTAACCCCATCATTATATCCTAGAAACACACATTTTCTAGACCTTGGGCTAAGTTTATCATCCTTTTGATGTGCAAATGCAGCACATCCAAAAGTCTTAAGGTTGTTTAACTGAGGGGGTTTCCCACTCCACATCTCCTCAAGAGTCTTAAGGTCTAAAGCCCTAGAGGGTGATCTATTAACCAAATATGCAGCAGTAGACATAACTTCCCCCCAAAAATATTTTGGCAAACCGGACCCAATTAACATGCACCTAACCTTTTCCATAAGGGTCCTATTTATCCTCTCTGCAGCTCCATTTTGCTGAGGGGTTTTTACAACCGTTCAATGTCTTAGAATCTCATTTAACTCACAAAATTTATTAAAATCCTTATTAAAAAATTTTAAGCCATTATCGGTTCTTAACACCTTAACTACCCTGCCCGTTTGAGTTTTCAGCAACTTTTTTCACACCACAAATTTATTCAAAGCATCTAATTTATTTTTAAGCAAATAAACCCAAACCTTTCTAGAATAATCATCAATTAAAGATATAAAATAAGCATTACCTCCCCTTGTTGGTGTTCTTGCTGGTCCCCAAAGATTTGTATGAATGTAGTTAAGAATACCCTTAGACTTGTGCACTCCGGTGTTGAAGCTGACCCGATGTTGCTTCCCAAGAACACAACATTCGCAGAAATCAAGTTTCTCTACCTTGTCACCACCAAGTAGACCATCCTAGCTGAGAACTTGCACGCTCTTTTCGCTTATATGTCCCAAGCGATTGTGCCAAAGAACCACTTTATCCATCTCAGCCATCAAGCTTGCTGCTTGATCCTTGATTTTTGTCTCTCCGATCATCTCACAGAGATCATCCTTTATTGCTGCTTTGATCACAATCAAAGATCCCTTGGTTACCTTGATCTTTCATCCCTCTGCTTTGTATGTGTACCTTATAGAATCTAGCTGTCCCAATGAGATCAAATTTCTTCTCAAATCCAAAAGATACCTCACATTCTGCAGCAACCTTGTGACTCCATCAAACATCCTTAATTGGATGTCTTATATCCCCCTCACCTGGCAAGAAGTATCATTCCCCAAGAAAACCTTTCCATCATTGGTTACCTTGAAATTCTTGAACCAATTGCTATGAGGGCACATGTGATAAGTGCACCCGAAATCCATGATTCATTTCTTGCTACTTTGCCTCCTGCTCATATTTGAGCACACAACAAGAACATCATCTTGATGTTCTCCCTTGGCAACCGAAGCCTCTCCATTGTTGGTATGGCTTCTTCCTCTCTCATCTCATAACTTCTTCTTGCAATCTTTCTTGAAATGACCCTCCTTATTGTAGTAGTAGCATCACTTCCCTCCAAACTTCGGTTTGGAATGCGATCTCTCATGGCTCTGCCCTTTACCCTTTGATTTCTCCCGGTAGTTGCCATGGATACTACTGCCATTCTGAGTTGCTGACCTTCCTTTAACGAATAACCCTTCTCCACTTGATGCTTCCCTCATCTTGGCTTTGAAATCATGAGCCCTTATAGCGTTGATCGCAATTTCCTTGGTTAATGTATCTATTCCATATTCAATAGCATTAATCAAACTTTCAAAATAATCAGGAATATAATTCAATGACATAATAACTAATTGTTCATCCAGGAATGTTATACTACAACTAGCCAAATCTTGAACTAGTTTATTAAACACATCAAGATTATCTTGCAACTCTTTATTAGGATCCATTTTAAAAGCAAAGATTTGTTTAAGAAGATAAATCTTATTAGGGAGAGTTTTGGTAAGAAACAACTCATCTAGTTTCTTCCATATGATAGCTTGATCTTTTGAGTCTCCGCACTCCCTTGTGACACTATCCGACTTGTGCAGAAAGATGGTGCTATACACCATCTTCTTCATCTTAATCCACTGGACCTCCGTGATACTTGCTGGAAAAGCGTCATCTTCTCCAATAGATAAGTCCACCTTTTGTTGCATAAGAACTGCCTTGATTTTCCACTTCCAAAGGGCAAAGTCTCCCTTTCCATCAAACTTCTCAACAATAAAGTTCGAACCCATCTTGCAGAGAAAATCCCATGTTTATGCAGCACCTATAATTGCTCTCCAACTTCTAAATCTCAAGAACACGATCAAATCTTGATCCCAGCACCGTTCTTAAATCACCCTCAAGAACCGATCAGATCTTGATCTCTACTTTGTTCTTGAATCACCCAAGAAGTCTCCTTTGATTCTTGGAGTCTTGCTCCAATACCTTCTATTCCAGCTCTGATACCACTATTGGAAATCACCTCTTGATGCCCAGGTGGTGATCTTCCAAACACCCAAGTCTAGAATGACTTGTAATGAACAGAAACAAACCAATCAAAGAAAAAGAACACAAGTAATTGTAATCGAGGTTCGGTAATGTGCCTACGTCCCTGTGAGCTCCTCCGAGCTCTTTGCACTAAATCAATGGAGTTCTTACAATTATAGCAACACCTCTTCAAGAACCCTTTAGTTCTTGAAGAACGAAAGAAGAGAAAAAGAAAGTGATAAGGACTAAGTGTTTCCTTGGAATTTTCCCCAAGAAAATTTCAATTACAAAGCCCTTGAATCCCTAATCTATACTACTATCTCTCTAAACAACCAAACACTCTTGAATGAGATCTATTCTAGTGCCTCTCTTATGTTTTGTGTCTTTTCACTCTCACACTTGCACTTTGAATTCTTTTGTATGGTGATCTTATCTCTTGTCTTGTTTTATGATTGAGGCTAGATGACCCTTTATATAGGGTAATGACTTCCTCATCCAATCTTTGAGATCAATCTCAACCCTTAGATCTTAAGAACCAAAGACTCAAGGTTCTCTAAGAGTCTAAGTGAACCTGTGCGTTTAAACCATGCTTCACGCACCATCTCAAAAGGCTGAATAACATGCTCTAGGTGTGCCTGATGCCGTGGCCCAGAACAGGGCTAGCTGCGGCGCACATAGGGCTGAACACCACCATGTCTACATACTTGCTAGGCGTCACGACTTGGGGAGGCTGTGCCATGGCGCACACCTGAGGGCTGAACTCTTGGACTTTTTGGATACAGCGGTGCCTAAAGCTGGGCCGCGGCGCACACCAGGTCTTGATGCTAAACACTTCAACCTGTTTAATCCTTAGATAAATACCAACATTCTTCTTCTTCTTCTTCTTCTTCTTCTTCTTCTTCATCTCCTTCTTTTTCTTCTCCTTCACCTTCTTTTCCTTATTATTCTTCTTCTTCTTTTTCTTCTTCTTCTTTTCCTTCTCTTTTTTCTTCTTCTTCTCCTTCTTCTTCTTCTTCTTCTTCTCCTCCTCTTTCTTCTTCTCCTCCTCTTTCTTCTTCTTCTTCTTCTTCTTCTTTTTCTTCTTCTCCTCATCTTTCTTCTTCTTTTTCTTCTCCTTCTCCTCCTTCTTCTTTTTCTTCTCCTTCTTCTTCTGCTCCTTATTCTTCTCCTTCTTCTTCTGCTCCTTATTCTTCTCATTCTTCTCTTTCTTCTTATTCTTCTCCTTCTTCTCCTTCTCCTTATTCTTCTCCTTCATCTTCTTCTCCTTCTCCTTCTTCTTCTTCTTTTTCTTCTTTTTCTTCTTCTTCTTCTTCTTTTTCTTCCTCTTCTTCTTTTTCCTCTCCTTCTTTTTCCTCTCATTCTTCTTCTTCTCCTACTTCTTCCCATTTTTCTTCTTCTTCTTCTTCTTATCCTTCTTTTTCTTCTCCTCCTTCTTCTTCTACTTCTTCTTCTCATTTTCCTTCTTCTTCTTCTTCTCTTTCTTCTTCTTCTTCATTTTCCTCTTCTTCTCATTCTTCTTCTCCTTCTTCTCCTTCTCCTCCTCCTCCTCCTCCTCCTCCTCCTCCTCCTTCTTCTTCTTCTTCTTCTTCTTCTTCTTCTTCTTCTTCTTCTTCTTCTTCTTCTTCTTCTTCTTCTTCTTCTTCTTCTTCTCCTTCTTCTCATTTCTTCTTTTCTTTCTTCTTATTTGTTCTTCTTCTTCTCTTTCTTCTTATTTGTTCTTCTTCTTCTTCTTCGTCTTCTTCTTCTTCTTCTCCTCCTCCTTCTTCTCTTTCTTCTCATTCTTCTCGTTATTCTCCTTTTTCTTCTTCTTCTTCTTTTTCTTCTTCTTCTTCTTTTTCTTCTTTTTCTTCTTCTTCTTCATCTTCATCTTTATCTTCTTCTTCTTCTTCTCTTTCTTCTTCTTTGTTGGAAATCACCTTGACAAGATGCTCAGGTGGTGATCTTCCAAACATCCAAGTCTAGAATGACTTGTAAAGATTTGGAATAGAAAACAGGAATAGAAATCAAAGAAAGAAAGAAGGCAAACGATTTGTTATCGAGGTTCGGCAATAACCTACGTCCCCGTGAGTTCCTCTGAACTCTCTACACTAAATCAATGGTTATTTACAATCCAATAACCCTCTTCAAGAAACCTTAAGTTCTTGAAGAAACCAAGAAGAGAAGAAAGAAGATGATAAGAACTATTACAATGCTCTCTATGAAATCTATAGTACTTTCTCTTTACAACCAGCCTCACTACAATGAGTCCCTCTTGTGTTTTGTGTCTTTGCACTCTCACATAATTCTCTCTTGTATGTTTGTCACTCTTTACAATTGATCTCAAATTATGTCACAATGTTGATGAGAATGAAGCTAGGTGACCCTTTATATAATGCACTAACTTCTTGTCCAATCTTGAGAGTCAATCTCCACCCTTAGATCTTGATGACCACTCAACTATGGCCTTTGATCATTCTTTAGTCAAGTTGTGCATTTTGATCTTGCACCCATGCACTCAGCATAAGGCTGAAAAACTAGGCAGGGTGTGGCCTGAAACAAGGCAAGGTGCAACCTGAAACAGGGCACACTTGCTGCCACTCTGTGTGCCGCGGCCTGGGGTAGGGTGCGCTGCGGCCTGGTCTTCCTCCAACATTCCTCCATGCTGTCCGCTACGGCCTGGACAAAGCTGGGCTGCGGCCTGACCTGATGCACATATTTTCCAGCTTTTGTGCTTAGGCACACACACTAGTGTGCCTACCTTTGCCTTGCTCCAAGGTGCCACGGACACTTATGTGCACATCTTTAACATGCTGAAATTTATTCTTCCAACCTTGGTTTAAACTTTAACCGTGTTTAAACCATGTTTAAACCTTAGAAAAATATAAAAAATCTCCACCTTTGTCTAAGTGTTTAAACCCGAACCATTGTGCAGAGAACTTCAGGATCCAAACTCATCTTGAGTTATCAATCAACCGACTTCAATCCTAAGTAGTCCAAGACAATCATTGAACTTACTTAGAGGTAGAACTTTAGTACCTAAATCCACAGGGTTTTCATCTGTGGCTACCTTGTACACATGGATGCATCCTTTCGTAACATTTTCCCAAATGAAATGATACCGAACATCTATGTGCTTTGTCCTCTCATGGAACACTGGATTTTTACATAAGTGCAATGCACTTTGACTATCCGAAATCACCACAACCTGCTCCTTCAGTATCTTCAACTCTTCCAGCAACCCTTTGCACCACATAGCCTCCTTAATGGCCTCCGTAACCACTATGTACTCAGCCTCGGTTGTTGAGAGTGCTACCACTGGCTGCAACTGAGTCTTCCAACTTATAGAACATCCGTTTAAGTTGAAGAAGTAGGAGGTAATCGATCTTCTTTTATCCCCTTCTGCTCCATAGTCCGAATCCGCAAAACCCTCAAGGCAGATGGATTTACCCCTCTTCTCATAAACCAACCCTACTTCTAGGCTTCCCTTCAAGTGCCTCAGCAACCACTTCATCCCAAGCCAATGCTCCTTTCTGAGATTACTCATAAACCGGATGAGAACACTTTTCGCATGAGCAATATCAAGTTTAGTGCTTACCATGGTGAACATAACAGAACCAACAGCACTAGAATAAGGGGCTTTTTCCATTTCCTTCTTCTCTGCCTCCGATCTCGGACATTGATCGCTGGAGAACTTGAAATGACCAGCAAGAGGAACCTTCACTGGTTTGCTATCTTCCATAGAGAACTTAGATATCATCTTCTCTATGTAGGAAGTTTGAGAGATCTTCAATCTGTTTCTCTCCCTTTCTCGGATGATACACATCCTAAGGATCTTCTGAGCATGGCCAAGATCCTTTATCTCAAACTCCTCACTGAGTTGAGCCTTCAATTTTCTTATCCTCTCCATACTACTCCCAACCAGCAACATATCATCAACATAGATGAGGATGATCACCACTTCCTTAACCTTCTGCCCCTTGTAGTACAAGCACGAATCATAGTAGCTCCTCATGAAACCCAAGCTGATTACAAATGAATCAAACCTCTTATTCCATTGCCGAGGTGATTACTTCAGGCCATAGAGAGATTTCTTCAATTTGCACACCAACTCTCCCTGCCTTCCTTCCTCATAGCCTTCGGGTTGCCTCATGTAAGTGGTCTCATCGAGCTCTCCATGTAAGAACGTTGTCTTCACATCTATTTGCTCAATTTCCCAATCAAATTGGACCACCAATGCTAACACTATTTGTATCGTCTTGTACTTCACAACCAGTGAGAAGATTTCGGTGAAATCTATGCCTTCTTTTTATGTGAACCCCTTTGCCACCAGCCTAACTTTATACCGGACTTCATCCCCTGGAGTATTCCCTTCTTTGATCTTGTAGATCCATCTACAATCCATAACTTTCTGTTTTTCTGGTTTGGACACCAACTCCCAAGAGTTGTTCTTCATCAAAGAATCCATTTCTTCCTCTATAGCCAGCTGCCACTTTGACGAATCCTTACACTCTATGGCTTCCATGTAAGTTTCTGGTTCACTCATCTCCCCTTCTGTCCAAGGAGCTGCTACATTAGCATCCGCAAACCCATATCTCAAAGGTGGTCTTACCACCCTCCTTTCCCGATCCCTTGTGAGCTGGTAGTCATTCTGACTTGCTACATCAACCTCTTCTAGTTCAGCCTCCTCTTGAGTGCTCTAAGCATGGCCTTCATTAATGGGCTCTACCTGGTCTGAACCCTCTTGCCTTCCTTGCTCTACCTGAACCGAATTCTCCTTGATGCAATGCTCCATAAATTCCAGACTGGTTTGCTCACTAGCCCCTGCAGGGTTAGTTTTCTCCAAGTAGGGAAATAACAATTCATTAAAAATAACATCCCTACTTATTATGAGTTTCATGCCCTTTTTTCTAAGGACCACAACCTATATCCCTTAACTCCATCACCATACCCTAGAAATACACATTTTCTAGACCTTGGGCTAAGTTTATCATCCTATTGATATGCATATGCAGCATACCCAAAAGTCCTAAGGTTGCTTAATTCAGGAGGTTTTCCACTCCACATCTCCATGGGAGTCTTGAGCTCTAAAGCTCTAGAGGGTGATCTATTTACCAAGTATATAGCTGTAGCCACAGCTTCTCCCCAAAAATATTTTGGTAAACCGGATCCTATTAACATGCATCTAACCTTTTCTATAAGGGTTCTATTCATCCTCTCAGCAACTCCATTTTGCTGAGGTGTTTTTACAACTGTTCTATGTCTTAGAATCCCATTTAATTCACAGAATTTATAAAAATCCTTATTGCAAAATTCTAAGCCAATATCGGTTCGTAAAGCCTTAACTACCCTACCCGTTTGAGTCTCCAGCAACTTCTTCCACACAATATATTTATTCAAGGCATCTGATTTATTTGAAAGTAAATAAACCCACACTTTTCTTGAATAATCATCAATTAAAGACAGAAAGTAAAAGTTACCTCCCCGTGTTGGTGTTCTTGTTGGTCCCCAAAGGTCCAAATGAATGTAGTCAAGAATGCCTTTAGACTTGTGCACTTCAGTGTTGAAGCTGACCCAGTGTTGCTTCCCAAGAATACAACTCTCACAGAAATCCAGTTTCTCTACTTTGCCTCCTCCAAGTAGACCATCCTTGCTAAGAACTTGCAGGCCATTTTCGTTCATACGTCCCAAGCGAGTGTGCCAAAGGGCTGCCCTATCCATCTCAGCCATTAAGCTTGCTGCTTGATCATTGATTTCTATCTCTCCGATCATCTCATAGAGTCCATCGTTTCTTACTGCTTTGATCACTACCAAAGATTTCTTGGTCAACTTGATCTTTCCTCCCTCTACTTTGCAAGAATACCCCAAAGAATCCAGCTTCCCCAATGAGATCAAATTCCTCTTCAAATCTAGAAGATACCTCACATTTCGCAGCAGCCTTGTGACTCCATCAAACATCCTCAACTGGATGTCTCCTATCTCCCTCACTTGGCAAGAATTGTCATTCCCCAAGAAGACCCTTCCATCATTGATCTCCTTGAAATTCTTAAACCATTCCTTGTGATGGCATATGTGATGAGTGCACCTAAAATCCAGAATCCACTTCTCGCTCCCTTACTTCCTGTTCACATTTGAGCACACAACAAGCACATCATCTTTCTGTTCTCCTTTGGCAACCGAAGCCTCTCCATTGTTGGAATGGCTTATTCTCTCATCCCACATATTCTTCTTGCAATCTTTCTTGAAATGGCCCTCTTTGTTGCAGTAGAAGCATTTCTTTCTTCCTCCAAGTCTTGTCTTGGAATGAGATCTCCCATGGTTCTGCCCTCTACCTCTTGATTTCTCCCGGTAGTTGCCATGAGTGTTACTGCCGTTCCGAGTTGCTGGCCTTCCTCTTATGAACAGTCCTTCTCCACTTGATACCTCCCTCATCTTGGCTTTGAAATCATAAGCCCTTATGGTATTGATCACAATCTCCTTGGTTAATGTATCTCTTCCACACTCAATAGCATTAATCAGATTATCAAAGTAATCAGGAAGAGAGTTTAACAAAATAACAGCCAATTGTTCATCCGAGAATTTAATACTACAACTAGCTAAATCTTGAACTAGTTTATTAAAGACATCAAGATTATCTTACAACTCTTTATTAGGATCCATTTTAAAAGCAAATATTCTTTTAAGAAGATAAATCTTGTTAGGGAGAGTTTTGGTAAGAAACAACTCATCTAGTTTCTTCCATATGGCAGTCGAATCTTTCGAGTCTCCACACTCCCTTATGACACTATCCGACATGTTCAAGAAAATGGTGCTGTAAGCCATCTTCTTCATTTCAATCCGCTGGTCCTCCGTGATACTTGCTGGAAATGCATCATCTTCTCCAATAGCCAAGTCCACTTTCTGTTGCATAAGAACAACCTTGATCTTCCGCTTCCATAGAGAAAAATCTCCCTTTCTATCAAACTTCTCAACAACAAAATTTGAAGCCATCTATGCGGACAAGATCCAAGATTTATACAATACACACAAATGCTTTCTTCAACCTCAAGAACATGATCGAAGATGGATCTTAACACCATTCTTGAGTCACTTTCAAGAACACGATCTGATCTTGATCTTTACTCCGTTCTTGAATCACCCAAGAAGTTGACCTTTGATTCTTAGAGTATTGGCTCCGTCACCTTCTTGTTCTTGCTCCGACACCCGGCTATACTAGCTTTGATACCACTGTTGGAAATCACCTTGACAAGATGCCCAGGTGGTGATCTTCCAAACACCCAAGTCTAGAATGACTTGTAAAGATTTGGAATCGAAAACAGGAACATAAATCAAAGAAAGAAAGAAGACAAGCGATTTGTTATTGAGGTTCGGCAATAACCTACGTCCCCGTGAGTTCTTCTGAACTCTCTGTACTAAATCAATGGTTCTTTACAATCCAGCAACTCTCTTCAAGAAACCTCAAGTTCTTGAAGAAACCAAGAAGAGAAGAAAGAAGATGATAAGAACTATTACAATGCTCTCTATGAAATCTATATTACTCTCTCTTTACAACTAGCCTCACTACAATGAGTCCCTCTTGTGTTTTGTGTCTTTGCAATCTTACACAATTCTCTCTTGCATGTCTGTCACTCTTTAAATTTGATCTTAAATTATGTCACAATGTTGATGAGAATGAAGCTAGGTGCCCTTTTATATAGTGCACCAACTTCTTGTCCAATCTTGAGAGTCAATCTCCACCCTTAGATCTTGATGACCACTCAACCATGGTCTTTGATCATTTTTTAGTCAAGCTATGCATTTTGATCTTGCATCCACGCACTCAACATAAGGCTGAAAAACTAGCCTTGGTGTGCCTTCAGGGTGTGGCCTGAAATAGGGCACACTTGCTGCCACTCTGTGCGCTACGGCTTGGCCTTCCTCTAGCATTCCTCCATGTTGTGCGTTGCGGATTGGACAAAGCTGGGCCACGGCTTGACCTGATGCACATATTTTCCATCTTGTGTTCTTAGGCGCACACATTAGTGTGCCTACCTTTGCCTTGCTCCAAGGTGCCGCGCACACTTGTGTGCACATCTTTAACATGCTGAAATTTATTCTTACAACCTTAGTTTAAACTTTAACCATGTTTAAACCTTAGACAAATATCAACATTCTTCTCCTTCTTCTCATTCTTCTTCTCCTTCTTCTCCTTCTTCTTTTTCTCCTTCTTCCTCTTCTTATTCTTCTTTTTCTTCTTCTTCTTCTTCTTCTTCTTCTTATTCTTCTTTTTCTTCTTCTTCTTCTTCTTCTTCTTCTTCTTCTTTTTCTTCTTCTTCTTCTTCTTCTCCAGCTTCTTTTCATTCTTCTTCTCCTACATCTTCTTCTTTTTCTTCTCTTTCTTCTTCTTCTCCTTCTTCTTCTTCTCATTCTCCATCTTCTTCTTCTCTTTCTTCTCCTTCTTCTTCTCCTTCTCCATCTTCTCATTCTCTTTATTTTTCTTTTTCTTCTTCTTCTTCTTCTTCTTCTTCTCCTTCTTGTTGGGATTTGTCTAAGAACTAAAGGGTGTAAAAATTCAGCTTCAGCCCCAAGTGTGCACCGCACCTCAGGAAATTCGCGCTTCACCTTCTAGCAAGGGGAAGGGTTCACGCACATGTGTGCGTCGCACCCTAGGAAGTCCGCTCTTCATCTTCCAGCAAGTAGAAGGGTTCACGTATAGGTGTACGCCGCACCTAAGGAAGGGTGCGCCGCGACACCCAGAAGGTGGAGGTTGTGTGCTCTGGCTTGAGCCAAGGCCTGCCCTGTTCTGGGCCGCAGTGCTAGGCACACCTGATGCTTCATTTTGAGCACTTTGGATTAATGCATGAGGGTTGATCAAAATGCACAGGATCACTTAGACTTGTTGAAGGGTTATAATTGATTGGTTCTCAAGATCTAAGGGTTGAGATTGACTTCAAGATAGGTTCAAGAAGTGGTGCATTATATAAAAGGTCACCTAGCTTCAATCTCAACATGACATGACATAACTTGTGAAAGTGAGATTAATTGTAAGAGTGCAAAGACACAAACACAAGAGAGACTCATTAGAGAGGTTGGTTGTTTAGAGAGAGAGTAGTATAGACTGGGGATTCAAGGGCCTTGTAAGTGGAATTTTCTTGGGGAAAATTCTGGCTAACTCAAGTCCTTATCACTTTCTTTTCTCTTCTTCCGTTCTTCAAGAAGAAGAGGTTTCTTGAATAGGAGTTGTTGTAACTTGTAAGAACTCATTGATTTAGTGTAGAGGGCTTGGAAGAGCTCACGGGGACATAGGCATATTGTCGAATGTCGAAAACAAATTGCTTGTGTTCTTTCTTTGCTTTGATTACTGTTTCTGTTCTTCACAAGTCATTTTAGACTTGGGTGTTTGGAAGATCACCACCTGGGCATCTTGAGGGTGATTTCCAATAGTAGTATCAGAGCTAGAAGAGATACCACCAACAGTGGTATCAGAACTTTGGACAGCTGGTATCGGAGCAAGAACAGGGGGTTATCGGAGCAAGACTCCAAGAATCAAAGATTAACTTCTTGGCTTATTCAAGAACGGAGTAGAGATCAAGATCTGATCGTGTTCTTGAGGGTGATTCAAGAATGGTATTGAGATCAATCTTCGATCGTGTTCTTGAGATTTAGAAGAAGTTGGAAAGCAATTATGGGTGCTGCATAAATCTGGGATTTTCTCCGCAAGATGGGTTCAAACTTCATTGTTGAGAAGTTTGATGGAAAGAGAGACTTTTCCCTTTGGAAGCGAAAGATTAAAGCTGTTCTTATGCAACAGAAAGTGGACTTGGCTATTGGAGAAGATGACTCTTTTCCAGCAAGTATCACGGAAGTCTAGCGGATTGAGATGAAGAATATGGTATATAGCACCATCTTTCTGCACATCTCGGATAGTGTCACAAGGGAGTGCGGAGACTCGGAAGATTCAGCTGTCATTTAGAAGAAATTAGATGAGTTTTTTCTTACCAAGACTCTCCCTAATAAGATTTATCTTCTTAAAAAAATCTTTGCTTTTAAAATGGATCCTAATAAAGAGTTGTAAGATAATCTTGATGTGCTTAATAAACTAGTTCAAGATTTGGCTAGTTGTAGTATAACGTTCCTGGATGAACAATTGGTTGTTATGTTATTGAATTCTCTTCCTGATTATTTTGAAAGTTTGATTAATGCTATTGAATATGGAAGAGATACACTAACCAAGAAAATTGTGATCAATGCTATAAGGGCTCATGATTTCAAAGCCAAGATGAAGGAAGCATCAAGTGGAGAAGGGATGTTCATTAGAGGAAGGCCAACAAATCGGAATGGTAATAGCATCCATGGAAATTACCGGGAGAAATCAAAGGGTAGAGAGCAGAGCCATGGGAGAGCACACTACGAACCAATATTTGGAGGAAATAGATGCTACTACTGCAATAAGGAGGGTCATTTCAAGAAAGATTGTAAG
This sequence comes from Bretschneidera sinensis, assembly GCA_023935145.1. Taxonomy (NCBI): domain Eukaryota; kingdom Viridiplantae; phylum Streptophyta; class Magnoliopsida; order Brassicales; family Akaniaceae; genus Bretschneidera; species Bretschneidera sinensis. Next base: position 68,620,975 of record CM043700.1, on the reverse strand, counting down.
AAGAAGTTGTGGGATGAGAGAGGAGGAAGCCATACTAAGAATGGAGAGGCTTTGGTTGCCAAAGAAGAACAGCAAGATGATGTTCTTGTTGTGTACTCAAATGTGAGCAGGAAGCAAGGAGCGAGAAATTGATCCTAGATTTCGGGTGCACTTATCACATGTGCCCTCACAGGGATTGGCTAAAGAATTTCAAGGAAACCAATGATGGAAAGGTTTTCTTGGGGAATGATACTTCTTGCCAAGTGAGGGGGATATGAGGCATCCAATTGAGGATCTTTGATGGAGTCATAAGGCTACTGCGAAATGTGAGGTATCTTCTGGATTTGAGAAGAAACTTAATCTCATTGGGGCAGCTGGATTCCATGGGGTACACATACAAACCAGAGGGAGGAAAGATCAAGGTAACCAAGGGATCTTTGATAGTGATTGAAGTAGCAATAAAGGATGGTATCTATGAGATGATCGGAGAGATAGAAATCAAGGATCAAGCAGCAAGCTTGATGGTTGAGATGGATAAGGTAGTACTTTGGCACAATCGCTTGGGATATATAAGCGAAAAGGGGCTGCAAGTTCTCAGTAAGAATGGTCTACTTGGTGGTAACAAGGTAGAAAAACTTGATTTCTGCGAGTGTTGCGTTCTTGGGACGTGACGCAACACCGAGTCAGCTTCAACACCGGAGTGCACAAGTCTAAGGGCATTCTTGACTACATTCATGCGGACCTTTGGGGACCAGCAAGAACACCAATATAGGGAGGTAATCGTTACTTTATTTCTTTAATTGATGATTATTCGAGAAAGGTTTGGGTTTATTTGCTTATAAATAAATTAGATGCTTTGAATAAATTTCCGGTATTGAAAAAGTTGCTGGAGACTCAAACAGGTAGGGTAGTTAAGGTTTTACGAACCGATAATGGTTTAGAATTTTTTAATAAGAATTTTGGTAAATTCTGTGAATTAAATGGGATTCTAAGACATAGAACAGTTGTAAAAACCCCTCAGCAAAATGGAGTTGCTGAGAGGATGAATAGGACTCTTATGGAAAAGGTTGGGTGCATGTTAATTGGGTCCGATTTACCAAAATGTTTTTGGGGGGAAACTGTGTCAACTGCTGCATATTTGGTTAATAGATCACCCTCTAGAGCTTTAGAGCTCAAAACTCCCGAGGAAATGTGGAGTGGGAAACTCCCTGAGTTGAGCAACCTTAGAACTTTTGTATGTGCTGCATTTGCACATCAAAATGATGATAAACTTAGCTAAAGGTCTAGAAAATGTGTGTTTCTAGGATATGGTGATGGGGTTAAGGGGTATAGGTTGTGGTCCTTAGAGCCAAAAGAGACTAAACTCATAATAAGTAGGGATGTCATTTTTAATGAAATGTTATTTCCCTATTTGGAGAAAACTAACCCTGCAGGGGATAGTGAGCAAACCAGTCTGAAATTTGTGGAGCATGGCATCAAGGAAAATTCAGTTCAGGTAGAGCAAGGATGGCAAGAGGGTTCGGACTAGGTAGAGCCCATTGATGAAGTCTAAGCTCAGGACACTCGAGAGGAGGCTGAACTGGAAGGGGATGATGCAGTTCTCCTTCTGATTGTCCTTATCCTTCTCCTTCTCCTTCTTCTTCTCCTTCTTATTCTTCTTCTTCTTCTTCTTCTTCTTCTTCTTCTCATTATTCTCCTTCCCTTCCTCTTCCTTCTTCTTATCCTTCTCCTCCTCCTCCTCCTTAGACTCTACATAGAGTAGATAGTTCATCCTCCTGGAAGTAATGCACACGTATAAGCATTGTATCATCGTCTAGATCTTGATACAAAAGAAATTCGGCATTGCCCCTAGCCTTCGTTTTACACTCTACCCACTAATCATTTCTTCCTTTCTTATTGGAAAGGTATGTCTAATAGTATACTTGTATTGCTTATGAAGCCAAAACGATTGGTTCATCCGAGTTAAACCTATATTTATACTTAATATCCATAAGACCATGTCGATCTATTTTAATTCCATTCTCAAAATCAAAGCTATCACCTTTGAACAATATAACAATGTTATTAATCCCTATATATTTGAGCTCTATAACTTCTATCAACATCCCGTAGAAGTCATGTTTATATTCATCGCAACAACCACCTTTCACAAGTACACCATTGTTCATTGGTTTCTTATGTTTTCCATACTCCTTGGTGTGAAACTTGAATCCGTTGACATCATATCTGGGATAACACTTCACACGATTCATCTGACCACCGCATATCCCTCGTATTTGCTTATCAATTTGTTTTATCCTTAGTGCCCTATGATTAAAATATATAATTCAATGATACTTGATTATGCCCAAAACAGTAATGCGGTTGTTGTAGCGCGGCTTTGGGGTGTCGATTCCATAGGGAAACAAGTTAACTATAAAGAAAGATGTAAACCTTAATATAGACGATATAATCAAAATGAGTAAAGAATCTGAAATTGATGATGAAGTAATTTTGTAGGTTGTAAAATATGATAGAGGGACAACAAGGATCCGGGAATCCTCCCTCAGTTCGTTGCCCTAATCCTAACTTGATTAAGTTGTTTTTATCTCGATTGCACGTTTCACATCCCAAACATGCAATTGGCAAATATTCAATGAGCACATGTATAAACCTTAATATGATCGTAATGAAATACTTCTTATTTCTGATTCATGTACATATGATCTATCCTATAAGTTTATCAAGAAATAACAATATATCTTTGTTGAAAATATTGCAGTAATGGACAAAACTTAAAGGCTAGATTTACCGGACTCAACTATACCCAATAATCTTGACATAAGAGAAGCATGACTAAAATTATATCAAGGAAAAGATACAATCACCGGAATAGATAAAATCTTATAATTAGATAAAAAAGTAAATCATGACAATGTTTGACAATAAATTCTTATTACAACTAAACCAAATAAGGCTAAATAGGGACAATTACATCTAGGGATTCATCCCTTCACCTTGCTAGGAAGTTAGTTAGCCATAGGGTTCATGGCTAAACACTTTTTGTGGATGAGCTGCTGCTTGAGTTTTTTCTGCTTTTCTTCTCAGCCAAGATGTCCTCTCTTAGATCCCAAGTATCCTATTTATAGCACAAAAGTCCAAGGGTGTTTTTAGGTTTTTTCTAATGTTTAAAAACCCTAATTAAAGTCTAACTCGGAGTTGTAAAATCCGTGTGCGCGCTGTGGTGCTGCTGGGAAGCACCGCGGTGCTAGGCATGTTCTAAATTTGGGGAAGCTTCTGGGCACCGCAGTGCTGCTGAGGAGCACCGCGGTGTGGCCTTTTCGCTGATTTTCTTCATGCTTGGCCTCTCCGCAGCTACTCCTATGCTTCGTCGTGCATGGAACCTTGGTGCTTTTAAACAGCGATCGCTTCTTCTCCTCTTTGGACTTAAAATACCTAAAATTGTACTGGAATAAGTTAGTGATCCAATAATATTCCTTGAGAGTTATCATCACACAAGAGTGCAATATAGACCGAGAAGAATCATAAAATGCTAACAATTTAAGCATCGTTGAGGTGCATTTTATGGCTCTTATCAGTACTTATTATATAATAAATAAATACTAACAATATTTATAATATATCATCTAGCATGGCTTACAAGATCCCGAAGCCATTTTGCAAAGTTCTTCTCGCGAAGCTTCCCAATTTGTTCATTAATTACGCCTCGGTGTGAACTCCTCAAGGACTCATCATATTGTCTACAAAATTAGTGATAAAGAATTAATTATTATCTAAGATATACATATGTGGTGAGAGAATACATTAGATTTAAAAATGACAATAACACTCACTCCACATATGGTATAACTTTAGCGCAATTAAGGAGAATATAGATCTCTACGGCCTTCAGCTCTTTGTCATCCAAGACTCTAATAGTCTTATGACCAAAAGTGCGACCTAGATAACTGAAAATAGATAGGAACTCTCCTTGATCAATATTCCTACTCGATTTATTTTTTTCTGAACATTTGGTTTAAAATATTCAACACGGAAATTTGAGATTTCTTATATAATGTACGCCTTAACCATGGAACCTTTAACACGAACTTTATTTCAAGTCTTTTTCTTTAGGTTGTGCCTACACCTATTTTGCATACATATACAAATGTATTGAAATTGAATTCAATTATATGAAGTGAGAAGACTCTAACAACTAGCAAAATTATTGATACTACCTCTCAAATGGACACATCCATTGATATTGCACAGGGCCACCGACTTTAGCTTCGTAAGCCAAGCGAATCGGCAAATGCTCCATTTAATCAAAGAATGCTGAGGGAAAATATTCTCAAGCTTGCATAGGATGATGGGAATAAGCAACTCCACATGCTTAACGTACAATTCAATTGCGCATATGTCCCTGAAGAAGTTACTTAGGTATCAATGCATCCCACACAGGGTCAGGTAAAAAGTCACAAAACACCAAGGGAATTAATCTTTCCATGAACATGTGACTCTTCATCGTGCTAAATTTGAGGCATACCCATATGGGGACTTCAAATTTGAGACCTATTCGTAAACCGCCTTTATCTGGGACTTTATTAATACATATGTCGCTTTGGGTTTATATTTAGGTTTACCATTGACTTCAACCAACTCTAATTGAGGACACCTACAAAACTTTGCCATATCTAAATAAGTGTTAGCATTGTCTTTGGTTTTACCTTTGACATTTATAACAATGTTGAAGACGTTGTCAAACACATTTTTCTTAATATGCATAATGTCCAGATTATGGCGAACAAGATTAGTTGACCGGCACGACAGCTCCCAGAAGATACTCTTCTTTGTCCAATTATGATCCTTCCTAAATCCACATATTTCTTGTTTTCTACCATTAGAACTGAATGTGATGTGTTCGAAAGATATCACTCTAGCTTTCACATCTACCCCCGATAACCGTAGTGGTGGCGGGCCACTCTCAGATATATTCTTTATGAAACCCTGCTTCTGCCTTCTAAAAGCATGATCTTTTGGTAAGAACTGACAATGACAGTTGAAGCAAGAAATTTTATGATCATGTGGTCGTCAAAACAATTTTGTATGCTCCATACAGTAAGGACAAGCTAGTAGACCGTGAGTACTCCACCCAAAAAGCATACCATATGCAAGAAAGTCATTGGTCGTCCATAGAAGTTCAACCTTCATATTAAAATTTTCTTCCTTAACTGCATCGAAAGTAGAAACTCTATCTGTCCACAACGTCTTCAACTTGTCTATAATGGATGTAGATAGACATCTATATTCTTACCAGAGTTGTTTAGGTCAAGAATTACCAATGATAAGAATAGATTATACTCTTTCATGCACATACTAGGAGGTAAATTATAAGGAGTGACAAATACCAGCCAATAAGAGTACAGGGATGCCGAATGGCCAAATGGATTGAAATCGTCAATTGAGAGTCCCAACCTAACATTATGTGGTTCATTGGCAAACTCAAGGTGAGTATCATCAAAAATTTTCCACTCCATCCCATTTTTCAGGTGGATGACCATGTCTAGCTTACTATGTTTGCCCTACTTATGCGATCTCATGTGTCCGGCAATGTTTTTTTAACAAATAAAGCATTTGAAGTCTAGGTGTCAACTAAAGGTAACATAACACCTTGTGTGGATGTCTTTTAACTTTTTATTACTGCTCTAACTAGGTTTAAACTGAGGATGTCCACACACATCACAATTTTGTTTTCTTTGTCTTCCTTGTAATACAACATACAATCGTTCGGGCATGAATGTATCTTCTCATACCCAAGTCCTAAATCTTTCACTATCTTCTTGGACTTGTAAAAGTTTTCAGGAAACTTCTCGTCCTCGGGCAACATAATCTTAATTATTGTCAATAATCGATTGAAATAGTTCTTAGACATGTTAAAATCAGATTTACAATTCAATAGTTGTGAGATCATCAATAACTTAGTGTGCTTCTTACAACACTCCCACAAGGGCTCATCAGCATCTCTAAACATGTCGTAAAACTTCACAACACGAGGATTTGGATCCTCTTCAGCATTCCAGTTGAAGTTTGGGCTAACAACACCCATTATCATCGCTGCTATGTGATTCATTTCTTAGAAACCTTCCTCAACATGGTGATTTGATTGGGGATTCAACCGTTCATGTCTCAAATAACTCTCACCATGAAAAATCTACCTCTTATAATTAAGAGTAAAACCTTTCCTTATATAGGTGCAAGATAATTGTTTCTCGGTTTAAAAACTTTAAATTCTGGCATAGAAAACAAGGACACTGAATAGTTCCATCTTTATACATAAATGATGGATTACCATATGCAAAGTCAAGAAAAACCTCCACCCCTTCTAAAAATTCCATAGATAGGGCATGATTAACAACTCGACGATCTATCCAACTATAGTCAGTTGCCATTGTTCTAATCACTAAAATAATAAAGAATCTATTGTCAATAATTTGTTTTAAATATATAGTATTCTTTCAATTATGCATATTGTTTTTTACATACATATCAAAATATATGGATTGAAATAGCATGATATAATAGCAATCATATATTTTGTTATCACTTTTCTATCTTCCAAAAATGCTTCATTAAATACATGTGGTTTCTAAAGTCCACTTATAATGACAATCTGACATAATAATCTAAAGCTAACTTAATTTTTTTTAAATAAAAAGGATAAACTAATTAGTATCAGGTATTTCATTCAATCGACTATATGGTTCATCTAGACGACTGAATGAATGAAAGCAACTTTTTGTCCTTCATTCAGTCAACTGAATGACTTCATTGTTCAGTCAACTAAACAACATCATTCAGTCAACTGGACTTTATTTAGATTGAATGAAAACATTCAGTCGACTAAATGAATGACAAAAAGTTTCCTTCCACACCATTCAATCGACTGGATGTCCTTAAACGAAATTTTCTGTTTTAAAAAGGTTTTTCCAGTTAAAAATATTTTTCGTCAAAAAATTTCAATCAAAATGAGCCATAATGAAAAGCAAAATACTTTTTAGTAGAGATTTACAGATCTTAACTACATTAGAATCTATTCTAGGTCTTTGATCTTAATCTAGTATCTCTCAAGTAAACAGTCTTCGTTACATATGCTTGAGTTGTGAGAAAACTGAAATGACCATTTTATCTGAGAGGTTTTTAACTTAAGTTGCGAGAGCAACAGAGAGTAGGTTGGAGTTCAACTAGATCATCAATGATGGCCACTAGGGTTAAGACAGCTCAGTTTTATTCAGATGATTTTGTTACTATTAAATTGATTTCAATGCAGCACTGCCATCACATGCAGTTCATTACTTCTAAGGATCCCATCCCATGAAATCTTTCTTGTAGGGCCATAAAAGATCAATATGATTTTGAGAATTTGGTTAATTTTCACCACATTATCCAGCTTATTGGATTATGATTCTTAAACAAACAAATGGTGAAGAGTTTCAAGAATTATATATACTCCTATCAGATTTTTCTTTTTCTTTTCATTGAAAGATTATTATAATTCTGAGCTATATAAGAGAGATAGTCATCTCTTTTTCTTTATTTACTCAATCATTGATATAAGTAGAATTTGATCTCAAATTTCTGATGGGATGAAAAGTTATTTTACCATCTAAACTAGTCAACGCTCACTTTATTGAACTTCTTCATATGTAAACATCCATGAATAATTATTACCACAGTGGGATATGACCAAACTCGAGAATATAGATCGAGAAAGAGGAGAGGAGGAGAATTACTTCTCTAAATTATCCTCTTCTCAATTTGTTTTGCTTTACTCTTTTTTCAAAACTCTCAAACGAATGAAAATTATATGTTCAGAGTATTGAAATATTTGGAGAGATAAATATGTTAGAGTTGGTGCATACTTCACTGGACCAGATCTGTGGAAGCCCAGACGAACACAGGGGTCCCGTTCCTCAGAGAGTACATGAGTTAGGTCTGGTTTTTTGCTTGGTGGATTAGGCTTGGGCCCATGAATAGCTATAGTTCTACAGCAGAACAGAAATCCTAATTAGACCCTAATTAGGACGTCTTAAGTTGCTTATAAATACTCTTTATGTACTGAGCATATATTGTAGCGAGAGATTATTGAGGTTGATAAGAAGAAACTTATGGCAGGACGTAGCCCTACTTTGGGGTAAACCTGGGTAAATCTTGTTTTCTTTTCTTTTTGTTTATAATTCGTGTGATTGACAAGTCTTAAATCGTTCAATTGGTATCAGAGTCTTGTGTTCGAGGATTAACGATTAGAGATGTCGATTGGATCATAGATTGAAATTGAGAAGTTCGGAGGGAAGAACTTTGAGTTATGGAAACTGAATATGGAGGATCTACTCGTGGATAAGGATATATAGATGGTGATAGTCGATGAGATGCCAAAGAGTACGGTGTCCACGATAGAGGCGTTGCCGGTGGTGGTTTCGACATCATCTTCAGGGACCATCACGGAGTAGGAGAAGCTCGATCAGAAGACATGAAGTCTGATTAGACTGTGCTTGGTCGATTCTGTTCTGATAAACGTTTTTGGGGAAAAGACTGCGAAAGATCTCTGGAAGAAGCTAGAAGACTTTATCAAAGTAAATCTCTAGTAAACAAATTGCTTCTGCGTAAAAAGTTATATAACCTTCAGATGGCTGAGGGTGATTCTTTCTCTGTTCATCAACATGAGTTCAACAATTTGATAGGTTAGTTATTATCTATCAGTGTTGATATAACAGATGAAGATAAGGCTATTATGCTGCTTTGTTCACTACCTGATTCGTGAGATAACTTGATAGTTGTGATTAGTAGTGTTACGACTTATCTGTCTTTAGAGAATGCCATGGCAACCTTATTGTCTGAGGAGATGAGGTGGCAGGGTACAGAGAACTCGTCAAATGAGGCCTTATCTATGAGAGGATGATTACGCTCAAACTAATATGCGGTTATTGTGTATAGTTGAGGTGTCGATCCCATGAGGAAAAGCGAACTACAAAGGAAAAGTGTAAATCTTAACACGAGCGATAAAGATCAAGTGAGAGAATCTAAGTTTTAATAATGAAGTAATGTGAGAAAATTGTGTAAATAGATTGAAGAATATAATAGAGAAATAACAAGGGTCCAGGAATCCTCCCTAGGTTCGTTGCCTTATTCTAATCTTTATTCAATTGTTTTTATCTCGATTACTAGTTTCACATCCCAAACAAGTAATCGGTAAATATTCAATCAAAGCACATGTAAAACACTAATGTAATTTATATGAATTTTTCTTTACTTTCGATTTAAGCACACATGACCTATCCTATAGATTTATCAAGAAACGACAATATATCTTAATGACAATATCGCAGTAATGGACAAACTTAAAAGATAAATCTACCGGACCCAGTCACATTCAATCAGTATTGACATAAGAAGAGCATGACTAAACTTATATCGATGAGAAAGATACAATCACCGGATTTAGAGAAAATCTTCTAATTAAATCAAAGAGTAAATCATAACAATGTTTTGACAATAAATCCAAGCTACAACTGAATCAATAATGGAAAATAAGAACAACTATACCTAGGGATTCATCCCTTTGCCTTGCTTGGAGATTAGTTGGCCAAGGGGCTCATTCTTGAACACTTTGATGGGGGAGAATGTGGCAGCCTTCTTGAGTTTTCCAGCCTTAATAATTGTCCTTTATCAAACCCTAAGTGATCTATTTATAATACAAAAGGTCCGAGGGTGTTTTCGGGTTTAAACTATCATTAAAACCCTAATTAAGAAATAGAGCATCGCGCTCGCGTTTCGGCGCACACTCACTCGCTCTGTGGCTCTGGCTGGTCTTGGTTAGGTGAGTTTCTGGGTGACGTGGCTCAGCCTGGTCCAGGCTGCAGCGCACATTGATGGTGGAAACTTCTGAATGTTCCTGGAGGCCGCGGCTCAGTCCTTCTGTGCTGCGGCGGGGAGTAGTTCCGAAACCACTTCTTCACCTTGATATGCATAGAATCTTAGTGCTTCAAGCAACGATAGCTTTTTCATCTCTTTTAAACTCAAAGTACCTGAAAATGCACTGAAATAAGTCAATGATCCAAGAATGACACTTTATAATTGTTAAGGTATAAATGTGTAATTCGAGCCTAGATCAACCCTAAAATGCTAACAAATAAATACTATTAAGATGCATTTTATGACTCTCATCATAACCCCCAACTAGCTTATTGCTAGTCCCTAGCAATTCAAGCGAAAACAAGACAATATGAAATGAATACTATGGTAGGAATCAAAACAAAATAAAGCAACGTTAGCGTTAATTCAAGAGTAATTCAACTTTTTGTCTAAAAAATCGCACATAACACTGATTATGCCCAAAATATAACGCCGTAGTTGTAGTACAGTTTTGGGGTGTTGATTCCACAGGGAAACAAGTTAATTACAGAAGAAGGTGTAAACTTGAACACAAACAATAAAAGATTGATTGAAAGAATCTGAATTGTTGATTTTATGAAAATTGTGTGAATGACTGAATAATATAATAAATAAACAACAAGGCTCCGGAAATCCTCCCTACGTTCGTTGCCCTAATCTTAACTTGATTCAGTTGTTTTTATCTCAATTGCAAGTTTCACATTCCAAACAGACAATCAGAAAATATTCAATTAAAGCGCATGTATAAACCCTAATGTAATTGATATGAATTATTCTTTACTTTCAAGCACACATGACCTAACTTATAAATTATCAAGAGACGACGATATATCCAAAAGAAAATACCACAGCAATGGACAAATCTATAAAAGAGATCTACCGGACTCAATCACACCCAAACAAATACACATAAGAAGAGCATGATTAGACTTATATGAAAAAGAAGCATGCAATCACCGGACTAATAAAAATCTACTAATTAAGTTAAAGAATAAAACATAACAATATTTAATAAAAATAATACCAAACTACAACTGAATCAAATAAAGGAAAATAAGAACAACTACACCAAGGGATTCATCCCTTCGCCTTGCTTGGAGACTAGCCAGCCATGGAGCTCATGCTTCCTTAAGTTGCCTCCGGCCTCTCAATGATCATATCCTCTTTGGTAGCAAAAGCTTCAGCGATTCCTCAGCTTGCCCTCCAAAATTATACTTCAGATTCATCCTAAAGGCCCTCTGGATTCACTCTCTGATGATTTCAGATGAGCTCCGATTGATTCCAAAATCTGAAGTGAAAGGGGATTTTTACAAGGCAACTCCTGGAGTGCTATGTGTTGTCTAACCGATGTGGGATACTGCCCGAGTGCGATCGATCGCAGCCTGGTGCGATTGATCGCACTAGGCATCTTCCACCTTAACCTTCATCTACTAAAACTGCCATAACTTTCTCTAGAAAAATCATTTTTATGAGCCGTAAAATACTCCAGAAAATAGACTTCCGGATCTTTCTAAGCATATATGGCTCATTTCCTTCTTCTTCTTGCATCAATACAGTTTTAATTTACAAAAATGATTGATCTGTACGGGAAATTCTGGCAATTTAGTGAAACTCCTTTCCAAGTCGCGGCAGACACACTTTCTTCCCTTCATTTTGTCCTTCCAAAAGCACTCCTTCGCTCCGATATGCATGGGATCTTTGTGCTTTATTCAACGGTAGCTTTTCTCTCTCTTTTAGACTCCAAACACCTGAAAATGCATCAAAACAAATCAATTATCCAAGAATGACACTTTAAAATTGTTAAGGTATAAAAGTGCAATTAAAACCTATATCAACCCTAAAATGCTAACAATTAAGTACTGTTAAAGCGCATTTTACGACTCTCATCACAACCCCCAACTAGCTTATTGCTAGTCCCTAGCAATTTAAGCGAAAACAAGAAATGAATCCTACGGTAGGAATCAAAACAAAGTAAAGCAATGCTAGTGTTAAACCAAGAGTAATTCACTTTTGTCTCAAAAATCGCACATAACACATGGCACATAGAATCATTAAATATCACTCAAGTCCAAAAATAATCCAAACATCAATCTTAAAATCGTTATTGACTCTTAACATCCATCTTACCGCAATCCATTAATCCGAACATCCGGATGATTTTATGCATAACATTCGTGAATACAAGTCTTGGCCTCTAAAACATGATAAATTGCGTGACATCAATCACAAAAACAAGCTCCATAGGCTCACTTTTCAAATCACTTTCCACTATTGTAGAAAAATCACACTACATTGGATCAATAGGTCTTTAATAAGCTTGTAACGTTATGCTAAGGTAAAGGTTAAGAAGGAATGGGAAGGATTCAACAAGTAAAAGAACTTAATCTCTTAGGTTTGAACACAACTCTTTAAGCACTGGATAACCTTACTTCAATACCTAACTCTTCCAACCATTTTTTTTTTCTTTCTTTCTTCTTTCTCCACCATAATTCATTTTATTTTTATTTTGGCACATAACCATTCACCTTCTTTTTCATCATTTTTTTTCTTCTTTTCTTTTCCACAACCCCCAGCTTATCTCCTTTAATGTACTTGGGTTGTGGTAGTGATATATATATATTTTTTTTCATATTTCCACTCCTTACTCTTTTTAAGTGTTTCTCACAACATGTGTATAACTAAGTTCTTTTAAAAGAAAGGTAAGGATAAAATATTTTTAGGCTCATAAAGGTAGGTAAATGGTTTATCAAAAGAAACAATGCTCAATTTTTCTTTTCAAGAAAAAGGCTCAAATAGGTGACTAGTGATAAATATAGTAATGGTAGGTTTGAAAGGCTCAAACGGTTCAAAAATGGCCTATATCATATCCTAAGTAGTGTGCATTCTAGGAATTCGCCTCAAGTGATTATCAAGTAAGTTCTAGAGCTTGTCAAGATCTCAAAAATATTCATAAAACAATCACACATAAAATTTTTCTAAATTTTTAAGATTAAGCATACTATCTTACCACAAACTAGAGTCTCAAACCAAATGAAGATTGATATTTAAATTAATTTCAAACTGAAACAAAATTTAACTCCTTCTAAATGCTATCTTCTATCTCAATTAAGTTTATATCATCGACATATGAATTGACTCTAAGGCTGACACCAATCATGCTGAAAACAAACAAAAATGACACCAAGCAGTTCAATGATATGCAATAAGAAATGTATATCTTCCACCCCCAACTTAAGATAAGCATTGTTCTCAATGAAAAAGCAAAAGTTAAGGAAACTCCCTTTTTAACCAACGGTGCATGGAGTTGAATGTTGTGCACGATCATTTGAACTGCTTCATTTATTTGTCCCTGAAAAATAAATACTAAAGTAAAACTGGAAAACAACAAAATAATAATAATAAACAAGAAAAAGAAATATGAAAAACAATAAAAGTAAAAGGATATGTTGTGGGTTGCCTCCTATGAGTGCTAAGTTTTACATCTTCAGCCAGACACTTTTATTCCCTCCTTGAGAAACATAGGTTGAATGCATCTGTCACTGCTTCATTGCCAAATTTGGTGCTTTTATGCTTTTGAGGGGCCTCAAGGATGTCATCAGTAACATCCGCAAATTCTGGCTCGATATATGCTCTTGTAAAGCCATGAGTGAGGGTGGACTCCAATGGATTAAGGTGCTGGACCTTTTTCCATGAATGAGTCCATCATGTATGCTTGGTGGCTTTCGTCCACATCCTCTGATTTTTTTGTTGTTGGGATGTGTAATAACTTACCACCTACTGTCTCAATGGCATTCACCTCCTTCACATTCTGTTGCACCAGGTGCTGACCATGAGATGTAGATTGAGCTTAAGAAGGGAGCTTACCTCGCTCAGTCACACTCAAGTAACTCATCAACTTGGACACTTGGCTCTTTATCTCTGTATGTTCTTCAACAACTTGCACAATTAAAGATTCAAGCCTTTGATTTGTCTTCCCCTGTGCTTCAATAAAAGCATGTAAAGTGTCTTCTAAAGAACTCCTAGAAGACACGGGTGCATGATATGGTTCAAGATATGGTGCAAGGGGTTATGCAAGCTGCTGGTTTTCAGACTTCCAGCTGAAATTGGGGTGATTTCACCATCCCGGATTATAGGTATTAGAGAAAGGTTTTAAAGGCTTCTTGTACATGCCTAAGTCATTACATTGTTCCTTATACATCCCTCTCATATCAGCAAATGTGGGACACTCTTGGGCGAGATGATCTATCCCGCCACACACAAAACATGGTTCAAAATATTTTGCATGATTAACCACGTGTGTTGGCAAGCTCTTAGTCTTTAACACCTCTAGTTCCTTAGTGAGCATCTCGACCTTGGCCTTAAGGTTATCCTCTTTCCTAAGATGGTAAATTCCACCACCATTTGGGTTCTCTATAGGTCGCGACCTATTTGTGCTCTCAGTAGCACTAGGTTCAGTCCAAGTGTGAGCTTTTTCAGCAAGCTCATTGAGGTACTCTATGGCCTCATCAGGATCTTTCTCCAAGAACCCACCATTACACATCATCTCTACGAATTGGCGCTCTCTATATGTAAGTCCCTCATAAAAATAGCTCACCAAGCACCAACTCTCATACCCATGGTGAGGGCATATACTCAATAACTCCTTAAATCTCTCCCAAGACTGATATAAGGTCTCACTATCCTTTTGTGCAAAGGTGGAGATCTACATTTTCAAAGCATTTGTTGGGGAAAGTATTTGCTAAAGAAAGCCCGAGTCATCTCAGTCCACGACCCAATAGATCATGGAGTATAGCCAACTCTTAGCTCTATCCTTCAAAGCGAAAGGAAAGAACTTAAGCCTCACAATGTCATCGGCTTCGTCTTGACTATGAAAAGTCGCGACTACTTCCTCAAACTCTCTAATGTGCACATATGGGTATTCATTATCCAAGTCACGAAATGTAGTGAGCAACTGAATCATCCCTGGTTTAAGATCTAATTAGCGAGTATTGGCTGGAAACATGATGTAAGATGGTGTGGCTGTGCGTGTTGGGTCGAGGTAATCCTGAAGTGTCCTAGCAACATTCTCATTATGGTTATCAGCCATATTAACAAAATCCTCTAAATTCTCACTTGAGTTTCCACTATTGGTTGATCTAGGAGAGGTTTCACTATCAGACTCGGAAGGGGAGGGTAATTCTAGTTCGAATCCTCTAATGAATCTACCTCGCAAATCCTCGGTCTAAGCATACACCAAATGAATCAAAGGGAAAATAAATAAAACAAAATAAATCAGAAAATCAAAACTAAGGTAAAGGAACAATATTACCGCATTTACAAACTGCTGAAAAGAAAAATATTTACAATTCTTCTATCGTTATGTCTCAAAGTCGACAAACTTCTTTGTACTTAAGCGCATTTCCCCGAAAACGGCGCCAAAATTTGATTACGCCCAAAACATGACGCGGTAATTGTAGTACAGTTTTGGGAAAGATTAAATGAGAGGATCTGAGTTGTGAGCAAATTGTGTAAATAGATTGAATAATATAATAAATAAACAACAAGGCTCCGGAAATCCTCCCTAAGTTTGTTTCCCTAATCTTAACTTGATTCAGTTGTTTTTATCTCGAGTGCAAGTTTCACATCCCAAACAGGCAATCGAAAAATATTCAATTAAAGTGCATGTATAAACCCTAATGTAATTGATATGAATTATTCTTTACTTTCAAGCACACATGACCTAACTTATAAATTATCAAGAGACGACGATATATCCAAATGACAATACCGCAGCAATGGACAAATCTATAAAAGAGATCTACCGGACTCAATCACACCCAAACAAATACACATAAGAAGAGCACGACTAGGCTTATATGGAAAAGAAGCATGCAATGACCAGACTAATAAAAATCTACTAATTAAATTAAAGAATAAAACATAACAATATTTAATAAAAATATACCAAACTACAACTGAATCAAATAAATGAAAATAAGAACAACTACACCTAGGGATTCATCCTTTCACCTTGCTTGGAGACTAGCCGGCCATGGAGCTCATGCTTCCTTAAGTTGCCTCCGGCTTCTCAACGATCATCTTCTCCTTGGTAGCGAAAGCTTCGGCGATTCCTCAGCTTGCCCTCCAAAATTATACTTCGGATTCGTCCTAAAGGCCCTCTGGATTGCTCCTAAAGGCCCTCTGGATTCACTCTCTGATGATTTCAGATAAGCTCCGATTGATTTCAAAAGCTGAAGTGGAGGGGGTTTTTTATAGGGCAACTCCTGGAGTGCTATGTGTTATCTAACCGATGTGGGATACTGCCCGAGTGCGATCGATCGTAGCCTAGTGCGATTGATCGCACTAGGCATCTTCTAGCTTGACCTTCGTCTACTAAAACTGCCATAACTTTCTCTAGAAAAATCATTTTTATGAGCCGTAAAATCCTCCAGAAAATAGACTTCCGGATCTTTCTAAGCATATATGGCTCATCTCCTGCTTCTTCTTGCATCAATACAGTTTTAATTTACAAAAATGATTGATCTGTACGGGCAATTCTGGCAATTTAGTGAAACTCTTTTTCAAGTCGCGGCACACACACTTTTTTCCCTTCATTTTGTCCTTCCAAAAGCACTCATTCGCTTCGATATGCATGGGATCTTTATGTTTTATTCAACGGTAGCTTTTCCCTCTCTTTTAGGCTTCAAACACCTGAAAATGCATCAAAACAAATCAATGATCCAAGAATGACACTTTAGAATTGTTAAGGTATAAAAGTGCAATTAAAACCTAGATCAACCCTAAAATGCTAACAATTAAGTACTGTTAAAGTGCATTTTATGACTCTCATCAAACACACAACACATAGAATCATTAAATATCACCCAAGTCCAAAAGTAATCCAAACATCAATCTTAAAATTGTTATCGACTCTTAACATCCATCTTACCACAATCCATTAATCTGAACACTCGGATGATTTTATGCACAACATTCATGAATACAAGTCTTGGCCTCTAAAAATATATTAATTTGTGTGACATCAATCACATAAACAAGCTCCATAGGCTCACTCTTCAAATCACTCTCAACTATTATAGAAAAATCACACAACCTTGGATCAATAGGTCTTTAATAAGCTTGTAATGTTAGGCTCAAGTAAAGGTAAAGAAAGAAAGGGAAGAATTCAACAAGTAAAAGAACTCAATCTCTTAGTTTTAGACACAACCACTTTAAGTACTGGATAACTTTACTTCAACATCCAACTCTTTCAACCATTTTTTGAGCATTTCTCTCAATAGATGATCCATGTCACAACCAGTGGCAGAGGTAAGGTGTTGGTACATTTGACCAAAAAAAGAGTACACCCCCGCTTGGTAATCAGCTTGCCTAGCCAAGAATCGTTCCTGACGATCAAATCTATCATGCAAGAGTTTCTGATGCTCGTCAAAACGAATCTCTAAACGCTCAAGGCGCTCTACAATAATGAAATGCCTAGGGGGAGGAGGGGCTACAATTGCTGATCTCTCTCCCGGAGCTGGCGGCCTCGAGTTTTTAATCAGATTGAGCATGCCATCGTCTATAGGTTTCTTGGGTTGATGGGCTTCCTCATCAGGACTGTACTGGACTCCGACTCGGATGCATAATTGGGTAATTAAGGAAAGGAAGTACAATCCAAGCTTTTGTCTCACAGTGTGTATGATATAATTAAATATGATTTGGCCCACATCAATAGTCATGCCCATCAAAATGGCATAAATCAAAACAACTCTCTCAACAGTAAGGTCACTATAGTGCGTAGCAGGCATCAACCTCTGACATACAAAATATTACCAAGCCCGAACATTGACAGTCAGTGAAGCACTGGGCAAGGTTTTGGAGGTATCACCTATCATTTTCCATGTCGTGCCCGGAATACAGGGAGTATTGCAAATTTCTTCATAATCAATATTAGACACATATGCATTATACTCACTGTTTCCTATGTCAGATAGCCCATAGAATCTATTGATAGATGTGCTACTAAAAGAAATTGTTTTTCCTCTCACCATTACCTTACCATTCCTATGTTCTTCTATATTAGCATAGAATTCTCTAACCACATTTATAAGGGAATGAGATGGTTGTCTTGCAAATGTACCCCAATGCTTATCAATAATCGTTCTAAAAAAAGTTGGGTTTCCCCTCTCTGTGATATTGAATCCTCTCTCAGGAATAGGTTTCCTAGCATTTATCAAGCTAACATATCTCTCACTAGCCTCAAAACTAACAAAATTTCTCTCATCATACTCTTGAGGTTGTTTCCCTCTTGATCTCTTAGTTTTAAGGGCCATTTGAATCAAATGTATAGAACAACATAACCAATTCAAAATCAACCACCCATATAGCACAAATGCACAACAAAGAGATGAAATTGATCTTACTTGATGCCCAAAGTTATAGAGAAGAAAGAGCACCCACCAACTTGAAATCTTTTTGAAGAACCCAAAATCCTCTTAGAACCAAGCTTTTTAGAGAAATTTTCAGCAAAATCTGCAATATTAGTGCTAAATCCTTCAAGAAATTGTGTTAGAATCAAGAAAAAGTGAGAAAAAGTGCATGGGTAAGTTAGGGTTTGGAGAGAGGAGGAGAGAGAGATAAAGGGCCTGTTGTATTCTCAAAGTAGAAATGAAGAAAAAGTGCTAAAATGGTCTTTTAAGAACTCCAGATCACGGGTTAGTAGAACAGGTGGCGCAGCAGCTTAATTGAGGGGGCGCCGTGGCTTGAAGGCATGGGAGGGTTTGCTGGGTGGTGCGGCGCGGGATGTGCTACAGCGCGGCGCGCTCTGCTTGTGCTGAACGTTGTGCGGTGCGATGCGATACGCCGTTCTTGGACCTGTTTTTTTTAAAAAAAATTTGTTTGTTCCACATAAAAAAAATGAAATTAGCTAAATAAAATTAATAAAAATAACTTTTAAGCTAAGAATTAGATTAAAGTAAACTAGAAAATAAAAAAATTAAAATCAAAATAAACTTGAATAAAACAAACAAAATAAAAGAAAAATAAATAAAAACATACCTTTGTGGTGTGGTCAAGATGAATAAACAGGATCCATAAGTGGAATGTCTTCCACTTCTGGATCTTGCCTATCGATTAAGATTTTAAGGTGTTGACCATTTACTTTAAAGATCTGATCATCTCTAGTATCCTCTATTTCTACCACCCCATTGGCAAAAACATACTTTACTACAAAAGGATTGGTCCACCTCGACCGAAGTCTTCCCGGGTGCTTATGGAGTCTAGAATCACATAAGAACACCCGATCATTAGGCTTAAATGTTTTTCTCAAAATTTTGTTATCATGAAACACATTCATTTTAGCCTTATAGATTCTAGAGTTCTCATAAGCATCAATTCTCAACTCCTCTAGCTCGGTCAACTAAAATTTTCTAAGCTTACCAGCTTCTCCCATGTCAAAATTGAAATGCTTGATGGCCCAATAAGCTCGATGCTCGAGCTCTATAGGTAAGTGGCAAGGCTTTCCAAAAACAAGCCTATAGGGTGACATACCTAAGGGAGTTTTAAAAGCTGTACGGTAGGCCCAAAGCGCATCAACTAGTCTCAAAGACCAATCCTTGCGATCCGGGTTAACCATTTTTTCTAAAATTTGCTTAATTTCCCTATTTGCAAGTTCTACCTGTCCACTTGTCTGAGGGTGATAGGCAGTAGAGATCTTATATAACACCCCATATTTTCTTATCAAAGCTTCAAAAGAACGGTTGCAAAAATGCATACCTCACTAATTATAGCACGTGGTGTACCAAATCGAGATAACACATTTTTCTTTGAGAAATTTAATTACCGTTCTATTATCATTGCTCTTGCAAGCTGCTGCCTCTACCCATTTTGACACATAATCTATTGCCACAATGATATATTGATATCCGAAAGGAGGAAATGGTCCCAAAAAATCAATGCCCCAACAATTAAAGATTTCAATTACTAAAATTGGGTTTAAGGGCATCATATTACGACGAGACACAGCTCCTAACTTCTGACACTTTTCACATGAGTGACAATAGATATTTGCATCTTTAAATAAGGTGGGCCAATAAAATCCACACTGTAAAATTTTTACAGTGGTTTTTTTCATTGAAAAGTGGCCCCCACAAGCTTGGGAGTGACAAAATTCCAAGACGCTAGCAATCTCTTCATTAGGGATGCAACACTTTAAAATTTGGTCAAGGCAGTATTTGAAAAGACAAGGGTCATCCCAATAAAAATTATATACCTTATTCAAGAACTTCCTCTTGTCTTAAGCACTCCAATCCATTGGTATCTCACTGGTAGCCAAATAATTCACGATATGAGCAAACCATGGTAGAGAAGTAATAGAGAGAAAATGCTCATCGAGAAAATTATCCTTTATTGGCATGTCATCAGAAGTGTCCTCAAATGTGAGCCTTGAGAGATGGTCACCAACTACGTTCCCTACTCCTTTCTTGTCTTTGATGGTGATGTCAAATTCTTGTAAGAGTAGGATCCACAGTATTAGTCGTGCCTTAGCATCCTTCTTTGTAAGAAGGTACTTAAGGGCTGCATGATATGTGAAAATAAGAATAGGAGAACCAATCAAATAAGCACGAAACTTATCCAAAGCAAATACTACAGCTAGCAATTCTTTTTCGATGGCGGAGTAATTCATCTGAGTACTATTTAGGGTTTTACTAGCATAGTAAATGACAAAGGCTTCCCCTCTCTTTGCTGTCCAAGAACAGCACCTACAGCAAAGTCACTAGCATCACACACGATCTCAAAAGGTCAATCAGGTGACTGCATTATGGGTGCTGAAGTAAGCTTGCCAATCAGCATTTTAAAGGCCTCTTGACAAGATTGTGTCCACTCAAATAGGGCATCTTTAACTAGGAGAGCATATAGTGGTCTAGATATGTTGGAAAATTTTTTTATGAACCTCCTATAAAACCAGCATTACCAAGAAAGGATCTTACATCCTTTACTGTCTTAGGTGTAGGTAACTTAGAGATTAATTCAATCTTAGATTGAACAACCTCTATCCCCTTAAAAGAAACAATATGCCCTAAGACAATACCTGAAGGTACCATGAAATTACATTTTTCCTAATTTAAAACTATTTTCTTTTCCTCACAATGAATCAATACTCTCTCTAAATTCAATAAGCATGCATTAAATGAAGATTCAAAAACAGTTAAGTCATCCATAAAAACTTCCATGCAGTTTTAAACCATATCACTAAGAATGCTCATCATACAACGTTGAAAAGTAGCAGGTGCATTACACAATCCAAATGGCATTCTACGAAAAGCATAAGTACCAAAAGGACAAGTGAAAGTGGTTTTATCTTGGTCTTCTAATGCAATTTCAATTTGATAATAACCAGAATAACCACCCAAGAAACAATAAAAAGGATGACCAACTACACACTCAAGAATTTGATCGATAAAAGGGAGTGGGAAATGGTCGTTCCGGGTGGCAGCATTTAATTTTCTATAATCAATGCACATTCGCCACCCAGTCACAAGTTTTGTAGGGACTAACTCTCCTAGGTCAGTCTTTACCACAGTGACACCTGACTTTTAGGAACGACCTGTGTAGGACTTACCCATTTACTATCAGCTATGGGATATATAATTCCTACATCTAATAGTTTTAACACTTCATTTTTCACCACTTCTTTCATAGTGGGGTTAAACCTACGCTGGGGGTCTCTACGAGGGCTAGTTCTTTCATCCAAATTTATCTTATGAGAACATATCAGGGGATTAATACCTTTTAAATCAACCATACTCCAACCTAAGGCTGATTTATGTTCAGTTAGGGTCCGAATTAATTTCTCACCTTGAGACTCAGACAATTCAGATGAGATAATAACAGGAAAAGTATCACCTGGACCGAGGAAAACATGCTTCAAACCCTTAGACAGCAGCTTTAATTCAACTTTGGGCACTTCCACACTTGAGGAAATTTGTTTCTCGCTTCTTTCAGGCAACTCCTCAAACTTCGGTTGCATTACTCGAGTGCCATAATCTTGAGATTTATCAAAAATAACACAAATATCAATTACATCAGATTTACCATTAATAGAATTAAACTCAGAATTAACAAGAAAATACTCAAGAAGATCAAAATCATGAGTTATAGAAACTCCTCTATCGATGAGTGACTCAATCATGTATAACTGGTGGCTCTCATCATCATCTTCTGGCTGTTTTGCAACATTGAAGATGTTCACCTCGAGGGTCATATTTTTCAAAGGACAGCTTCATGAGTCCATTCCTACAATTAATAAGAGCATTTACAGTAGTAAGGAAAGGTCTACCCAAAATTAAAGGAATTTTAGAGTTAGTGTCAATAACAGAAGTAGTATCAAGGATTATGAAATCAACAGGAGAATAAAATTTATCAATTCGAATTAGAACATCCTCTACCATACCCCAAGGTACTTTGACTGAACGGTCAGCCAATTGCAATACCACAGTGGTTGGTTTGATCTCTCCCAATCCTAACTGTAAATAAATAGAAAACGACATTAGATTTACACTAGCTCCTAAATCTAGCAATGCTTGTCCAACCTCATTATTTCCAATGCTACATGCAATGCTTGGACAACCAGGATCCTTGTATTTGGGGGGGGGGGGGATCCTTTGCTCAATTAAAGCATTAACTTGCTCTGTCAGGAAATCTATTTTCTTTACATGGTGCTTCCTCTTAATTGTACACAAATCCTTGAGAACTTTTGCATAAGTAGGAACTTGTTTAATCACATGCAAAAGAGGAAGATTAAGTTTTACTTGCCTTAGGTTCTCTAGGATTTCATTGTTTAGGTCCAGATTTTTCTTTTTTGATTTGAAGGCTTGAGGGAATGGTGCCTTAACAGGGCTTTTGGTAACCTCAGGGTCCTTGGGCAGCTCGGCATCCTCAGATTTGTTCGTAATGACTTACCACTTCTTGTCACAATGGTATTCACATCTTTCAGATTTGCTTGTGCCATGTGTTGATCATGGGGTGTGGACTGAGCTTGAGAGGGGAACTTACCTCGTTCATTCACACTCAAGGAGCCCATCAATTTGGACACTTGGCTCCTTATTTCCTTGTTCTCTTCAACAACCTGCGTAATTAATGTTTCACATATTTGGTTTATCTTACCCTGTGCCTCAATAAAAGCATGTAAAGTATCTTCTAAAGAACTCCTAGAGGATAAGGGTGCATGATATGGTGCAGGATATGATCTAGGGGGTTGTGCAAGCTGCTGATTTTCAGACTTCCAGCTGAAGTTGGGGTGATTGTGCCACCCTGGATTATAGGTATTAGAGAAAGGTGCTACAGGCTTCTTGTACATGCCTAAAGTATTACATTATTCCTCATACATCCCTCTCATATCAATAAATGTGGGACAATCTTGGGCGGGATGGCCTACTCTGCCACACACAAAACATGGTTCCAAAGATTTGGCTTGATTAGCCACGTCTATTGGCTATTGGAAATCACCTTAACAAGGTGCCCAGGTGGTGATCTTCCAAACGCCCAAGTCTAGAATGACTTGTAGAAAGAAATACAGCAATCAAAGACAAGAACATAAAATCAAAGAAAGAAAGAAGACAAGCAATTGTTATCGAGGTTCGGCAATGTGCCTATGTCCCCATGAGTTCCTCCGAACTCTCTGCACTAAATCAACGGTTCTTTACAAATATAGCAACCCTCTTCAAGAAGCTCAAGTTCTTGAAGAAACAAAGAAGAGAAGAAAGGAAGAAGATAAGAACTAACAATGCTCTTTATCTAATCTAGACTTCTCTCTCTTTACAACCAGCCTCACTACAATGAGTCCCTCTTGTGTTTGATCTTTTTCACTCCCACATAATTCTCTCTTATTTTACAATTGATCTCAAAGTATGCCATAAACTTGTGTTGATCTCTCTTGTTGTACATGGAAAATGAAGCTAGGTAACCCCTTATATAGTGCACCCACTTCTTGTCCATTCTTGTGAGTCAATCTCCACCCTTAGATCTTGATTGCCACTTAACCATGGCCGTCCATCAATCCTAAGTGGTGCTGTGCATTTTAACCTTGCACCCACACACCCAAGAGGAGGTTAAAGCATGTTGTCCATGTGTGCTTTAGTGTGCCTAACAGGGGGCGGCGTGGTGCTGGGCAGAGCACACTTGTAGCCCATTCTGGAAGGCGCGGCGCTGGTAGGGAGAGGCGTGGGGCTGGTGCAGGTTAGGGGGTCTCTATTCTGTGCGCCTAGGCACTGGTGAAGGGCCGGCGTGGCGCACACTGATGATGCCCCTTCACACAGCATTGCGCACACTTTTTCCTGCTTGTATGCTGAAGTGCGCACACTAGTGCACCTACCCATACCTTGCTCCAAAGTGATGCACACATATGTGTGCAGTCTTTTAACTTGTTGTATTTTAATACTCCAACCTTGGTTTAGACTTTAACCATTTTTGAACCATTTTTATACATGTTTAAACCTTAGACAAATACCAACAATCTCTACCTTTGTCTAAGTGTTTAAACCTGAACCATTTTTGCAGAGAGCTTTGGGATCCAAACTCATCTTGAGTCATCAATTAACCAACTCCAATCCTAAGTAGTCTAAGGCAATGATTGAACTTACTTAGAGGTAGAACTTTAGTACCCAAATCCGCAGGATTTTCTTCCGTGGCTACCTTGTCCATATGGATGCATCCTTTCGTAACATTTTCCCAAATGAAATGATACCGAACGTCCGTGTACTTTGTCCTCTCATAGAACACCGGATTCTTACACAAGTGCAATGCACTTTGACTATCCAAAAACACCACAACCTGCTCCTCCATTACCTTTAACTCTTCCAACAACCCTTTGCACCACATAGCTTCCTTAATGGCCTCCATAGCCGCTATGTACTCAACCTCGGTTGTTGAGAGTGCTACCACTGGCTGCAGCTGAGCTTTCCAACTTACACAACATCCATTTAAGTTGAAGAATTATAAGGTAATCGATCTACTTTTATCCCGGTCTGCTCCATAGTTCGAATCCGCAAAACCCTCAAGGTAGATGGACTTATCCCTCTTCTCATAAACCAGCCCTACTTCTGGGCTTCCCTTCAAGTATCTTAGCAACCATTTCATCCCAAGCCAATGCTCCTTTCTGGGACTACTCATAAACCTACTGAAAACACTCATTACATGAGTAATGTCAGGTCTAGTACTAACCATGGTGAACATAACAGAACCAACCGCACTAGAGTAGAGGACTTTTTCCATTTCCTTCTTCTCCACTTTCAATCTCGAACTTTGATCGCTGGAGAAGTTGAAATGACCAGCAAGGGGAACCTTCACTGGTTTGCTATCTTCCACGGAGAATTTAGATATCATCTTCTCTATGTAGGAAGTTTGAGAGATCTTCAATCTATTTCTCTCCCTTTCCCGGATGATACACATCCCAAGGATCTTTTGTGCATGGCCAAAATCCTTCATCTCAAACTCCTCACTGAGTTGAGCCTTCAATTTCTTTATCCTCTCCATGCTGCTCCCAACTAGCAATATGTCATCAACATAGATAAGGATGATCACCACTTCCTTAACCTTCTACCCCTTATAGTACAAGCACGAATCATAGTAGCTCCTCATGAAACCCAAGCTGATTACAAAGGAATCAAACCTCTTATTCTGTTGTCGAGGTGATTGCTTCAAGCCATAGAGAGATTTCTTCAATTTGCACACCAACTCTCCCTGCCTTCTTTCCTCATAGCCTTCGGGTTACCTCATGAAAATGGTCTCATCGAGCTCTCCATGTAAGAACGTTGTCTTCACATCCATTTGCTCAATTTCCCAATAAAATTGGACCACCAATGCCAATACTATCCTTATTGTCTTGTACTTCATAACCGGTGAGAAGATTTCAGTGAAATCTATGCTTTCTTTTTGTGTGAACCCCTTCACCACTAGCTTAGCTTTATACTGGACTTCATCCCCTGAAGTATTCCCATTTTTGATCTTGTAGAGCCATCTGCAATCCACAACTAGCTGTTTTTCAGGTTTAGGCACCAACTCCTAAGAGTTGTCTTCATCAAAGAATCCATTTCTTCCTCCATAGTCAATTGCCACTTTGACAAATTCTTACACTCCATGGCATCCGTGTAAGTTTCTAGTTTAACCCATATCTCAAAGGTGGTCTAACAAGCCTCCTTTCCCATTCTCTTGTGAGCTGGTAGTCATTTCGACTTGCTGCATCAACCTTTTCTTGTTAAGCCTCTTCTTGAGTTTCTTGAGCTTGGCCTTCATCCAAGGGCTCTACCTGGTCTGAACCCTCTTGCCTCTTTTGCTCTACCTGAATCGAGTTCTCCTTGATGCGATGCTCTACAACTTCCAGACTGGTTTGCTCACTAGCCCATGCAGGGTTAGTTTTCTCCAAGTAGGGAAATAATAATTCATTAAAAATAACATCCCTACTTATAATCAGTTTCATGCCCTTCTTTCTAAGGACCACAACCTATATCCCTTAACCCCCATCACCATATCCTAGAAATAACATCCCTCCTTTTGATGTGCATATGCAGCACACCCAAAAGTCCTAAGGTTGCTTAATTCATGGGGGTTTCCCACTCCACATCTCCATGGGAGTCTTGAGCTCTAAAGCTCTAGAGGGTGATCTATTCACTAAGTATGCAGCTGTAGCCACAGCTTCACCCTAAAAATATTTTGGTAAACCGGATCCTATTAGCATGCACCTAACCTTTTCCATAAGGGTTCTATTCATTCTTTCAACAATTCCATTTTGCTGAGGTATTTTTACAACCGTTTTACGCCCTAGAATGCCATTTAATTCACAGAATTTATCAAAA
Organism: Bretschneidera sinensis; assembly: GCA_023935145.1. NCBI lineage: Eukaryota > Viridiplantae > Streptophyta > Magnoliopsida > Brassicales > Akaniaceae > Bretschneidera > Bretschneidera sinensis. Next base: position 68,594,240 of record CM043700.1, on the reverse strand, counting down.
TCATTATTGCAAAATTCTAAGCCATTATTGGTTCGTAAAGCCTTAACTACCCTACCCATTTGAGTTTCCAGCAACTTCTTCCACACAACAAATTTATTCAAGGCATCAGATTTATTTCTAAGCAAATAAACCCACACTCTTCTTGAATAATCATCAATTAAAGATAGAAAGTAAAAGTTACCTCCCTGTGTTGGTGTTCTTGCTGGTCCCTAAAGGTCCGAATGAATGTAGTCAAGAATCTCCTTAGACTTGTGCACTCCAGTGTTGAAGCTAACCCGGTGTTGCTTCCCAAGAATGCAACTCTCATAGAAATCCAGTTTCTCTACTTTGTCTCCTCTAAGTAGACCATCCTTGCTAAGAACTTGCAGGCCCTTTTGGCTCATGTGTACCAAGCTAGTGTGCCAAAGAGCTGCTTTGTCCATCTCAGCCATCAAGCTTGCTGCTTGATCATTGATTTCTGTCTCTCCGATCATCCCATAGAGTCCATCGTTTCTTTCTGCCTTGATCACTACCAAAGATCCCTTAGCTACCTTGATCTTTCCTCCCTCTACTTTGCATGTATACCCCATGGAATCCAGCTGCCCCGATGAGATCAAATTTTTCTTCAAATCTGGAAGATACCTCACATTTCACAGCAGCCTTGTGACTCCATCAAACATCCTCAATTGGATGTCTCCAATCCCTCTCACTTGGCAAGAATTGTCATTCCCCAAGAAGACCCTTCCATCATTGATCTCCTTGAAATTCTTGAACCATTCCTTGTGAGGGCACATATGATAAGTGCACCCGGAATCAAGAATCCACTTTCCACTGCCTTGCCTCCTGCTCACATTTGAGCACACAATAAGCACATCATCTTGTTGTTCTCCTTTGGCAACAAAAGCCTCTCCATTATTGGTATGGCTTCTCCTTTCATCTCAAATCCTCTTCTTGCAATCTTTCTTGAAATGGCCCTCCTTATTGCAATAGAAGCATCTCCTTCCTCCTCTAAGTCTTGTCTTGGAATGAGATCTCCCATGGCTCTACCCTCTATCTCTTGATTTCTCCCGGTAGTTGCCATGGTTGCTACTGTCATTCTGAGTTGTTGGCCTTCCTCTTATGAACAGCCCATCTCCACTTGATGTCTCCTTCATCTTGGCTTTGAAATCCTATGCCCTTATGGCATTGATCACAATCTCCTTTGTTAAAGTGTCCCTTCCATACTCAATAGCATTAATCAAATTGTCAAAGCAATCAGGAAGAGAATTTAATAAGATAACAGCCAATTGTTCATCCAGAAAAATAGTGCTACAGCTATTCAAATCTTGAACTAGCTTATTAAAGACATCAAGATTATCTTGCAACTCTTTACTAGGATCCATTTTAAAAGCAAAGATTCTTTTAAGAAGATAAATCTTGTTAGGGAGAGTTTTGGTAAGAAACAACTCATCTAGTTTCTTCTATATGATAATCGGATCTTCCGAGTCTCCGCACTCCCTTGTGGCGCTATCTGACATGTGCAAGAAAATGGTGTTGTAAGCCATCTTCTTCATCTCAGTCCGCTGGTCCTCCGTGACACTTGCTGGAAAAGTATTATCTTCTCCAATAGCCAAGTCCACTTTCTGTTGCATTAGAACAGCCTTGATCTTTCGCTTCCGAAGGGCAAAGTCTCTCTTTCCATCAAACTTCTCAACACAGAAATTTGAAGCCATCTTTTGCGGACAAGATCCCTGATTTATGCACCACACACAAATGCTTTCTTCAACCTCAAGAACACATATCAAAGATGGATCTTAACACCGTTCTTGAATCACCCTCAAGAACACGATCAGATCTTAATCTTTACACTGTTCTTGAATCACTCAAGAAGTTGATCTTTGATTCTTAGAGTCTTGGCTCCGTCACCTTCTTGTTCTTGCTCCGATACCCAGCTGTGCTTGCTCTGATACCACTGTCCAAAGCTTTGATACCACTATTGGAAATCACCTTGACAAGATACCTAGGTGGTAATCTTCCAAACACCCAAGTCTAGAATGACTTGTAGAAAGAAATACAGCAATAAAAGACAAAAACTGAAAATTAAGGAAAGAAATAAGACAAGCAATTGTTATTGAGGTTCGACAATGTGCCTACGTCCTCGTGAGTTCCTCCGAACTCTATGTACTAAATCAATGGTCCTTTACAAATATAGCAACCCTCTTCAAGAAGCTCAAGTTCTTGAAGAAACCAAAAAGAGAAGAAAGGAAGAAGATAAGAACTAACAATGCTCTCTATCTAATCTAGACTTCTCTCTCTTTACAACCAGCCTCACTACAATGAGTCCCTCTTGTGTTTGATCTTTTTCAATCTCACACAATTCTCTTTTATTTTACAATTGCTCTCAAAGTATGTCACAAACTTGTGTTGATCTCTCTTGTTGTCCATGGAAAATGAAGCTAGGTAACCCCTTATATAGTGCGCCCACTTTTTGTCCATTCTTGTGAGTCAATCTCCACCCTTAGATCTTGATTGCCACTTAACCATGGCCTTCCATCAATCCTAAGTGGTGCTGTGCATTTTAACCTTGCACCCACGCACCCAAGAGGAGGTTAAAGCATGTTGTCCATGTGTGCTTTGGTGTGCCTAGTGCCTAGGCGCTCAACAGGGGGCGGCGTGGCACTGGGCAGAGCACACTTGCAGCCCATTCTGGAAGGCGCGACACTGGTGGGGAGAGGTATGGTGCTTGTGTGGGTCAGGGGGTCTCTATTCTATGCACCTAGGCGCTTGTGAAGGGGCGGCATGGCGCACACTAATGCTGCCCCTTCACACAGCAGTGCGAACACTTTTTCCTGCCTGTGTGCTGAAGTGCGCACACTAGTGCGCCTACTCTTACCTTGCTCCAAAGAGATGCACACACATGTGTGCAGCCTTTTAACGTGCTTTATTTTCATACCGCAACCTTTGTTTAGATTTTAACAATTTTTGAATCATGCTTAGACATGTTTAAACCTTAGACAAATACCAACATTGACATTGAGCCTTTAGTATTTAACGCACCTAACTCCCTAGTGAGCATCTCAACCTTAGCCTTTAGGTTTTCCTCTTCCCCAAGATGGTAAATTCCACCACCAGTGGGGTTTCCTACAAGTCATGACCTATTTGTGCTTTCAGTAGCACTAGGTCAAGTCCAAGTGTAAGCTTTTTCAGCAAGTTCATTGAGGTACTCTATGGCCTCATCAGGATCTTTTTGTAAAAATTCACCATTACACATCATTTCTACAAATTGGCGCTCTCTATATGTAAGTCCCTCATACAAATAGCTCACTAAACACCAATTCTCATACCCATGGTGAGGACACGTACTTAACAATTCCTTAAATTTCTCCCAAGACTGATACAAAGTCTCATTGTCCTTTTGTGCAAAGGTGGAGATTAGCCTTTTTAAAGCATTGGTCTTATATTGAGGAAAGTATTTATTAAAGAAGACCTGAGTCATCTCATTTCATGACCTAATAGATCGTGGTCTCAACAAGTATAGCCAACTCTTAGCTCTATCCTTCAAAGTAAAAGGAAAGAACTTGAGTCTCATGATGTCATCAGTTGCATCTTGATGAGAGTCATAAAATGCATCTTTACAGTACTTAATTGTTAGCATTTTAGGGTTGATCTAGGTTTGAATTGCACTTTTATACCTTAACAACTCTAAAGTGTCATTCTCGAATCATTGATCTACTTCGATGCATTTTCAGGTACTTTAAGTTCAAAAGAGATGGAAAAGCTATCATTGCTTGAAGTACAATGACTCGATGAAGACCGGAGTGAAGGTTCACAAGCACTTGGAAATGAGTTTCACTAAATTCCTAGAATTTCCCATATAGATCAATCATTGTTTCAAATTAAACTGTATTGATGTAAGAAGAACCAGGAGATGAGCCATATATGCTTAGAAAGATTCGAAAGTCTATTTTTTGGAGAATTTTACGACTCATAAAAATGATTTTTCTAGAGAAAGTTATGGCATTTTTAGTAGACAAAGGCCAGGCCTCCAAAACAGCACCAGTGTGCACCGCGGCCTAGATCAAGCTAAGGTGCGGCCTGAAGGGCTGAGCCGCGACCTAGATTAGGCTGGGTTGCAGCCTCCAGAAAGTGAAGAAAACAAGGAAAAGGCTAAGCTATAGCCTGGATTAGTGTGAGCCGCGGCGCGAGCTTGAACCCCTGTTTCTGAGTTACGACTTAATTAGGGTTTTAATGATTGTTTAAACCCTAAAACACCCTTGGACCTTGTGTATTATAAATAGACCACTTAAGGTTTAATATTAGACATTCATCATTCATTAAAGGATCAATCAAAGGCTGGAAAACTCAAGGGAGGCTGCCACACTCTCCCCCATGGCCAACTAATCTCCAAGCAAGGCGAAGGGATGAATCCTTAGGTGTAGTTGTTCTTATTTTCCATTATTGATTTAGCTATAATTTGGATTTATTATCAAAACATTATTTCTAAGTATTCTTTGATTAAACAAGTAGAATTTAGGTTCATATGACAGCTGCGCTTTATGTTCTTCTTATTCTAGATTTTCTTAATCCAGTGATTGCATGCTTCTTCTCCATATAAGTCTAGTCATGCTCTTCTTATGTTAAGTTGTTTGGATGTGATTGAGTCCAGTAGATTTATCTTTTAGTTTTGTCCATTACTACAATATTGACATTGAGATATATTGTCGCTTCTTGATAAATCTATAGGATAGGTCATGTGTGCTTGAATCGAAATCAAAGAGTACTTCATAACAATTACATTAGGGTTTACATTTGGTTTAATTGAATATACACCGATTACTTGTTTGGGATGTGAAACTTGCAATCGAGATAAAAACAACTGAATCAAGATTGGAATAAGGCAACAAACCTAGGGAGGATTCCCGAAACCTTGTTGTTTTCTTATTATATTCTTCATTACAAATACACAATTTCCTCATAATACTTTATTATCAAAACTCAGATTTACTTATTTGGATTTTATCGTTTCGTATTAAATTTTACACTTTTCCTTATAGTTAACTTGTTTCCCTATGGAATCAACACCCCAAAGCTATGCTACAACTACCGCGTTACTCTTTGGGCGTAATCAAATTTTGGCGTCGTTGCCGGGAAAAACGCGCTTAAGTAGAAAGAAGATTGTCAACTCTAAGACGAAACGGTACTATCTTTCCTTTCTTTAAGTTTTTAACTTTCTGATTTTTTTTTTATTTTGTTATGTTTTTATTACTTTTTAAACTCAGTTGGTGTATGCTTAGACCGAGAGATTCGCGAGGTAGGTTCATTAAGGGACCCGAATTAGAAATACCCTTTCCTTCCATGTCCGTTAGTGAAACCTCACCTAGATCAAACCCTAGTGTACACCCAACAGATAATTTAGAAAATCTTGTTAACATGGCTGAAAACCCTAATGAGAATGTTACTAGGACACTTAAAGACTACTTGCACCCTTGCCGAACGGCCACCCCATCGTGTATCATGTTCCCCCCTAATGTTCAAAAACCTGATTTCAAACTGGGCATGATCCAATTGCTACCAACCTTCCATGGATTTGAGAATGAAAACCCTTATATCCATATTAGGGAATTTGAAGAGGTGGTAGCTACCTTTCAAGGTAGGGCTGATATGTTAGACGTCGTCAAACTTAGGTTTTTCCCCTTTTCACTTAAGGAAAAAGCCAAAGTTTGGCTGTACTCATTAAGACCTAGGTCTATAGGTAGTTGGGATGAGATGACATGAGTTTTCTTCCAAAAGCACTTCCCAACCCATAAGACCAATAACCTCAAGAGACAAATCTCAAACTTTGCATAAAAAGAGAGCGAAACCTTTTATCAAGTTTGGGAACGTTTCAAGGACCTGTTGAATTCTTGTCCACACCATGGGTATGAGAGTTGGTGGGTAGTTAGCTACTTCTATGATGGACTTCTAAGTAGGGAGAGGCAGTTCATAGAAATGATGTGTAATGGGGATTTTCTTCAAAAAGATCCCGATCAAGCCATAGATTTCCTAGATGACCTATCAGAAAAAGCCCACACATGAACAGGACCAAATGCCATGGAAATTACTAGAAAAAACCAACCCGCTGGGATTTATCAACTTAAGGAAGAGAATAACCTTAAAGCCCATTTAGAGGCCCTAACTAAGAAAATTGAAGCCTTAAAAACCAGAAATGCTAGGGCCCCTGAACCGGTTGCTAGGGTAGAGTCTTATGAGCCTTGTTTCATGTGTAAAGGGGTAGATCATTTACCAAAGGATTGTCCAGTTTATTTTGAGATGAAGGAAGAGTGTAATGTTGTAGGTATACTGATTACGCCCAAAACATAACGCGATAGTTGTAGTATAGTTTTGGGTTGTCGATTCCACAGGGAAACAAGTTAATTACAAAAGAAGGTATAAACCTCAACACAAATGATAAAAGATTAAATGAATCTGAGTTTGTTTGAGAAAAAGAGTAATTGTGTAAAATAGGGTTGGAAATATATTTAAGAATGACAAGGTTCCGGAAATCCTCCCTAGGCTCGTTGCTCTAATCCTAACTTGATTCAGTTGTTTTTATCTCGATTGCTAGTTTCACGTCCCAAACAGGCAATCGGCATATATTCAATTAAAGCGCAATTATAAATCCCAATGTAATTGTTATGAATTATTCTCTACTTTTAAGCACACATAGCCCAACTTATAAATTATCAAAAGACGACGATATATCTAACGACAATACCGCAGCAATGGACAAATCTATAAAAGAGGCCTACCGGACTCAATCACATCCAAATAGATACACATAAGAAAAGCATGACTGAACTTATATGGAAAGGAAGCATGCAATCACCGGACTAATAAAATAATCTACTAAATTAAATTAAAGAATAAAGCATAACAATGTTTGATAAAAATAATACCAACTACAACTGAACCAAATAAAGGAAAATAAGAACAACTACACCTAGGGATTCATCCCTTCGTCTTGCTTGGAGATTAGCTGGCCATAGAGTTCATGCCTCCTTGAGTTGCCTCCGGCCTCTCAACGATCATCCTCAGCTTACCCTCCAAATTTTATACTTCAGATTCCTCTTAAAGGCCCTCTGGATTTACTCCTAAAGGCCCTCTAGAGTCACTCTCTAATGATCTCAGAAAATGATCTTAGAAGAGCTCCGATTGGTTGATTCTTTCAGCTGAGCAGAGTGGGTCTTTATATAGGCAAACTCCTGGAATGCTATGTGTTATCTAGCCGATGTGGGATACTGTCCGGGTGCGCTCGATCGCAGCCCGAGTGCGATCGATCGCACATGCGCTCAATTGTGGCTCTTGCACTCGATCGCATATATGCTGCAGAGTACCTTGCTTGATGTGGGATGTGCGCTCGATTGCACTGCTTGTGCACTGCTTGTGCGCTCGATCACAATTCAGGCAACAGTCCATCTTGTCCTTCCAGAAGCATGGGATCTTGGTCTTTTAAGCAACGATCCTTCTTTTTCTCTTTTAAACTTAAAGTACCTGTAAATTACACTGAAATTAGTCAGTGATCCAATAATATTACTTTAGAGTTATTAACATATAAAAGCACAATAAAGACCGAGATCAATCCTAAAATGCTAACAATTAACCACTGCTGAGAGGCATTTTATGACTCTCATCACAACCCCCAACTAGCTTATTGTTAGTCCCTAGCAATTCAAGCGAAATTAAGAGATGAATTCTATGGCGGAAATCAAAGTAAATGAAAAGCAATATTAGTGTTAACCAAGAGTAATTCACATTTTGTCTCAAAAATTGCACATAACACACGGCACAAAGAATCATTAAATTTCACCCAAATCCAAAAGTAATTCAAACATCAATCTTAAAATCGCTATTGGCTCTTAACATCCATCTTACCACAATCCATTAATCTAAACATCCGAATGATTTTATGCATAACATTCATGAATACAAATCTTGGTCTCCAAAAACATAATAAATAGTGTGATGTCAATCACAAAAACAAGCTCCATATGCTTACATTTCAAACCACTCTCCACTATTGTAGAAAAATCACACTACATTGGATCAATAGGTCTTTAATAAGCTTGTAACGTTAGGCTAAAGTAAAGGTTAAGAAGGAACGGGAAGGATTCAACAAGTAAAAGAACTTAATCTCTTAGTTTTGAACACAACTCTTTAAGCACTGGATAACTTTACTTCAACACCCAACTCTTTCAACATTTTTTTATAAGAGTATATCTCTCAATAAATCACCACTTTTCTTTTCTTTTCTTCTTTCTTTGCCATAATTCACTTCTCTTTTTTTTTCTTTTCTTTTCCACAACCCCCAACTTATCTCCTTTAATGTACTTGGGTTGCGGTAGTGATATTTTTTCATATTTCCACCCTTTACTCTTTTTAAGTGCTTCTCACAACATGTGTATAACTAAGTTCTTTTAAAAGAAAGGTAAGGATAAAATATTTTTAGGCTCATAAAGGTAAGTAAATTGGCTATTGAAATAAACAAGACTCAAATTCTTTTTCAAGAAAAAGGCTCAAATAGGTGACTAGTGATAAATATAGCAATGGTAGAGTTGAAAGGCTCAAACGGTTCAAAAATGGCCTATATCATATCCTAAGTAATATGCATTCTAGGAATTCGCCTCAAGTGGTTATCAAGTAAGTTCTAGAGCTTGTCGAGACCACAAAAATATTCACAGAATAATCACACATAAAACTTTTCTAAATGTCTAAGACTAGTCATACAATCTTACCACAAACTAGAGTCTCAAACCGGATCAAGATTGATACTTAAATTAATTTCAAACCGAAGCAAGTTTTAACTACTTATGAATGCTATATGCTATCTCAATTAAGTTTATATCATTGACATGTAAATTAACTCTAAGGCTAACACAAAGTATGCTAAACACACACTAAGATGACACAAAGCAGTTCAACAGTTCAATGGTATGCAATAAGAAATGTATTTCCTCCACCCGTAACTAAAGATAAACATTGTCCTCAATGTAAAAGTGAAAATTAAGGAAACTCCCTTTTTAACCAAAGGTGCGTGGAGCTGAAAATCATGCACGACTAATTGAACCTCATGCTCAACTTCTTGTTAAAAGTCCGATCTAAATCATAGAACAAACAAAAAGGAAAGCAACTGCGGTGTACCACCGTGTGTTAGCATACTAAAAATTAAAATGGACTCAATAATAAAATGAAATAAAAACGAAACAAACAAAACAAAAGGAAGAAAAATAAAAGTAAATACATACCTGTGTTGTGTGGTCAAGATGCATAGACCGGATCCATAAGTGGAATGTCTTCCACTTCTGAATCTTGTCTATCGACTAAGATCTTAAGTCGTTGACCATTGACTTTGAAAATTTGACCATCCCTAGTATCTTCAATTTCTACCGCCCCATTTTCAAAAACAGTTTTCACTACAAAAGAGCCGGTCCACCTTGACCGAAGTTTTCCAGGATGCTTATGGAGTCTAGATTCGTATAAGAACACCCGATCATTAGGTTTAAACGTTTTTCTTAAAATATTTTTATCATGGAATATTTTCATTTTAGACTTATAGATTCTAGAGCTCTCATAAGCATCGTTTGTTAATTCCTCCAACTCGGTTAATTGATATTTCCGAAGCTTACCTGCTTCTCCTATGTCAAAATTAAAAGATTTGATTGCCCAATACGCTCGATGCTCGAGCTCTACCGGTAAGTGGCAAGACTTTCCATAAACAAGCCGATAAGGTGACATACCTAAGGGAGTTTTAAAAGCTGTACGGTAGGCCCAAAGCGCATCAACTAGTCTCAAAGACCAATCCTTGCGATCCGGGTTAACTGTTTTTTCTAGAATTTGTTTAATCTCCCTATTAGCAAGCTCTACTTGCCCACTAGTCTGAGGATGATAAGTAGTAGAAATTTTATGTAACACCCTGTATTTTCGCATCAAAGCTTCAAAAGAACGGTTGCAAAAATGTGTACCTTGATCACTAATTATAACAAGTGGTGTACCAAATCGAGATAACACATTTTCTTTAAGAAATTTAAGTACCATTCTATTATCATTGCTTTGGCAAGCTGCTGCCTCTACCCACTTAGATACATAGTCTATTGCCACAATGATATATAGGTATCCAAAAGAAGGAGGAAAGGGTCCCATAAAATCGATGCCCCAACAATCAAAGATTTCAATTATTAAATTGGGGTTTAAGGGAATCATATTTCACCGAGACACAGCTCCTAACTTTTGACACCTTTCACATGAGCAACAATAGGTGTTTGTATCCTTAAACAAGGTAGGCCAATAAAATCCACACTGCAAAATTTTTGCAGCGGTTTTTTTCATTGAAAAGTGGCCTCCACAAGCTAGGGAATGACAAAATTCTAAGACACGTGCAATCTCTTCATTAGGGATGCAACGCCTTAGAATTTGGTCCGGGCAGTACTTGAAAAGATAAGGGTCATCCCAATAAAACTTATGTACCTCATATAAAAAATTCCCTCTTGTCTTGAGCGCTCCAATCCACAGGTATCTCACCTGTAACCAAGTAATTCACAATGTGAGCAAACCATGGTAAGGCAGTAACAGTAAGTAAATGCTCATCGGGAAAGTTATCTTTGATCGGCATGTTATCAGACGTGTCCTCAAATGTGAGCCTTGAAAGATGGTCAGCTACTACATTCTCTACTCCTTTCTTGTCTTTTATGGTGATGTCGAATTCTTGTAGGAGTAGGATCCATCGGATTAGGCGTGCCTTAGCATCCTTCTTTGTAATAAGGTACTTAAGGGCTGCATGATCTATAAAAATAAGGATAGGAGAACCAATTAAATATGCACGAAATTTATCTAAAGCAAATATTATAGCTAGTAATTCTTTTTTAGTTGTGGAGTAATTCATTTGAGCACTATTTAAAGTCTTACTAGCATAGTAAATTATAAATGGTTTTCCCTCTCTTCGCTGTCCAAGAACAGCACCTACAGCGTAGTCACTAGCATCACACATGATTTCAAAGGGTAAATTCCAATTAGGTGACTGCATTATAGGTGCTGAAGTAAGCTTGCCAATCAGCGTTTTAAAGGCCTCTTGACAAGCTGGAGTCCACTCAAATGGGGCATCTTTAACTAGGAGGGCACATAATGGTCTAGATATGTTAGAAAAATTTTGTATAAACCTCCTATAAAAGCCAGCATGACCAAGGAAAGATCTCACATCCTTTATTGTCTTAGGTGTAGGCAATTTAGAGATTAATTGAATCTTAGATTGATCAACCTCTATTCTTTTAGAAGAGACAATATGCCCTAAGACAATACCGGATGAGACCATGAAATGACATTTTTCCCAGTTTAAAACCAATTCTTTTTCCTCACATCGAATTAATACTCTTTCCAAATTCATTAAGCATGTATCAAATGAAGATCCAAAAACAGTCAGGTCATCCATAAAAACCTCCATGCAATTTTCAACCATGTCACTAAAAATACTCATTATGCAACGTTGAAAAGTGGCAGGGGCATTACATAATCCAAATGGCATTCTACGAAAAGCATAAGTGCCAAAGGGACAAGTAAAAGTGGTTTTATCTCGGTCTTCTAATGCAATTTCTATCTGATAATAGCCAGAATAACCATCTAAGAAACAGTAAAAAGGGTGACCAGCTACACGCTTAAGAATTTGATCAATAAAAGGGAGTGGGAAATGGTCTTTCCGGGTGGCAGCATTTAATTTTCTGTAATAAATGCACATATGCCACCCGATCACTAGTTTGGTAGGGACTAACTCTCTCCACAGTGACTCCGGACTTTTTGGGAACGACTTGTGTAGGACTTACCCATTTACTATCAGCTATGGGATATATAATACCCGCATCTAACAGTTTCAGTACTTCATTTTTCACTACTTCTTTCATTGTGGGGTTAAGTCTACATTGAGGGTCTCTACGAGGACTAGTTCCTTCATCCAAATTTATTTTATGGGAACAGATCAGGGGACTAATTCCCTTCAAATCAGCCATGCTCCATCCTAAGGCTGATTTATGTGCAATTAAGGTCTGAATCAGTTTCTCATGTTGGATCTCAGATAATTCAGATGAAATAATAACAGGAAAGGTATCACCTGGACCGAGAAATGCATGCTTTAAACCCTTAGGTAGTGGCTTCAAGTCGACTTTAGGTGCTGCCACACTTGAGGGGGTTTGTTTTTCACTTCTTTCAGGCAACTCTTCGAACCTTGGTGGCCATGGACGGGTGTCATAATCTTGAGATTTGTCAAAAACAGGACAAATATCAATTACATCAGTTTTATCATCAAATAAACCAATCTCAGAATTAACAAGAAAATTCTTAAAAGGATCAAAATCATGAGCTATGGAAACTCCCTCATCAATGAGTGACTCGAGCATATATAACTGGTGATTTTCATCCTCATCTTCGGGCTGTTTTGCAACATTGAAAATGTTCACTTCTAATGTTATGTTTCCAAAAGACAGCTTCATGAGTCCATTCCTGTAATTAATCAGAGCATTTGCAGTAGCAAGGAAAGGTCTACCCAAAATCAAAAGAATTTTCGAGTTAGTGTCAACAGCAGAAGTTGTGTCAAGGATTAGGAAATCAACAGGATAGTAAAATTTGTCAATCTGAATCAACACATCCTCTACCACACCCCGGGGTACTTTGACTGAACGGTCAGCCAACTGTAACACCACACCGGTTGGTTTGATTTCTCCTAAACCTAGCTGTACATAAATGGAAAATGGTATCAGGTTCACACTAGCTCCTAGATCTAGTAAGGCTTGTCCAACCTCATGATTTCCAATGCTGCAAGCAATGGTAGAACAGCTTGGATCCTTGTATTTTGGGGGAATTCCTCAATTAAAGCACTAACTTGCTCAGTTAGGAATGCAGTTTTCTTGACATGGTGTCTCCTCTTAATTGTGCATAAATCCTTGAGAACTTTTGCATAGGTAGGCACTTGTTTAATCACATGCAAAAGAGGAAGATTGAGTTTCACTTGCCTTAAGTTCTCAAGGATTTCATTGTTTAAGTCCAAATTTTTCTTGTTTGACTTTAAGGCTTGAGGGTATGGTGCCTTAACAGGACTTTTGGTCACTTCAGGTTCTTTAGTCAGTTCAGTATTACTACTAGTTTGACCCTTTTCCACATCCTCGGATATATTCACTGGTGGGATGTGTAGTGACTTACCACTTCGGGTCACAATGGCATTTACATCTTTCAGGTTTTCTTGTGCCATATGTTGACCGTGAGGTATGGACTGAGTTTGGGAAGGGAATTTACCTCGCTCAGTCATACTTGAGGAGCTTATTAACTTAGACACTTGGCTCCTAGTTTCTCTATTCTCTTCCATCACCTGCGTAAATAATGCCTCAAACCTTTGGTTTGTCTTACCTTGTGCCTCTATAAAGGCCTGTAAGGTGTCTTCTAGCGAGTTCCTAGAGGATGAGGGTGCATGATAAGGTGCAGGGGATGATCTAGGGGGCTGCGCATGCTGGTTTTCAGATTTTCAACTGAAGTTGGGGTGATTTCGCCACTCCGGGTTATAAGTGTTAGAGAAAGGTGCAAGAGGCTTCTTGTACATGCCTAAGGCATTACATTGTTCCTCATATAGCCCTCTCTACCCCGCCACACACAAAACATGGCTCTAAAGACTCGGCATGATTAGCCACATGTGTTTGCTTTGAGCCCTTCGTTTTTAATGCCTCTAATTCCCTAGTGAGCATTTCAACATTAGCTTTCAGGTTGTCCTCTTCCCTAAGATGGTATATCCCTCCACCACTGGGATTTCCTATAGGTCGTGACCTATTCGTGCTTTCAGTAGCACTAGGTCCAGTCCATGTGTGAGCTTTCTCAACAAGCTCATTGAGCTCTTTAATAGCCTCAACGAGATCTTTTTTCAGAAATTCCCCATTACACATCATTTCTACAAATTGGCGTTCTCTATAGGTAAGACCCTCATAGAAATAGCTCACTAAACGCCAATTTTCATTCCAATGGTGTGGGCACATACTCAACAGCTCTTTAAATTTCTCCCAAGACTGATATAAAGTCTCGTTTTCCTTTTGTGCAAAGGTGGAGATTTGTCTTTTCAACGCATTAGTCTTATGTTGAGGAAAGTACTTGTTAAAGAAGGCCCGAGTCATCTCAGACCACGACCCAATAGATCATGGTCTAAGTAAGTATAGCCAACTCTTAGCTCTATCCTTCAAAGCGAAAGGAAAGAACTTAAGTCGTACAATGTCAGCAGTTGCGCCTTGATCATGGAAAGTTGCGACTACTTCCTCAAACTCCCTAATGTGCACATATGGGTTCTCATTTTCCATGCCATAAAATGTAGGGAGTAACTGTATCATCCCTGTCTTAAGATCTAATTGGGGAATGTTGGCTGGAAACATGATACAAGATGGTGTGGTTGTGCGTCTAGGGTGGAGGTAATCCTCAAGGGTCCTAGTAGGTTGATCCTCGTGTTCACTCATTTACTCAGGACTAGATGGATTATCAAACAAAGGGTTTAAAAAGGTTCCTTCTGTCTCTAGCACAAGCCTACAGGCGAATCTACCCAAAGGGTCTCTATATCTGGGCATGCAAGATCACAAAATATCAAATAAAATGCTCAAAGAAATTATTTACAATTCTTCTATTATTATGTCAAAAGTTGACAAACTTCTTTGTACTTAAGTGTGTTTCCCCGGCAACGGCGCCAAAATTTGATTACGCCCAAAACATAACACAGTAGTTGTAGTATAGTTTTGGGGTGTCGATTCCACAGGGAAACAAATTAATTACAAAAGAAGGTATAAACCTCAACACAAATGATAAAAGATTAAATGAATCTGAGTTTGTTTGAGAAAAAGGGTAATTGTGTAAAATAGGGTTGGAAATATATTTAAGAATGACAAGGTTCCGGAAATCCTCCCTAGGCTCGTTGCTCTAATCCTAACTTGATTCAGTTGTTTTTATCTCGATTGCTAGTTTCACGTCCCAAACAGGCAATCGGCATATATTCAATTAAAGCGCAATTATAAATCCTAATGTAATTGTTATGAATTATTCTCTACTTTTAAGCACACATAGCCCAACTTATAAATTATCAAAAGACGATGATATATCTAACGACAATACCGCAGCAATGGACAAATCTATAAAAGAGGCCTACCAGACTCAATCATATCCAAACAGATACACATAAGAAAAGCATGACTGAACTTATATGGAAAGGAAGCATGCCATCACCGGACTAATAAAATAATCTACAAAATTAAATTAAAGAACAAAATATAACAATGTTTGATAAAAATAATACCAACTACAACTGAACCAAATAAAGGAAAATAAGAACAACCACACCTAGGGATTTATCCCTTCGCCTTGCTTGGAGATTAGCTGGCCATAGAGCTCATGCCTCCTTGAGTTGCCTCCGGCCTCTCAACGATCATCCTCAGCTTGCCCTCCAAATTTTATACTTTGGATTCCTCTTAAAGGCCCTCTGGATTTACTCCTAAAGGCCCTCTAGAGTCACTCTCTAATGATCTCAGAAAATGATCTTAGAAGAGCTCCGATTGGTTGATTCTTTCAACTGAGCAGAGTGGGTCTTTATATAGGCAAACTCTCGGAATGCTATGTGTTATCTAGCCGGTATGGGATACTGTCAGGGTGTGCTCGATCGCAGCCCGAGTGCGATCAATCGCACATGCGCTCGATCGCGGCTTGTGCGCTCGATCGCATATACACTGTAGAGTACCTTGCTCGAAGTGGGATGTGTGCTCGATCGCACTGCTTGTGCTCTCGATCCCAATTCAGGCAGCAGTCCATCTTATCCTTCCAGAAGCATGGGATCTTGGTCTTTTAAGCAACGATCCTTGTTTTTCTCTTTTAAACTTAAAGTACCTGTAAATTACACTGAAATTAGTCAGTGATCCAATAATATTACTTTAGAGTTATTAACATATAAAAGCACAATAAAGACCGAGATCAATCCTAAAATGCTAACAATTAACCACTGTTGAGAGGCATTTTATGACTCTCATCATATACCCTTAGGGAAACCACACTCACCCTACTCTAACACCTATAATCCCAGTTGGAAGAATCACCCTAATTTCAGTTGGAAATCTGACATGCAACCCCCTGCCCAATCTAATACACAATGGCATTCGGAAGCAACCTCATTTAATGCACCTCAACAATCTTTACCTTTAGAAGATATGTTTATGCAGATACATGCCAAGAGTGTGGAAGAGCAAGGCAAAATAAATCAACAGTTGCTGGAGGAGCAACAAGCAATCAAAGAGGAACAAAAGGTAATAAAAAGTCAACTCACCAAGTTGACTAGTTTCTTGACGGTTCAAAAGCAAGGTTGCTTTCCTTCACAACCACAACCCAACCCAAGGGGACAACATATGGCACAAACCTCCGGACCAAAAAATCAAAATGTTAGAGAGGTTAATGCCATAATCACCCACAGCGGTAAAAAAAATTGATGGGCCCATTCTACCATCAAACTTGAGCAACAACGATAAAGCCCCCAAGGAACAAGAGGCTCATGATGATTATTCCCCACCGGTGCCTTACCCTCAAGCACTCTTTAAGCCTAGAGAGATAAATTCACATTAAAAGGTGAGATTCTTGAACAACTTCAGCATATTAAAATTAACCTCCCTCTTCTTCATGTTATAAAACAGATCCCCTACTATGCTAAAATCATCAAGGATCTATGCACACTCAAGAGGAGGCACAATGTAAAGAAGACATCATTCTTAATAGAGCAAGCAAGTGCAGTAATTGACAGCAAGACACCGCCCAAATATAAAGATCCGAGCTGTCCAACAGTGGCTTACCAAATTGGAAAAAAATCTTGTGGCCAAGCATTGCTAGATTTGGGTGCTAGTGTGAACCTCATGCCATACTTCATGTACTTACAGCTCGGTCTAGGTGAGATCAAACCAACCTCCGTGGTACTTCAATTAGCGGATAGATCGGCAAGAAAACCAAGAGGTATTGTAGAAGATGTTTTGTTGCAAATTGATAATTTATACTATCATGTTGATTTTTTGGTTTTAGATACTGTTTCTACTGTAAACGCGAAGTCAAAAATTCCTTTAATACTTGGAAGGCCATTCCTTGCCACCGCCAATGCCCTCATTATTTGTAGGAATGGCCTAATGACATTATCATTTGGAAATAGGACTCTAGAGGTAAATGTTTTTCGAGTCTCATGGCAACCACATGAAGAGGATGAGTACATTAAAGATAATTCTAACTCTTCGGAATTCATTCCTAATAATTTTGAATTCAATGATTCTTCAGTTTATCCCCATGTCGTTAATGTTGTTGATGTTTTTGATAAGCCACAAGAATTTATTAAGAAATTTTGGCAACCATGCTTTGAGGAGTTGCTTGTGAGAAGTCACATGGATACGGGAATCAAATACCCTATTTCTGATAGTAAATGGGCAACATCAAGAACACTTAAGCCACATGTGGTGGACTTTAAGTATTCCTTGCCAAAAGACTAGCACTAAGGCCACTGAGTATGGAGCCTCATCTTCAGCACCACAATGAGGCCAGCAATGAGAGTGGTGCATCGTCTGGCTGAAGACGTAAAACTTATCGCTTATGGGAGGCAACCTACAACATATCCTTTTATTTTTTTTTTGTTTTTCATATTTCTTTTTCTTGTTATTATTATTATTTTGCTGTTTTCCAGCTTTACTTTCGTATTTCTTTTTCAGGGACAAATATACGAAGTAGTTCAAATGGTGGTGCACAATTTTCAACTTCTGTGCACTTTTGGCTACAAAGAGAGTTTCCTTAACTTTTGCTTTCACATTGAGGACAATGCTTATTTTAAGTTTGGGGTGGAGGAAAGGAGGAAACATATTCCTGTTTTTCATATTTTTCTTTGAACTGTTTGGTGTCATTTTTCTTTTTGTTTGTTTTTAGCATGCTTTGTGTTAGCCTTAGAGTTAATTCACACGTCAATGATATGAGTCTAATTGAGATAACATATAGTGTTTAGAAGTAGTTAAATCTTGCTTTGGTTTGAAATTAATTTAAGTGTCAATCTTCATTTGGTTTGAGACTCTAGGTTGTGGTAAGATTGTATGATTAGTCTTAAACATTTAAAGAAGTTTTATGTGTGATTATTTTGTAAATATTTGTGCAGTCTCAACAAGCTCTAGAACTTATTTGATAATCACTTGAGGCGAATTCCTAGAATGCACATTACTTAGGATATGATATAGGCCATTTTTAGACTGTTTGAGTCTTTCGAACTTACCCTTGCTATATTAATCACTAGTCACCTGTTTGAGCCTTTTTCTTGAAAAAGAATTTAAGCCTTGTTTCTTTCAATAGCCCATTTACTCACCTTTATGAGCCTAAAAATATTTTATCCTTACCTTTCTTTTAAAAGAACTTAGTTATACACATTTGTTGAGAAGCACTTAAAAGGAGTAAGGATGGAAATATGAAAACCATAACCCAAGTACACTAAAGGAGATAAGTTGGGGGTTGTGGAAAAAAAAGAAAAAAAATGGAAAATGAGGTGAATGGTCTTATGCCAAAATACAAAAGAGAAGAAAAGAAGTAAATTATGACAAAGAAAGAAGAAAAAAAAAAAGAAAAATGGTGACTTATTGAGAGATATGCTCTTATAAAAAATGATTGAAAGAGTTGGGTGTTGAAGGTTATCCAGTGCTTAAAGTGGTTATGGTTAAAACTAAGAGATTGAGTTCTTTTACTTGTGAATCCTTCCCATTCTTTCTTAACCTTTAACTTAGCCTAACATTACAAGCTTATTAAAGACCTATTGATCCAATGTAGTGTGATTTTTCTACAATAGTGGAGAGTGATTCGAAAAGTGAGCCTATGGAGCTTGTTTTTGTGATTGATGTCATGCAATTTATCATGTTTTAGAGGCCAAGACTTGTATTCACGAATGTTATGCGTAAAATCATCCGAATGTTCGGATTAATGGATTGTGGTAAGATGAATGTAAAGAGTCAATAACGATTTTAAGATTGATGTTTAGATTACTTTTGGACTTGGGTGAAATTTAATGATTCTATGTGCCGTGTGTTATGTGCAATTTTTGAGACAAAAGTGAATTACTCTTGGTTTAACACTAACATTGCTTTACTTTGTTTTGATTCCCACCGTAGAATTCATCTCTTGTTTTTGCTTGAATTGCTAGGGACTAGCAATAAGCTAGTTTGGGGTTATGATGAGAGTCATAAAATGCATCTTTACAATACTTAATTGTTAGCATTTTAGGGTTGATCTAGGTTTGAATTGCACTTTTATACCTTAACAACTCTAAAGTGTCATTCTTGGATCATTGATCTATTTCGATACATTTTCAGGTACTTTAAGTTCAAAAGAGATGGAAAAGCTATCACTGCTTGAAACACAATGACTCGATGAACAACGGACTGAAGGTTCACAAGCACTTGGAAAGGAGTTTCATTAAATTGCCAGAATTTCCCATATAGATCAATCATTTGTGCAAATTAAACTATATTGATGCAGGAAGAACCAGGAGATGAGCCATATATGCTTAGAAAGATCTGGAAGTCTATTTTCTGGAAAATTTTATAACTCGTAAAAATGATTTTTCTAGAGAAAGTTATGGCAGTTTTAGTAGACAAAGGTCAGGCCTCCAGAATAGCTCCAGTGTGTGTCGCGGCCTGGATCAAGCTGAGGTGTGGCCTGAAGGGCTGAGCTGCGGCCTGGATTAGTGTGAGCCACGGCGCGAGCTCGAACCCCTGTTTCCGAGTTATGACTTAATTAGGGTTTTAATGATTTTTTAAACCCTAAAATACCCTTGGACCTTGTGTATTATAAATAGACCACTTAGGGTTTAATATTAGACATTCATCATTCATTAAAGGATCAATCAAAGGCTGGAAAACTCAAGGGAGGCTGCCACACTCTCCTCCATGGCTAACTAATCTCCAAGCAAGGCGAAGGGATGAATCCCTAAATGTAGTTGTTCTTATTTTCCATTATTGATTCAGTTGTAATTTGGATTTATTATCAAAACATTGTTTATGAGTATTCTTTGATTAAACAAGAAAAATTTAGGTTCATGTGACAGCTGCGCTTTATGTTCTTCTTATTCTAGATTTTCTTAATCCGGTGATTGCATGCTTATTCTCCATATAAGTCTAGTCATGCTCTTCTTATGTCAAGTTTTTTGGATGTGATTGAGTCCGGTAGATTTATCTTTTAGGTTTGTCCATTACTGCAATATTGTCATTGAGATATATTGTCGCTTTTTGATAAATCTATAGGATAAGTCATGTGTGCTTGAATCGAAATCAAAGAGTACTTCATAACAATTACATTAGGGTTTACATGTGATTTAATTGAATATATACTGATTACTTGTTTGGGATGTGAAACTTGTAATCGAGATGAAAACAATTGAATCGAGATTGGAATAAGGCAACAAACCTAGGGAGGATTCTCGGAACCTTGTTGTTTCCTTATTATATTCTTCATTACAAATACACAATTTCCTCATAATACTTTACTATCAAAACTCAGATTTACTTATTTGGCTTTTATCTTTTCGTATTAAAGTTTACACTTTTCCTTATAGTTAACTTGTTTCCCTGTGGAATCGACACCCTAAAGCTGTGCTACAACTACTGCGTTACGTTTCGGTGTAATCACATCTTGACTATGAAAAGTCGCAACTACTTCCTCAAGCTCCCTAATGTGCACATATGGGTTTTCATTTTCCAAGCCATGAAACGTAGGGAGTAATTGTATCATCCCTGTTTTAAAATCTTGATGGCGAGTATTGGTTGGAAACATGATGCATGATAGTGTGGCTGTTCGGCTAGGATGCAAGTAATCGTTAAGTGTCCTAGCAACATTCTCATTGGGTTTATCAGCCATGTTAACAAAATCCTCTAAATTCTCATTTAGGGATACACTATTGTTTGATCTAGGCGAGGTTTCACTAACGGACGTGGAAGGAGAGAGTAACTCTATTTCGAGTCCTTTAATGAATCTACCTCGTGAATCTCTTGTTCTAAGCATACACCAAATGAGTTAAAGGGGAAATAAATAAAACAAAATAATAAAAGAAAATCATAAAATCAAAACTTAGTGAAAGGAACAATATTACTGTCTTGTCTCAAAGTTGACAATCTTCCTTGTACTTAAGCGTGTTTCCCCGACAACGACACCAAAATTTGATTACGCTCAAACTAATACGTGGTTATTATGTATAGTTGAGGTGTCGATCCCACGAGGAAAAGTGAACTACAAAGAAAAAGTGTAAACCTTAACACGAGCGATAAAGATCAAGTGAGAGAATCTGAGTTTTGATAATGAAGTAATGTGAGAAAATTGTGTAAATAGATTAAAGAATATAATAGAGAAACAACAAGGGTCCAAGAATCCTCCCTAGGTTCGTTGCCTTATTCCAATCTTGATTCAATTGTTTTTATCTCGATTACTAGTTTCATATCCCAAACAAGTAATCGGTAAATATTCAATCAAAGCACATGTAAAACCCTAATGTAATTGATATGAATTACTCTTTACTTTCGATTTAAGCACACATGACCTATCCTATAGATTTATCAAGAAACAACAATATATCTTAATGACAATATCGCAGTAATAGACAAATCTAAAAGATAAATCTATCGGACTCAATCACATTCAATCAGTCTTGACATAAGAAGAGCATGACTAAACTTATATCGAGGAGAAAGATACAATTATCGGATTAAGAGAAAATCTTCTAATTAAATCAAAGAGTAAATCATAACAATGTTTTAACAATAAATCAAAACTACAACTTAATCAATAATAGAAAATAAGAACAACTACACCTAGGGATTCATTCCTTTGCTTTGCATGGAGATTAGTTGGCCATGGGGCTCATTCTTGAACACTTTGATGGGGGAGAATGTGGCAGCCTTCTTGAGTTTTCCAGCCTTAATGATTGTCCTTTATCAAACCCTAAGTGATCTATTTATAATACAAAAAGTCTGAGGGTGTTTTCGGGTTTAAACTATCATTAAAACCCTAATTAGGAAACAAGGCATTGCGCTCGTGCTGCGGCGCACACTTACTCGCGCCGTGGCTCTGGCTGGTCTTAGTTAGGTGAGTTTCTGGGCGCTGCGGCTCAGCCTGGTCCAGGTCGCAGCGCACACTGATGGTGGCAACTTCTAAATATTCCTAGAGGTCGCGGCTCAATCTTTCTGTGCTGCGGCGTGGAGTAGTTCCGAAACCACTCCTTCACCTTGATATGCATGGAATCTTAGTGCTTCAAGCAACGATAGCTTTTCCATCTCTTTTAAACTCAAAGTACCTGAAAATGCACCAAAATAAGTCAATGATCCAAGAATAACACTTTAGAATTGTTAAGGTATAAATGTGTAATTCGAGCCTAGATCAACCCTAAAATGCTAACAAATAAGTACTGTTAAGATGCATTTTATGACTCTCATCAGAGGATGACCATATGATAAAGACTATAAGTGGTCTGGTGATAAACCCAAGTTCAGGGGAAGATTGAAAAGTAGTTATAAATCTGGGTTGAAGTGTTGGAAGTGTAGGAAGCTTGGGCATCTAAAGAATAATTGCAGAAGTAAGAGTGTGAACCCTAAAAAGCGAACAAGCGAGAGATCAGCTTCAGGAAATAATGATCAGTATGATGATGATGTTGGTGACTTAAATATGACATCATGTTTGGCTCAATCAGATCATAGTGTTTAGATAATTGACACAGGAGCATCTTTTCACATGACACCTCAAATGGACTAGTTTCATGAGTTTGAAACCTTTGATGGAGGAAATGTTTTATTTAGAGATAACTATTCAGTGAAAATTATTGGTCAAGGGAAGGTAAAGTTGAGGATGAATGATGGGACGATCAGAACACTTTCAAGTGTGATGCATATTCCGGGTCTCAGCAGGAACCTGATGTCAGTCAACAAGATGGCAGATAGGGGAGTGAATTTCAACTGTGATAAAAATTCATGCAAGAGGACTCGTGGATCGTTAGTAATTGCATGAGGTGTTCGGTATGGTATGTTATACAAGCTACTGGGAAGTACAGTATAAAGTCAATGTAGTGGAGGTTTTACTTTTGAGAATGTGACTGATGATGAGGCGATATCCTCTATATTGTGGCTTTAGAGGCTTGGGCATATCGATAAAAAGGGACTATCTAATTTATCGTCAACGCAGATGGTGAAAGAAGTCCCATATTACTCCATGGGATTCCATTTCTGTGAGTATTGTCTACATTGTAAGTAGAACCGTGTGAGTTTTAAGTCCACTGGCACAAGGGCAAAGGGTATTCTAGATTTAATACATAGTGATGTGTTTGGGCCAATTCCAGTTCAATCTCTTGGAAAATTAAGGTATTATGTCTCTTTCATTAATGATTTTTCAAGGTGTGCATGGATTTATTTCATTAAGAGTAAAGTTGAAGTATTTGGTAAGTTCCGTGAGTTTAAAACATTGGTAGAAAATCAGATAGAAAGAAAGATAAAGGTATTGAGAATAGATAATGGAAGGGAATTTTGCTCAGACAAGTTTGAGCAATTCTGCGTGGCAAATGACATTGCAAAATAGAAAACAACTCCATATACACCTCAATAGAATTGGGTGGCCGAGCGACTCAATCGGCCACTTATGGAAGAATTAATGAGCATGTTGAGTTGTGCAAGCTTGGAGTCAGAGTTCTGGGCAGAGGTTGTAGCTACAACATGTTATTTGAAGAACTAGTCACCTACATCAGCTTTACAAGATTAGACACTGTTTGAGGCATTATTCGGGAAGAAGCCGAGTTTGGCTCATGTTAGGCTGTTTGGGTGAGATGCTTATATGCATGTGCCAAAAGAAAAGAGGAATAAACTTGACAACAAATCAATGAAGTGCATTTTTATTGGTTATAAGGATGGGGTCAACGGATACAAGTTATGGAATCCAGAAAACAATAGTACAATTTATAGCAGAGATGTTGTGTTTAGGGAAACACAAAGGGATGTGGTGGCTGCCCAAGATGTACTTGAACAGCCAAAACAGGTTCAGATTGATCTTAGCTCGAGAGATAAAGAGTGGGAGACTACCCCACAAACTACACCGGATACTTCAGATACTGAGCCAGTTGGGTCTGAGCAAGATATTCATGTTTCTGATGTAGAGGATGAGGATTCAGATGCTGGCTCGGGGGTAGGATCACGCCCGTCATAAGGCGATCCACACGGGTTAGGAGACCACACATCAGGTATTCCCCTAGTACTTGCAGTGCATTATATGCTTTAAATATTACTGGTGATGATCCTAGCACAGTGAAAATAGCAAGGACCTCAAAGGATGCAAATCTATGGGAGGATGCTATGAAAGAGGAGATGCAGGCACTGGACAAGAATGAAACATGGAGACTTATGAAATTGCCTAGAGATATGAAGGCAATTGGGTGCAAATGGATTTTCAAGAAGAAAACAAATGTAGATGGAACGGTAGAAAAGTACAAAGCACTTTTAGTTACAAAAAGGTACTTACAAATAGAGGGAATTGACTATGGTGAGATATTTTCCCCGGTAGCAAAGTTGACATATATCAGATGTATCTTATCCATGGCAGCTGCTTATGATCTAGAGGTTGAGCAACAGGATGTGAAGGTAACTTTCCTTCATGGGGACTAAGAGGTGGAAATTTACATGAAACAACCTAAAGGCTTTGTGAGCAAAGACAAGGAATAGCTGGTTTATAAATTGAAGAAGTCTTTGTACGGACTAAAACAGTCACCACGGATGTGGTACCAGAATTTTGATACATATGCCATTCAGCTTGGGTTCACTCGCAGCTATGTTGATCACTGCGTCTACATGAAAAGGTTAGGGGTTGATTTTTTCATTTTAACTTTGTATGTTGATGATATATTGTTGATTGGAAATAATAGGAAGATGATTAGCATTGTGAAGGCATTGTTGGCAAGGCAGTTTGACATGAAAAACCTAGGGTTAGCAAACTTTATCTTAGGCATGCAGATAAAGAGGGATCGTGAAAATCGAAAACTGTGGCTAAGTCAAAAGAAGTATATTGAAGAAGTGTTAAAGAAATTCAACATGTCTAACAGTAAGCATGTAGGGACTCCCATGCCTTTGGGAACTAAGTTATCTATGGAACAATGTCCGAAGACAGAGGAAGAAGCTGAAGAGTTGGTGCACGTACCTTATGCTAGTGCAGCCGGAATCTTGATGTACATCATGGTGTGTATAAGACCAGATATTGCCTAAGCACTGGAAGTATTGTGTAAATATATGTATAATCCTAGGAAAGAGCATTGGACTGCAATCAAGAGGGTTCTTAGATATCTTCGTGGCATGTTAGAGTTTGCATTGTGTTATGGAGGTATGGAAGGTAAGAAGAACCTTGATATTGTAGGATCAGTTGACACTGACTAGGGAGGATACATTGATAGCATGAGGTCTACAAGTGAGTATGTGTTCAATCTGTTTGGTGGGGCAGTGAGTTGGATGAGAACAAAGTAAAGTGTTGTTGCCCTTTCATCTGCAGAAGCAGAGTATATAGCAATAACTCATGCTGGAAAGGAAGTGGTTTGGCTTCAAAGGTTATGTGTCGAGCTTGGGTTTAAACAAGAAGCAGTAAAGGTGAAATGTGACAATCAATGTGCTATCTTCTTAGCAAATAATCCTGCATTTCATTCACGGACGAAGCACATTGATATCCAATATCACTTCGTCTGGAAAAGATTGAAGAAAATATAATAATTTTGGAGAAAGTCGACACAACAGTGAACAACACAGATTTCTTGACTAAGGCAGTTAGTCTAGCAAACTTTGAGTGGTGTGCTACTGAGATGGGCTTGAAGAAATAGAGTCCTGCGAGTTTTCCATGTGTGTGAAGTATTTACCAAGTGGGAGATCGTTAGAGTTGGTGCATAAGTCACGAGACCAGATCTGCAGAAACCTGGACGAACACGGGTGTCCTGCTCCTCGGAGAGTACATGAGTTAGTCCTGGTTTTTTGCTTGGCGGTTTAGGATTAGGCCCATGAATAGCTGTAGTTCTGTAGCATAACAGAAATCCTAATTAGATCCTAATTACGATGTCTTAAGTTGCTTATAAATACTCTTTATGTACTGAGCATACATTGTAACGAGAGATTAGTAAGATTGATAATAAGAAACTTTTGGTAAGACGTAATCCTATTCTGGGGTGAACCTAGGTAAATTTTGTCTTCTTTTCTTTCTGTTTATAATTCGTGTGATTGACAGATCTCGAATCATTCAAAATAGACCCTCCCATATACTTTCATACAAGTAACACTTTGTTTTATCTCATTCCATATAAAAAAAATAACACAGTAAAAAAAAACCTAGAATTATATACACAAATATAAGCAAAGAAATTCAAATAAAAAGATTCAATAGATTAACAAATATAACTACACACACACACACACACACACACACACATATATATATATATATAGAGAGAGAGAGAGAGAGAGAGAGAAGAAACTTACAAAAATGGTAGAAAGAGCCTGAATGGAGGTAGAGAGAGAGCCCAAAAATCGGTGAAGTGGGGAAAATAGGGGAAAAAGCCTAGAAATTGAGGTTGAAGATGGTAATAGACAAAATATGAATGAGAGAGAGAGAGAGAGGGTGAAAATTTCTTTAAGGTTTTAGAAATGGAGTCGCACGGCGCTAGGAGAAAAAGTACGAGAAGAGAAAAAGTGAGGAAGAAAGGTATCTACGGGAAATTTAGGTCAGACTATCACCATCCCTCGGTAATACATTTTTATCCCTCAATGAAAGTAGTTTACTTAATTTAAAATTAATTTTATATTCATTTATCAACACCGAGAGATTAAATTCCCTCGGTAATAATATATTTTTAATTAAAAAAACAAAACAAATTTCTAAAATATTTTACGAACTTAATACCGAGTGTAAAAAATATTATCACCGAGGGAATTGTCCCTCGGTGATAATATTTCACACTATCACCGAGGGACACGTGTCACTCGGTCTTATCCGTCGTTGAAAGCGCTTATCACCCGTGATAGTCCTTCGTTGATTAGCGATCTTCTTGTAGTGCTAGTTGGAATGGTAATAAGTTAATTATAAAAGAGAAAGTTCAACAGAATTTAGTCTCAGTACACTCACCCATGACTTTCAAGAAGGATGCCATCTCAACTTCCAATGGCCTCTCACTTTATATGAAAAGAAAAGTGGAGAATTATGTGTTCTACAAGAACTATAACAAAACCATAATAAACAAAACGCTCATTACAGACCAACTTTGTCGCCGTAAAAGTACAATCTTAATGAGCAACATTAACACAAGGAAAAGGAGAAGGAAGTCGCTTCAAGAAATTTAAGAAGAGCAATTTGATAAAATTAATTTGAAACCTCCAAAAAATGTGAAGAGTCATTTAATGGAATATCTTGGATTAATTAAAAATATACAGTGCATCAAGTACTGTATACACCATTCTCACTGGGTGTTTTTAATGCCAATTTTATTAATCCGTTTTTTTTCTTTTCTCTCTTCCCTTTATAATTGCCTCTCAAAGCTTTGATGAATTTTTCTCATCTTTCTTAGGATTTCAGGAAACTAAAACTTGCTGATCAAATGGGACCATTTAAGATTGATGTGTTATTAATTTATACGACTGAAAAATATATAAAAATTTGCTTCTCTTTCTCATGAGAGCTTTTCTGCTACTTTCTTCAAGTTAGGTAAAAGATGATTACGTGATGAAGTAAAGTTCCACTATTCGCTTTTAGAATTTCGTTCTCATCGTGTGCCAAAAAGTTTGGATCTAAAGTTATTAATGAGAGGCCATAATTTTTTGAGTGATAATTTTGTTTTCTTTTTTTTTTTGTTATGTATAATAGAAAGACGTAATTTTGAATTATCTGTTAAAAGATAAATTAGATAAAAAAATGAAAATTTAAAATTTTCCTTTGTTTCTTACTGATATTATAATACGTTAGTTTATCTCAAATTCCAAATAAATTTTACTATAAAATTGGTATCAATTTCAAAAGAAAAAAAAAAAGCAAAATCTGACGATAAATGAGAAAAGATTTAAGCAGTCGTTAAAAAAAAAAAAATTCTTTTATCAGTCTCCGATCACTTGCAACCCAAAATAAAGTAGGATACACGTGACAATTTGATGAGGTGAAAAGTGAAAAAAAAACGATAAAAAAAGAGTGATCTAAATAATCCACTTTAAAAGAAATTTAGAACAATTAGAAGAACATCATACACTTAAAATGTTGAGAATTCTCTTACTTCTCTTTCTTTTTCATTCTTTTCTCATTTTCATCTGGCTCCTATTCTTTCTTTCTTTTTTGGTAACTGCCTCCTTTTCTTTCTTTGTCTACACTTTGTGGACTCATTACTCTTTTCTTTCTACAGAGAGAAAATAACACATTTTCTTTTTACACGGAGAGAATAATAAACAAGAAAAAATGTTGAGTTAACTCATATTCCACAAAGGCACCAATGTAAAAAATAAATAAAAGTAATAACTCAAGCAATATGAGCAAAAAAAATAGAAAAACACAAAAAAAAAAATAACATGGTTCGGCCACCGAATTATCTACTGCCACAAAACAACCAAATACGTACTTCAATTATCAATGTCATATTACAAGTTTTTATGAGAAAACTTGAAGAAAAACTATTATTCTCACTTTAGCTCTTGAACCCAAAGACACTTAGGTCTTAATTCTCTCCAATTTCTTTTTCTTTAAAAAAAAAAAAAAAACTATTGTTGTTAGTTGACCCAAAGCTGCACTCAGTATTGGGACAAAACCTAAACTCTTATTACGCCAAGCCTTACTTGTACTAGGCTCTTTCTTTGGTGGAAGCCCCACGCCATTGAGGTAATTCCTGGGTGTGAGGTAACTCCTTTTAACATTGAGCAAAAGCCATCATAACCAGTATTACTAGAATCAGACCGAAACGGTTGATCCGATCAGTTCAACTACAAACCAAAGATAAGATAGATCTGATTCAATCAAAAGACCTAGAAAAGGATTGAACCCGATCAGTTTTTGCATTAACTTTGAAATTTAATTAAAATAACCTTTTAGTCACAAAAAAGACTTAGGGGTGACTTATACCTTGACTAGCTCGGTGGAAGTGCCAAAGCACAACCACCAAGTCAACTATCTTGTTATGAAATTAACATCGAGATTTATTATTTAACCTTTTAACTTATATAATATATATTAATATATTTATTTTATTATATGTAAAACGTGGACTTTAATATTTTTTAAAATATAAATGATCACTTCCACTTTAAGAGTTTAAGTCATATGAATGATTATTTGCTAATGACTTGATTTGTAGTTACTTTTATTAAGTTTGAGTTAATATTTAGTGATGATTTTTTAGATGTTATATTTTTACATGTTCTTGATATAATGTAATTGATATTATTATAATTAATATATATTTTTAATTATTTTTATGAATCAACAGTTTGATGATTAATCCACTAATTTGGTGAACTAATGATTTGGTGTCTTGAACGGTTTAATGTTCACTCTAATTATGATAATTATGACCATAACTTTGTAAATCACTCTATATTTATAGACACCATACCCAGTACTTTTGATTTATTTTTTGTTTGAGATTTGACTCGTGTATACCAAACAAATTAAAAAGGAATATATTGCTTACATAAAGCAAAAAGATTAAATCAGATCTAATGTATATACGTGTGCGTCTGAATAAGGCGTAAAACATTCACCAAATAAAAATGCCTTTACTTGATAATTATAAGTTTTTGATAAACAACTCACTATTTTGTCTAGGCAAGTACTCTTCTACAAACAGTCAAATACAAAACGATAAAGAAAACTATCGTTTGGTATCTGAACCCAAAGAACTCTTTGGAATGCTCCCTACCTAAACAGTGACCGCTATATTTTTCTGTCAATTTCTAGGGGAAATCTATGTGGTTTGATTGCTGGAACCTCTCTATATCATATTATCGGTCTAAGTTCTCTTTTCCCTTGATGATTTTCTCAATCTTTAATTTTCCCTGGCTATATTATGGAGTCTAAAGAAATTTCTCTCCAGGCAGTCGTAAGAGAGGTAAGGGATAAGCTGCAAGCAGGTAGTGAATTAGAGTATAATATTGAAGGCCTTGCTTCAAAACTTGGTGGTTTATATCAATAAATTATCCACGTTAGAGTTTGGGCTCAAATTGATTGGGCTTTAACCCAAAAAGCTATTACACAAGTAAATTTGATTAAACATTGTCAAAGCTCTAGGGATAAAGTGGAATGGATCTGTTTCAAAAAGGGAAATTTTTTCTATATTTACTTTATTTACTTAGGTCCAATTGGTGCAATTTTAATCATCTTGGGCTTAACTTTTGTGGAATGGATATTGATCTAAATCCAGTAGCAATTTATTTGAATTTAATCAAACAAAACCTCGAAATAGAAATTAACAATCAACATGTTATCGCCCAAGCATGTTGTCAAACAACCAATTTTTATCTTTCACGCGTGAGATAAGATCAAACAAACCCATCAACATGCAAAGAGATGGAAAGGGATTTGTCCTAGAAAGATGGTTCTCAGGTTTGTCTAATGGATAGGCTCCACCTTATAACTTCGGAATGATGCTGTTATGCTCCTCGAGTGGCTGAATTAGGTGGACCAAAAGAGTACAAATGTGACAACAAACCTTCGTTACTTTAACATGACTGGGTGACTTATGTCACACACCAAAGGTTGACGAAAGAGTGTAAACGTCACACTAAGATACTGAATGGGTAACATACCCTAAACCCACTCCGTTTGAGCAAGAAAAAGGTTAAGTAAAAGTGTGAATGTGAAGTGTAGCAAAAATAAGTCCAAGTTAATTTTTAAATATTTGGGGTAAGAGATTGGGATACGAGAGAAGAAGAAATTAAAGATCCCTCTCTCACCTAGGTCAAAACCTAGCCATCGCGTTATTGAGAAAATATTTAATAATTAATTTAAACTACCATTGCTACACACTAAACATACATGCAAACCCGATCATAGTTATATCAAATAATTTTGCAAAGCATCAATTATAAGAAGCAATAAAAGATAACAATCATACCTAGAAGCAATTATAATAATATAGACATATCAATAGAGAGCATAAACTAATATATTTTTTCCTAACAACAAAAAAAAACACGTTAGTGCAATAGAGACTAATTGCAATTAATCAAACAAGAACAAGAAAAATTAAAAGTTGGAAAACTGACAGCAAGTGAACCGGCTTGGTCTAAACAGAACTCGAGTATTCAAGAGATAGGGCCTACCGGCCTAGTGAGAAGCCGATTGGCTTCCCTGATACTATTATAACAGATTTTGAGTTTCGACAAAAATTTTGTTTTTCGGTCAAATTCGAACGGAGTTTTTATCATCGAAAAATCATATAAAATCCTAATCTAAATAACATACTAATATGTAAACAATCCTAAAATTTATTTCTAGATGACACACAATTTTATTTTATAATTTGGATGCAAGAACCTTAATCTACATGACGTACAAAGTTAAGTGAAAACCTAAATTATGTTTCTATATGTTATACATATCAAAATTAAATCATGGAGGCTTATAAATAATTACCATGCTTCTAATGAATTTAGATTACTAGGAATATAATACTAACCTCTTGATGATTAGATCTCTTCGCGTTGATGCAAAAGTTTAACGATGAGATTAATCCAAGATGTAAGAGAATTCCATGTGTGATTTGGATGCCTTTAGATTATTGATTATTGTACGTTTGATAGATGAACGCACGTAGGAACTTTGATTTAGGACTTGAATTGGAATTAAGATTTTTTTTGAAAAAATTTAAGGTTTGTGTATGTGTGTAGAGATTTTTGTGGTGGCTAGGATTTATGAAAAAAGTAGGGTTTAGGAGGTTTAGTGTTTATGGAAAAGAAATATGGCTAGGAATTCTGCTAGAGAAATTTTTCGAGAAATTTTAAGGGCTACGACTTAGAGAGATTTTTGTATCTCTAGCTTGTTTCTATGTGTCTTTGTGTATGGAAATGGGGGTTTATATTGGAGTAAGGGGAACGAGTTTTTTGGGGGCAAAGTTTACTTATTGGTAAAGAAAAACTAGTTTCCCACGGACTTGTTTAGGGTTTTGAACAAGGAAACCATTTTTTAGAAGTTTTAGGTGAAAAAAGGAAAAATTGGAGGCAACACAACTGACCAGTCATGGGCCCAACATGCCGACCTAGTGACCTAGCTGGTCAGTTTGGTTCTCTATATTTGGTTTGGTTCAGATTTCAGTTTCGGTCCGTTTTGATTCAATTTGATTTTGTTTGAGTTTCATTGATCAATTTTTGTTCGAAATTAATTTTTCATCATATATTAATCAATTTTAAAGTTCTTGAGACGAAATTTTCATCATCGGGCTCCACTAATGGGTCTCATATTTGGAATTAAATTGAGTGTTTATAAATGGTGTAAAATTGTTATATTTCACAGTAAAAAGGTAATAACCCAAATGGAGAATAGGCCTTGTCTATTATCTTGCAAACAGTTATAAAAACTAGATGGCAGAGAGGTAGCTTTATAGAGACGACTAAACAAACAAATGAGGGGAAAATGACATATAATAGACAAATTATAAGATGTAGGAATGATAATATTGAATTTGCCCAGTTTATCTTCACCAGTGGAAAAGCCAATATGGATGAGGCAATTAGGTTTTGGCTACATGGGAAAGTACGTGCAGAGAGAAAAAATAATGAGTTTCAGAAAAGGTAAGGAATGGTCAATATGAAAGGAAAATAGGGAAGAAGTAGGAACATAATGTCATTATGGTATCTGAGGACCAGGAAGTGGAACAAAGGAGGGCAATTTACAACATAGGAAACCCAACTGTAGAGCTTTAAAATAGAAGTTTTAGTTCATGTGTCACTGACTTTTCACAGATAGAAGAAAACGAGGAGATTAGCTTCAGGGCAGTTGTTATTAATGAATGTGGTAAAAGATTGGGGATTGAGCTGCAGCGCAAGTGTTCACAAGGAGAAGATTTGGGAAGGTCTAGTTGTTGACATCTAATTTCGTTCCAAATATTAAAACGAACCATGTGTGTAGCCCGATGAAGAAAACTTGGTCTCGAGGAACTCAAGATAGATGAACGTGTGCAAGAAATTGAATTTTGGGTAATGATTAATCAAATAAATTCAAACCAAATCAGTCCGGACCAAAATGAAACGGAACGGATCGAAAAACCAAAAAACATAAGACTAAAGGGACAGACCCAATAGGTTGATTGGGCCATTGTGTCGTATCAATTTTTGTTGTCCGCCTCCAAACCTTTTGAAACTCGATTTTTGGGTTCTAAAAACCTTAAAAGTATTGTGAAATCCTAGTTTTTTCACCTCTACAAGAAACCTTAGTCACCGTCAGATTAAATCTGACACATCTTTGTTGTTTACCCAACCTCCAGTTTTCCTATATAAATCCCCTCTACAAATACAAAAAACACAAGCCAAAACCTCTACAGAATTTCTCTAAAACAAATTTCCTAGCCATATTTCCCTAAACCCTAAATCTCCACCAAAACTCCAACACTTTTCCAATAGACCCTAGCCACCATAAAAATCCCTACACTCACACAATAAGAATTTCCCTACATCAATCTTTTGATCCAAATTCAAGTTCATATGTGCATTCATCCATCAATGTACATCAATTATATAAGGGAAATCCACACCACACTTGTAAATCTACAACGGAATCTAGTATTAATTCTTTGAGTTAATCTCTTCGTAACACGCGAAGATGTCGAATAAATAAAATGTTAATACTTTATTCCTGATTTTTTAATTTGATTACAAGAATGGCAATTATCTATTTCGAACCTCCGTAGATCTAAGATAATAAATTGATTCACATTTCATGTAGATTTAATTTATACAGTATATTCTAGGTTGCATTTAATTTCCATACTTACTGTAGATTTGGGTTCTCAATTCATATAAGTTGATGCAGATTAGGATTTATATCATTTGAGTTTATGTGTTCTAACAAATCAAAAGTTTAGAAAGAAATAAGCAAATCCTTAAGTTCTTTACCATCTAGAAGCAAATGACCAAAAAAAATACGTGACTTTGTTATCTTTCTCTAGATATGTTTCATAGACAAAATATTAAAAGATACACTATATAAAAAAAAAAATTATAAACAATTTACTACTCCCTCTTACTCATAAATTTTATCACGTATACTATTTAACCAATGAAATGAATAATTTTTTTTTCTATTGTTAAATCATTCATAAATTTTTTCTTCTTCATATATAACATAAATAGAGTTTAAAAGTAACAAAAAATATTTTTTATATTTTTAAAATAATATATATAAAATAATTAAAGTCAAATTTAAATAAAAAAAAAGTGATAAGTAACTAAAATAATAAGACAAAGAGAATTCTATATAATTAGATATTAAATTTAATAAAAATAAAAATTATAGTCTATATATTTATGTTATAAATAAAAATATAAATGCGGTTTAAATCATTCCCTAAACCCCTTAGGTCCGATTACTCTTTTCACGGATAACTAGGATTTATTTTTAATTAAGGTAAACAAGCCTAAATATAATGGGCGTGTGAAGACCGTAACCTTTTTAGTTTGCCTGCGGCCTACCCATTCGGCAAGAGGCTCAAAAGAGTACATAGAGAGAACATAATAGAAGCGCAAAAGAGTTTTTGCACAGATAGATAGAGGTTGGAGAAAATATCATCCGAGGGCAAATCGAATTACCGGGTATGGACGTGATAAAGACGCAGCAAATATCATCGAGACCCATAGAGAAGGTGATAGTGCACCCACTGGTGCTACTGAGCATTGTGGACAACTACAACCGAGTCGCCAAGGACGCCCGCAAGCGAGTCGTCGGTATACTCCTCGGTTCCTCCTTCAAGGGCATCGTTGATGTCAGCAACAGCTACGCAGGTTCTCCCATATTTCTTTCTGCTTTCTCTTTTGTAATTAATTTTCTGTTTGGATCTGAATTTCTTTATTTTGAGATCGAGGATTTTGCATTTCTTAGAGATGTGAATTGAGTGTTAGGGGTTACGACTTGACAAGGGTATTGTTTATTGTGAGATTATAAGCCTAAGGCCAGTACGGTTTTTGTCACTTGGGAATTTAGAAAACTCCCATGTTGTGGTTTTGTCCTCAATTTTTTGCTTTCTTTTTTAGCTCCCAATTTTTAAATTTAAACTCATGATAGTGAAGTTAGGGTGTTAGGTTTAGGTTTTCTTGATTCTTAGGTTTTGGACCTCTCAGTTCTCTGAGCTATGAAACTTCAGTTTTGAAGAAACGAATTTAAGTCGATGTTATTCAAACTGAGTCATAGATGATGAGGCTCAATTTAGGGCCTTTTTTTATATAAAAAAGAGAGATTTTACTTTATTCTCCCCTACTTTTTGGAGGCATAGCTATGTTGATACAAGGACAAAAGTAGTAGAACTCGATGAACTCCAAATGTGAAATGGTCAAGTTACATTTATGGCATTGATCCCAAAATGTTGTTGATAAATCGTTTGTGTCTTGATGCTTTATGGTATTAATATCAAGTGAGCTGCATTTTAAACGCTGTTGTATACATATATTCATGGATTAAATGCTAATATCAATAAATATTGTTGTGTTTATTCTTTTGGAAGAATTTTTGAGAAGTTATAGCTAATGAGTTAAACACTATATGACTTGCATTACAATATTGCACATCATTCGAGCAACATCAATAAGTTATACACTTTGGCTGTTAAAGTTGCACTAAACATTTTACATTGTGGAAACGAACCTTCATTAATATTTCTAAACATGACAATTATTTATTTTCAGTGCCCTTTGAAGAAGATGAGAAGGATCCAAGCATATGGTTTCTTGACCACAACTACCATGAATCAATGTTTTCAATGTTCAAAAGGATTAATGGTAATTATTTCTCTAACTTCCTGTAAATAATGAAACCTTTCTTAAGTATTTGTGGGGAATGTTACTTACCATCATATATGAATGTCATAATTTTCTTAGCCAAGGAGCACGTCGTAGGTTGGTATAGTACGGGCCCAAAACTACGGGAAAATGATTTAAATATTCACAGATTAATCCACAAGTAAGATCATCTAAATTTATTTGTTCATTTAGTGATTAAGATTCTATCTATTTTTATTCATTCTTTTGAAGTTTATTTTTTGATCAAATTCTTTTTGGTGCTGTAGCTATGTCCCCAATCCTGTCTTGGTCATTATTGACGTCCAGCCTAAGGAACTGGGAATACCAACCAAGGCCTATTATGATGTTGAAGAGGTTAAAGAGGTAGAAAGAATTTTTTCGCAGTTGTCATCTCTGATTGATCCGATACATATAGTGGCTAACTTAACTATTGAAACGGTTTCTATGATTATAAGAAGAGACTAATGCAAGTTAGAAATTTATTATTATTATTATTATTTCCTCCAGAAGCTGCCTCTCTTTATCCTCATTTGGAGGTTACATTAAACCTTTATAATGGTTGCAGAATGCCACTCAAAAAAGCCAGAAGGTTTTCGTTCATGTGCCTTCCGAAATTGCTGCTCATGAGGTTGAGGAAATTGGTATGTTAGAGATGAAAATTTGCAATAATTTTTCATCTGATTTTCAAATATGGATATGATGATCTTGGATTCTGTAAATTTTAATTTCCATTGCTGTTAATTTTCTCCCATCACCCATCAACAGGAGTGGAGCACTTGCTAAGGGATGTGAAGGATACAACCATTAGTACACTAGCAACTGAGGTTTCCTTTTTCATTCCTTTTCCTTCAGTTACTATCTCATTGATTTCAGATTTAACTTTGGAATTTAAGATTTTAGTTTATAGAAGGAAAATAGTTACCTTTTGTTTTGATGTAGGTTACTGGAAAACTTACAGCCTTAAAGGGTTTAGATGCAAGGCTGAGAGAGATACGTGGTTACCTTGATCTTGTCATTGATGAGAAACTTCCATTGAATCATGAGATACTTTACGATTTACAGGTATATTTCTTACGATTTATTCATACTTGTTGTCATACTTATTTTTCTATTTTTTACCTTCCTGATTATTACAGTGTTCATTTGTTATGGATAATCCAACATCAATTATCCCTCAGGTAATTGTTCTTTCATGCCGAAACCATAGCAGTGGGCCTATGGCTTGGTGGTTCTTTTTTTTTTTTTTGCTAAACTAGGATTCAATTAAAAAAGTAAACTAACAAGCATTCTGAGGTATAAAACCCCTAGGCTATCAGCCTTAAAGGCATCAATTATACATGGAGGAGGTGAATCGTAAACTAAAAAGGCATAGAAGGATTACGTTCCTCTTTGGCTAGAGTATCAGCAAACTGGTTTGCTTCATGGTAGA
Organism: Bretschneidera sinensis; assembly: GCA_023935145.1. Classification (NCBI taxonomy): domain Eukaryota; kingdom Viridiplantae; phylum Streptophyta; class Magnoliopsida; order Brassicales; family Akaniaceae; genus Bretschneidera; species Bretschneidera sinensis. Next base: position 68,556,803 of record CM043700.1, on the reverse strand, counting down.
TGTGTTTAATAACTTTGCAATCCAAGTTGTGAAGTAGAGACCAATTCACGTGTCCTCTTTCCCAAGAATGCTAAGCTCGAGGTGGCTAATGATCTAGCTGCTATACTAGGTTTCAGTCCCACTGATAATTTAATTATGTACCTTGGCTTTTCTCTTCTCAAAGGTCGGTCATCCAAAGATGATTTTAAGCGCATAGTTGGTAACGTTGAGAGCAGGTTAGCGTGTTGAAAGTCGAAGTTGCTATCCTTTGGCGGGAGGACTTGCCTCATGAACTCAGTCACTTCTTCCATTCCTTCATATAGCATGCAAGTAGGTATGATTCAAATATCGACCATTAATGCCTTAAACAGAGCGAGTAGAGATTTCTTCTCAGGTTCTACCCAAAAGAAGGGAGCTTCATATCTTGAATTGGGACTCTTATCACCATGTCTAGAGGTGGCAAAATCTGACCTGACCCGACCTGAAAATACATCAAAATAATATGACCCGAACACGACTCGAGTGACTCAAAACCCGAAATGACCCGGATTCAAAATGACCCGAACCCAAACTTGAACCCGACCCAAAGCTAAACGATCCAAAACCTGAAACGACTTGGAAACCCGAAATGACCCGAACCCGAAACGAACCAACCCAAAATGACTTGAAAATATATATTTTTTTTTTATAAAAAACAGTTTGCTTTCCAAAATTGTGATAATAGTTAATTTACTAGTTGTCAAATAAAATAAATTATATAACAATTAATTAATTATTGATTTACATGTGTTGATATGCATAGTTCAACATTCTATTAATAAGTAATCTCATTAATTTCAAATAAAAATCGAGAATAATAGTAAATTTTGCATTATTCTTCAAGTCATAATAAAATTTTATTTTTAATTGTTTTGAAAAAATATAATGGAATGAAGTGATTATATGAAATTTAATCTCCAAAATTTGTTATAAGAAGTTACTAATGAGAATAACTTTGTGGACCAGTTGTCTGAGATCATTTAAGATTGAATTTTGGGACTAAGAATCATTACATTGCATATTGCATTAAAAAATTAAATATATTATTTAAAAAATTAAGTAGTGATTTATTATTAATTACTTTTCACGTATTTGGCAATGTAACTCATTTAGTCTTATTATATGCAAATAAAATATTTTTTTAATTAAACATAAATATCTATTTTGTTGACCTGACCTAACCTGACCGACTCGACCTGGCATGACTTGAGACCCGATACGACCTGAGTTCGAAATGACCCGAACCTGACCTGGCATGACCCGAGACCTGAGATTGAAATGGCCCAAACTCGATTGACCCGACCCAAGCCGTTTTCCATCTCTAACCATGTCCAAATCTATAGGTGGCCTAGGCATCAAAAATTTCAAACCCAAAAACCTTGCAGCTATGGCTAAGTTGAACTGTGACTCTTTTATGTTTTAGCCAACCCAAAACCATCACTTAAAACCAAATACCTCCAAAATAGAAGAATTGTGTGCTCCAATCCTCTCCAACGATCTTCATTTGTGTGGAAAAGCATGGAAAAAGCTTAGAGTGTCACACACATTGTTAAAATGGGTTCTCAAAAGTGGGTCTAATGTCTCTTTTCATTTCAATTACTGGTTAGGCAAAAGTCTACTTAGAAAAGCTGCCTATGCAACAATATGAATTTGGGCTCAAGATTGTTGATGTTTTGAACAAAAACATGGGCTGGACTTTTGAAACTCTCTCATATATGCCTATAACAGGTATCCCTATGCAACTGAGCAACATGGGGTTGTTCTTCTAATGGTATGTTCTCCTTGAAATCTGCATATTACATTGCAGCAGAGATAGATACCCCATAACCCTTCTCCAACTAGTTGGAAGTGGGTTTGGAATATTAAGTCAATCCCAAATATATACTTCCTTTGGCTAGGCCTTCACGATCATCTTTGCACCAAACAACTTTGTTCTAGGAATATTATCTCCAGTGACCTTTGCCCTAGGTGTAATAGAGATTAGAGAGGGCAGAATCCTTGCAACACCTTCTTAAGGACTATGTTGACTCATATAAGCTTTGGATCTCACTTGGAATTCCTACTGAAGTATTAACTTCTTTCAACTCTGACCTTCTCTATTCGATTGAAACAAATTGTCAATCTACAGCTACAGACAACACCAACCTGCCCCATGGTGTGTTCTTTTCCCAATTCTTTATTGTCAAATCTGGTTACAGAGGAACAATATTGTCCCTTAAAGCCTGCGAACTTTAATCTTGCAAAACCGGCTTTAGTGAAAGCTTGGGAATGGGTCTGTTGTTGTCAACCCAAGAGTTGCAGGTGGAGGGGGGATTATAAGGAGCTCTATAGGCTAATGTTTATAGGGCTTAGTGGATCTATACTGTCACCTCTATGTTTCCTATAGAGCAGTATGAATGCCAAACAAGGATTCATGTAGCTGAGTCCAGTTGAAGATGGGTGGGAAGGGGTTGTGGGTTTGACTTGCTCTATTGAGATGTGTTGAGCAACGAATTGTGTCCTACTTGTGTTTTCTGTCCACCTGGTCTTTTATTGTTTTCATATATGTCAAAATTGCAGGATGTCTTCAACCTGCTACCGAATCTCAACATTGCTGAATTAGTCAAGGCTTTTGCAGGTAACACTAGCCAACAACGTCAAAGATGCTTTTCTTTTTTGTTTCCCTGCACATGTGTGCACTGTTTAATCTGTTGCTTTTCTTAAATCATTGATATATGTTCTCCCCACTTTGTGCAGTGAAAACGAATGACATGATGTTGGTTACATATCTATCCTCTCTCATTCGAAGTGTCATTGCCCTTCACAACTTGATCAATAACAAGGTGAGAGGCCTTCTCTTTACACAAATAGTTACCAGCAGTGGTATTTTTGTACCCATGAATGAGGATTGTTTTTTTTTTTTGTAATTTTTTTTTTCAGATGTTGAATAAGGAACACGAGAAAGCTGAGGATGCAAAGCCTGCAGCAGTCCCAGGTAGCAGTGGAAGCTGAATATCATTATTTACTTTCAGCTTTGGGTTTCAGCAATGATGGAGAGCTTAGGAGGCCATCGAACTTGTTATATGTTACTTTTGGGACTTCCACATTCCTCAGAATTTTGTATTCTCTGCATGCGATCAGAGATGAAAGGCTCCCATTTGAGATTCATTTGATTAAATTAGAAAAACTTTTCAGGCGATAACTTTTCTGGTGAATTGAAATGGATTGTGATAATTTTGCCAATGAACCTGAGCTATAACCAACCTCCGAAGAGACCACATCTGAAGTTAAAACATTGGGTCTATTTTTACTCTGTGTCGACTTCAGGGAGGGAAATATGAAGTTAGTTCATTTTTGTGACGTAGGACCTGGTGGAATTGATAAAATGGTGACCATCGTTTTGTTAAAATTGATCCACCCAACTCTGTAGATAGGCGTTGTGTTCATGTTTTAAAGATGGACAAGTGCAGACGTTTTTGGAGCCGACAAAAGACGGGTCAGTTGGGCTAAAACCTTCAAAGAAAAAAATTGTTTTATTCTCTTTTAAGGAGGTTCCCAATGGCGCCTAAAAGTTTTCGCCCGCGTACTTAAATCTTTCACTAACATTTCATTGCATTGCATTAATACTCTTATTTTTTAGTAAGTGCAATGTGTAAGAATTTTCAGTGCAAGACCCGGAAGTCTAAGAGCCTTCCCTCCGAGGCCTGCCCTTCGCTACATTCCTCCTTCACTCTCTCCTTTCCTCACGGCGTGTTTGTGGTGGGGGATTTGAAGTTAAAGTAAAAAAAGGAAAAAAAAATTAATTAAAAATTATATTTGAGAAATTTTTTCATAAGGCTCTATAGCATTTCAAAACTCCTAATTTATCAATTTTTTAACATTAAAAGGTTTGCATGGTTTTATAAAAAGTGAACTTTATCCTTTTTTATCATCATTTACTCTCGTTTGCTTTATAAAATTTTCAAAATAAGGTAAAGTTTTCAATCCTTATTTTACTCTCTTTCCCCTATCATTCCTTTACTTTAAAAACTCTTCTTTTCATTTCTCCCAAAACTCTCACACACATTTACAGTTCGGTCGAGATAGTCCCTTCAAGAAGGTCAGGTTAAAATATTTGGACCTTATACGAAGTTCGTAAATTCAAGATTCGTGCCTAACTCATTTAAAATGAGTGGGTTTGTAGGTTACACAAGTGATTTATTAAGTTTTTTTTTTCAAATGTAAGTTTTTAGTTGATTCAGTATATCATTAATATAAAATTGAAAATCTAATAAAAACTATAAAAGAAATAAATTGTTTTCTTTGGCGCATGCAAATCAAATGTTTGTTATCAACTAATTTGTTACGGATTTGGATTTTTTCTCTTTGCGATTTGAAATGAAATTCAGATTCATAATAAAATTGAATGTCACTATAATAAATTAAGGTTTGAATTTTTTCTATTTGATTATGTAATATTTAATTTTATCATAAATTAACTTTTTTTAAAATTTTCAAATGAAAAAAATCTAAATCATTGCTTAAAAAATATTATTTGCATAGACAACCAAACAATATTTACTGTGTACACATAAACAAAGGCGCGAAGCCTCCATATGGGCTGGTCCGAATCAGGACACAAGCTCAATTTTTTCAGAAAATGGTCTAGGCCCATGGCCCTAGCTCGAAAGAAAACCAGCTCTCTTCTCTCTCTTCGGCAGTCGCCGTCGTCGCTGCTTCTCTCCTCGACGTCGTCTCTGCTTCTATCTTTGCCGTCGCCGTTGCCGTTGTTTGCTTCTCTCTCAACAGGTAATTTCATGTCATGACTATTGGGTTTTCTTACTGTAAATGGGTTATGCTATTTGATTTCTTTACTTCGATGTTCTGCTATTTATTTGTTTAATTTACTGTGAATGGGTTATGAGTCTTATTACGTTATGTACTTATGTTCCTTAATTTACTCCTGTTCTTCCGTTTACTTTAACAATCTAAGATTAAATCTTTCACACCAAATTATATTCTTTACTACAATGTTCTCTGCTTGGAGATAAATTCAAAATTTGGTATTTTTTGTCAGTACTTAGAACACTATATTTTTCTCCATAGTAGTTCAACTGATACCCGAATGTCTTTGATTACAATTTGGTTGACTATCGAACCTTCAGGTTTTAGATGCACTATGATAAATATCAATGCTCCTAACTCTGAGCTAGATAGATGAATTATTTGGGATGAATTGGGGGCTTTACAGTTCTTCTATCCACAATCTTAGGATATAAGTAATTAGCTTATTTATTTTCGGCCCTACCTAAAAGAAATTTTTGGTTTCGTCCCTGCACAAGCCTAGTAAAGACTCTTACTTCCTAATCAAAGTATCAAACAATTTCCCTCTTCTCATAGGTATTATCCTTTCTCTGTTCCTTTTTCCTTTGGTACCTTATTTGAAAAATTTTACGGGTTTTTTTTTCTTCATAAAAATCTCCTGTCAGTATATATCTTATAGTGTTCAGGTTATCCATCTCTGTTTTAGCCCAAATTTTAGCTTTTACTTGCTCAATTTTAACTAATCTAAGAAATAGCATAAGCTGTTAAGAGGATAGGGCTGCACTTGTTTTATGAACTATTGGCAATCTCTCTATACACAGAACATGTTCGAACAAATGACTCAGAATAGGTTGCTTCTTAAGATTATGATATGGGAAATCTAAATTTAGTCTTCTTAGTGGCAGTCATTGTCTTTGGTTGTGTATCTCTTTAATTGACAACTGGGTAAGCTGTTTTTGCATTGCTTCTCTTGTTCATACATGCTTTTATTAGTCTTCTATCAGGAATTTAGTTATATTGCCCACAGAAAGGACCTGCTGTTTAAGCTATGGGAAAAGCTTCGAGGGATAAGAGGGTATCCTTTCTTTCTCGTGGAATTTTTTTCTTCAGTCATTGTAATTTTCTCATTGGGAGCTTAAAATAATATGGGGGGTTTGGTTTGCAGGATATCTACTATCGAAAAGCAAAAGAAGAAGGTTGGCATGCTCTAAGTGCTTTTAAGCTTCTCCAGATAGACGAGGAATTCAATATCTTTGAAGGTGCAGTATATATGATACTTTCACTGTAAATTCAATTTTTATTTTGAGGGAAAGATTGTTCTCCTTCTGAGATGGAGAAGAGTTTAACCTATAAACCTGTAAAATTGTGGGTTGTCTATTATGATTTATTAACTGATACAATTCAATAAGCAGGGGTGATGAGAGTAGTGGATTTATGTGCTGCCCCTGGTAGCTGGAGTCAGGTATGCATGGTTGATTTGATGGTCCGTTTCCTACCATTGGATTATTTGGGATATGATAATGGACCAAGATGAATATATATGGATTGAACCTTTTTTAGCATTCAACCGGATTGTAATTGAAATTATTCAATTTCAATATGATTGGTTATTTCTTTACTTACTGGTCTTTCCCTTACCACATGTTGTTGCTGGCTAAATTTAGTGGAATTTGTGCCCAGATCCAATTTTGAGTTCCGTAGGCAGGACATACGAATATTGATATGTCAATGGTCACAGCAGAGTAATTTTACCATTGTGGTCATGCTGTTTGAGAGTGATGATATGCAAAGAATATTGACTAATTTTTGTATGCTTGCTTCTGTTGTGTAGGTTTTGAGTTGTAGATTATATCTTCCAGCAAAATTGTCACCTGAATCAAAGTAAGTTACTTTAAGTTTTGTTGTTCATGTTATCTGTTAAGAGAAAAATCCTCCATGTTTGGTACAAGATCCTCACTTTATTAAATTCTTTTCCCTTGTTTATTGTAACACCTGTGAAGGCTGTATTCCAAGCGTAGTGCAGGGTCTTTTCTTGAGATTGAATTTCTGATTGACTTCTCAATTACCTATCACATAAAGTCAAGAATAAAGGTTGGACAATTGTGTTTTTAGACAATCATTAGGATTTAATTATAATGGTGCATCTTAAGTTTTCAAAACTTTCACTTTCTTGAATTTGGGTTACCTCACACCTCTCTAAGCGTGTGTGTAAATGCTTGTGCATGCCTATGTGTCTGCATATGTTTCTATTTTGGATTACAAACATGCACTGTATTCTTGGTTGTCTGATTGCATATCTCTTATTATTGGAAAAACATTCCAATATCAGACTATCTTTTTCAAGATGCCACCTTCCTGTCAAGACCATAACTTCCTTCACCATTATTTGCAGGGATAGTGATCTTCCTCTTATAGTGGCTATCGATTTGCAGCTCATGGCTCCAATCGAAGGTGTTATTCAAGTTCAGGGTGATATAACTAATGCCCGAACAGTTGAAGTGGTGAGGATACTTCTTTTCCTTCAATTTTAATAGCAGCCTAATATTCTAATTTAAGCACTTAAAAGTGACCTTTCCAGTCAATGGCATTAAAACTAACCTTGTTTTTTTCTGTGTTTTTTTCCTTCACTTTGTGCCTGTGCCTTTCTTTCCGTGGGTGGATTGGATGATAAGGATTATATGTATAAATGACTAACAAGATTGAGATATGCTCTGTAGCACTTTACTTATAGTTCCTTTGTTTCTCAATATTTTACTGCACTATGATTTTCCTGCTCTTTTTTACAGGTCATTAGACATTTTGATGGCTGCAAGGCTGACCTGGTCGTGTGTGATGGTGCTCCTGATGGTAAAAGCAACAATTCTGGTTCTTTGAATTCTGCATTTGATGATCTACCTCATCTATTTTCACTGATATTATATGCTCTCTGAAGCTTTCTTTGTTCATGCTGACTTGCAGTTACTGGTCTTCATGACATGGATGAATTTGTTCAGTCTCAACTCATACTGGCAGTAAAGTGTTTAGGTTCCTCATATGCTGACCTACATTTAGATCAGCATTGTGAGTGATATTGGTAGAAATTACCTCCTCACGAAGGAATATGATTCTATGTGATCCACATGCTTGTGAATCTTCTTAAGTTCTTTCAGATTGATGTAAGCTGGTCCATGTTTCTGCGGGGTTTAACAACTGTTACTCATGTGCTTAGAGAAGGTGGGAAATTTATTGCGAAGATATTTTGTGGGAAAGATACAAGTATTCTATACTACCAGGTAAATTAAATGCTTTGTTAAAACTCACAGTTTCAGGATTTAAGATCATGGAATCTGATCCAGTTGTTTATTAATGCACTCATTTCCTGACTGAGGGTCTGGTAGTTGTCTTCCAGTAGTTACAATTCCCGTTTGTCCCTGTTTTAATTTTGCATTCCTCTTTAACACGGTACAATATTTTTCTAGGACTACATTCTAATAATGAAGTGCTGTTTTATGGTAGTTTTAGTTTAGTAGAAAGAGTAATAAACTTGCAGAGCCCAAGCTAAGGACACTGATTGTAAGAGTTTTTTTTCCCTTATGCGGGGGGATTTGAAATTGGGACTTCCTCATTAGAGGAGAGGTGAAGTTGCAAATTGAGGTTTATGGCGGTCATATTGATTGCAAGATATGAGATCTTTGACAGTTTCCATTGTTCTTTGTGGCAGTTGAAATTATTTTTTCCTACATTGACTTTTGCAAAACAAAAGCAGCCGTGTAATTCCAGCATTGGTAAGAGTAACATTTTTATACTTAGCTGCTGTTACTGAGTTTATCATTTTTATTCTAGAAAATCTGCCATTTGGAATAGTTACCTCAATCATCTTGATTTCTCTGACAAGCTTATCTGAGCCAATGAATATATATATTCAAAGCTTACACTTAGTATATGTATTGATTTTGGTCACCAACCCCGAAAAAATGTAAAAATAAGAAAACTCAATATATAGTTGCCTTCCCTCCTAATTAACTAATTACCTTTCTTTTCTTTCTTTTATTAGTGAATTAACGTTGGATTTATGTACAGATTTTTTATTAATAATAATCTTTTCTACCTTGGGTTTTATTTGTGGAGAAAAGAAAGAACTTTTCCTTATCTTTGGCAGCCTCTCTTTTTTTCTTTCTTTTTTCCTCCCCTAAATTTTTTTAGAACAATCTTTTGTCAACTTCCCCTAATTCTCATTTAATTAGAACAATCTCCAAATTCAAGAGTTAAAATAGTTCCTCTTTTAATTAGAACAATATCCAAATTCAAGAGTTAAAGTAGTTTCTCTTTTAGTATAGAACTTATCAAGTTGATACTTAATTTAAAATGATGAAATTAAACAATTATTATTGAAGTACATGATTTTATTTTTAATATATAGAATAAAATCAAATAGCTAGATTACTAATATTAGGATATTTTCTTTCCTTCGAAACAGTTGATAAATAGTTTTTAGTAATTGGCAAACATCAAAATTACATAAATTTATTGATGCTTTGAACTTAGGTGAAATATAAGCAAATATAAAAGCATTGAATAATAGTATTGTTCGCTCCACCCAAACCAAATTCCTGGCTCCACTATGGACACCATCGAACCTAGTGGCTAACATCTTTTTTGAGGACTGAGCTGCTTCAAGGCAAGGTATTGAGGGAGCTCATGCAAGAATAGGAAGAATGATTACATTACACAATTACGCTAGCATCCCAGATCTTTTCCAATGGGTACATGCACATGGTTTTCAGCAATTTACAAATATATTAGCCATTTTGGAAAAGATGATTTATCCTGACTTCGTTTCTCAGCAATTTATGATATATAACTTTGCCTGTTTGTTGTACAGAGGCATTTGCAGTTTGTGAGAATTATTCCCCTCCAGAAGTATTTAATCCGAAAGACTTGCATCGCCTCTTGGAGAAGGTGGGAAGCCCCTCCGAGGTGATATAGGTAAACATGATATGCCACATTAATTATAACTTGAGCTTGTTACTCTTTTTTCATGTAGAAAGACATGCCTAGTATTTCACTCTACTGAATGCATGAATTTGCTTCTTGTCTTGTCTACTGTGATAATGGCTATGTTTGGGTGGAGATTTAATGTCCACCCAAATGTTGCCAACATTGTTTCTTTCCAATTAACATGCACTCTTGAACCTGTATAGTCTGCTACCAATCTCGGTCTAAAAAGAAAAAAATACTAAACTTTATCTTGTATTTGGACTTCTTTTACTATTAAAAACTTGAAGATAATTTGCTCTGAATCACTAAACCTTGCAAATAAATTGTATTATTCATGATGGTTAAGTTACTTGATTGTAACATGTAAATATTCAGATGACTTTTTCTTATTAAAGTGCTTGTTTATATTAATTGGAAAAATTTGGAAATTACTTGATTCAGTGAAATGAACTAAGAAATAAAATTAGTTTCACATGGAAACTTTAATGGAGCTTAAAAATCCTCTTGTTTTGAAATCCTTTAGGAGATGTATACAGAATAAGCATATGCATGCTGGAAGCTTAAATGCCTCCACTTGGTTCAAATTCGGATCACCTCGCATGTATCACTGCATGGCCTGCAGTGGCTGGTCCCTATTCTGCAATTCTTTTATCTTACTGCTTTCAGTTGAATCATCTGGATGCAGTCCACTAAGAGCTACAATAATGAACAATTCTGGTGGATCTTTTCTACTTTTTAATATAATGCAGGTTTCTTTTTTTAATTTTTTGACTGTAACCCACCTCAGTATCTTATCTTTCTAGTAGCGATTGAGGAAAAGTTTCTATTAGGAAGGCAAGTAACAAAGAATTTTGATTGATTTGCTGGTTTCTCTATGTGGCTTATTTTCTCTTTGTTTTTTCTTGCATCAAATATGGCAGTAATGTCATAACCTTTGTATTCGTCATACGACAGATTGCAGTAGCAGGTGGCTGGAAGGACCAAATAAGTTTTACATTCCATTTCTAGCTTGCTGGGACCTTAGTGGGTATGACTCTGACCGTCAATATCCTGTACCTAAAGATGCAGACGAAACTTATCATAGCTTGGATCCTGTACAGCCTCCAATTGCACCTCCTTATAAAAGAGCTCTTGAATTGAAGAAAGCTTCCAGTTAAGGAATCTGAGATCTTGAAAAGCTTTCCTTGGATTCTTCATTACACCTTTTGCTTTTACTTTTATATGTTGGACCAACAATTTTGAAATGGTTAGTTTAGAAACAAGAAATAGGTTTGAGGAATTTCTGACAGCTTAATTAACAGCAGCAGATGAACTTCATATATAGAGTTATTTACAAGAGTAATTACAATATTGACCCTAAGGTTAGGGTTTCCTAGGTGTTATTTACATATACACGTCCTCTCAATCTGAATGGGATGGAACCACAGAAAGATTGTTTTTGTGTGGAAGAAACTTAGGTATAGACTTTGGTGAAGATATATGTAAGCTGAGCATCGGTAGAAATATAGCGAATTTGAATATCTCATTGGGTTATTTTTTCACGAACAAAATAAAAATCAATCCAATGTGCTTAATGTGAGCATGAAAAACAAAATTAGCAGCAAGATAAGTAGCACTAATGTTCTCACAGTACACGCGAACATGATAAGTTAATAGAACATGTAAATCATAAAGAAGCTGACGGTTCCATTAAGTTTCAGCAATGACATAAGCAAGTGATCTATATTCAGATTTAATGCTAGAACAAAACACAGGGGGTTGTTTCTTTATTTTTCAAGAAATAAGATTCGATCCAAGAAAGATCGCATAACATGTGGTGGACCGACGACAGTTAGGGCACCTGACCCAATCTGCATTTGCATAAGAAGATAGAGAAAAATCTTTTGCAAAAGCTAGAAGTAACCCATGATTAGTAGTACCACATAAATAGCAAAAAATGCGTTTAACAAGTTGAAAATGAGCCATGCGTGGAGCATGCAAAAACAAACTACCAAGATTAACAACATATGCAATATTAGGTTGGGTCATGCTTAAATACTGAATAACTCCAATTATACTCATAAATTCAGACGGATCTGCTAGCAGTTCACCCTCATGTAGTGAAGGTGCTGATTGAGAAGGAAGATGAGTTTTAACAAGTTTTGCAGAAGACAGAGAAAATTTATGTAAGAGGTTTTTTGTGTATTTAGTTTAAGAGAGAAACAAATCAGCGGGATAACGAACCGCTTCAAGGCCAAGGAAATAATAAAGATCACCAAGATCCTTCATAGAAAATTGGTTAGATAAAATGTGAATATAGTGAAAATGAAGTGTGGTATGTTGCCTGTGAGGATAATATCATTAACATACAGTAGTAAGATAAGAAGATCATGGGAGGACTTCATAGCAAATTGATTAGATAAAATGTGAATATAGCGAGAAAAAAAAGTGTGGTATTGTTTCTTGTGAGGATAATGTCATTAACATACAGTAGTAAGATAATAAGACCATGCTGACTTGAGAACAAACATAGAAGTGTCTGCTCTGCTGTGAGAAAAACAAGAGAAATAACAAAAGAACTGAAGCTATGAAACCAAGTCTTAGGAGTCTGTTTCAAACCATAGATGACTTTTTGTAACTTACATACATGAGTGGGATGAAGGTTATCAACAAAACTAAGAGTTTGTTTCATGTACACAACTTCATTAAGATAACCATGAAGAAAAGCAGTTTTAATATCCAGTTGTCTAATTACTCGAGTATGAGAAATGACTAATATAGTGCGTATAGTAGTAAATTTAACAATAGGGCTAAAAGTTTCGTGGTAGTCTATACCTGGTTATTGGTGAAATCTCTGAGCGACCAACCTCGCTTTGTAGCGCTTCACAGACCCATCAGCCCGATATTTAATCTTATAAATCCACTTACACCTAATTAAATTTTTCATTGGATCATATGGAACCAGATCCCAAATGTGGTTAGTTAAAAGAGTATTAAATTCATCAAACATAGCTAACCGCCACTCAAGATCTTTATTTACTTAAGAAAACAAGTTGGTTCAGATAGGTAGGTAGTATTGAAAAGTGAGAGTAAATGTTTGGGTTTGCGAATGCCAGTTTTTGAACGAGTGATCATGGGATGACAAGAGGTGGTTATAGATGATGTAGGGAGAGTAGATGTAAAAGGAGCGATAGGTTCAGTAGAGGAAAAAACAGACTAGAAGAAGCAGAAATTGGTGCTAATGTAGCAGGCGAAGAAGACGAAAAAGAAGGAAAGTCTGGTGGGGAAGGAGAGTTGGTTGTTGGAATAGTACAAGAAAGAGTGGCCACAGATGGAGAAGAACTGTCAGGTGGTAAGGTGAGAGGGTCTAGTAGGGAAGGGAGACTAGGAATAAGTGAACTAGAACTAGAGATGGTGTGAGACACAAAAGACTTTCTAGAAGGGTGATATAAGGGTTCAGCGGTGGTAAGAACAAGTGTAGAAGTGGGAGGTTGTGTAGCAGTAATGGTGATAACGGGTTTAGAAAAAACAAGATAAGGAAATAAGAGTTCATGAAAAACAACATGACGACTCCTATAGACACAACGAGTGATAGGATCAAGACACCTATATCCTTTGTAATTCTGAGCATAGCCTAGGAAGACACTCTGTTTGGATTGAGATGCGAGTTTGTGTGGAGCATTTGCTTAAGGTTAGGATGACAAGCACACCCAAATACATAAAAATTGGAGTAATTAGGAATTTTAGAAAACAATTTTGTATAGGGATCTTGATTGTGCAAAATAGGAGTAAGAAGACGATTGATGATATAAAAGGCAGTGTAAGTAGCCCAAAAGGACTCTAGAATAGAGGAGTGAATTAAGAAGGTGCATGCCATATCGCTAATGTGACGATACTTACGCCCAGCAACTCCATTTTGTTGAGGGGTGTTCGAGCAAGATATACGAAAAGAAATACCATGTTGACCAAAAAATTGTTTGAAGGGTGTTTGGTCAAATTTTTTACCACCATCGCTTTGAATTTTTTTTTTAATTTTTGTGGAAAATTAGTTTTCAACAAGTGCTTTAAAGTTAAAATATTTGTGAAAAACTTCAAACTTTTTACGCATAGGAAAAATCCAAGAATATCGAGAAAAATCATCCACAAAGATAACATAATAATGATAACCCAAATTGGATAAAGTATCGCCAAACATCCGAATGTATTAAAGCTAAGGTTTGTGCAGTATAATGCTTAGTTGAATCAAAAGGTAAATGTTTAGACTTACTTAACCGACACTCCGAACAAAAACTAGAATATTTAGAAGATAAAGAAATATTCTTTCGAATTTGTAGAAGAGAAAACACACGGGGATCTAAATGACCTAGCCTACGATGCCAAACATCACCAGAGACTTGATGAGAGACTAGTGCCAGAGGAGAGGTAGTGACCAAATCGGGTGAAAGAGGGTAAAGATCACCATCACTAGAGGATTTGAGAAGAGTTCTCCCAGTACTCTTATCCTTAATAACAATATAAGAGACATCAAATTTAGCATAACATAAACGTTTAACAGAAAGTAAATTATGAGATAATTTAGGGACATGCAAGACATTTTTAAGATGAAGAGGTTTGGTGGAGGTGCGTAAGAAAGTAGAATCAACATTATTTATATCAAGCAATAGTCCATTTCCAACCAAAATTTTAGTTTTGCCAAAATAAGGTGTAAGGTTAGTAAGTATACCTAACTGAGGAGTCATGTGAGCTGAGATAACCATATCAGGGTACCACTGAGCGACATTAGATTCACTTAGGGCATAGTAGCAAATGATTTTGGCAAATCATGAGAGAAAATAACATGATTGAACTGGTGAGGACAATTTAAGGTAATGTGATCAGTGGTGTGACAGATCTGACACATCGTGGTGTAGGATCTAGGATGCGGTCCTAATAGACCTTCACGATTGTAAAAGAAAGTACCAGTAGATCGATTAAATATAGGAGAACAGTGAGAGGATGGATCAATGCTTGAACCATGCTGATAGAAGTCACCATGACTAGTATTGAAGCTATAACCACGACCACGACTTCGATCTCGACATTGATAGCCTGAGCGACCCCTACCATGACCACATGAAGCCCTAGAAGTGGTGGTGGTGGCAAGGGCTGTAGGAGGGTCAGAAGATTGAGAAGTGACTCGAAGATGCTTTAATGTGTTGTTCATGTAAGAGCAATTTGGTATGCAAGCTATCAAAAGTGAGGATAATGTTGGTGTTAGTGTTGGTGACTGTGGTGATGAAACTTTCATACTCTATAGACAGGCCTGCTAAGGCATAGGAGATGAGGTCTTTGGTGGAGAGTGGTGAATTGATGGTAACAAGAGCATTAGCTATGATTTTGAGGTTCCAAAGATATTGTTCCATAGACTTTCCATCTTTGGTATGTTTGTGAAGCTTTAGGCGGAGATCAAGCTCATTGGCATTGGATTGATCAAGGTAACACTATTCTAATGTCAGCCAGACATCCCAAGAGATATGTAGATCATGGACATCTCGGAGGATGTATGAAGTAAGGGTAGCATTAATCCAAGAGCGAGGCTATAAGAAAAAAAAAGTAGGAACGTCAAAAGATGTAATTATTGTTATCAAATTTAAGACCAACTAAGTGTGATGCTAGAAGCCAAAAAATAAATAAATAAATAAAGAGATAAGGGAAAGTTGGAGGATTTGGTGGGTGGTCGGTGAGTAAGAGAGAGTACAAGCTGTTGTGGATACGTGAGACTGAGAGTGAGGGGAAGGTGGGGTGACAGAAGATGTAATTATTGTTATCAAGTTTATGAGGATTGAGAAAAGTTTGGAAATTTAAAAGATGTAATTATTGTTATTAAGGTTAAAACTGACTAAGTGCGATGCTAGAAGAAAAAAAAAAGAGATTAGGGAAAGTCAGAGGATTCGGTGGGTGGTTGGTGAGTAATAAAGGGTACAAGTTGTTGTGGATGCGTGGGTGATTACGCTCAAAATAATACGCGGTTATTGTGTATAGTTGAGGTGTCGATTCCAAGAGGAAAAGCGATCTACAAAGGAAAAGTGCAAACTTTAACACGAATGATAACAATCAAGTGAGAAAATATGAATTTTGATAATGAAGTAATATGAGAAAATTGTGTAAATATAATGAAGAATATGATAGAGAAACAACAAGGTTCCGGAAATCCACTCTAGGTTCGTTGCCTTATTCCAATCTTGATTCAGTTGTTTTTATCTCGATTGCAAGTTTCACATCCCAAACAGGCAATCAGCAAATATTCAATCAAAGCATATGTAAACCCTAATGTAATTGATATGAATTACTCTTTACTTTTGATTTAAGCACACATGACCTATCCTATAGGTTTATCAAGAAACGACAATATATCTTAATGACAATATCACAGTAATGGACAAACCTAAAAGATAAATCTACTAGACTCAATCACATCCAACAATCTTGACATATGAAGAGCATGACTAGACTTATATCGAGGAGAGAGATATAATTACCAGATTAAGAGAAAATCTTCTAATTAAATTAAATAGTAAATTATAACAATGTTTTGACAATAAATCTCAACTACAACTGAATCAATAAAGGAAAATAAGAACAACTACACCTAGGTATTCATCCCTTTGCCTTGCTTTGAGATTAGTTGGCCATGGGGTTCATGCTTGAATACTTTGGTGGAGAGTGTGGTAGCCTTCTTGGGTTTTTCAATCTTAATGATGTTTTTTTATCAAACCCTAAGTGATCTATTTATAATACAAAAGTCCAAGGGTGGTTTGGGTTTAATCAATCAGCAAAAACCCTAATTAGGAAAACAGGAATTCGTGTGTGCGCCGCGGCTCTCACTTATGTGGGCCGCTGCTCTGTCTGGTATCGGTTCTGGAAGGTTTCTAGGTGCCGCCGCCCTGGCCGATCCAGGCCGCGGCTCTGCCTGGTGCTGATGCTGGCCCAGGCCGCGGCTCTAGTTGATGCTCTCCTTGCTCTTTTAGGCTTGATTCTGGAGGCTGAGGCTTCGACTTCTTCAGGCCGTAGCGCCTATACTTTAAGACTTGGTTTCTCTTCATTTTGTTCTTTCGCAACCATGTCCTCACTCAAATGTGCATCGAAGCATCGTGCTTTAAGCTATGCTGGCTTTCCATCTCTTTTAAACTCAAGGTACTTGAAAATGTACCGAAATAAGTCAATGATCCAAGAATGTCACTTTAGAGTTATTAAGGTATAAAAGTGTAATTCAAACCTTGATCAACCCTAAAATGCTAACAAATAAGTACTGTTACGATGCATTTTATGACTCTCATCAGTGGGACTAGGAGTGAGGGGAAGGTAGGGGTGGCAGAAGAGATATGGGAGAGAGAATCTCTGAGTATGAGGGTTGATGTAGGTATAGGGATGTGTTAGGGGAGCGTAGGTATAGGGATTGGGTATGGGGAGGAAGACATGTGTAGTAGCATAGGTATAGTGATCAAGAGGGCTGACAACGTGAGTAATTGTGTTAGGTGAGTGGCTGACGCCAGCTGGTAGGAGTGGGGTAGGGTCAGACGTAGGACTAGCTTGAAGAAAAAAGGAAAAAGGGCGCCAGTGTTTAGTGAGGTTGGTGACATCAGCTGCTGTAGAGGTGATGCGACGACACTAACTTGCATCTGTGGTTGATTTTTCGCATGAAGGGGAGAGGCATTTTCAGTAGGATTTTTAGGAGAAGTTGAAACAACTGGGACAGAGGTGGCTTTTTAGGTTTGATACTACCATAAAATACACACCCAATGAAGACATGACACGTGGACAGTCCCTAACCCAGGCTACAAGGTGACACGCAGACGACCCTGGACAATACAATTGGGCCTCCAAGACATCATTGCCCACACAGTTAGGCCTCCATGTGGACAGCACCTAACCAAGACAGTAAGGTAAACACACGGACAACCTAGGGCAATACAGCTGGGCCTCCAGGACATCATTGCCCACCAAGCTGGACCTCCACATCATCACCGCCCTAGACGAAAGGGCCGCCTCAACCTTAAAACCCTATAAAAGACTCAGGTACGCATTCTAAAGGGAGAGATCTTTTTTAGGCAAAAAGGAAACACTGTCATCCCCATACTTCCAACTACACTCTAACAAAAGCATTGGAGCACCCTCGGAGGCATCTCCTCCGGAGACCCCCTAGCTCACGTTCTCTCCCTGTGCAGATTCCCTCGAGGCCCGGCCTCCAACTCAGTGACACATTTTTGGCAGCAATAGATTGGTGCCGTTCGTGGGAAATTACCGTCTCTCGCTAAACGGTAAAAGCGAAAAAATTTAGAGAACTCATTTGTTGCCATGCCACCTAAAAACATCGCCAGGGATGCCGATAAAAGAGCGGTGGGGGCTAGTAACCATACTCATCGGTCCTGGTTGAGTTCTTCGGTCGAATACGATATGCATCACAACATGGCTGCACTCCAAGCACAGTTCATAAAGCTCTTGTGGCTAGTGGCCAACCTGGCCGGTGAGGTTCAAGGAGGGGCTCGCCAGCCTTCACCTGCACCGTCACGGTCGGACCCAAGCACGCCGGTTCGGTCAGTCACAGGGTTCCCATCTATGATTATTCTGCGGCTGAGTCCTCCCCACCTCGTGTGACCAAGTCTAGAGAAAGTCCCTCGTTCAGAAGCAGTGAGGGTCTCGACAAGTGAATAAAGGACATAGAGGGATGGATCAATGAAGCACTCAAAGGTCGTAACCACAGTGTTATGGACAAGCTCAACGTTCGGGACCCTCTCTTCACTCAGGAAGTCCTTGAGGCCCCTCTCCCACCGAACTTCTGAATGCCCTAGATCAAACCTTACGATGTTTCCACGGACCCCTTGGACCATCTCCAGCACTACAAAACCACGATGACGCTCCACAGACACTCCGATCCTGTAATGTGCCGAGTGTTCCCCTTGACGCTTGAGAAGGCGGTTGGGACATTGTATTCTTGTTTGAAACCAGGGGGCATCCGCACGTTCAAAGAACTAAGCTATGCCTTCACCTTACACTTTCTCAGCAATAAAGGCCCTAAGAAGACCTCAGAGTCCCTATTCAACATCGTCTAGTTAAAAGGGGAAAGACTCCGAGCCTACGTATCGAGGTTCAATTCCGCTGCCTAGGAGATCCCTGAACTCGACCCCAGTGTCCAGATGTTGACATTTAAAAATGAACTGAGATCTTCAGTTCAAAACGCACCAGGAGATCACCCGACGACATGAATGAGATCTTGGCCCGATCTGAGAAATATATGTTGGCGAAAGATGACTAGGCTTTCGTAAGGAGCGGGAAGGGGACGCAGAAAGAAGAGAAGGTGCCCCACTAGTCCACTCTACGAGCCCATTAAGTGACCTTTCCGTGAGGAAAGGCCAAGGGCCCCCAGGCCCTTTGAGAACTTCATCCCCCTTAATGCATCTAGGACCGACGTCTTGATGCAAATCCAGGACAAGGCGATCTTACAGTGGCCCCCAAGACTGCTACACCTCAAGGAGGATCGAGGCAAATGGTGTCGGTTTCACAGGAACCACGGGCATGACACCAAAGATTATCAGGGGCTAAAACACTATATAGAAGCCCTCATCAACATAGAGCAGTTAAAAGAGTTCACTAGGCTTCGAACGGAGAAATTCATTGAGCAACCTCGGAGGAGTCCCGAGTGCCCTTTAGGTAGGGATAAAGTGGTGCAGCCTACTTAAAAGAGTCCCGGGATGAGCTGCAGGGAGCCTAGCCAAAAGAAGCCAGAGGTCACTACGGCCAAGGTCATTAAAACCATCTGTGGGGGGGCGAGCGACAAGGGGCACTTCCGGGCACCACGAAAAAACTTATACTCGGTCAATAGCCTCGATTACCAGACCCCACAAGAGACAGAAGGTGGATATGACCACCACTTTTGCAGACAAGGACTTAGAGAGAGTCTAGACCCCGCATGACGATGCCATGGTCATCTCCCTTCTCGTGGCCAACCACGAGGTCAGGCGTGTCTTGGTCGATAACGGGAGTTTGGTCGACATCCTATTCTATGACACCTTCCAGCAAATGCAACTGGGAGATTCTCGGTTAGAGCCAGTTTCCACCATGCTCTATGGTTTCTCGGAGGGCTCGGTGTTTGCGGAAGGCAGCATAGTTCTCCCAGTAATTGTGGGAACGGCCTCGTAGGCAACCACCGTGCAGATTACCTTCTTAATCATCAGATAACCTTCATCCTACGATATGATCCTCAACAGACCTACCCTTAATAAGCTCCAAACAGTCGTCTCCATATATCACTTAAAGGTAAAATTCCCCACTGAAGAAGGAGTGGGCAAGATTTGAGGAGACCAGCAGATCTTCAGGTCTTGCTATCTTAACGCGGTGAGAGAAGGAAAGAGGATGGAAGCTCTCCCACTCGAATTAGACAAACTTAGGGGAGAGGAGAAGAATCCAAGGGGCCAGTCGGTAGAAAAGTTAACTATAGTTCCCCTCGATGAGGATGTATCTCGGACAGTCTAGATAGGTTTCAACCTCCTTGAGGCTCTTAGAGGACTCTTACTCACCCTCCTCTGAGAAAACCAGAACCTTTTCACCTGGTTAGCCGCAGACATGTCTGGGATCAGCCCGGAGGTGATAGTATACTGGTTGAATGTGGACCCGAACCATAAGTCGATCATCCAGAAAAAGAGATCGTTCGCACCTGAGCGATAAACCGCTGTCTAGGCTGAGGTGGATAAACTGCTCATGACCGACTTCATTGGGGAACAAGACTACCCGGACTAGGTGTCTAATGTAGTAATGGTGAAGAAGGCCAGTGGTAAGTGGCAGATCTGCATCGACTTCTCGGACCTGAATAAAGCTTTCCCGAAGGATAGCTTTTCTTTACTAAGGATCGACTAGCTCGTTAATGCAACGTTGGGGCATGAGTTACTAACCTTTATGGACGTATACTTCAGGTATAACCAGATCCTTATGTATAAGCCCGATCAAGAGAAAACAATCTTCATCACCGGGCAAGGACTTTACTGTTACCAAGTCATGCCCTTCGGTTTGAAAAACGCTGGAGCCACTTACCAGAGATTGGTAAATAAAATCTTTAGGGAGCAGATCAGTCGAAACATGGAGGTCTATGTAGACGATATGCTGGTGAAAAGCGTCGGGAGCTGAGAACTACTAAAGCGACTTGAAAGAAGCCTTCGGAGTCCTTCGACGCCATTAAATGAAGCTGAACCCTACTAAGTGTGCCTTCGGGGTTACCAGAGGAAAGTTCCTCGGCTTCATGGTGACCCAAAGGGGCATAGAAGCAAACCTTAGACCATGAGAGAGGTCCATTAACTCACTGGGCGGATAGTGGCCTTGAGCTGCTTCATGTCAAAATCCATGGAAAAATGCCTCCCTTTCTTCAAAGCCATCAGAAAGGCCAAGGACTTCGATTGGTCCGAGGACTTCCAGGAAGCATTCGATGAACTGAAGAAATACTTGGTTTCGCCCCCTTGCTTACCAAAGCATTTGCCAGCGCAGAGCTTTTCCTTTACCTCTTGGTTGAACACAAAGTGGTGGCCTCCGTCCTAATTCGAGAGGAGGTAAGCATCCAGAAACTTATGTACTATGTGAGTAAGGTTCTCCATGACGTCGAAACCCGGTATTTTCCTATGGAGAAGATGACATATGCCCTCCTGATCACAGCCCGCAAGCTCCGACCGTACTTTCAAGCCCACACGATCGTCCTTCTAACTGACCAGCCCCTTCAGTAGGTGCTTCATAAGCCGGATATTTTCGGGGGAATGGTTAAATGGTGTGTAGAACTCGGGGAGTTCAACATTCGGTATCGACCTCGCACAGCCATCAAAGCCCAGGTCTTAGTCGACTTTATTGTGGAAACCACCCTCCCAATTCAGGAGGATTCTACCCTGGATCTCTACGAGACCAAGGTAGTCCTTCAGTAGATGCTCCACATTGATGGATCCTCCAACGACACCAAGAGTGGCACTGGGTTCATCATGAGTAGCCCATACGACTTTACCATAGAGTACACCCTAAGGTTCGGATTTAGAGCCTCAAACAATGAAGCTAAGTACGAGGCTTTGCTAGCCGGGATGAAGCTGGCCATGGTACTATCTATAGAGGTCCTAGACGCGTACAGTGACTCATAATTGGTGGTGAACCAAGTTAACGGGGAGTTCGAGGCCCGAGGAGATAAAATCGTCCGCTACTTAGCGAAGGCCAAAGAACTCATCACCAAGTTCAAAGTGTTTCGTGTCAACCAGATTCCCCGGGCTGAGAACTCAAAAGCTGACTCCTTAGCCCAGTTCGCCTCCTCTAGATAGCCCGAATCCACACAGACAGTCTACCTTGAGACACTCGCCGCTCCTAGCATAGACGAAACCACTGTGCTGCCTGCGACTAGCGAGGAAACTTGGATGATCCTATCCTCCGGTACTTGCGAGATGGCCATCTCTCGGGTTAAAGGAGCGAAGCCAGAAAAATCATCTCCCGAGTAGCAAGGTATGCAGTCTTAAATGATCAACTATACAAAAAGGGCCTTATAACGCCTTATTTAAAATACTTAGGCCTGATTGAGGCCAATTACTCCCTTCGAGAAGTTCACGAAAGGATCTATAGGAAACATCTCGGGGGGGGGGGGGGGGGGGAGGGGGTGGGGAGTTCCTGTTTTCAAAATCTTTCACTAAGGTTACCACTGGCCCAAGATGCGAGGAGAAGCCATAGAATTGGTGAGGAAGTGCAAAAGTTTCCAACAATATGCTACTATCTCCCGCAGGTCGGTGAATCCCCTCATTTCTGTCACTAGCCCGCTTCTTTTTGCCATGTGGGGGATGGACCTCCTCGGACCTTTCACCAGAGCACCTGGCCAACGAAAGTACCTCATCGTAACAATAGATTACTTCACGAAGTAGGTAGAAGCCGAACCACTGGCTAGTATCACTGACCATGAGGCCAGGGGTTTCGTCTGGAAATCAATAGTGTGCCGCTTCGGTATACCCCAAGTAGTGGTGACGGACAAAGGCAAGCAATTCGATAGTGCTTGGTTCAAAACGTTCTGTGACGAACTATAGATCGAGCATCGCTTCTCCTCCATTGGGTACCCACAAGCTAATGGACAAGCTGAAGTAACTAACAGAACCCTCTTGCAGGGCATCAAAAGGAGATTGGACGAGGCAGACAAACAGTGGATGAACCACTTGCCAAATATTCTTTGGGCTTATCAAACCACGACCCGAGCTCCCACTAGGGAAACCCCATTCTTCATGACTTACGGTTCCGAAGCCGTCATCCCCTTAGAAATTGGGGCGCCTTCACTCTGAGTGCAAAATTTCGAAAGCAATAGCAATGACGAGGCTTTTCAGGCAAATGCCGATCTCTTCGACAAAGCTTGGGACAAAGCTCAGATTTGACTAGCCGCCTATCAGCAGTGAACCACGAGACATTACAACTCTCGAGTACGAGGAAGGCATTTTCAACTCTATGACCTTGTTCTACGAAAGAACGAAGTATCTCATCCATAGGAAACGGGGAAGTGAATCCCTAACTGGGAGGGTCCGTACCGAATCAAAAGAGTGTGTCACCCTCAGCACTTTCAAGCTCGACGAGCTAAGTGGGAAACGCATTCCCCGCACTTGGAACGATGAACATCTCCGGCGATTCTATCAATAAACTTGGACCCCGAACACGAGTCACAAAAGAAGTTCGATTAAAGTAAGAATTGTAACGGACAATTATTGTAAACAATAGATTTAAGGGAAAAAAGATTTCATTAAGGTTATCAAAAAGATAAAAAAAAGGCGCTAATAGCCTTGAGTTAAAAAAAAAAAAGCAAAAAAACCTAATCTAGGCTCGGGGCAGCCTCAACATTGGCCACTACCTCGGGCTGGGCATCCACCTCATTCTCCTCGGCAAAAGCTCCAGCCTCGGCCTCCTCAACAGCAGCAACCTCGTCCTCCTCGGGGTCCAAGAAGTCGAGGCCCGAGAAATCAATCTTAGGGTGCAGTGCCTCGACCTTTCTCTTGGCTTCCAAGAAGCCCTTGAGGTACTGATGTTTGCCCTCCAAATCCATAGCCGTTTGGAAGGCACCAGAGTCCTAGAAGGCCACCAGAGCCTCCTCCACAGCAGCCCAAGTACGGACCTCACCCTCTTCCACCAGCCGCTGCATCTCTCGAGTAGTATCGTCTCTCTGTCACTCGGCCTTGATCTTGGTGTGGAGGGTAACATCCTTCTCCTAAACTGCCTTTGTCCTGGCTAGGTTGGCCGTATCTTGAGACACCCGCAGCTACTGGATGGTCTCGGTACTCTCATCTAGCTTGCGCTGAGTCCGGCCCAGCAGCTCGACCGTGTCCAGACATCAGCGAAAAGTAACGCCGAGGACGCTCATCTGCAACCAAACAAATAAGTGTTAGTCAAACAAAGATGAAAGCATAAGGAAAGGAAAGGGAAAATAAAGACTTGAAAAAAGAAATCTTACCTGAGACGCGACGGTCTCAACAGCAGAACATAGAGCCTTGGTAGGCCTCTTGGAAAGCTCCAAAAGATCATGGGGAGGGATCCCCATGATCAAATGCTCCTGCGCCACCTAGGGGTACGTAAAAACGGAGTTATCAACCTTCAGGGTCCAGTTGGGCCTGAAGATCACCGCTTTGGAAGCGGCACCCCGAGAAGGGCCAAGAGCAGTAGAAGGCGTGGGGCCATAGAAGCCACTGGGGCTGTAGAAGTGACTAGAACAGTCCTCGGCTCAGGGGAGCAGACTCTTTAGGTTGATCGGGTTTGGGCATTGAGACCTCTTCCTGGCCCCCTACCCTGAGACTAGCTGTTTTTTGGTCGTAGCAGCCCTCTTCCTCTCCAGAGTTATCAACCTTCAGGGTTCAGTTGGGCCTGAAGATCATCGCTCTGGAAGCGGCACCCCGAGAAGGGCCAAGAGCAGTAGAAGGCGCGGGGCCACAGAAGTCACTGGGGCTGTAGAAGTGACTAGAGCAGTCCACGGCTCAGGGGAGCAGACTCTCTAGGTTGATCGGGTTCGGGCCTTGAGACCTCTTCCTGGCCCCCTACCCTGAGACTAGCTGTTTTTTGGTCGTAGTAGCCCTCCTCCTCTCAAGGGCGAGCTTCCTCACCTACTCCCTGGCTCTTACCGTAGCCTCCATCTCTGCCTAGCACGAAAAAAAGAAAAAATACATAAGAATAAGATTCAGGGCAAAAGTAAAGCAAAAACAAAAATACTAGTCTAAAAGAGCGGGGTTACCACTCTCAATGGAGGGCTCGGGGCATGGGAGGCAAAGGCTGCGTCTCGCCAGTTCCTCGTTGTTGTAAAGAACCTCCACGTCCAATTGCGCGGCCACTATGGTGTCCACGGTTTCTTGCTCGCGTGGGAGAAGACTCGACTTCTTGCACTTCTTAGCCAGGTCCAGACTCCACAAGAGGGGAAGATCGAAGTCTTCTGCAGCACGGATGAAGAAAAAGGACTTCTTCCATCTCTTGATCGAGGATGGAGTCTTCTTCAGCAGCCTCATCTTGGCTCGGGTACTGACTACTACCCATTCGATCTTGCCGTGCTTACTGATCTAGAAGTGGGCCTTGAAGACGCCCAAATTCATTAGCCCATCCACTTCCGAGCAGACACAGATAAAGGCCATGATCAGTCGTACCGAGTTCGGTACTAACTGACACAATGCAATATCAAAGTACTGGAGTATGACACAGAAGAATGGGTGAAGGGGGAAGCGCAGCCCAACCCTCATATGGTGTTTGTACACGCACAATTCATAGGGCATGCGGCTCAGAAAGGCATCGCAAGCCCTCTACCCTGCCCTGGCTAGCCGGAGGGCGTACTCATACAGGATGTGGTATGACTTTCAGATTACTTCTAAGTCTTCTTCCTTCAGTTGGTTGGGGACCGCGTTAGCTGCAAACTCCTATTCTTCCCTCTCCTCCACAGCCGAGGCCCCCTTAATGTCGGCTAGGACCTCATCCCTCTCATCCCAAAAGGAGGAGTCCTCTTCATACTCCTCCACCATGGAGATGTAAGGCACCAATGCCAAGGGCCCCTCCTTAACTATGGCCCTTTTCTGAGGTCTCACTCCTAGAGGAGGATGTGGCTGACCCCGTTTCCTCGGAGCTATCACTACCGCTATCATTAACACTACTCTTACTACTACCACTAACACTACTCCTACTACTACCACTAACACTACTAGGCTGATCTTGGTATCTATCAAAGGAAGACATTCTTAAAATAGAAATGGGAGAAATTCACCAAAGTCCAAGTGATTCGGACTCAAACTCTCTCCTCGGCCGGACTCTTCGAATTCCCTCCTTAGTAACTCTCCAACACCGAACCTCCTAGCGTTCGCACCACAGACCGAACCAAGACGTCCACCAAACTCACCCACCAGAAAGTATCAAGACCTAGAAAAAAAAACTCTTACGATCGAAGGACGAGGATGAATGCCCTCAAGATTTAGGAACGAGGACAAAAGCTCTCAAAAAGTATTTTGGATGAAGCCGAGTGCTCTCAAAGAAATCCTCTCTAAAAACTCACTGAAGATTGAAGTGAGGAAGAATGGGAGCAAAAGCCTCCTTATATAGGAAAAGGCAGCACAATGAGTGAGGACATTTAAAGCAAAAACGGATGAGGAAGTGACGCTTCAGAAGCTCGAGGCTACTTTCACACTCCCCAAGGAGTCTGCTGCCGCAAACTGGACGGTGCATGATTAGACCTAGGGGCCGTTTGGTACCCCTAGGCGCCGTTTAGGTTCCTAAAAGGCGCCTTTTTGTTCCCCAAGGAAATCACTCATTAAACGAGTGCTGCAACTCTCGCAAAAATGGGTGCAAGCATTTAATGAGAACTGACACAAACCATGTGTCAAAAAAGATCCAAACAATCCAAGGAAATTTGGCCCCAAGAGAGCCCAAGTCTCACGAAACAAACAAGGCTTCTGGGAAGCCCAAAAACATTCTTTATGGGCCCAAGAAACAGAAAGCCCAAAAGTCTCCCTGGAACTCAAAGTTCCCCAAGGCTGAGCAGATGGATTGTTTCACACATGCTCGGCCCAAGTTTCTCCAAGTCCAAGTATAGGGATTGCTCCACACATGCTCGGATCAAGTTTCTCTAAGGTCGAGCAGATGGATTGCTCCACACATGGTCGGCCCAATTTTCTCCAAGACTGAGCATATGGATTGCTCCACACATGCTCGACCCAAGTTTCTCCAATTCCGAGCATATGGATTGCTCCACACATGGTCGGACCAGGTTTCTCCAAGTCCAAGCATATGGATTGCTCCACACATGCTCGAACCAAGTTTCTCCAAGGCCAAGCAGATGGATTGCCTCACACATGCTCGGCCTAAGTTTCTCTAAGTTCGAGTATATGGATTGCTCCACACATGCTCGGACCAAGTTCTCCATGGACGAGTAGATGGATTGCTCCACACATGCTCGACCCAATAGCTCCAAGGTCGAGCAAATGGATTGCTCCACACGTGCTCGGACCATGTTCTCCAAGGCCAAGCAGATGGGTTGCTCCACACATGCTCGGCCCAAGTTTCTCCAAGTCCGAGCAGATGGATTACTCCATACACTCTCGGCTCGACACTGTCAAGGCTCGGTAAAGTGACCACCTCTTTTACTAAAGACCGAACCCTGCAAAACTTCCTTGAGCACATAAATGTAATTAAGATATGACACATGTACAGCCCCTAACCTAGGCAGTAAGGTGACACGCGGACGACCCTAGACAATACAACTGGGCCTCCAGGATATCCTTGCCCACACAGCTGAGCCTCCATGTGAACAGCCCCTAACCAAGACAGCAAGGTAAACACACGGACAATGCGGGAAATATAGCTGGGCCTCCAGGACATCATTGCCCACCCAATTAGACCTCCACATCATCACCGCCTTGGACGAAAGGGCCGTCTCAACCCCAAAACCCTATAAAAGACTCAGATACGCATTCCAAAGGGAGAGATCTTTTTTAGGCAAAAAGGAAACACTATCATCTCCATACGTCCAACTATACTCTAACAAAAATATTGGAGCATCCTCGGAGGCATCTCCTCTGGAGACCCTCTAGCTCACATTTTCTCCCTGTGCAGATTCCCTTGAGGCCCAGCCTCCAACTCAGCGACACATTTTTGGCAGCAACAAGGTTTAAGACTTTAGATGCTCCGATACTATATAGAAACAAAAATTAAGTTTGATAAATTTTTGACTTTAACAGCAACAGATGAATTTTATATATATAGAGTTATTTACAAGAGCTATTACAATATTAATTTTAAGTTTAGAGTTTTCTAAGTGTTATTTACATATACATTTAGAGTTAGGTTTTTTATAATCAAGTTAATTGCTCTGTTTTTTCTTTTGATCATATCTTTTTGTTAGATAGATACTATATTTCTTTAGTGGAGTCTGTCGCTCATATTGTCAGTGGATATTGGTCTGTCTATAGAATCAAGTGTGGAAAAAACGCTATTGACAGAACTATGGAGGGTGTTGAGTGCATTATGTTTGTTTTCATGCACCCCTTCATTCTGAATTGTGTGATTCGAAATTCTTGGACAAATAAGGCTGTGTTGCGAGAGTAAAAAAAGATTGAAATAAAGCAGAACCAACTTGGGATATTCGCTTTTTTCCTAGTTTGGGACCTGACAGTGACTTTACCTTTGAATATTTGATAGATTGGTTCGACACACTAGGGTTGGCCCACACTTACCCTGTCTATGACTATGAGTTGAATAGTATTGAAACTGAAATATCGTAAGTGAAGTTTTAGCATTTGTATTTTGTGGTTTTTTTTATTCAATTTTTTTCTTCCAAAATTGCTTTTGTAATTTAGTACCCTGTTGTTGGAATTTATGTTTGGCCTTTTGTAGTTTTGCCTCTTCCGTTTGACCATGCAAAAATTTTAGCCGATTTTAGTCTCTGTTTAACGGGAAAAGAATTTAGCCTAGTAAGGGTTAGTTCAAATGATAGACCGAGCTAAGATAAGTGGGTTGCCTAGCATTCAATTCTTTAAGCTCACCCTCCATAAAATTAATCTGAACTTTAGCTTATACATGTAAACAAAGTTACAAAACCTTTTGGGCTAATGTGTGGATACACTCGTCATTAAAAAAAAAATTTAAAATTGATGATTTGAATTAAAAATGTTTAAATGATCGATGTGAATTTTTTAAAAAATTAATCGATTTTTTCAATATAAAATATTTGTATCCATACAACCAATTTTACTAATATATTTTTAATTTTTCGATCGATTCAAATTCAAACGATTTCGACTAAAATTCAATAACGAACATATCAAATAACCTGTTTAGGGTATGTTGTTTACCCACATCCTCAAACCCAGAAAAATGCATACGTACTTACATCATCAAAGCAACCAAAATCAACATTCCAAAATTACCTAAACAAAGAAAAGAAGTTGACTTTAAACCCAATCAAAATCAGATTGAAGAGAGAATCAGATAGAAGCATAAAAGTCACTCTCAATCCATACTAAAACTTACATACAAATTACCCAATAAAAACCCTAATTCAGTATTGCAAAAACAAAGAAATAACACAAATTGAAGCAACACAATGAGAGAGAAGAATACAAACCATTAACAACACAAACCATGGGAAATTCCAAGATGAAAAAACAAAACAGTCATACAAATGAAGCACGCGTATATGATGAATATCCAAAATTTGATTTTCAATTTTAAGGAAAAAATAGACAAACTTAATGTCGTTGAGATCATCCAAAATAAAAGAAACAATCAACTAAACTGAACATATAAATGTACAAAAAAATATTGTGATTTCACTCATTTCCTTTGTATCAAAGATTCAAAGTTACATTATTAATGAATATTGACCCAACTCTCAAGTCTTAACTCTGAAATGCAGTTACTCAGTAAGTCATCACAAATTCACAGTTAGGGTTTAGGGTGAGAGTTACAGTCTAACAGAGATAGTGAGAGAGAAATACGAGGATAGAGAGAGAGAGGAAAACACAGAGATGAGTAAGAGAAATACAAAGACATTGAGACAGAGAGATACACAAATACAAAGGGATATATGAATGACAGAGAGTATACCTTACCTTCAATCGAATGTGACATCGATGACGGGGGGTTGTGACGACGGCTAGAGCACAGAGATGGCCTGTAATCGAAGTAGAAAAACTAAAGGACTGAGGGGTTACTTACTAAGACTTAGTGTTAGGGTTACATCTTACCAAGTTAAGGGTTAAATGGTCACTGGTGGATAGTAGGATTATAGACAGCTGCGAAAAACGACGACGGGACTAATGGTGGTTGGTGGTGGCTCGTACCTGATGTAGTAGGGAGTGTAGGCTATGGTTTGTTTGTATGCAGAGTCGCAGAGAGAGAAGTCGAGAATTGAGAAATGAGTTAATTTTTTTATATATTTATAATTATTAAAAAATTAATTTATTAAATAAATTTGAAGTTAGTTATTCAATCGGGTAAGGATTTATTTGTCCGTCCACCAACTTGATTTTCCCACTTACAAATATAAAACTTAAGTTTTTTTACTATATAATCTTGTTGACTAAACCAAATTGATCCGATCAATCCAAAACGGATCGGATAATCGGGTTTGTGTGACCGATGCACATCCCTAATTCGAACCCAATTGGAACCAATAGTACTAGAGATTAACAACGTGGATGAATGACCATAAGAAATGGTTGCTTTGATGGTGTATATGTGAAGCTTTAATAATTGCCCTAGTTAATTTCCATGTATTTTTCTACACCTTCTAGCTAGCTAACACATATATAGAAACTTGATGATGTCATCAATCAATTACCACAAAAACCCCTTGTTCGATCTCTTCCATTTACACAGAGCTAGCATGGACAGAAAGAAGTAAGTAATATTCTAGCAAACCGAGTTTGATCTTGACAGAGAAGAAGAAGAAGAATTCAAGAACTCGATGCAGTCTTCTATAGCTTCAGCTCGATGAGAGTCGATTGATTCAACTAGTGAACGTGACCTTCCCAAATTTGACGTTGAAGAAACCTTATTACGTGAGCACTTCCTCTTTGTAGACACAAGACGTATTGCTCTTACCATTTTAGAAACAACACTCCTCAGTAATTTTGTTGGTGAAAAACTTGAGCCTTTCGGTAGTCTAAAACTGAAAATTCCAAGTATGAACCTCTTCCTGTTTCTTGCAGTAGTAGTACAATTGCCTCCATGTTTGAGAAGGATCGTTGGATTATCATTGACATCGGGGCTAAAACTCACTCTCTTGCTTGCTTTTCTTGACATTTAGAGACAGAGAGAAAGAGAAGGAGATGTATGAAGTTGTGAACAAGGAAGAAGGGAAGCTGGTGAAGTTGTAGAGAAAGGAGCAAGACAGAGAGGATAGGGGGTTCTCACTGAAATGAGGAATTATGGCATTGTTTGTTTGTGAGAACATACGTAAGTTGTTCAAACTTCAAATTAAGAAGTTGACTGGGTAAATTAATTAAATATTAGATAAGCGGTCCATGCAAATGCGTGGATCCAAACTTTAAATGTTTTCTACCTTTAAATATAAAATAATGCTATTAAAATAGTTTATACAATTTTTCTTTATTTACACTCAACCAATTTTTTTAACATGTGACAATCATTGAGACTGTTGCAAAACAATAGCGTCTACCTTAATATTACTATAATGTATTTAATATATTGGTTCATGCATGACAATTCACGTGCATGAGCCATGCACATGGTTAAAAGCATGGGGTATTAGTCAAACTTTATGCCTCATTAATCTATCAATAATAATAATAATAATAAACAATAACATTATAACTAATGAGCTTAGTATAATTAATTCCAAATTTTCATTTGATCAACAATGCATTTTTGAGACAAATTAATCGTAATTCATTTTTATATGTTCATCACTCCACCTCTAATTTCATTACCATAATTAAACTCATGAAGACATGAAGTTGATGTAAAAATAGTGATATTGGTCCAAAATCCAAATCACTTAAATTTAAAAGAGAAACTTGTTTTTTCTTCTTTTTGACGTTGTTTGTATTTCTTTGGCATGTGTGTATAAGGTTTATTGCATAAGCTAAAGCCGGCCAACCATTAATTAGACCAAAAAAAATAAGAAAAAAGGAAAATAAAAGAAAGCCGGCCTATTCAGAAACTTTGTAACTTTGTGGGGGCTATTTGTAGGAATATAATTAGGTGATCAATACGAGAATTTTAACAAAGGAAAATGGTAACGAGCAAGTTAAAAAAAAAAATGGAGATTTAAGATTTGATCAAAAGCGAAGGAGTAGTGGAGCCGTTAAAAAGAGGCAAGGGATCCATATATCCCTATTTAGTGAAGAAATTAGGTGGAAGGAAAAGAGAAGAAAATGAAGAGACAAGCACTTGATACTCTTCTTTCTTATCAGCATTGCTTTTTAGGTGCTATTAGGGCCCTACGTGCTACGTATATGTTTCCCTTTGTTTGGGCATCTTGATTCTCCTGTTCTCCATCGAATTTGATTGTGATTTTGAGGAGACAGACAATTAAGAGAGGGGAATCTATTTGAATACGAGAAGTGTGGGCTGAATATTAGGGAATTGAACCCCGTTACTCACCTTTCTTTTTTTCTTTTTCCTTAATTACCACTTTGACAGAAAAAAATTGATGTTGGAATATATACTCCTATGCTTGCTTTGGATGCTTTTTCTTTTTTTACTAAAAGCTGCAAATCAAATGCCCCACCTTTGTTTCTCTCTTGGAATGCATTCATGGTGGTCAAGCAGTTGAGAAGTCATGTCACACTTTTGAATCATTTAGAATAGCAAGAAAAGTGTGTCACATGTGTAACTTCCTCTTAGTCTTTCATTATTAATTCAATCAAAATACAGTAGTAGCAAAGTCCGTTGTCTCATAAGCCAAAGTGAAACAATATACATCACTGTGTTAGAATTATTCAATCGACCATTATTTTTTTTGTAGGTAGGGTTGAAATATATTACCAATCTTACAGTTATTTGATCAATTGTTTTTTCATAGTTACTCAGTTATTAGTCTAAATCCACAAACATAAACGTTTTACCCCCCACACACACACACACACATATATATATATATATATATAAACGTTTCACACAAACTAAAAGGTGATAATTATGATAATATGTTTTAGAGAAACATTTAAAGTTGTACAGATGTTGCAAGAAGATAATAAAATGATAAAACTCATACCAACGTAAATGTTGTAAATGATGATTGCTTCTTGACCAAAAATAAATAATCTCTAATGGAAAAGGTAACCTGATAATCAAGAAATAACACTTTATTTATAACACAAAACTAAGAAATAGAATGCATATAATCTAACAAAATTTTGATAATAATATCTATTTTATTAAAAAATATATAACTAAAAAAATATAATAATACCTTCTATTTAAACTGAACTTGACACCCACTCACAGAAATAAAATTATCTATTATCTTATCAGTAAAAAACTGAGCTATAATATCCTTCTCGACATACATAAGCATGCAATCTCTAAGAAAATCATTGTCCATCTTGCTATGAAACCGAGTCTTGATAATTTTTGTTGAAAATGAGAACAGAAAGAAATTGTTAGTCTTATTGATTGAATGAAAAGAATACAATTGACTCAATATATAGACTCATGAATACTAAGTCTAGTAGGACTACGATACACTGATTAGATAAGATAAATATGATCTAAATCTACTATGACACATATTAAGAATCCTATTAGGATTCTCAACACTTTCCCTCAAGTTGGAGTATAGATATCATATGCACCCAACTTGTTACAAATAAATCTAACTCGAGAACCATCCAATGGTTTAGTAAATAAGTCTGCTAACTGATATGTGGACTTCACATGTCTGGTACTGATTATATTTTGTAGAAGTTTTTCCCGAACAACATAACAATCAACTTCAATATGCTTAGTTCTCTCGTGAAATACTGGATTATTCGCAATATGAATAGTTGCTTGATTGTTACACACCAAGCTCATAAGACTTGATTGGTTAATCCCAAGTTCTGCTAACACCTACTTTAGCTAAACCATTTCACAGGTAGTATGGGCCATTGCTCTATATTCGTACTCAACACTCGATCTAGCAACCACAATATACTTATTACTTTTCCATGATACTAAATTACCTCCAACAAATACACAATATCCTGTAGTGGGCATTCTATCAAATGGAGAGTCGGCCTAATTTGCATCAATATAACCTTCAATTTGAGCATGACCATGATTTTGATAAGTAAACCACAACTAGGAGTACTCTTAAGATATCTCAAAATTTGAATAACAACATTCTAATGATTAGTTCGTGGAGCATCGAGAAATTGACTAACCATACTTGTTGCAAATAAAATATCAAGCCTAGTAACAGTCAAATAATTCAATTTCCAACCAAACACCTATATTTCCCTGGATCAGATAATAAGTCACCTTGATCAATTGCAAGTTTTATGTTGGAATCCATAGGACTATCTATAGGTTTACACCATAACATTCCAATATCTGTCAATAGATCAAGAACATATTTATGCTGAGACAAAGAAACACCATGACAAGATCTAGCAACCTCGATACCCAAGAAGTATCTTAATTGTCTGAAATTTACTACTTAATAATTGTTTCAGTGCTAGGATTCTTTCTTTGTCATCTCTTGTGATCATAATATCATCCACATATACAATAAAAAATACCCTACCTAACTTACTGTGTTTATAAAATACAGAATGATCTACACCACATCTGCTGAGGCCAAAATTAATCACTACTTCACTGAACCGACCAAACCACGCTCGATAAGATTGTTTCAATCCATACAGAGACTTCTTTAATCGACATACTAATACATACTTCCCTTGAGAAACAAATATGAGTGGTTACTCTATATATACTTCTTCTTGCAAATCACCATTTAAAAATGCATTTTTCACATCCAACTGATGTAAGGGCCAATTAAAAGTAGTTGTTAGAGAGATAAACACAATAACGAACGAAATTTTAGCCATTGGAGAGAATATCTTAGCATAGTCAATACCATATACTTGTGTATACCATTTTGCTACTAGGCGAGCTTTTAACATGTCAATAGTACCATTAGGATGAACCTTTACAATATTGACAACCAACAACAAATTTTCCAAATGGAAGAGGAACCAAGTCCCATGTATCATTAGTACTCAAGACATGTATCTCTTCATCCATAACGGTTTTCCACTCAGAATGACACAAAGCTTCTGTAATGGGCTTAGGAATAGAGATAGAAGAGACCGAAGCAATAAATGAAGCATATGAAGGAGATAAATAATCATAAGACAAAAAATTAAGAATCAGATGAGTAATACATAAACGTTTACCTTTACGAAGAGAAATAGGATGATTATCCTCAAGTGATGAAGAAGGATTATGATCTGTCAACAAGGGAGAAATCGGTGGAGTATTAGAGGCGGAAGGTCGTAGATGAATGGAGTAAACTTGGAACGGAGTAGATGACAAAGAGAGGAATGGATGATGATCTGATTGTGTAAAAGGCATGGTAATAGGTAATGGATAAGGAAATGAATCAGCAAGATCTGAGATAGAATGAGACTTGGAGTAATACGGAGTAGACTCAAAGAATATAACATAGACACAAACAAAGTACCTTTGTAGTGAGGGACTATAACACCGATAACCATTCTGTGTATGAGAATAGCCTAAGAAAACACACTTTATAAAGCAAGGATCAAGTTTGTCAACTCTTGGATGGAGTTGGTGAATAAAGAAAATAGATCCAAAGACACGATAAGGTAAGTGGAATGTAACATCTGGAGGAAAGAGTACGAAGTGGGGGGTTTGGCCATCAAGAATAGAGGATGACATACGGTTGATTAAGTAACATATAGTTATAACGACCTCACTCTAAAACAATTTAGGAACATACGTATGAAATAAGAGAGTACAGGTAGTATTAATAAGATTACGAGTTTTCTGCTCCGCAACTCCATTTCGTTGGGATGTATGAGAGCAAGATGACTGGTGAATAATGCTAAACATAGTCATAAAAGTTGTAAAAGGCTCAGAAAAATACTCATGAGCATTGTCACTACGAAGAATCTTGAAAAATAAGTCAAATTGAGTTTTTATCTTAGTACAAAAAGTATAAAAAAAATAGAAAACAACTCAGAATTATCTTTCATTAAATGAAGCCAGGTAAGCCTTGAATAATCATCCACAAATGTAATGAAATACCGAAATCCAAGTTTGGAAGTCACACGACTTAGACCCTAAACATAAGAATATACTAACAGAAAAAGATTAGACACACGAATATTAATTTGGGAAGCAAATGACACACGATGATGCTTACCCAATTGACACAGCTCACATTCTAAAGTTGAAACTTGACTCAAAGTAGGAACTAACTTCTTCAGCTTCTCTAGGGACGGATGACTAAAACAACAATGCATCTGAAGTGGAGACACATCAATTGAGCAAAAAATAGGTGATGGGATAAGATTAAAGTAATACAGGCCATCCGATTCATGCCCTACACCAATAGTATTCATTGTTTTCAAATTCTGGATAAGAACAGAATCAGGAAGAAAGGTAACTGAATAGTTAAGATGTTTTGTAAGCTTACTAATAGATATCAAATTATACTAAGAAAAAAGAGCATAAAAGACAGATGATAAAGACATAGAAGAACTCAGTTGCATAATGCCAATGCCACTGGCAGTGGTTTTAGATCCATCTGCAAGAGTCACATTAGGCAAAGATGAATAATGATAAAAACTAGAGAAACATCAATGGTACCTGACAAATGATCAGTAGCTGCAGAGTCATAGACCCAGGGTCTAGAGAAAGAGTTACTAAATGATAGAAAAGCTTTTGGTATACCTTTATGGGTGGAAAGAGTAGTCAAGAAAGGTGTCTGGCTAGCTGCCTTATACTATAAGAGCTCATTATACTCATATTTAGAAATCATCATAGAACTTAAAGGCACAAAATTTGAGATAGATCTATACTTAACAAAATCAGATATCATAACATTAGCAACCATGGGATGCCAAACTAACTTCCAACATATCTCCCAAATATGATGACAATAGGTATATTGACAAAGTGAACCTTGTCCACCACTATGACCAATAAAATTACTACTACAACCAAATAAAGTGCTATTACGTTCACTACCACGACCTCATCTACTACCACGACTACTTACATTATCATAACCATGGCCTCTACTAATACTATTACTATCTATTCGGCCAACTTGCCAAGCTAGAGTAACCAAGGCAGATTTGTCAACCAAAGATCCATTGTCACTAGTTTGAGAAACTGCACGCAGCATATGAGCATAAGTCTCAAACCACGTAGAAAGTTCCACCTCTCTTAGTATTTAGGAATGGACTGATTCATACTCAGGTTTTAGAATAGCTAGGAATGTGAGTACCTCAACTTTCTCATGAAGTTTTTTCATGGCTTGTACATCATTTGAAATAGGCATCAAGGTACGCAATTCTACACACATCTTCTTCATATCAGCAAAATATTCTATAACATCCTGATCACCTTACTGACCATGGAAGAACTTAGCATTTTGATGGGCACCATGGTGGACCGAGTCTTAAGGATCCCTTACAAGTTTCAGATGGGCCAATCATAAGGTCAAGAGCTAAGAAGATCAAGGAAGCAATGCAAGGATTGGTGTAATCCACTTGGACCAAGTTTACAAATTTATCGAACAAGACCCCAACATTCAAGATGGGCTTGAATGAAAAAAAACCAGCTTTAATCCATGTAATACAAGTAATAGAGGGGGGCAACATAACTTAGTGGTTTTATGTAGACTTTTTATTTCTTTAAGTATAGGTATGTGGGCCTATTTTATATTTCTATGGTTGTAGGCGTTTGGGCCTATTTAATTCATTAAGTTGACTTTTTTTATTAGCTATAGGCGTTTAGTTTAGGATGTTTTGGGCTTGAAGATGTTCAGCCCATGTCTTTTAATTGATGTAGGCCTTATTCGACCCTAGGGTTTCATAGAAGGGTACAAAAATATTTGTAGCCGTATTTTGAGGGTAAGTTGAACGTGAATGAAGTTTTCCTTATAGAAAATTTTCAGTTTTCTCTACTTGTTCTTGATTTAACTAAGAATTTATCAAAGATAAATCCATTGTGGTGTTCTCACTGAATCTAGGTTTTGAAACAAGATTTCAACGGGTCTAGAACATCTTGACTTTATTCTTGGCTTTCTTGGGTAAGTTTCAATTTGATTGTGGGTTCAAGGGATTTCCATTCCACTGCCTCACATTAGTTGGTATCAGAGCTCAGGCTCTAAATCAGGTCTAATTTATCCTTTTTAATTCTTGCATTTGGGTTTTGTCTTAGGCGTGTTCTAGGGCTTTCTATTCTGATATGCGATTCCTTCTTCATTCTTGTTAATTTCATGTTTGGGTAAGTGAGGGATAGGATGGATCATTAAGAGGTAGTGATTAGAAATCTACAAGGTGGGCGAGATAGGAGGAGACGTGAGCCTAGCGTTGAAAATGAGTATGAGAACGAAGAAGATGATGAGGATGAGGAAGACATAGCATCTGAAGTTGGAATGGGTGGAATGGATAGACTTAGAGGAGGTAGGCATAGAAAAGGACCTAGGAGAAATCCAAGGGGTCAAGATAGGGTAGATAAGAAGCTTGGGAGCATCAAAATAAAAATACCATCTTTCCAAGGTAGGAATGACCTTGAAGTCTATTTAGAATGGGAAAAGAAAATATTATTGATTTTTTATTGTCACAATTATTCAGATGAGAAGAAGGTAAGTTGGCGGTAATTGAGTTAACTGATTATGCAATTATTTGGTGGGATCAATTAGTGATCAATAGGAGTAGGAATCATGAGAGACCTGTAGAAACATGGGATGAGTTGAAAGCTCTCATGAGATGGAGATTTGTACTTAGCCACTACTATAAAGACCTCTACCAAAAATTACAAAAACTTACACAAGGGTCTAGGAGTGTAGAGGATTACCATAAGGAGATGGAGGTGGCTATGATTCGGGCTAATGTAAAGGAGGATCGGGAAGCTACAATGGCCAGATTTTTAAGTGGTTTGAATAGGGACATAGCCAATCTAGTTGAGTTGCAGCATTATGTGGAGGTAGAAAACATGGTGCACATGGCTATAAAGGTGGAGAGGCAGTTAAAGAGAAAGGGAGCAGCAAGGTATACTTCAGCTTCTAGCACTTTTTGGAAACCAAAATGGGATAGAAATGATCAAGTTGTAGCAAAGGGGAAGGCTGAACCACCTAAGGGAAAAGATGAGGGAATTAGCAAGAACAAACCTAAGGTAGATTTCCAATCTTTAAGGAATAGAGATATTAAATATTTTAAATGTTTAGGTTCAAGGCACATCACGTCTCAATGTCTAAACAAGTGGGTGATGGTTATGCATGACACTGGGGAGGTGATGACTGAGAGTGAGGATGATAGTAATAAGATGCCCAAGTTGGCCAATGCTTGTGATGATGATGGAGTGGAATACCCCGTAGAAGGTGAGTCTCTTGTTGCCAAGCGTGCTCTCAATATGCAAATTAAGGTAAATGATATGGAGCAGCAGAGAGAGAACATATTTCATACTAGATGTTATGTAAACAACAAGGTGTGTAGTATGATTATAGATGGGGGAATTTGCACCAATGTAGCTAGTACCACCCTAGTTGAGAAGTTGAGCTTATCTTTACTGAAGCATCTTAGACCTTATAAGTTACACTGGTTGAATGAATGTTGGGAGGTTAAGGTTAATAAGCAGGTTTTGGAGGCTTTTACCATTGGGAGGTATAATGATGAGGTGCTTTGTGATGTAGTTCCTATGCATGCTGGCTATATTTTGTTGGGGAAACCATGGCAATATGATAGAAGGGTGATTCATGACAGGTTTAAGAACAGGTACAACTTTGTAAAGGATGGAAAAACAATCAAGCTTGCTCATTTAACCCCAAAACAGGTCTATGAGGAGCAACTGAAGCTGAAAAGTGAGATTAAGCAAACAAGAAAGGGTGAGGCCGAAACCTCAAGAAAAAGAGAAGATGAAAAAAAAATAGAGAGATGGCTAAGAATAAAGAAGAGAGAGTGGAGCCACGAGAGAAAAAAGAAAGAGAACATGCAGAGAGAAAAGGGAAGACAAATATATGTTTTTATGCAAAGGAGAGTGAGGTTAAGAGGGCTTTCTTAGCAAATTAGCCTATGATTTTTCTTGTTTATAAAGAATCTTATCTTAATCTTGATAACTTAACCAATCTCTTCCTAGTTTGGCTGTTTCTTTGTTGCAGGAGTTCGAGGATGTATTTTCGGAGGAGATGTCGAGTGAGTTGTTGCCCATTAGAGGCATTGAGCATCAAATTGATTTCATACCTGGAGTAGTTATTCCAAATCGACTAGCCTATAGGAGTAATCTGAAGAAGATAAATGAGCTTCAAAGACAAGTTGAAGATTTGATAATTAGGGGGTATATGAGGGAGAGCATGAGCCCATGTGTAGTACCAGTGCTACTAGTGCTAAAGAAGTATGGGACTTGGAGGATGTGCGTTGATTGCAGAGTAGTCAACAATATTACTGTTAAGTATCATCATCCTATTCCTAGATTAGATGATATACTTGATGAATTACATGGCTCATGTATTTTCAGTAAAATAGATCTTAAAAGTGGCTACCATCAAATTAAAATGAAGGAGGGAGATGAATGGAAAATTTCTTTTAAGATTAAATATGGACTTTATGAATGGTTGGTTATGTCATTTGGACTTACAAATGCGCCTAGTACTTTCATGAGATTAATGAACCATGTATTACGTGCATTCACAGGCAAATTTTTAGTCTTGTACTTTGATGATATCCTATTGTACAACAAGAACTTAGATGAACATATTAAGCATTTGAGATGTGTGTTCTAGTTGTTGAGATGTGAAAAGTTGAATGCTAATTTTAAGAAATGTACCTTTTGCATGGAAAAAGTTGTTTTTCTTGGTTATGTTGGTAGTACAAAAGGTATTGAGGTGGATGAAGAGAAAGTTAAGGCCATTAAGGAGTGGCCAACGCCTAAAGGCATCACTAAGGTAAGAAACTTTCATGGTTTAGCTTATAGGCATTTTGTTAGGATTTTAGCACCATTGCTGCACCACTACCGAAATAATTAAAAAAAATGTTGGATTTCATTGGGAGATTGATCAAGCGAATGCATTTGCTACTATTAAAAAAATGTTATGTTCTGCACCTGTGTTAGCGTTACCTGACTTTAACAAAACTTTTGAGATTGAATGTGATGCCTCAAGAATAGGAATTGGAGCCATTTTGATGCAGGCTAGGCAGCCCATAGCCTTCTTCAATGTTAAGCTAAGTGGGGCAGCCCTGAATTACCCCACTTATGACAAAGAAATTTATGCTCTTGTTCGTGCTCTAGAGACATGGCCGCACTACCTTTGGCCTAAGGAGTTTGTGATCCACACCGATCATGAATCATTGAAGCATCTCAAGGGTCAAGGTAAATTAAATAAAAGACATGCTAGATGGATGGAATACATCGAGATCTTTCCTAATGTCATCCGTTATAAGCAAGGTAAGGAGAACATTGTTGTTGATGCTTTATCACAGAGGTATGTACTTCTTACTTTATGAGTGCTAAAATGCTTAGGTTTGAATATGTGAAAGACATGTATGCCAATGATGCTGATTTTTCTTATGTGTATATGGTGTGTGATAAAGAAGCATTTGGTAAGTTTTACAAGCATAATGGTTACTTGTTTAAAGAAAGTAAATTATGTATGTCAAATTGTTTAATGCGTGAATTATTGGTGCACGAGGCATATGGTGGGGGATTAATAGGACACTTTGGTGTCAGAAGAACCATTAAAATTTTACATTAACATTTTTTTTGGCTTAGGATAAGAAGAGATGTCACTCGTATATGTGGTGGGTGCATTACATATAGAAAGGCCAAATCTAAGGTTTTACCACATGGGTTGTATACACCCTTACTTGTTCCTAGTGAGTCATGGGTAGACATATTTATGGACTTTGTTTTGGGGCTGCCTAGGACAAAAAAGGGTAGAGATTCTATTTTTGTGGTAGTTGACAAATTTAGTAAAATGGCACATTTCATTCCATTCCATAAAATAGATGATGCCACAAACATAGTTGATTTGTTTTTCAAGGAAATAGTGCGACTCTATGGTGTACCTAGGAGTATTGTGATTATGGAAGGTCCTGTGTCACTTAAAAGGTATTGTTACCATTATGATCCAGTTTTGAGGAATCCATTAGACCAGGTTAACACTTGGAGTAGTCTCGAGAACAATGTTTTAAAAATGTGCACATAAAATTTAAAGTTATCTTGGCCTGAGACTCATTTTAAAAAAAAATGTTTTCAAAATTAATCACAATTAATGTCGCACAAGTGGGAGAATGTTATAATATTCAATTATGTGAGCTTACTATATTAACTAGGATTTATTGGGCTTTGTCATAAAACGAGCTAAGTATTGGCCTATTAAGGGAGACATAAATGGAGCCTAATATAGCAATTTATTTATAGTGGATTTGATACTCTAATGTATCTAATATGAGATAGCTAGTGTAGGCCATAGTAAACCTTTAAACCTTTGATGGGCAGGCCATTGGATTACTATAAAGTATAAGCTAGCCCTCTCCTATTCTCTACCCTAAGAAACACATTGGGAAAAGTTTTCCCCATTGAGTGCTAGTGTGCTAAAGGAGAACTAAGGAGGGAATGTCCTTATTGCTTTCTTAAAGATTAATTCCCAAGCTTGATCAAAGATTTCATTGTGTCAACAACCATGGATCCTAAGTAAGGTATATGTTCTTTCTATCTATTTGATAGTAGGTGTTCTTTACTCTTCTATGGTGATTCAATGAGATTAAGGATTCTTAATTTGAAATTCTATATGCTGCTTTCCAAGACTAAACGCTAGAAAATCCTTTTCTCACCAGTGCGATGTAGAATCGCGATTTACATCCAAATTTAATAACAAGGAAAGTTGAAAATATGTTTAGTGCCACACCTCCAATCCTAACATTCTATCTCAATGAACACATAATTTTGCCAAGTGTGAATGAGTTGTACCTCTAGCAATATTTCTAAGCTATTGCCAATGGAGATGTGTGTATTATGATATCTCTAGGGCTTATCTTCTCCTGTATTCCCATTAATTCTACAAAGTTTGAGTCAGTCATACCAATTAATTTTGAAAAGATCCCTAAGAAATTTCTCTATATTATATAAACACACCTCCAATCTTTCTCATACCTAATTTCTCAAGGGTTGAACCATCAACATCGAATTTCAGTCAACCTTGTAAAGGAGCCTACCATGAAGAAATAACTCCTCTACAATTCTTGGAACAAGGCAGATCAATGACATTTATATTTGGAACGAATTCCAAAATTGAAGGAACATTCAAGTCCCATTTTACCTTCGCCCACTATGCAAGTCTTACTTTGATAAGCTTAAGCAGAGTTGACATGTCTAAAGAGCTTCCCTGGAAAAAATATCATTCATTTGTAACCATAAGGATCAAGAGATGAAAAGAAAAGCATTGTCCATAGATTCTGTTAAGAATAAAGCAATGAAAAAATAAACAGACACAAAATTTACGTGGTTCAGAGCTAAAACTCTTACTTCCACGGGTGATGGTGAGAGATTCCACTATAATCAAAATTGGAGTACAAATCAAGAGAGATAAAACTCTCTAGCCTA
The DNA here is from genome assembly GCA_023935145.1 of Bretschneidera sinensis. Lineage (NCBI taxonomy): Eukaryota > Viridiplantae > Streptophyta > Magnoliopsida > Brassicales > Akaniaceae > Bretschneidera > Bretschneidera sinensis. Next base: position 68,513,264 of record CM043700.1, on the reverse strand, counting down.
AATCCCCAAATACAGCCAAATCTAGGCTACCATAAATTTAATTGGAACAATACAATAGCCTAAAAGAAAAGAAGTTTTAACCATTCAAAAGGATCTATTTGTTGTTCAACTTTATCTGCTATAGCTTTTTCCCTGTTGCTCTACTGTAGCTTTCTCTCTATGAGTGAATGAAGAGAAATAGACACATATATATAGGGAAGGTCAATGAGAATCATTCTTCTGTTTAATTTTGTATTCTTTGTCCTACTAGTACCAAAACAACCACTTTTTTTTATTTTTTTATTTTTTGCTTTTCTTACTACAATTTGTACTCTTGCATGATGACATGGCAATTAAAAGAAGAATGGACCCACTTTTATTCCAAAATTACAAGCCACAAATTAACAAGTCTCCACCTTGGCTTGAATTTTCATAAATAACAAAGTACTCTTCACCATCTCCACAAAGGCCCCACCCAAGCATAATTCAAATGCTGTAAGTAACACCAATCAAGTCGAAGCAATGCTCGAACTTGGACACTGGAAGTGGTTTAGTTAACATGTCCGCTGGATTATCTTTTGTCTCAATTTTCTTCACAAAAATTTCACCGCTATCAATTATGTCTTTAACAAAGTGATAAAGAACATCAATATGCTTTGTTCTCTCATGAAACATTTGATCTTTAGTCAAGTGGATGACACTTTGACTATCACAATGGAAAATAATAGTATCATGAACCTAACACAATTCACTAAACAACTTTTTCAACCAAATCTTCTTTAATAACCTTTGTTACAGCTATATACTCTGCCTCTGTAGTCGACATAGCAACAATTGGTTGTAGAGTAACCTTCCAACTAACAACGTAACCACCAAGAGCAAATACATAACTTGTAGTAGATCTTCTTTTGTCAAGATCGCCTGTGAAATCTGAGTCAACATAACCAAAAAATTACTCTTGTGGCTTCTAAACTTTAAACATACGTTTGAAGTACCTCTAAGATATTTAAGTATCCATTTAACAACTCTCTAATGCTTCTTCCCGAGATAACTCATATACCTTCTAACCACACTGAGAGCCTATGCAATATCTAAACGGGTACAAACCATGACATACATGAGAGTCCCAACAACACTGGAATAGAGAACATGTGACATGTACTCTTTTTCTTCATCTGTCTATGGAGATAAAGCAGCTGAAAGTCTTAAGTGAACAACAATAGAAGTACTAATGGGTTTGGCATTATTAATGCTAAAACGTTCCAAAACTTTCTCAATGTAATTATCTTGTGTCAAATATAACAAACCCGTATCTCTATCTCTTTTGATCTCTATACCAAGTATCTTCTTCGCTTGACTTAAATCTTTCATCTCAAATTGATTGTTGAGTAGTGTTTTTATGCTAGCAATCTCAGATTTACTTTTACAAACAATGAGCATATCATCCACATACAATAATAAATAAATGAATGATCAATCGACAAGCTTCTTGAGATAAACACAATAATCATACTTGCTTCTCGAATTCCCATTACTCACAATGAAAGAGTCATATTGCTTGTACCACTGACGAGGAGACTGTTTCAAACCATATAAGGAATTCTTTAACAAACAAACATGGTCTTCCTTGACATCAATAACAAATCCCTTGGGCTGATGTATGTAGATTTTCTCTTCAAGATCACCATGCAAAAGCACAGTTTTAACTTTAAGCTGTTCTAATTCTAAATTTTGCATAGCAACCAATGATAAGTGAACACAAATAGAACTATGCTTCACAACTGGGAGAACACATCATTAAAATTAACTCCTACAACCTAACTATATCTTTTAGCAACCAGACTTGCTTTATGTCTTACATTTTCAATCCTCGTGATGCCTTCATTTTTCTTGAATATCCATTTGCAACTAACTATCCTTTTACCTATTGGTGGCTTTACCAATTTCCAAGTCTGATTCTTCTCAAGAGACTCATTTTCTTCATATGTGGTTACTAATCACTTTGAAGAATCTCAATGGTAGTCTAGTCTCTCTTCTCGGTCTATATTTGACAATGCTATAAGGTTCATCCTAAGTCTATTCTTCACCCAAATTCCCACTCTATTTAGAAACAAGCTGCGTGGAAATGTTCTTTATAGAATCTGAATTAAAACTTCTTAGCTCTACCTGTTGTGTGTTACTTTTACCCTGTTCAAAATCACAAGCAACATACTCATTTTTCTTTAGGTTAAGCATAACATATTCATTAAAAGTAACATCACAAGTAATGATAAATTTAGGTGACTTAGGATCAGGACACCATAATCTATATCCTTTCACACCATCAACATAACCAAGAAAAATATACCTTTTAGCTCTAGGTTCTAATTTTCCATTATTAACATACGCATATGAAGAACATCCAAATTTTTTTACTATAGAATAATTAGGAGGGTTACTAGACCATACCTTATGTGAGGTTTTAAACTCTATAACTAGAGTAGTAGATCGATTCACCAAATAACAGGCAGTAAACGCTTCTTCTGACCAAAACTCCTTAGTCAAACCAACATTTAAGAGTGTTGACCCTTATTTTATTTTAATTATGACAAAACATTACTTTAAAAGTGCTAACAGTGTTAACTAACTGTTTTTAATTAAGTCAAAGCATCCAACTCAAATCAAGACGTAGTTAAAGCATAAGGAAGAAAAGATCGTACTTGATAGACACTCGAAAGAAGACCAAAGACGAAGTTTAGGTTCTAAGGTAGTTTACTTTTATATGTAAATCTCTCCTTAAATTTCTTAGCTTGAACATGGTGTAGACACCCAATTTCGTTCCAAAATTTTTTAACTGACCAAGCGCGAGATCCTATGACAAATCTTTGATCCTAGTGTGCTCGGACTTGGTAAATGAGGAAGTATGAATTTAATTAGGGAGTAGGAGCAATTGCAAGACCCTTTTGTTTAATCCATTTAATTCACTTGGGTTTAAATCAATTGGACCTTATTTTGATTAAACTAATCCAAGACCAAAGTCTTCATTTAAATTTTGACCTAGTCCAAAACCCACTAAAGCTCGTTGATATTTCCCAAGCCCAAATACTTTTGGCCCAAATTTCAAGCCCATGAAGACTTTTAATTTTTAAGGGTGAACTTCCAATTTCATCCTCCACTTAGCACTCCTTGATTGGTTCACTTTTCTCAAAGTTAAAGTTACCTTTTTATAACCAAAAAGATGTCTCCCTCCTCTCCTTATGTGGCTAGCCATAATGAGGAATTTTCACTCTTTATTTTTACTTTTTGAACTCACATCTCCCTCCTAGATTCCCTCATCTAATTTTTTTTACCAAATGCTACATTTTTTCACACAAAATAAGACATTTTTCACCTGAAAAGCAACAACAATGCACATATAAAGTGGCTGATTTTTCTCCCTCTTTGAACAACCATGTGTACCAAAAGGGAATTTATCTTCTTCTCCTTTTGCTTAATTAATTGGACATTACCTTATTAATCTTCCATCCTTTCTTAAATGTTAAATAACACCTTTTCTACCAAAAAAATCACGTTTTATACCCAAAAAACAGCACTTAAAAAAATCAATTTTTTTTTTTTTTAGAATGTGAAGTCTTTTTCTCCTTTATTTTTCTTTGTAATTGCACTCTTTTTTCCCTAAGTTTTTCCACTTTATTATATATCAAAATCCGAATAAAATTTTGTCTTTTCCACCCACTTTGGTCGTCCAAAGCAAGGAGAGATTCCCTTTACCTTTTTTTGTTTTTGCTTTTGCTTTATTAAAAACACTCTAAAATGTCATTTCTTGTTCACCTTTTTGCAAACCTTCTTCTTCTTCACTTTTTTTTACCTCAAAGAAACCTCTATCTCTTCCCTATGTCCAACCACCTAAAAGTCTTTCCCCTCTCACTTTTTACTTGGTTTATCACTCCTCAATTCTCTAGCCTCACCTTTACATGCCAAAAATGAAACACCTTTTTCATCTCAAAAGTTGAAACTACTTTTCCCCTTCCTTATATGACTAGCCATGCACCTTCTTTTCACCCAGTATTTTGCTTTTTTTAATCTCTTGGCCAGCCCTTACTCCTCTTATAAATATCCCCCTTTGCTAACACAAGAAAGACAACACAACACTAAGGCAAAGTAATGCAAGAAAAAGAGAAAAGATAGAAAGTTTAGAGAGAAAGAAAGAAGTGAGAAAAGAGATAAAAAAGAGAAGAGTAGGAAGATCAAAGAGAGAAATATAACAAAAGAGAAGAGAGTGTTCAAGAAAAGCGAGAAAAGAGAAAAGAATGAAACATAAAAGAAGAACTAGTGAGAGTTCTTCATCATTTTCGACCACCATTTAGTTTTTGATCTTCTAAATCTTCATTCAAATCATTTTTCCCATTTCATTAAGTCCACAAGAGCACAAGGATCTCCGAGGATAATCCTTGTATGTGGAAATTTTCCTTAGCCAAGGAAAGTTGGTTAAGTTTATGCTTTTTGTAAAATAAATTGCTAGCATGATTCATGTGTTTAAACCACCTTGAATATAGAGTATATTAATTTAGCTCACTTATAAAATTTCATCTTAAGATACTTATTAGTTTTTTTTATAGAATTTTCTCATTCACTGTTTATATGTCTTTCTTTAGTTAGCTACTAGTCATATGTAGTCTCTTTGTTAAATGCAATGTTAAGTTAACGATAGTTTTAAAGTCCTTTCCTTTAGTTTTGTACCATAAGATGTTTTATGTTCTTTAAGTCATATTTTATTTTAAGTTTTCATTAATTAAATGTGAACTTTAATTCTTTAAGAATAATTTTGAGCCCCCTTTGGCCCATTAAAAATGTTACTAGTTACAAAATTTGAATCTCATCTTTAAGGTAGTTTATTTGAAATCTATTTAGCTTAATTCTCATTTTTTTTTAACTTGTCTAGTCTAAAGTAGCTTAGTTTAATTCATTCAATTTAGTCTTCAAGTTTAATTCATCTAGTTTAACTTACATAATTAATCTACCTAGTTTAAACACATGCACTTTAATTTACTTCTCATCTATACTTTGCAAGTAGTTTTAATATTTTTTTTTATAGTCAAAGCAATTTATTTCCTTTATATACTTACTTTTACTGCATTACTTTAAAGTTAATATTTGGTTTTGCTTTGTTTGAATAAAAATTGCAAAATATGTGCTTGATTTTATTAGTAGTGTATGATAATAATACTTGAATTAAAATTTCAATTAATTCCCTTGAAACACAAAGGGTTATACTTTGGTCTAGGTAAGAGAGAGAGGTTTAAATCCTCACTCTTTTGCACCCAAATCTCCCGAGTTTTAGAATTTCTCACGTAAAACAATGACAAGGAATTTGACCACCTTCAAGGTTAAATGGTAGCTCCTTACCCATCATCTTTGCTTTGTGCTTGGATGACAAAACGACCCCTCGTCTAATACATTAAAAGCGCACCCACCATGGGAGTCTTCTTACTACTTTTAAAGGGCTTGTATTAGACTTGGTAGGATTTACTCATTTCCATATGCCTACTCATTGTGATCCACACCCTCGCCATATCCACATTCTTTAAAGGGAGTGGCCTTGGGTATTGAGCCGGATGCATGGGTCTCAAGTGGAAATGAGTGGTACTTACAGTTGGCGACTCTTCTAGGGAGATTTAACCTTAAAATGTTTCTTGGAAATCTTTTGAAATTTTAATCTAAGTTATTATTTCATACTTTACATTGCACATTAGCACTTACCCTTTGCTCTCGACGGAGTAAATTGGGGGGTCCATTTCCTTTTGGTTCTGGTGTGATCTCCATTTGCTTATCATTAGCCTTTGGTATGGGACAAGTTCCTCTTGGTTCATGTCCATGTAACAAAGTTTTGCCAAATGCATTTGCACTTGTTGATGTCAAATCCGCCATGTTTAATCACGAGAAAACCAAGAAAATTTGAATGTAATTTAATCAGAGGAAAATTTCCTTTATGTTTCTGTCTCCACCAAATTAGGCTAACTAAGAACTTATCCGCAAGTGGATTTTAATTCATTCAGCGGGCCTATGGATGTAAAATCGAAACCCGTTGATAAAGTAAAAGTAATACTACGGATAAGCGAGCATGGCGAAAAGATAAAGATTTAAAGAATGAAGAACTTAAAAAAATGTCTTATCTTTTTTGTAAAGAAGAGTCATAGGTCCAGGATGGGGGTCAGTCCTTCCTCATTTTGGTAGTGCTCCTCTAGTGGAAGGCTAAAGAAAAGGTCTTCTAGGAGTCCAATCTCACCTTCAATGGAAAAACTTACAGACAAATTAGCTCCCATACCTAATTACGAGTCACCAAACTTCCTTAGCATGATAAAAGAATTACTCGCTACGCCCGACCCATCCACCCTAAACACAACCCCTGACCCATCCACCCTAAATACAACCCCCAACCCCTTCACCTAAAACACAACACCTTACCTCGGGGAATACTGTCTCTATCTCCTATTCAAATGCATTTCTCATGTCAATGAAAAGATTTCAGATTTTGAAGGTGCTATGTTTTCAATATGTGACAAGAAATCCCTTTTAATGAACTTGATTTGGAAAACAAAAAACTGAAACAAATGAACTTCGACTGTTAATCTGGGTGCTAAATATGTTCCATTTTAATAAAAACAAAATATTTCATGGTATATATACATTTTATACCTAAACATTTGAGCAAAATGAAATATTGGGAAGTTCACTTGTAATCCTGAACCTATAAAATATTTGGTTCGGAAAGGCTAAGAGGTTGGATTTGAGACGACAAGAGGCCATCATTATATTTTTCCCATTCATCAAGATTTTTCTCTCATTACGATTTCTGTCAAAACAACCCTCACCAATGATTGCTTTCACACCACCCAATTAAGGCTTGACACGTGGTAGCCTCTAGGGACCCTATTAAATCCAGTCCCAAGCATATTCAACCCGAATAGATTCCCCCATCGCGGTTTTTTTTGACTCAGGTGGATCGACCTAAGCGGATTTTTCCCTTCGGTATACCCGAGTAGACTCCACTTCCTTTCGACATTAACACATTTGATGACAAAAATTTTCAAAAGATCAGGCCATGCTAAAGGGGCAAACAAAATAAAGAGACAAAAAATAGAAAAAAAAAAAGAAAAGAACGATCGATGGAGGACATGAAAAAAGGAAGAAAAAATAAGGAGGATGACTGATGAAGGAGACGAAAGTCAAAAGACAAGAAAAAATGAAGAGAATAAATGATGAAGGAGACAGAAGTTGAAAAAAAAATGCAAAAAAGAAAAAAAATTAAAAGGTAATCCTTGGCTTATAAGAACCCTAAAACACCTTTCAATCCTTTCGATTATCCTTTTTTTCGTTAGCTTTAGAAATCATTGATCACGTTACAAACCTTGAAAAAGTCCTCTCAAATTGATGAAGACTGCTTAGTCTCACAAACTATTTTTGGGTGATGATGGAACTTAGCTTTTCCGAGCGAATATACCCTGCATTGAAACCACTCATGGAAGATTATCCCTTCAAAATAACTGCACCAAACCAACACTCACTTTTGCACCCCTTGCAAGAGGTTTCCACAAAATCCTACCTTACATCTAAGCTAATCGATTGTGTTCTCCGAATACATGAGATTAAACCCTTGAACTACATATGGCTTAATCCCTCTTTGAGTACTTTGGCAACCACTTTGGTGCAGCCACGATCTTGCAAAAAAACCTTAGTTACCCTTTTGTCCTCATCAGAACCATGCAGATACATCATTAAGACCCGGTTGAATGAACAAAACAAAATAAAATCGTTTTAGTATCCAAATTAAATGATTTGTTATTTTATAAAATGGCATATGCCAATTGTTCACTTTCAGTGGATTTTAGAACACATATAGCAGACAAGAAACACGAAGAATCATGGCATCGTTAAGTTTTTCTTTTGACCCAGTCTCGAGCTCAACAATGGGGGCAGATTTTGAGTAAGAACAGTGGGGGAAAATTTGAACAAGTACGTGGGTGTTAGGATCCCACTTTTCCAGTATAGCCCTTAACAAATTCCAATCGATCTTGACGCCTTTGAGTGAGAAGATCACATTGATGCCTTTCCAAAAGAAATTATGGAGCCAGATACCCTTCACGTTGTCGATCCCGTATATCATTTGAGCTGAGATAGCATCCATCGCATTTCTGTTAAAGAAAAAAATTGTTGACAAGTTATGAAGCTTTGTTCTTTGATCTACTAGAGGATGTGTACCAAATAAGAGGAAAGATGGGTTTAAACACAAGTCCTGAGTCAAATATTTTTATCTCGACTTTGTTAAGAGGAAAGATGGGTTTAAATACAAGCTTTGGGTCAAATAAAATAAGTTTCCAAAGAAGAGGTCACTAAATGCATTGTTCTTCAAAAGTTCTCTTGCATGCTTTGTTTTTCCAAACTCTAAAAAACATAATCCTAAATGCCATGACTCGGCTCACGTCCAAGTTCTTTTTATGATTTAACAAATTTGAATGAAAAGACTCTACATAACCAATAGGTAAAAGCCCTCACAACAGGAAAAATCACCACAAAAACCCTTACAACAAGAAAATTCACAAACTCAATGCCCTTGTCAAGAGGCAAACCTAACTCCTCATTAGCAGGCAAAATAAAAAATCAAAGTCCTCATAGCAGGTAACCCAATATCCTCATTAACAGGTAAACCAAAGTCCTCGTTAGAAAGAAAACCTAAGTCCTCATCAGCAGGTAAACCAAAGTCCTCGTCAGTAGGCAAACCTAAGTCCTCATTAGCATGCAAAATCACAAAACAAAGTCCTCATCAGCAGGCAAACCAAAGTCCTTGTCAGTAGACAAACGTAAGTCCTCACTAGCAAGCAAAATCACAAAAAAGCCCTCAAAGAAGGCAACCCAATATCCTCACCAGCAGGAAAACCCAAATCCTCGTTAGTAGGAAAAATCACAAACTAAAGTCCTTCTAGCAGGCAACCCAATGTCCTCATCGGCAGGCAAACCAAAGTCCTTGTCAGTAGGCAAACCTAAGTCCTTATTAGCAGGCAAAATCAAAAACCAAAGTTTAAGTTAGCAGGCAAGTCAAAGTCCTCATTAGCAGGTAAAATCACAAACTCAAAGTCCTCGTCAGTAGGCAAATCAAAGTCCTCATCAGCAGGCAAACCCAAAGTCCTCATAGCAGGCATCAATCGGTCTAGAAGTATCACACGAGTGAACGGACACCAGCTTCATCACTCCATGTACATATCATTCTCATAGGTGATCCTATGACACCAACTTTGCATAATAGTACGTTTACTTTTATGAACACATTGCATATTTGTCTATTCTAAAATTTTGAAACGAAATGGTGGTCACTCACAACCTTTAATTGGAACTCTCAAAGGAGCTCCAATCAAAGGGGGGAAAACTATAGATACCCAATTTCATTCCAAATTTTTTTAACGGACTACGCGCGAGTTTCTATGATGAATCTTTGATCCTAGTGTGCTCGGATTTGGTAAGTGAAGAAGTATGGATTTAATTAGGGAGTATGAGAAATTGCAAGAACCTTTTGTTTAATCCATTTAATTTACTTTGGGTTTAAATCAATTGGACTTTATTTGATTCCACTAAAGCCCATTGATCTCTCGTAAGCCTAAACACTTTTGGCCCAAATTTCAAGCCCAAAAAGACTTTTAATTTTTAAGGGTGAACTTCCAATTTCACCCTCCACTTGGTACTCCTTGATTGGTTCACTTTTCACAAAGTAAAAGTTACTTTTTTATAACCAAAAAGATGTCTCTCTCATCTCCCTATGTTGCTGGCCATAATGAGGAATTTTCACTCTTTCTTTTTGTTTTTTGAACTCACATCTCCCTCCTAGATTCCCTTATCCTCTTTTGTTTTTTATTTTTTTATTTTATCAAATACCGCCTTTTTTTTCACACAAAATAAGACTTTTTTCACCTAAAAAACAACAACAATGCACTTATAAAGTAGATGATTTTTCTCACTTTCGACAACCATGTGTACCTATTGGAAATCACCCTCAAGATGCCCAAGTGGTGATCTTCCAAACACCCAAGTCTAGAATGACTTGTAAAGGATAGAAACAGTAATCAAAGCAAAGAAAGAACACAAGCAATTTGTTATCGAGGTTCGACAATGTGCCTATGTCCCCGTGAGCTCCTCCTAGCCCTCTGCACTAAATTAATGAGTTCTTACAAGTTACAACAACACCTCTTCAAGAAACCTCTTGTTCTTAATGAACAAAAGAAGAGAAAAAGAAAGTGATAAGGACTTGTGTTTCCCTAGAATTTTTCCCAAGAAAATTTCACTTACAAGGCCCTTGAATCCCCAATCTATACTACTTTTTCTCTAAATAACCAGACTCTCTTGTATTTTGTGTCTTTGAACTCTCACACTTGCACTTGAATTCTCTTGTATGATGATCACTTATATGTCACACAATTGTTGAGATTGAAGCTAGTTGACCCTTTATATTGTGCACCACTTCTTGAACCTATCTTGAAGACAATCTCAACCCTTAGATCTTGAGGACCAATCAATCATAGCCCTCCAAGAAGTCTAAGTGATCCTATGCATTTTGATCATGCCTCACACACTATCTCAAAGTGCCCAAAATGAAGCTTCAGGTGTGCCTGGCGCCGCGGCCCAGAACAGGGCGGGCCGCGGCTCAAACCAGGGCACACCACCTCCACTTTTTGGACACCGCGACACTCCCTCCTTGTGCTGCGGTGCACATCTGTGTGTGAACAACTCCACTTGCTGGGCGCTGAGGCGCAGACTTCCTAGGGTGTGGCGCACACCTGCGGCTGAAGCCACTCCCTTTAGTTCTTAGACAAATCCTAACAGTACCAAAAAGAAGGAGTTTCTCTTATTCTCTTTTGTCTTAGTTAATTGGATATTACCTTATTAATCTTTCACCCTTTCTTAAATGTTAAATAACACCATTTTCCTCCCAAAAAATCACATTTTATACCCCAAAAACAACACCTAAAAAATATCAGGTTTTTTTTTTTTTTTAGAACGTGAAGCCTTCTCTTCTATTTTCTTTTGCTTTGTAATTGCACTTTTTTTTTTCTCTAATCTTTTTCACTTTATTATATGTCAAAAAAAGTTGTGTCTTTTCCACCCCCTTTGGTCTTCCAAAGCAAGGAGAGTTTCTCCTCACCTTTTTTGCTTTATTGAAAACACTCCAAAATGTACTTTCTTGTTCACCGTTTTGCAAACCTTCTTCTTCACTTTTTTTCACCTCAAAGAAACCCTTCCCTCTTCCCTATGTCCAGCCACCTAGAAGTCTTTTCTCTCTCACTTTTCACTTGGTTTATCACACCTCACTTCTCTAGCCCCACCTTTACACCCCAAAAGTGAAATACCTTTTTCATCTCAAAAATTGAAACTACTTTTCCCCTTTCCTATATGACCAGCCATGCACCTTTTTTTCACCCATTATTTTGCTTTGTTTAATCTCTTGGCCAGCCCTTACTCCTTCTATAAATATCCCCTTTTGCTAACACAAAGAAACCAACACAACACTAAAGCAAAGTAATGCAAAAAAAAGAGAGAAAATAGAGAAAGAAAGAAGTGAGAAAATAGAGAAAACGGGAGACAAGTAGGAAGATAAAAGAGAAAAATATAACAAAAGAGAAGAGCGTGTTCAAGAATGGTGAGAAAAGAGCAAAGAGTGAAACATAAAAGAAAAACTAGTGAGGCTTCTTCATCATTTTCGACCACCTTTTGTTTTTTGGTTTTCTAATCTTCATTGGAATCATTCTTCCAACTTCTCTAAGTCTAATAGAGCACAAATATATCCGAGGATAATCCTCGCGCGTGGAAATTTTCCTTAGCCAAAGAAGGTTGGTTAAGCTTCTACTTTTTGCAAAATAAATTGCTAGCATGATTCATGTGGTTAAACCACTTTGAAAATAGACTAGAATAATTTAGGTCACTTAGAAAGTTTCTGATAAGTGCTTAAATAGTCATATTTAAGCTCCTTAATTTACACTTGTTAGACTCTTTATTTATATATTTTAGTAGTTTCTACTTCATTTTCGTGTTTTATATGTTTTTCACAGGACTTGGACAAAAAGATGATAATTTGGAGCTTTTAGAAGCAAAAGTCATGTTTTGCCATCCAACAAGGTGCGCTCGAGCGCACCTCCCTTGAGATCGAGTGCACAAGAGCACGAACGCATTTGAAGAAGGCTCGAGTGCACACCTGCGCTCGAGCACATCCCGCATACGCTCGAGTGCAATCACTCTAGAGGCGGTAGAGCCAGATATGGAAAGAAGTCTCCAGACTCCAAATAGGAAATTAGGGTTTCAGAACACCTAAAGGACCCTATAAATAGCCCTGTAAAACACATAAACAATATCTTTTGTTCTAGATTTGAAGTAGCAAGCTTAGGAGAAGAATTGACGACTCGTCTCCCGAGTCTTCTTCGATTTTAGTTTTCTGTTTTTATTTCACTATGTTTAGAATATTTAGTTTACTTAGTATGTGTAACTAAACTCCTATAGGGCTCGATTGAAGCCCTAGTTATGCTTTTTCACATGTTCATTCATTGATTATCTTTGCTATAGCCTTGTTAAGATATTTAACTTGATTAATACCTGTTTGTATTTACATTACTCATATGTATGTGCCTGATCAACGCATGCATATGGTATGGATAAATTAGTCGAATCAATTTGGATGACCGAGTCCTGGGTTCGACATTAGTAACAAGGGATATCCACATCGGATTCCCAAGTTAATCAACATGGAAAACCGGGAGCAGACCAAGCCCTAGGTCCCGTGTGGTTGCCGATCTCCACAGCCCTCATGCTCTCTTAAGGAACAACTCAGTATACAACCATGTTGAATCCCTTAAGAGAGAAAAGAGTTAGAGTATACACCATGCCTAACTCGTTGCATAGGGAGATCAATAGCCTAAGGTGTGGACCAAGCCCTTAGGTTGGCAACCATTAGATATTCATGATAAAGCTATAGCATTGACACTTTAGTTAGTGGGAAAGTATAATTAGGGTGGATATTGTAGTCCTATGTTCTCATTATTGTTATTTACTCACAATCAATTTGCTATTTCTCTTTTTAACTTGAAGAAACTAATTCTAAAACAAAATTCACCAATCCCTGTGGAAATGATCTCGCACTTGCACACTATGCTACCACAGACCTTGTGCACTTGCAAGTAAAACTAGGATGGTTATTTGCATATTTATTTAGGTAGATAATCGCTCCAACAAGTTTTTGGCGCCGTTGCCGAAGATTGTGCTAAATTTCTTTTTAGAATTAAAATTTTCATTTAGTTTAATTATTATTATTTCCTTTTTAATCTATTCTATTCTTAATTATTGTTTTTATCTTTTTTTTTCTTTTTATCAAAACCCTAATCAATTTCCTTTTTCTCAGTTTCAGGTACTCTAGGAGAGCTTTCCGTGCCACTTGCAATCGAGTGCACCCTCTATTGCGATTGAGTGCAATTGAGGCAGAGAGTAATCCAAGCAGCAGTGTTTGATTGCTGCACTCACGTAACTGCCACCAATTCATGCACGGACGACTATCCAAGCATCCGACATTCCTTCCCCTTGATCCCGAGCTCGAGAGGACTATCCGACAAAGACTTAGAGATAACTCAGAAGAGGACAAAGGAGGAATTGAGGAAGAAAGATAAATTGCAGAACAGATAGCCGAACAACAACCACCTGAGCGGAGGCCGATGAAGCAATCCTTCATCCCGCAGAACCTCGATTAGCCATCGTGCATCTTGTATCAACCTGAGGTGGAAGGAAAGTACTACATATCTCCGCAGATACTCAGTGCACTGACTCACTTTAGGGGCACTCTAGTGAAGATTCACATTTTCACCTTCGAGAGTTTTTCAACCTCTGCAAATTCCAGCACATCCGAGGCTTAAACCAAGAAGGAATTAGGTTAATTCTTTTCCCTTTTTCCTTGAAAGATAATGCTAAATTATGGTATAATTATTTGCCTGCAGTTTTCATCCACACTTGGGAGGAGTTGGCTAGCAAATTCCTAAGGAAGTTCTTCCCAGCCCAAAAGACAAGGAAAATGAGAAAAAAAATTCAATCCTTCCAACAAAAGGATGGTGATTTATTCTTCGAGGCTTGGGGACATTTCAACGAGCTACTACTCAACTGCCCCCACCACAACCTACCCCAAGACGAACTGGTACAAGCTTTCTATGAAGGTTTGAGTGATTCTAACAAAAACATTGTGGATTCAGGTTGTGGAGGAGTGCTGATGGAGAAAAGAAGTGAAGAGGCTATGGAACTCTTCGAAACCCTAAACGAACACACGCAGTAGTTCTCCTCTCGAGGTAGACATATAATCAAAAGTAAGGGTATGTATGAGGTAAGCTTAAACGGAGGATCATCTCCCCAAATAGCTGCTGTGGAGAGGAAACTTGACCTCTTAGTTAAAGCCATGGCTGCTCAGAACACCTCAACTAACCCACTAGCTACACCACTCCAGGTATGTGCCATTTGCTCACAATTTGATCATAATATTGATATGTGTCCCTTATATTCATATGCAGATCATGAGCAAACCAACTTTATGGGACCAAATAATTATCCGCTGAAGAACAACCCCTATGCAAACACATACAACCCTGGATGGCGGAATCACCCTAATTTCTCGTGGAGCAACAACCAAAACAGTCAAGGGCAACAAAGAAACTTCCAACCAGCAGCCCAATCTGCTCCTGAACCAAAGAAAAATGACCTCAAAAGTCTTGTGAGGCAACTAGTGACTCAGCAATAACAAATCATGAATAAACATGAACAATTCATGGAAAAGTCAAGGCAATTTCGGACTGAAATGAGGCAAATCACTGCAAAACACAATCAAGCCATTCAAGAACTAGAGGTATAAATGGGACAGTTGGCCAATGAATTGAGTAGCAGAAAGCAAGAAGAGCTCCCAGCCCAGCCACTGTCTAATCCAAGAGGACATCAGCAACTGAATGCTGTAACTACCTTAAGAAATGGTAAGATCATTGGCACCAATAAGCCTACACAAGCATCTCCAGACTAAGCCTCCACATCTAAGGTAAGAGAGATGGAAAAGGTAAATACACCTCCACCATTCCCTCAAAGGTTAGTGAAGCCTAAAAAGGAAACTAAAATGATTAACACTTTCAAAACCTTGAAAAAGGTGGAAATAAATATTCATTTATTAGATGCAATAAGACAACTACCTGCTTATACTAAGTTTTTAAAAGATTGTTGCACTAACAAACGGAAATTTCAGGAGAATGAGACGGTAGCCTTGACCGAAGAGGTAAGTGCTGTGCTATTGAGAAAATTACCACATAAACTAAAATATCCAGGTAGTTACTATTCCTTGCAGGCTAGGTGACCAGCTTTTCAAGCATGCATTATTGGACCTATGAGTGAGTGTCACTTTGCTACCTTACAGTGTATTCGAGACACTAGGTTTGGGGGAACTCCAACCAACCTCTATTATTTTACAATTGGTTGATAGAAGCATCAAACGACCAAGAGGTATCCTCGAGGATGTTTTGGTAAGAGTAGGTAAATTTATCTTACCTGCTGATTTTATTGTATTAAACATGGAGGAATACCATATGCCTGTACCACTCCCTATCATTTTAGGGAGACCATTTATGATCACTGCTGACACAAACATTAATGTAAAAAGGGGCACTGTCACCATGCGAGTAAATGATGAAGAGGTAGAATTTAAAATATTTAATACAATAGACTCCACTAAAGCTAATGATAACTATCATAATGTGAGTTTCATGTAAGGTTTTAATGAGAAAGTGTCTGAAGTCCATTGCACTATTCTATTAGAGACTATCCCTAACCATGCTAACACGAGATTGGACAGTAGCTGATTACACCCAAAGTATAACGCGGTAGTTGTAGCACGGCTTTGGGGTGTCGATTCCACAGAGAGACAAACTAACTACAAGAGAAAGTGCAAACCTTAAAACGAACGATAAACGTTAAACATGAAAATCTAAGTTTGAAGTAGTGTGAAATAATTGTGTAAATATAATAGAGAACAACAAGGGTCCGGGAATCCTCCCTAGGTTCATTGCCTTATTCTATTCTTGATTCAGTTATTTATCTTGATTGCAAGTTTCACATCCCAAATAGGCAATCGGTAAATATTCAATTAAAGCGCATATGTAAACCCTAATGTAATTGTTATGAAATACTTTTTACTTTCAAGCACACCTGACCTAACTTATAGATTATCAAGAAATGACAATATATCATGATGACAGTACTGCAGTAATGGACAAATCTATATGAGAAATCTACTGGACTCAATCACACCTCAACAACATCACATAAGAAGAGCATGACTAAACTTATATGGGGGAGAAAGATGCAATCACTGGATTAAGGGGAGATCTTCTAATTAGATTAAAAAGTAAATCATAACAATGTTTAATGATAATAAATCCAAACTACAATGAATCAAGACTAGAAAATAAGAACAACCACACCTAGGGATTCATCCCTTCGCCTTGCTTGGAGATTAGTTGGCCATGGGGGAGAGTGTGGTAGCCTTCATGATATTTTTCCCGGCCTTCAGCCTCTCAAAAAGATGTTTTTAATAATCATAATATCAAACCCTAAGTGTCCTATTTATAGTACAAGAGTCCAAGGGTGTTTTTGGGTTTATTCTAATGTTTAAAAACCCTAATTAAAGTCTAACTCGGAGATGCAAATCCGTGTGCGCGCTGCGGTGTTGCTGGGGAGCACCATGGTGCTAGTCATGTTCTGGATTGGGTGAGCTTCTGGGCACCGCGGTGCTGGCTGGTGGTTCAAGATGTGGAGGTTCTGGGCGCTGCGGTGCTGCCTGGTGCTGTTTTGGACTGACCTTTGTCTACTAAAACTGCCATAACTTTCTCTAGAAAAATCATTTTGATGAGCCGTAAAATTCTCCTGAAAATAGACTTCCGGATCTTTCTAAGAATATATGGCTCATCTTCTGGTTCTTCTTGCATCAATACAGTTTAATTTGCAAAGATGATTGATCTGTACGGGCTATTCTGGCAATTTAGTGAAACTCCTTTCCAAGTCGTGGCACACACACTTTCTTCCCTTCATTTTGTCCTTCCAAAAGCTCTTCTTCACTCCGATATGCATAGGATCTTTGTGCTTTATTCAATGGTAGCATTTCCCTCTCTTTTAGACTCCAAACACCTGGAAATGCATCAAAACAAATCAATGATCAAATAATGACACTTTAGAATTGTTAAGGTATAAAAGTGCAATTCAAACCTAGATCAACCCTAAAATTCTAACAATTAAGTACTCTAAAGATGCATTTTATGACTCTCATCACAACCCCCAACTAGCTTATTGCTAGTCCCTAGCAATTCAAGCGAAAACAAGAGATGAATTCTATGGTGGGAATCAAAGCAAAGTGAAGCAATGCTAGTGTTAAACAAAGATTAATTCACTTTTTTTCTCAAAAATCGCACATAACACATGGCACATAGAATCATTAAATTTCACCCAAGTTCGAAAGTAATTCAAACATCAATCTTAAAATCGTTATTGACTCTTAACATCTATCTTACCACAATCCATTAATCTGAACATCCAGATGATTTTATGATAAGGTTCGTGAATACAAGTCTTGACCTCTAAAATATGATAAATTTCGTGACATCAATCACAAAAACAAGCTCCATAAGCTTACGTTTCAAACCACTCTCCACTATTACAGAAAAAATCAAATTACATTGGATCAATAGGTCTTTAATAAGCTTGTAACGTTAGGCTAAGGTAAAGTTTAAGAAAGAATAGGAAGGATTCACAAGTAAAAGAACTCAATCTCTTAGCTTTAAACACAACCTCTTTTGAGCACTAGATAACCTTACTTCATCACCCAACCTTTTCAACTATTTGTTCGAGCATTTTTCTTAAATCACCACTTTTCTTTTCTTTTCTTATTTCTTTGCCATAATTCACTTCTATTTTCTTTTCTTTTGTATTTTGGCATAAGACCATTCACCTCCTTTTTCATTATTTTCTTTTCTTTTCCACAACCCACAACTTATCTCTTTTAATGTACTTGGGTTATGGTAGTGATATTTTCTCATATTCCCATCCTTATTCCTTTTAAGTGCTCCTCAACAAATGTGCATAGCTAAGTTCTTTTAAGAGAAAGATAAGGATAGAATATTTTCTTAGGCTCATATAGGTGAGTAAATGGGCTATTGAAAGAAATAAAGCTCAAATTCTTTTTCAAGAAAAAGGCTCAAATGGGTGACTAGTGATAAATATAGCAATGGTAAGTTCAAAAGGCTCAAACGGTCCAAAAATGGCCTATATCATATCCTGAGTAATGTGCATTCTAGGAATTCACCTCAAGTGGTTATCAAGTAAGTTCTCGAGCTTGTCAAGATCACAAAAGTATTCACAAAGCAATCACACATAAAACTTCTCTAAATGTTTAGACTAATCATACAATCTTACCACAAACTAGAGTCTCAAACCAAATCAAGATTGACACTTAAATTATTCTCAAACCGAAACAAAATTTAACTTCCTCTAAATGCTATATGCTATCTCAATCAAGTTCATATCATTGACATGTGAATTAACTCTAACGCTAACACAAAACATGCTGAAAACACACAAAAAGGAAAAAATGATACCAAGTAGTTCAATGAAAAACATGAAAAACAGGAATCTGTTTCCTCCACCCCCAACTTAAAATAAGCATTGTCCTCAATGTAAAAGCAAAAGTTAAGGAAACTCCCTTTGTAGCCAAAAGTGCACAGAAGCTGAAAATTGTGCACCACCATTTGAACTGCTTCGTATTTGTGTCCCTGAAAAAGAAATATGAAAGTAAAACTGGAAAACAGCAAAATAATAATAATAAACAAGAAAAAGAAATATGAAAAATAGTAAAAAAAAAGAATATATTGTGGGTTGCCTCCCATGAGTGTTAAGTTTTACGTCTTCAGCTAGACACTTTTATTCCCTCTTTGAAAAACATAGGTTGAATGCACCAGCCACTGCTTCACTGCCAAATTTGGTGCTCATATGCTTTGGAGAGGTCTCAAGGATGTCATCAGTAACATCTGCAAATTCTGGCTCGATATATGCTCTTGTGAAGCCATAGATGAAGGTGGACTCCAATGGATTAAGGTTTTGGACCTTTTCCATGAATGAGTCAATCATGTATGCTTGGTGGGTTTCGTCTACATCCTCTGATTTTTTCGTTGTTGGGATGTGTAATGACTTACTCAGTGTCTCAATGATATTCACCTTCTTCAAATTCTGTTGTGCTAGATGTTGACCATGGGGTGTGGATTGAGCTTGAGAAGGGAACTTACCTTGCTCAGTCACACTCATGTAGCTAATCAACTTGGACACTTGGTTCTTTAAATCCTTATGTTCTTCAACAACCTGCACAATTAAAGATTCAAGCCTTTAATTAGTCTTCCCCTGTGCCTCAATAAAAGCATGTAAAGTGTCTTCTAAATTACTCCTAGAAGATATAGGTGCATGATATGTTTCAAGACATGGTGCAGGGGGTTGTGCAAGCTACTGGTTTTCAGACTTCCAGCTGAAATTGGTGTGATTTCGCCATCCCGGATTATAAGTATCAGAGAAGGGTGCTAAAGGCTTCTTGTACATTCCTAAGGCATTACATTGTTCCTCATACATCCCTCTCATCTCAACAAATGCGGGGTACTCTTGGGCGAGATGATCTACCCGCCACACACAAAACATGGTTCCAAAGACTTTGCATGATTAGCTACGTGTGTTGGCTTTAAGCTCTTAGTTTTTAACACCTCTAGTTCCCTAATGAGCATCTTGACCTTGGTCTTAAGGTTATCCTCTTCCCTAAGATGGTAAATTCCACCACCATTTGGGTTCCCTATAGGTCGTGACCTGTTTGTGCTTTCAATAGCACTAGGTCCAGTCCAAGTGTGAGCTTTTTCAGCAAGCTCATTGAGGTACTCTATGGCCTCATCAGGATGTTTTTCTAAAAATTCACCATTACACATCATCCCTACAAATTGGCGTTCCATATATGTAAGTCCCTCATAAAAATAGCTCACTAAGCGCCAATTCTCATACCCATCGTGAGGGCATATACTCAATAACTCCTTAAATCTCTTCCAAGACTGATATAAGGTCTCACTATCCTTTCGTGTAAAGGTGGAGATTTGCCTTTTCAAAGTGTTGGTCTTATGTTGGGGAAAGTATTTGTTAAACAAAATCCGAGTCATCTCAGTCCACGACCCAATAGATCGTGGTCTTAGTGAGTATAGCCAACTTTTAGCTCTATCCTTCAAAGTAAAAGGAAAGAACTTAAGTCTCACAATGTCAGCAGTTGCATCTTGACTATGAAAAGTCGCAACTACTTCCTCAAACTCTCTAATGTGCACATATGGGTTTTCACTTTCCAAGCCATGGAATGTAGGGAGTAACTGTATTATCCCTGTTTTAAAATCTAGTTGGCGAGTATTGGCTGGAAACATGATGCATGATGGTGTGGCTGTGCGTGTAGGGTTGAGGTAATCCTGAAGGGTCCTAGGGGGTTGATATTCATGTTCACTGATGTCTTTGGGACTAGATGGACTGTCAAATAAGGGATTTAGAAAGGAATTTAATTTTGACTCTAGCACAGGCCTACTAACAAATCTACCCAAAGCATCTCTATGTCTTTGCATTCAAGGTAACAAAATAATGAAAAAAAATTAGTATAAAAAGAAAGAATAAAATAAGATAAAATAGAATAAAAAAATAAAATAAAAATTAATGCAACAAGCTAAAAGAGGGAATGAAGTTACTGCCTTTACAAACTGCTGAAAGAAAAAAACTATTTACAACTCTTCTACTGTCATGTCTTAGAGTTGACAACTTCCTTATAAGTAAGCGCGTCTCCCCGGTAACGGTGCCAAAAATTGATTATGCCCAAAGTATAACGCGGTAGTTGTAGCACGGCTTTGGGGTGTCGATTCCACAGGGAGACAAACTAACTACAAGAGAAAGTGCAAACCTTAAAACGAACGATAAAAGTTAAACAAGAAAATTTGAGTTTGAAGTAGTATGAAATAATTGTGTAAATATAATAGAGAACAAAAAGGGTTCGGGAATCCTCCCTAGGTTCGTTGCCTTATTCTATTCTTGATTCAGTTGTTTATCTCGATTGCAAGTTTCACATCCCAAACAGGCAATCGGCAAATATTCAATTAAAGCGCATATGTAAACCCTAATGTAATTGTTATGAAATACTTTTTACTTTCAAGCACACATGACCTAACTTATAGATGATCAAGAAACGACAATATATCATGATGACAATACCGCAGTAATTGACAAATCTATAAGAGAAATCTACCGGACTCAATCACACCTCAACAACATCACATAAGAAGAGCATGACTAAACTTATATGGGGGAGAAAGATGCAATCACCAGATTAAGGGGAAATCTTCTAATTAGATTAAAAAGTAAATCATAACAATGTTTAATGATAATAAATCCAAACTACAATGAATCAAGACTAGAAAATAAGAACAACTACACCTAGGGATTCATCCCTTCGCCTTGCTTGGAGATTAGTTGGCCATGGGGGAGAGTGTGGTAGCCTTCATGATGTTTTCCCCTGCCTCCAGCCTCTCAAAAAGATGTTTTTAATAATCATAATATCAAACTCTAAGTTTCTTATTTATAGTACAAGAGTCCAAGGGTGTTTTTGGGTTTATTCTAATGTTTAAAAACCCTAATTAAAGTCTAACTCGGAGATGTAAATCTGTGTGCGCGCTGCGGTGCTGCTGGGGAGCACCGCGGCACTAGTCATGTTTTGGATTGGGTGAGCTTCTGGGCACCATGGTGGTGTTGAGGAGCACCGCAGTGCTTGCTGGTGGTTCAAAATGTGGAGGTTTTGGGCACTGCGGTGCTGGCCGCGGTGCTGGCTGGTGCTATTATGGATTGACCTTTGTCTACTAAAACTGCCATAAAATTCTCTAGAAAAATCATTTTGATGAGCTGTAAAATTCTCCTGAAAATAGACTTTCGGATCTTTGTAAGAATATATGGCTCATCTCTTGGTTATTCTTGCATCAATACAGTTTAATTTGCAAAGATGATTGATCTGTACAGGCAATTCTGGCAATTTAGTGAAACTCCTTTCCAAGTCGTGGCACACACACTTTCTTCCCTTCATTTTGTCCTTCCAAAAGCACTCCTTCACTCTGATATGCACGGGATCTTTGTGCTTTATTAAATGGTAGAATTTCCCTCTCTTTTAGACTCCAAACACCTGAAAATGCATCAAAACAAATCAATGATCCAAGAATGACACTTTAGAATTGTTAAGGTATAAAAGTGCAATTCAAACCTAGATTAACCATAAAATTCTAACAATTAAGTACTCTAAAGAAGCATTTTATGACTCTCATCAGTGGCCCAGAAGAAGATAATGTGATTAAAGATATTCATGGAGCTGTGCACACCATCAAGAACATACCCGAGCTTTCAAGTAAGTGTAATCCCTAATTTAAAAAACTTGCACTTGCTAATACTACTTCCCCTTGTTTTGTTGACCAGGCACCAAAATTGGAGACAAAGTAGCTGTCAACGGTACTGGAACCACCTGATGGGGGCCCTAAGTGCCTCCTTCAAAAAACGTTTCCTTGAAGCTACCATAGAGAGCACTTGAGCAAATTCCACTTGCATAACATATAGCTTAAGTGCCTCTATCAAGGTTAGTGGTACTGAATGCCACTAAAATACGGTATGACTGTATCGTTCTAATTTAGTTTTTGGTAAGTCTTAATACGCTTTACATACCGCATTACGCTTGAGCGCACCATTCATTACGCTCGAGCGCACATCCCTTACACTCCAGTGCGAACGAGAGCAATACCCTACGCACTTGCGCATCATGCGATCGAGCGCACTTCACAAATGCGCTCGAGCGCACTCAGGGTAGAGAATTCATGTGCATATTATAAATAGTTTCCTGTTCCTTTGCTCACTTACACTCAATCACACTTCTGCTATCTCTCTCTCGCACGAACCAGCAAACACAGCAAAACCATACCTTCAACCCTCATCCGGCACTCCACACCACCAACACCTCGCCACATAACCAAGCCAACCACGAGGCAAATACATTTTCTTTCTCCCTTACACACACGTCACCCTCCTAAGGACACAAGGTACACACATGTTTTTGTTACTTACGCGCACACATGGTTTTGGATCTTCAGTTTACATATACATTATCTATATATGTTATTCTTGTGTGTTGATTGGGTAGTTTTACATTTGTAGGAGGTTTGGATCAAGGGTGTATAAATTCTACACCTTCTGATTTTTGGTGCACATAAGGTGTTCGACAAATTGCACTACCTCTCGTGTAATCAAGCGCACTACCTCTCGTGCAATCAAGCGCACAATATCTGTGATCGAGTGCAATTTTGATAGTAACACAGTTTCAGCTTTCAGAACATGGCTTCCACATCCCGTGCTTCTAGCAGCCGCCATCAGGCATCCCGGCCCAATTTCGAACAGTGTGAAATACTGTTCGAGACAACATTTAACGTGGAAGAGGACTTCAAGAGTTTGGACGCCACAAGATGGGCGGTCCAAAAGTTCAAGAGCCGAGGTCTCAAGTGGCTATTCAAGCCAGTCTATTCGACAACATATACTCGATTTTTGGTCAGCTTCTACGAGAACTTGACCTACGGTTGCAATAGACCAGAAATCTTATCTTCTTCAGTACAAGGTAGATTCATAGAGCTGACCACCACTGACACAGCTGGCTCTTTACATTGCTATGATGAGTCCCTACCAGAGGACAGCCACATGGAGGAGCAGCCTGACCCGTTCCCTCTACCACACATCATAGTTGATATGTGTGCGGGATAGTACGCAGACTGCCATAACAATGCGGGGAGCTAATCGAGGTTGCCTCCCCGTTTATGGTTCGTTGACTCAGTCTTGCAGCGAAACGTGTGTCCTTTGGGGCACAAGACATAGAGGTGGGATCAGTTCTTACAGGCTCTCTATTCCTTTCACTGGGGTCACTGGTACTCCATCCAAGCAGTCATATAGAGTCAGATACACAAGGTCTGGGATGGGGTGTGATGCGATGAAATTGACACTAGCAAGTGCACTAATCGTTCAAGTAATAAAATGATGAGTAAATATCGTTCCCAACGAGGACTGAGCAAATACTACAGAAATTATGACTCGACTCTTTACTGTTATTTGAGCAAACGAATAATTGTTGGAGAAAGGTTTACTATCTATTAACTAAAGGGAAAAACAGAATGCAATAGTAAATAACAGAAGATTTGCAAACTTTGGAATGAAGACTCTTATGAACTAACATGCTAAAGACTCGACTTCACCTAAACCATAATTGAAAAGAGTTTCGAATGGACAAGTTTCGTTTAATATGTTTTCCAAGATGGTAGAATCCCCAATAAATTGGTTATCCATATTCCAGGTCTAACTACAATCTCAAGAATCATTAACTTCGAATATCCGTATTCCAGGTCTATTCTAGATTAATTCAAATTAAGAAGCATGAAGTGTTTTTGGATTTCTTTAAGTTAAATCTCCCTATTCGGTTACGATTTAAACGGACCATATGAACTTCCTAGAATCCCTATTCGGTTACTCCTATTCCATTCATGGCATGTTTTACCCTGGCCTTTGCATAGATAACAATCCAAAATCATATTTATTAGTTCAACCATTCATAAAAGCATGGCTTCTCTATTCGACACATCACCATGCCCAAAGAAGGAATCAAAATAATAAAAAGCATTAAGAATAATAAAACACACTCTTTGAAAAACATATTAAATTCCACTCGTCCAAACAACAACTCAAGATAAAGGTTTAGAATCCATCTATCCTTAACACAAAAATATCTACTCCATAATCATGTTCAAACAACCCATGTTCATATTATAAAACATCAACATAGATAAAATAGAAGAATACAAAACCGGAGAAGAATGATTAAAAGCTTGATGCGTAGCCTCCCGGAGTGTTTCCAAGCCACCTTTCGTGTCTCCTCTCCTCCAAATTCAGTTTTCCTTCTTCTCTTTACCGCCTCCCGTTCTTGTTCAGCTAGGGTTTTAATTTATAGATTCAAAATTCGTGGGCTGGCGCTGCAGTGCCAAGACATACAAAAAACCTTAATTCTGGCGCTGCAGCTCCAACTTTCTGGCGCTGCAGCGCCAACTTTTTGTCCAAATCCTCCCTTTTTGTGTCAGCTACCAGCACTGCAACGCCAATATCCTGGCGCTGTAGCCTTGAGTTTTTGTCCTTTATGTGCATTTTGGTTTTCCAGTGCTCTCCAACGCTCTAGCAAGTGTTTGAACAATAAATTTCCATGACTTAGCATTGATAAATCAACTAAAACAACTTATTAGTAAAATAAGATAAACAAAACTCAAATTTCTAAAAACACATGCAACATAATTATAATGCTTAAGATCAACACCAAAAACGTGCCTAAAAGCGGTATAATAACATGATTTATTCAGAGTTATCAGGGTGCATAACCAGCAGATGATAGATGCTTAAATATTCATATTTAAGCCCCCTTATTTACATTTGTTAGGTCCTTAATTATGTTATTTTAGTCCATTTTACTTCATTCGTGTGTTTTACATGTGTTTATAGGGCCTTGGAAGAAAAGAAGCAGTTTTGGAACTTAAAAGAAGAAGCCTGGAAATCCTGGAGGAGCCTCTGGTCAAGCTGCGATCGATCGCACCATGCAATGCGATTGAGCGCACATTGCGATCGTACGCATACAAGAAGGATCGAGCGCACACTGTGATCGAGCGCAAGACGCGTACGATCGAGTGCATATGTACAGGCGTGAACAGTAAACTACAGAACCCTATTTTGGAAATAAGAGAGTTTTTACGGTTTAGGAAGTTTAGGGTTTCCTGCACCTTCTAGGACTACTCAAGCCCTATAAATACACCTGTAAAGCACACACAAATCATCACTTCTTAGACATCATTTCTTTTATCTTTTTGGAGTTGTAAGCTTTGGGAGAGAATTGACGCCTCTTCTCTCAGGTTTATTCTTCCCTTTATGTTTAGTTTATATATGATGTTTATCTTAGACAGCATGTGTAACTAACTTTCTTATAGGGCTCGATTGAAGCCCTAGTTATGCTTTCCCATATATATATATATATATACTCATTGATTATCTTTACCAATAGCCTTTATTATGTTGTTTAACTTGATTAATGCCTGTGTTTATTTAAATTCCTCATATGTATGTGTATGGCCAACGTATGCATGTGGTATGGATTGGTTAGTTAGATCAATTTGGATGACCGAGTCCTGGGTCTAACGTTAGTAACAAAAGATATCCACACCGGATTCTTAGATTAATCAACATGGGAAACCGGGAGTAGATACCATGCCCTAGGTCTCATGTGGTTGTCGATTTCCATAAATCTTTTGCTTTCTTAAGGAACAACTCAAGCAGATACCATGCTGAATTCCTTAAGGAAAAAAAGAGTTAGAGTAGATATCATGCCTAACTCGTTGCTTAGGGAAATCAATAGCTTAAGGAGTAAATACCATACCCTTAGGTTGGCGACCAGTAGGTATACATAATAAGGCTAGTGCACTGATACATTATACAATTGGGAAAGTATGACTAGTGGTGGATATCAAAGCCCTATGTCTTTATTATTATCAAATCACATACAACAATTATTTATTTCTTTTTACTCTAAAGAAACTAATTCTAAAACTGAACTTTACCAATCCCTGTGAAGATGATCTTGCTTTCGCACACTATACTACACTATTGACCTTGTGCACTTACAAGTAAAACGAGTGCGATTATTCATTCGTTAATTTAGGTGGATAATCGCTCAACAAGTTTTTGGCACCGTTGCCAGGGATTGCGCTAAAGTTTCTTTTAGAATTATTTTCGTTTAATCATTATTATTACTACTTTATTTCTGTTTACTATCTTTGTTTTTCATCAAAAACCCTAATCAATTTCTTTTCTTGTTTCAAGTACATAAAACCCTAAATCACACTTCCTGTGATACTTGCGATCGATCGCAGCTTTCTGTGCGATCGAGCGCAAATAGGATAGAGAGTTACCCGAGCAGCAGAGTTAAGTTGCTGCACTGAAGCTGGTTTGACCTGATTTATGCACGGACTTCGATCCTGACATCCAACATTCTTTTCCCTTAATCCTGAGCTTGAACAGACCATCCGACAAAGGCTTAGGGACAACTTCGAGGAGAACAAAGAAGAAGTCGAGAACGAAACACCAATGGCGGAATAGCTCGAAAACCAGTAACCACCTGTACGAGTATCGATGAAGCACTCCTTCATCCCATGGAACATTGATCAACCATCATGCATTGCATATCAACCTGAGGCGGTAGGAAACTATTACATATCTCCGCAAATATTGAATGTTTTGACTCACTTTAGGGGTACTCCTAATGAAGATCCACACTTGCACCTCAGAGAATTTTTCGATCTTTGCAAGTTCCAGCACATACAAGGCCTAGACCAAGAAGGAATAAAGTTAATTCTGTTCCTTTTTTCCTTGAAAGATACTGCTAAACTATGGTATAATTCTTTGCCTGCAGTTTCCATCCACACTTGGGAGGAGTTGGCAAGCAAGTTCCTGAGGAAGTTTTTCCAGCTCAAAAGACGAGGCAAATGAGGAAGGAGATCCAGTCTTTCCAACAAAAGGATGGAGACCTCTTCTTCAAAGCATGGGGACACTTCAACGAACTGCTACTCAAATGCCCACACCACAACCTACCTCAAGATGAATTGGTACAAGCTTTTTATGAAGGTTTGAATGACACTAACAAAAGTATTGTTGATTCAGGTTGTGGAGGAGTATTGATGGAGAAAAGAAGCGAAGAAGCGATGGAGCTCTTCGAAACCCTCAACGAACACACTCATGAAGAGTGATCGGTGGCAAAGTTATAATTATTAAGGATGGCTGGACCAAACCGATTGACTATCTGTGGCATTTTCAAAATTAAATTAAAAGGGCAGAACTAGTTGACTAGGTAGGTGACAGATCTAGTTTGATGGTGTTTTTGCAAATAAAAAGAAAGGTTGAACCGGTTAACTGGGTAGCCGACTGGTCATACCGATTTTTCGTATAAAAATCAAATTTTTGCTAAAAATGAGTTTACAAATCTGTTTCTCTTTCTAAAAATTTCTTTCTTTCTCTAGAAAATATTGAAAAATACTTCTAAACACTTTGGGACTGAAAGATTTAACAATCAAAGATTTAAAGATTGAAATTTATTGAAGTTCACAGAAGGATTTTCAAGGAAATTGGGGAAAAAATTTGAAAAGTAATATTTACGAAATTTATTATGAAAGTTTGAAGTTATTTTTAGCATTTCTTGAAATAAACATTGAATTTGAATTCGAGCAAGAATGAAAACAATTTTTTTGTTGAAAGTTAAATTAAAGACAATTGAATTTTTATGCATACATGAAATTACTCAAAATTGGGTATATATGTTTAAAGTATGAAATATGGAAGAATTGGAGAATAAAATGGAAATTCTAATAGAGATGTTATGATAGGTGTTGGTGATCAGCAATCAGATGGAATTGCTTAAAAGAGTAGGAAATGAAATAAGGTTGTCCAAGAGTAGTTTTAAGTGCTAATAATCGAGACCAATATGAAATATGAATTGATGATAATTGTATTAATTATTGAATTTAATGATTTGATGATGTATATATAAAATATGATAGTTGATTGGTTGTTTAAATTATGAAACATGAATAAATGATATGTTGAAAACTAATTATATGAGAAACTATAGTTTTTAAATGATAGATTGATGAAATATATGTTGAAAAAATAATGAAATTCTTAAAAGTCGTGATTGATAAATTGATATGATATATGAGACAATTTAATATGTATATGATGAAATAATGATTTTGAGAAAGAGATAGTTAAATTGAATGATTTGATGTATATGTGCTTGCATTTTATTGTTCATATGCATAGAGGGGAGACCAGAAAGGTAGTTGGTCTGACTGAAACATGTCGACATATGGGAAGATATTCCCAGATCATATACCGAAATTGGTATTTTTTCCATATGTTGATAGTATGGAGTGACGATGAAAGAAAGAAAGAAAGAAAAAAAGAAAGAAAAGATAGTAATTTAATTGCATGCATTTTTGTTTCAATATTTTATTATTGATGATTGAGATGCTAAAGCATCGGAGTTGATTGTGAAATGATTGATAGAAAGATGAGTCTCATAATGAGACAACTATTATAAGAAGTTGATTAAATATGATATGATAAACAATGATTTAATATATATATTGTGAACCTCATGATGAGGTAAATTATGATAAATTTGAGTTGATGGAATATATGAGAAGATATTGAAATGATAAGCATGATAATTGATTTTATATGAAAAGATATAGATGAATATTTATGATTGAAGTACACAAATTGATTACTTCTAGTAAATTTAATTCACTGAACTTGTGACGCTCACTCCTCATTGTTCATATATTTCAAGCAGTAGGGATGATGGGTAGATAGTTGTGCAGATACTTTGAGTTAGTAATTACCTTAAGTAAGTCCCGTGGTCAGAATCTTCAGGCTTATGAAAGAAATAGAAAGAAAAATTTGAAAGTTTGTAAATATTCATACATTTTGTATGTTTGTATATATTTCTTCTGATAGGAGAAAAATGATGTATCTCCTCTAAAAGGAGTTGAGGATTTGATGTATATATATTCGGTTGATGTACATCTTAAATTGTTGCATATATGTGTAGTTCTGGGATAACAAAACATAACGAGTCCTTCTCGGGTGGCTAACCCGAGATGGGTCGTTACAGTAGCTGATATAGAGAAAGAAATAGGGGAGAGACCAAGAGTGAGAAAGGAGGGTAGAAAGGGGAAAAAAGAAAGAAGGGACAAAGAGAAGGTAGAAAGAAGAAAAGAATATGGGGAAAAAAGGAAACAAATTGGTAAAAAAAAGATAAAATAATTGGCGTGATCTTTTTTTTATAAGTAAAAAAAAAAAAGAACTGGCACAGTTTTAAGAGAGAGAGAGAGAGAGAGAGAGAGAGAGAGAGAGAGACATTGCTTGAAGTCTTAAGTGTTGACAAAGAAAGGACATATGCAAAAAAAATAGGGCATATCTAAAAAAAATCTACTTTTTCTTTTTACATTTAAACTTGAGACTTTTTCCCATATAACCCTCATATGTTCATTTAAAATACACACAATTATTGAAAGTAAATAATAAATAAAATTGAACAAAGAAAATGACATATGTATGAGGCACACTTTTTAGAGACTTACACTTGGCCCAAGGTGCTCTGAGGCACACAACTAATGAATGTTTCCTTGCTTGAGGTTAGTCAAAGCATAGGCTTCGGAGCCAGGGTGAGCCTTGAGCCTAGGTGCACTTGAGGCGTATGGTATCAAGATTGATATGTAAGATCACATCTGTGTTTTTATTCTAGATCTTTCTTCTAATTGTTGATAACAATGATTGATGCAAAGCAAAGTAGAGAAACAAAGAAGAGAGATGCTAGAGAGAAACGAAGAGGAAAAAGTCATATCATTCTATAAGCATTGTCAACAATAATGCAACCTCAAATCCTTCTCTTTTAACATCTTATAAAACTTATCTCCTTTCTATCTCTTCTTGCTTTAAATAAGCACAGAGCATAGAAAATCCATAAAATTCAAGTAAATATTCTGTTATAGGCCATGAGATATGAAGATGCTGAGGAGTTAGTGTTGGATTTAGATGCATAAAAAAGCTTTTGTTCATATTTTTAAGCTAAGCTGGAATGCTAGCATCTACCATATTTATAGAGAGAGGAATTCTAGGCTTCATCAAAATAATTTTCATAGTGTTGATTCTATTTTAGATCAAATTCTCTTGGATGTAGGGGATTTTGGGTTTAGGGACTTTTCCTAATGGTTCCATTGATGGAAACTTAGCTGTTAATTGGGAGATGTTGCTCCTTAATTTTTTGTTTCTTAGTTTTTGTATAGCAACTTCTCTGCTTGAGGTATTTGTTAGAGTATTAAAAGGATTAGGGTTTAAGAGTATTAATTTAATTTCATAATATTAAATTCTCTATATATATGACTACTAACCTAGTAACCAATTTACTTCTTACTGTCTCTCTATTTCTTCTCTTTGTCTAAACTCTAATCTCTTTCTAACCCCTAAATACAAATGTTAACATGGTATCAAAGTATGTTCCTAGAGATCCTAAGTAAACCCTAAAAAAAGTGAACAATGTCACTACAATATCCGTGAACAATACCCAAAAACAATGCTATAAATAGTACCCGTGAACAATGTCATGAACAGTACCGATGACAATGCTTGTAAACAGTGTAGTGAACAGTACCTATATCCGTTTAGTAAGTTGAAAAAAAATATATATAATGCTTCTTCTCTTTTAACATTCTAGTTATGTGTATTTGATGTTCTAATTCCTATTAGGAACTATTGTAAAGTGTGGTTTGATATTAGGAGCACCTACTTGTTTGTTTGATAGTTTGTGATGGTATTTGTTGTTGTTTTACTATCATCACCATGCTAGTGACTTCAAAATTGATTATGTTCAATGGGTTGCTTCCACAAATTATAAATATTTCTAGCTATACTTGTGAGACTTATTGGAATTTGGTTGGTAGACCGTACCTTATTATTGATGTAGGGCCATTTGATTCGATCTCTACTCTTTCTATGTCACAGAACTATATGGTTGTATCAAGGGCCAAGTACTTCTAGTTCCTTTAGTATCAGGTAGCTAACTATGCATTGTTTTCAACTGCTTTTTTAGCCCAGAGAAATACACCCATTGCTTGTGCGACTTCTAATCCTTCTACTTTTATGCCTTGGGTTCTCGACTCTGCGACAACTGACCATGTGTAAAGTACATCTGATATGTTTTCTTGCTTATATCAGTCCTCATCTTTACCAGATGTTACTTTAATGGTAGTACTAAACCTCATGTTCGTAGGATAGGTTCTATACACCCTACTTATTCTTTATCTTTGTCATATGTTTTGTATGTTCCTCGTTCTCCATTAATCTGATATCAGTTAGTTAACTCGCTAAAAATCTTAATTTTTTTGTTACCTTTCTTCCTGATTCTGTCGTTATTCAAGATTTTAAGACAAGGAAAAGGAATGGTGGAGGGCATCAATTTAATGGTATGCATTATTTTGACTTTACTCCATCACCAGTTGTTTTTTCTACTACTGTTTCTCCTTTAGCAATTCACTATTGTCTTGGTCATCTGTCCTTGGAAAACCTAAAGAAACTTGTTCCTAGCTTGAGCAATGTTACTTCTCTAGAATGTGAGGCTTGTCAATTAGGAAAGCATCATCGCGTTTCATTTCCTTCTTGTGTCACTAAACGAGTTTTTGATCCCTCTATGCTAGTGCATTATGATGTCCGGGTCCATCTTGTGTCTCCTCTAAAGTATGATTTCGGTACTTTGTTACATTCTTTTATGATTATTCTAGGCTCATCTAGCTTGATATGATGAAAGATCGTTCTGAGTTGTTTTTCATCTTTTGTGTATTTTGTGTTGAGATTAAACCCAGTTTAATGTGCCTGTTCGAATTCTTTGTAGTGATAATGCCTGTGAGTATTTCTCTGCCCCATTCAGCATATTTATAGCTAAATATAGGATTATCCATCAATTGTCTTGCTCTCACACTTCCCAATAAAATGGAATTGCTGAGAGAAAGAATCGTCACCTTCTTGACGTTGCTCGAACCATTTTATTTCACATGAATGTGCCTCGTGTCGAAAAATTAGATCCTCGTGCCATTAAGTGCATTTTTCTAGGGTATTCACGTACTTATAAGGGTTATCAGTGCTATAGTCCATCTTTAAATTATTTCTTTGTCAATGTTGATGTCACATTCTTTGAGTCCACTCTATTTTATTTTGAGCTTCACTCTATGTCTGATCTGGATGAATCATTTTCCCCTAGTTTTCTTATTCCAATGCCTCTTTCACAATATGTTTCTTCTATGCCCATTCCTTTGTTGCAAGTTTACAAGTGTCAACATAAAACACATCACCCTTTTTCCAATTATATTGCTCCACCAATTGTCCCTTTGTCTATAGATCCAGAGTTAAGACCCGTCTCTATCTTCTCCACTGAGGATGATCTTTCACAGCCATTCGAAAGGGTAAGTGCTCTTGTACCATTAATCCTATTGCTAGTTTATTTTTTATGACCACTTGTTTCCATCCTACTATTCGTTTGTTGGTAATTTATCTACTATGTCTCTTCCCAAGTATGTTACAAAAACCATGTCTCATTCTAGTTGGAAAACAACTATGAAAGATGAAATGCATGCTTTGAGTCACAGTAATACTTCAGAATTGGTCTCTTTTC
Organism: Bretschneidera sinensis; assembly: GCA_023935145.1. NCBI lineage: Eukaryota > Viridiplantae > Streptophyta > Magnoliopsida > Brassicales > Akaniaceae > Bretschneidera > Bretschneidera sinensis. Next base: position 68,479,834 of record CM043700.1, on the reverse strand, counting down.
TGCCTAGTAAATTAGTTGTTGGGTTTGACTGAGAAAGTTCATCCCGATAGTACTATTGACAAGTTAAAAGCTCGTTTAGTGGCAAAAGGGTATACATAGGTTTATGGTGTTGATTATTTTGAAACATTCTCTCATGTGGCTAATATCATATCAATCTGTGTCTTTATCTCCCCCGGCTGCGACGTTTAATTGGCCTTTACATCATTTAGATATGAAGAATGCCTTCTTGTATGGTGATCTGTAAGAGGAGGTTTACATAGAGCAACCACCAGGGCTTGTTACTTAAAGGGAGTCTGGGTTAGTCTGTCGATTAAAGGAATCTTTATATGGCTTGAAACAATCCCTTAGAGTATGGTTTGGCAGTTTCAATATGATGTAATTAACTTCAGTCTTAGTAGATGCATAAATCATTCTATATTTTACAGACATAGTGAGGCAGGTTGGGTCCTTTTGATTGTGTATGTGGATGATATTGTGATCACAGGAGATGAAAAAGAGGGAATTCAAGCTTTGAAATAATTTTATGGTAGCAAGTTGCAGACTAAGGATCTTGGGCAACTGAGATACTTCATAGTATTGAAGTTGCTCGTTCTCATCATGGTATTTCTCTATCTTAATGAAAATATGTCCTTAATTTATTAAGTGATACAAGAATGTTCGGGTGCAAACCTATAGACAATCCTATAGATCTGAACACAAAACTTTTAATTAATCAAGGTGAGTTGTTGATTGATCCAAGACAGTATAAAAGATTGGTTGGGATATTGAATTATTTAACTGTCACAAGGCCAGACATTGCTTTTGCAACAAGTGTGGTTAGTTAGTTTCTAGATGCCCCATGTACCACTCATTGGGATGTTGTTATTCATATTATGAGATATCTTAAGAGTGCCCCTGATCATGGTTTACTTGATCAAAACCATAGTCATACTAGGATTGAGGATTATACTGATGCAAATTGGGAATGTTCTCCATTGGATAGGAGATCCACTATAGGATATTTTGTGTTTGTTGGGAATAATCTAGTATCATAGAAGAGTAAGAAACAAATAGTGGTTGCTAGATCAATTTCAGAGTCTGAGTACAAAGCAATAGCACACATTACTTGAGAATTAGTTTGGTTAAAACAGTTATTAGTAGAACTTGGGTTTGAACAGTTTCGTCCTATGAGTTTCGTGTGTGATAATTAAGAAGTTATTCATATTGCAACTAATCTAGTGTTTCGTGAGAGGACAAAACATATTGAAGTTAATTTTCATGTTGTTCGAGAATTTTTTTTGCAAACTGTGATTAGTACAAGACATGTGAAATCAACAGATGAGTTAGAAGACTTCTTTACTAAACCATTAAGTGGTTTACGAGTTAGATCTATTTGAGGAGGAGTGTTAGAGTATTAAAAGCACTAGGGTTTAAGGGTGTTGATGTAATTTCATAATATTAAATTCTTTATATATACACACACACACACTAACCTTAGGATTAGTAACCAGCTTAATGTCTCTGTATTTCTTCTCTTTATTTAAACCATAATCTCTATCTAAACCCTAAACACAAACGTTAACAGTATTGTTTTTGGATTAATAAATTTTTACCTTATCCGAAAAAAAACATCTAGGATAACCAGATTGAGTACCATTTGAAATATAGATTACGAGAACAACACATTCCCTAAACTGAGCCCTTAGTTGTTGGCATGCTGCTATGAAGTAGGTGGCTCTGGGATCAAAGTTCAAACAGCGGTTGTGTAAAAAGATTGAAAACTTAAACAAAGACTTACATGCTTAATCATCGTTGATACTAAAACTTTGTTGGAAGCTGAACCGCCAAAGAGTGGGACCTGCACATATGAAACGGAGCTTAAACCTAAAGTCACGGAAGTCAGAGGGTGGTGCCTCTAAAGCACTCTCCAAAGCATAAGTTAGTTTAGCATTTTTTCTGGAGAATGAAGAAAATCAAAAGGAATGGGGGTTGTGTGTTAAGAAAATTGTATGTACCTTTTGGTTTGAGGGCCCCTATTTATATTGCGCAGGAGTAGAGTTTGATCATGAGAGCAACTGTAGTGTTAGGATAGGAGTGGTACTCTTTTGGAGTTATCCATCTATTGTGAAAATTTATCCAGAATTTGGAACAGTGGAACAACATCAAATATTATGGGGTGAAATTACCGTTATACCCCTTGCTATGAGTTGGGAGGTGATTGGTTATCGTGTTGATTACGCCCAAAGAATAACGCGGTAGTTGTAGCACAGCTTTAGGGTGTCGATTCCACAGAGAGACAAATTTAAAGAATAGTAGAAGGAACAAAGAAACTAAAGAAAAATATTAAATGATTAATGGAGAACAAAGATTAATTTTAAATGCAAATTAAAGTGAAGTAAAGTGACTAATGGAGAAAGTACTCAAATTTGACAAACAATAAAGCGTCGGGAATCCCTTGCACAAATCTGGTATTTTAATTATTTTTAATTCATTGAATAGCTCAATTGGCAACTCAATTTCCAAAATTCCCAATCAGAAAGTGTAGATTTATAAACCAAGATTAAACCAAATATAACTCTTTGAAAAATCATTCACCACTTTTAAAATACGTAAATTATTATCACTATTGAGAAAATCCAACGACAACAATATATTCAGGAAGTGATATTGTAGCAAAGAATTAAATCAATATAGATAAATAATTGATGCAAACATAATCATAGAGTTAATCCATTCAATAGAGAAAGCATGACTAAATCCATAAACAAAATAAATTCTACGATTATTCGGAGAAGAAAATATCACCAATGAATTGAGAATGATAAAACAAAAGAGTTTTAGGAATTGAAAATCAAATACACAAATTAAAAAATAAACAAAAATATCATTTACTGTGCAAGTTCATCCCTAGCCCCACTTAAGAATTTAGTTACCCATAAATATAATGGACAACAAAAATCTCAAGGGAAAATTAGAGCAAACATTAAAGTGCTAAACGTTAAACTTTAAAACTTAAAAGAAATAAATTAAAACTAACAATACATGGAGAAAGAAATTTCACTCGCAGCTGTTGTGCATCGCTCCCCCCGATTGGTAGCAAAATCCTCCAGATTGCACCCCTTGGTAACAAAGCTTCCGAGATTGCACACCTTTTGATGAAGTGAAATGAGGCTTTTATAGGGGAACTCCATGAGTGCAATGTGTTTCCAATCCGATGTGGGATGAAGAATGTGTTTCCAACCGATGTGGGATGTTGGGTGTTCACATCCTTCAAATTCTTTTGCGCCATGTGTTGACCATAGGGTGTGCACTGAGCTTAAGAAGGGAACTCACCTTGCTCATTCACACTCAAGGAGCTCATCAATTTGGACACTTGGCTCTTTATCTCCTTATTTTCTTCAACAACCAACGTAATCAACGCTTCACATCTTTGGTTAGTCTTACACTGTGACTCAATAAAAGCATGAAAAGTGTCTTCTAAAGGACTCCTAGAAGATGCAAGTGCATGATATGGTGCAGGATATGATCTAGGGTGTTGTGCACGTGGCTGGTTTTCAGGCTTCCAGCTAAAATTGGGGTGATTGCGCCACCCCGGCTTATAGGTATCAGAGAAAGGTGAAAAAGACTTCTTGTACATACCTAAGGCATTATATTGTTCCTTATACATCCATATCATCTCAGCAAATATGGGACACTCTTAGGCGAGATGATCTACCCTGCCACACACAAAACATGGTCTAAAAGATTCTGCATGATTAACTACATGTGTTAGCTTTAAGTCCTTAGTCTTTAACTCATCTAGCTCCCTAATGAGCATCTCGACCTTAGTCTTTAGGTTATCCTCTTCCCTAAGATGGTAAATTCCACCATTATTTGGGTTTCCTGTAGGTCGTGACCTATTTGTGCTTTCAGTAGCACTAGGTCTTGTCCAAGTGTGAGCTTTTTTCAACAAGCTCATTGAGGTATTCTAAGGCCTCATCAGGATCTTTCAGTAAGAACTCACCATTACACATCATCTCCACAAATTAGCGCTCTTTATGTGTAAGTCCCTCATAAAAATAGCTCACTAAGCGCCAATTCTCATACCCATGGTGAGGATATATACTCAACAACTCCTTAAATCTCTCCCACGACTGATACAAAGTCTCACTGTCCTTTTGTGCAAAGGTAGAGATTTGCCTTTTCAAAGCGTTGGTCTTATGATGGGGAAAGTATTTATTATAGAAAAATTGAGTCATCTCATTCCACAACCCAATAGATCGTGGTCTCAGTGAGTATAGCCAACTCTTAGCTCTATCATTCAAAGAGAAAAGAAAGAACTTAAGTCTCACAATGTCATCGTTGCATTTTAACTATGAAAAGTCGCAACTACTTTCTCAAACTCCCTAATGTGCACATATGGGTTTTCATTTTCCAAGCCATAAAACATAGGGAGTAACTGTATCATCCCTGTTTTAAAATCCAGTTGGCGAGTATTAGCTGGAAACATGATGCATGATGGTGTGGCTATGTGTGTAGGGTGGAGGTAATCCTAAAGGGTCCTAGTGGGTTGATCTCTTTGTTCACTTATTTCTTTAGGACTAGATGGATTGTCAAACAAAGGATTTAAAAAGTTTGATTCTGACTCTAGCATAAGCTTATAAGCAAATCTACCTAAGGCGTCTCTATATCTGTGCATGAGAGGTAACAAAATAAAAAAAATACTAAAAAAAAAAAAGAAGAGAAAAAGAAAAAAAATAATTCAGCAAGCTAAAAGAAGGAACGAAGTTACTGCCTTTACAAACTACTGAAAAGAAAAACTATCTAGCAATTCTTCTACCGTCTTCCCAGCAACGATGCCAAAATTTGTTTACGCCCAAAGAATAACACAGTAGTTGTAGCACAGTTTTGGGGTGTCGATTCCACAGATAGACAAATTTAAAGAATAGTAAAAGGAACAGAGAAACTAAAGAAAAATATTAAATGATTAATAGAGAACAAAGATTAATTTTAAATGTAAATTAAAGTGAAGCAAAGTGACTAACGGAGAAAGTACTCAAATTTGACAAACAGTAAAGCGTCGGGAATCCCTTGCACAAATCTGGTATTTTAATTATTCTTAATTCATTGAATAACTCAATTAGGAACTCAATTCCCAAAATTCTCAATCGGAAGGTGTAGATATATAAACCAAGATTAAACCAATTGTAACCCTTTGAAAAATCATTCACCACTTTTAAAATACGTAAATTTTTATCACTATTAAAAAAATCCAACGACGACAATATACTCAAGAAGCGATATTGCAGCGAATAATTAAATCAATACAGATAAATGATTGATCCAAACTTCGAAGAGCAAATCCATTCAATAGAGAAAGCATGACTGAATCCATAAACAGAATAAATTCTACGATTATTCGGAGAATCACCAATGAATTGAGAATGATAAAACAAAAGAGTTTTAGTAATTGAAAATCAAATACATAAATTAAAAATAAAAAAAAATACCATCTACTGTGCAAATTCATCCCTAGCCCCACTTGAGAATTTAGTTACCCATAAATATAAGGGACAACAAAAATCTCAAGGGAAAAATTAGAGCAAACTTTAAACTTTAAAACTTAAAATAAATAAATTAAAACTAACAATACATGGAGAGAGAAATTCCATTCGCAACTGCTGTGTGGCGCTCCCCCCGATTGGTAGTAAAATCCTCCACATTGCACCTCTGGTAACAAAGCCTCCGAGATTGCACACCTTTTGATGAAGTGAAATGGGGCTTTTATAGGGGAACTCCATGAGTGCAATGTGTTTCCAATCCGATGTGGGATGTGAGATGTAGAATGTATTTCCAACCGATGTGGGATGTGGTATTTAAGCCTTCACATGCCCTTCAAAACTTCTGCCCACGCTGAAATCATGCACAGAATGACCTTTGTCTAGTAAAACTGCCATAACTTTCTCTAGAAAAATCACATTTACGAGCCGTAAATTCTCCAGAAAATAGACATCCGGATCTTTCCAAGCATATATAGCTCATCTCCTGTTTCTTCCTAAATCATTACAGTTTAATCCGCAAAAATGACTGATCTGTACGGGCAATTCTGGCAATTTAGTGAAACATTAAAAATCATATAACTAACACAAAATATCATATTAGGACACAACTAAAGAATTAACAAATGTAAATTAAGGGGCCAAAATATGCAATATTTGGCACTCATCTAATACCCCCAGACTTACAATTTGCTAGTCTCTTATCAAAACAAAATAATAATAAAAAAAACTAAACGAAAAACAAAGAACACAAAGGTAAATCCATCATTCATGGTGTCCAAAAATTTAAGTAGCACACAAAACCATGATATACATTCATGAGCAAGCTTAAAATATAAACCCATTTTCGCAATGAATAGGAATTTTAAAATCTAATTACTTACAAGAGGTCGGCTAAGGCATCACAAGCTTGAATCTGTGTAAAGTGAACTAGCATATAAAAATGAAGCTTCCAAATACCTCCAATGTGTAATGTCTCTATGTCTCAAGATTCACAGAATTTCTTATCTGAATGAACAACAATGGCATAGTTTTATTTTCTTCTCTCTTTTATTATAAGGCTCTGCTATGTTTAGTTCCCTTAAGCTTTCTAATTGACCCATGAAGCGAGTGTTGAGTCAACGACTCCCAAACCAGATGGTTTTAGGGCATTAGGTGTAAAGATACCCTTAAAGACTTACTAACTCAAGTAAAAAAGGCTACGAAACTAAACTGGCCTTAATACTACCAAGCAAAATTCCCACCTTTTGACGTGAACACTCACTGCTTACTGAGGCAAGAGGTTCAGATACTCAGCAAAAAGTTTCTCAATGATCATTATGAATAAAATTCCCACCTTTTGACGTGAACACTCGCTACTTACTGAGGCAAGAGGTCCAGTTACTCAGTGGAAAGTTTATTAATGATCATCATGAGCATTTTTCTCATCTTTTTTTTTGCAATTTTTTTATATATATTTTTCTATGCCAAAGTGTTTATCTAACAAGTCATCCAGTTTCAGTTAAATCATGGAAACATACATATTAAAATCACATGTCATACCTCACACTATTTTGTGCTAACGTGCTCGTGTCAGATTAGATCAAACATGTGAATTCTCAAATGCCTAAAGTAATTAACTAAACTTTAAAACTCTATCATCAGATCATATGTTCAAGATTTTAAGCTTTCCAATGAAATCACATCACAATATTTGTTTGATCATCCAAAATTTCAAAACAACATGAGCATGCATTTATCTTCTCTTTAAAACGAAGAAAAAAAACAACAACAAACTGGGACAAAGTGTGTGTAATGTGTCTCCTACACCCCCAAACTTAAATTACACATTATCCCCAATGTGTGAATAATATGGAAAGAGCTGACTTGGGAGATGGAGAACTAGCTGGACTGGCATGGCTCATAGGATACCCCCAAACTTGAACTGAAGTACACGTTATCCCTGAAAAATAAAGACTAAAGTAATACTGGAAAACAAAAAATACTAGAAACAAACAGTAATAGGAAATATGAAATATGAAAAAAAAAACATAAAGGGTATGCTGTGGGGTGCCTTCCATGAGTGCTAAGTTTTACATCTTCAGCCAGACTTTAACAAGAAAAATGTCACCTAGACCAAGGAAAACATGCTTTAAACCCTTAGGCAGAGGCTTCAATTCAACTTTGGGTGCTTCCACACTTGAAGGTATTTGTTTTGCACTTCTCTCAAGCAACTCCTCAAACTTTGGTTGCCATACCCGAGTGTCATAATCCTGATTTCTATCAAAAATAGCACAAATATCAACTACATTAGATGGATCACTGATAGAATCAAACTCAGAATTAACAAGAAAATACTCAAGGGGATCAAAATCATGAGCTATAGAAACTCTCCTATCCATGAGTGAGTCAATTATGTATGTCTGGTAGCTCTCGTCATCATCTTCTGGCTATTTTGCAATATGAAAGATATTCACCTCGAGGGTTATGTTTCCAAAAGATAGCTTCATGAGCCCATTCCTGCAATCAATAAGGGCATTAGCAGTAGCAAGGAACGGCCTACCTAAAATCAAAGGATTTTTAGAAGTAGTATCAACAACAGAGCTAGTGTCAAGGATTAGGAAATCAATAGGATAATAAAATTTGTCAATTTGAATTAGAACATTCTCTACCACACCCCGGGGTACTTTGACTGAATGGTCAACCAATTACAATACCACAGTGGTTGGTTTGATTTCTCCCAACCCCAACTGAAAATAAATAGAATATGGCATTAGATTCACGCTAGCTCCTAAATCTAGCAAAGGTTGCCCAACCTCATGATTTCCAATGTTGCATGCAATGTTTAGACAACTAGGATCCTTGTACTTGGGAGGAATTCGCTGCTCAATTAGAGCACTAACTTGCTCTGTCAAGAACACTATCTTCTCTACATGGTGCTTCCTCTTAACTGTACATAAATCCTTGAGAACTTTTGCATAAGTAGGAACTTGTTTAATCACATGCAAAAAAAGAAGATTGATTTTTACTCGTCTTAGATTCTCTAGGATTTCATTGTTTGGATCCAGAGTTCGCTTGCCTTATTTTAAAGCTTGAGGGAATGGTACCTTAACAGAACTCTTTGTCACCTCAGGTTCCTTGGGTAGCTCAACATCATTACTATCTTGACCCTTTTCCACATCTTCTGATTTGTTCGTTGTTGGGATGTGTAATGACTTCCCACTTCGTGTCATAATGGCATTCACATCTTTCAAATTCTTTTGCGCCATGTGTTGACCATGGGGCATAGATTGAGCTTGAGAAGGGAACTCACCTCGCTCATTCACACTCAAGGAGCTCATCAATTTGGACACTTGGCTCTTTATCTCCTTATTTTCTTCAACAACCAGTGTAATCAACGCTTCACATCTTTGGTTAGTTTTACACTGTGCCTCAATAAAAGCATGCAAAGTGTCTTCTAAAGGACTCCTAGAGGATGCAAGTACAAGATATGGTGTAGGATATGATCTAGGGGGTTGTGCAGGTGGCTAGTTTTCAGACTTCTAGCTAAAATTGGGGTGAATGTGCCACCCCGGCTTATAGGTATCAGAAAAAGGTGAAAAAGGCTTCTTGTACATACTTAAGGCATTACGTTGTTTCTCATACATCCCTCTTATCTCAGCAAATATAGGATACTCTTAGGCGAGATGATCTACCCCACCATACACAAAACATGGTCCAAAAGACTCTACATGATTAGCTACGTGTGTTAGCTTTAAGTCCTTAGTCTTTAACGCATCTAGCTCCCTAGTGAGCATCTCAACCTTAGCCTTTAGGTTATCCTCTTCCCTAAGATGGTAAATTCCACCATTATTTGGGTTTCCTATAGGTCGTGACCTATTTGTGCTTTTAGTAGCACTAGGTCCAGTCCAAGTGTGAGCTTTTTTCAGCAAGCTCATTGAGGTATTCTATGGCCTCATCAGGATCTTTCTGTAAGAACTCTCCATTACACATCATCTCCACAAATTGGTGCTCTCTAGGTGTAAGTCTCTTATAAAAATAGCTCACTAAGCGCCAATTCTCATACCTATGGTGAGGACACATACTCAACAACTCCTTAAATCTCTCCCACGATTGATACAAAGTCTCACTGTCTTTTTGTGCAAAGGTGGAGATTTACCTTTTCAAAGCGTTGGTCTTATGATGGGGAAAGTATTTTTTAAACAAAAACCTAAGTCGCCTCATTCCACGATCCAATAGATCGTGGTCTCAGTGAATATAGCCAACTCTTAGCTCTATCCTTCAAAGAGGAAGGAAAGAACTTAAGTCTCACAATGTCATCAGATGCATTTTGACTATGAAAAATCGTAACAACTCCCTCAAACTCCCTAATGTGCACATATAGGTTTTCATTTTTTAAGCCATGGAACGTAAGGAGTAACTGTATAATCCCTGTTTTAAAATCCAGTTGGCGAGTATTAGCTGGAAATATGATGCATGATGGTGTGGCTATGCGTGTAGGGTGAAGGTAATCCTGAAGGGTCCTAGTGGGTTGATATATTTGTTCACTCATTTCTTCAGGACTAGATGGATTGTTAAATAAAGGATTTAAAAAGTTTGATTCTGACTCTAGCATAAGCTTATAAGCAAATCTACCCAAGGCGTCTCTATATCTGTGTATGAGAGGTAACAAAATAAAAAAAAATACTATAAAAAGAAAGAAGGGAAAAAGAAAAAAAAAATGCAACAAGCTAAAAGAAGGAATGAAGTTACCGCCTTTACAAACTGTTGAAAAGAAAAACTATCTAGCATTTCTTCTACCGTCTCCCCGACAATGGCGCCAAAATTTGTTTACACCCAAAGAATAATGCGGTAGTTGTAACACAGCTTTGGGGTGTCGATTCCACAGATAAATAAATTTAAAGAATAGTAGAAGGAACAAAGAAACTAAAGAAAAATATTAAATGATTAATGGAGGACAAAGATTAATTTTAAATGCAAATTAAAGTGAAGCAAAGTGATTAACGGAGAAAGTACTCAAATTTGACAAACAGTAAAGCATCGAGAATCCCTCGCACAAATCTGGTATTTTAATTATTCTTAATTCATTGAATAACTCAATTAGGAACTCAATTGCCAAAATTCCCAATTGGAAGGTATAGATTTATAAACCAAGATTAAACCAATTGTAACCCTTTGAAAAATCATTCATCGCTTTTAAAATACGTAAATTATTATCACTATTAAGAAAATCCAACGATGACAATATACTTAGGAAGCGATATTGCAGCAAAGAATTAAATCAATATAGATAAATAATTGATCCAAACATAATTAAAGAGCTAATCCATTCAATAGAGAAAGCATGACTGAATCCATAAACAGAATAAATTCTACTATTATTCGGAGAATCACCAATGAATTGAGAATGATAAAACAAAAGAGTTTTAGTAATTGAAAATCAAATATATAAATTAAAAAATAAAAAAAATATCATATACTGTGTAAGTTCATCCCTAGCGCCACTTGAGAATTTAGTTATCCATAAATATAATGGACAACAAAAATCTCAAGGGAAAAATTAGAGCAAACATTAAAGTGCTAAAAGTTAAACTTTAAAACTTAAAATAAATAAATTAAAACTAACAATACATGGAGAGAGAAATTCCGCTCGCAACTACTGTGGGGCACTCCCTCCGATTGGTAGCAAAATCCTCCATATTGCACCTCTGGTAACAAAGCCTCCGAGATTGCACACCTTTTGATGAAGTGAAATGGGGCTTTTATAGGGGAACTCCATGAGTGCAATGTGTTTTTAATCCGATGTGGGATGTGAGATGTAGAATATGTTTCCAACCGATGTGGGATGTGGGATTTAAGCCTTCACCTCCCCTTCAAAACTTCTGCCCACGCTGAAATTATGCACAGCCTGACCTTTGTCTACTAAAACTGCCATAACTTTCTCTAGAAAAATCTTATTTACGAGCCGTAAATTCTCCAGAAAATAGACATCCGGATCTTTCCAAGCATCTATAGCTCATCTTCTGTTTCTTCCCGAATCATTACAGTTTAATCCGCAAAAATGACTGATCTGTACGGGCAATTTTAGCAATTTAGTGAAACATTAAAAATCATAAAACTAACACAAAATATCATATTAGGACACAACTAAATAATTAACAAATGTAAATTAAGAGGCCAAAATATGCAATATTTGGCACTCATCATGTGTCATGGTTAAGGAATTAACATTTCTACCCTATAGAATGACACATTTCATTGCGTTACTAGTAGGGGAATTTTTTCCCTTATTAGATGCCCCTACTTCCTTAAGTACGCTTTTGTACTTGAGGAAGTAGATAGTGTGGGGTTGACACGGTGGTTCGAACCTGATTACGAGGAGGCTAATCACCCATAGAGTCTTACCAAATCACCTCCATGGTGCTTCGGAAATGACAATTGCTCTGAGGCATTGACACTCGATCAAGAACTACTCGGAGTTTGGCGACTGAATCCGAGGAGTTGGTACTTAGTCTAGACTATTAAGAGTTTTGGAGATTGGAGTTCGAGGAGCTGACCCTTAGTTAACACTGCTTAAAGTTTTGGAGATTGGACCGAGGAGTTGACCCTCAATCAACACTGCTAAGAGTTTTAGAGATTGGTCTGAGGAGTTGACCCTAAGTCAACACTGCTCGGAGTTTTGGAGATTGGAGTCTGAGGAGTTGACCTTCAGTCAGCACTGCTCGGAGTTTTGGTGATTAGATTCTAAGGAGTTGACCATCAGTCAACACTGTTTAGGGTTTTGTAGATGTCCGATGAGTTGGACATGAGCTCCAACTGCTCGGAGTTTTTAGAGAGGTCCAAAGAGTTGGACATAGGCTCCAGTCTAACTGCTCGAAGTTTTTTGGAGAAGTTGGAGGAGTTGGACATGGGCTTCAACACCTCAAAGTTTTTAGAGAAGTCCGAGGAGTTCGATATGGGCTCTAACTGCTTGAATTTTTTGGAGAAGTCTGAGGAGTTAGACATGGGCTCTAATTGCTCAAAGTTTTTAAAGGATTTCGAGAAGTTGGATCTGGGCTCCAATCACTAGGAGTCTTTGGAGGAGTTCGAGGAGTTGGAAATAAGCTCCAACCACTTGGGGTTTTTGGAGAAGTCTAAGGAGTAGGACATGCACTCCAACTGCTTAGAGTCTTTGCAGAAGCACTAGGAGTTGATCATGGACTTCGACTGTTTTGGGTCTTTAGAGTAGTCTGAGGAGTTAGATATAGCCTCCAACTGCTTGGATTTTTTGCTGAAGTCTGAAGAGTTGGACATGGACTCCAATCGATCAGAGTCTTTAGAGAAGCCCGAAGGGTTGATCATGGAATATAATTGCTCAAAGTCTTTAGAGAAGTCCTAAGAGGTGGACATGGGCTCCAACTGCTTCGCGTTTTTGGTGAACATGGGTTGCATTTGAGGAGATGGGACTTAGTTATATAAAGTGGCTTTGATAGGGCCTTCTGCCCTTTCTAGTTTTTATGAGCTCTGTTGTAGTGGGCTAAGGTTTGGTTTTGGCCCCAAGATGTTAGACTTTGGGCTTAAAAATGCTAAGCATTAAGCCTTATGGCTTGACCCTCGTGTCTGGACTTATCTTCTAGGCCCATTGTTTGGTCATTAATTGAGGATATCTCGAGCCATCTTTTAAAATGCTGAGGAGCGGCATCGTAGGTCTTAGGGTATTTCAAGAGGCAATATATTTCTTTTTTTTTATCATTAAATAAAACTTGTATTAACCAAAGCTTTACAAAGAATCACTGGGCATACCTAGGAGATTTATAGAGAGCAAGACCATAAACAAAAATAAGCTTACAAGGGAAGCCTATACAAAAGCTAACAAAATGAGGCAATCAAAATGCTTACAAAATAAGCCTAATCTGTGGGTATACAGCATACATAATTCTATATACTACAATCTGAATCTTCTTGATAAGGCTGGAAGCAAGAACAATCGAGTTGTCAAACTGTTTGGCATTTCTAGCCATCCAAATGTTATAGACTGTGTATGGAAGAGGCAATATATTTCTTGATTGTGGAGAAATGAGTTGCTTCGATGTTCAAGAATACGACTGAGTAAATAATGCCTTCTTATTCTATGCATGATGAGCTATATATAAAGGGAGGTTTCCCTTTTCTCTTCACTTTATTTCCATTCATAAAAATTTTGAGAGCCTTCGGAGTTTCGAGAGTCTTCTGAATTTTGAGAGCTCGGAGTTTGGGAGTTTTAGAGCTTGATACTCAGCATTTGAATTTCTCACAGCCCTCGACCGGTGAGTCTTATTCTCCTACACTTATATCTTCTTTCGATATTTACCATGATAGAGGTAGTGGTAATGATAGCAATAATGGTATCAGTAGTATTAGCAGTAACAGCCGTAGTAGCAACAAAGACTTGGAGGCTGAGGTAAATGTCTAATCAGGAGACTCTCGTGCCCTAGTTCTGTATGAGGAGAATGAGTTACCTTCATCCTCCTCCAAGGGCAATCATGCTTTGTGTATGTTTCGAGAGGAAATAAAGGAGGATGAAAGGCCAAACATAAGTTTTATGGCTATTCACTCCCCTAACACACTGATAGATGACGAGCTTAGGAAGATAAGAATCACATATAGGATCCCCGAGTATGTCAAACTTAGAAATGCCAGGGCTAGAGAGCATGTCTGTTATAACTTGAAGGAAGATGAATTATGCGTATATGAACATCACCTTAAGGATGGGCTCAGGTTCCCTCTACACCCCTTCATTCATACGATGCTTAGGTACTATGGGATTACCCTGTGTTAGCTCGTGCCAAATTCCATACGCCTTCTCATGGCGTTCATCTACATCAGTATTAAGGTGAAGGGGTTGACAAATATGAATGTTTTTAAAACCTATTTCTGATTAGTAAACACAAGGAGAACGGGTGGGTAGTGCTGAGCTCTAGGCCAAAAATGGGGCTACTGGAAAAGACTCCCTCGAGCATTAAGCAGTGGAAGAAGAGTTTCTTCTATATTCAGAGTGAGATAGGCTTTGACTTACCTTCCCAATAGGACTTAGACTTAGTTAAGTCAAACAAGAAACCCAATCTTTTGAGGAGGGAGATAGACAGCCTACAGGATATGATTGGCGAGAAGATTGTGGTTGAGCTCCTCTACCAGAACGCCGAGTTGGCTAGGCTTGGGCTTTGCCCTGAGGGTCCAGACGAGCAGATAAGTCTGAGTATTTTCCCTTATACTTGCTTTTCTTTTTCTATTTCTAGTACTTATGCTTTGTTTTTCCTTGCATCCATAGACGCTCTTAAAGCTGCTCGGAGCATTGCCGAGTTATCCAAGAAGATGAAGTTAGATGAGGAGGCTCTGACATTGGTAGCTCAATCTTTTACAAAGAAGGATAATACGAGAAGTTCTTTACCCCTCCCCCTACTCCTATTGTAGTGGAGGAGGATGCGATTGTCACTTTCTCTCCTCCTCTAGTGAGGGTTGCTGCACCAGTCCCTCTGGATGTTTTCAGGCCGGACTGGTTTGTGAAAGTTGGTGACTCGTGCTTCTGGAGCACCAACGTGGCTCTACAGCACTTGATCCGAGGCTTCCTCTCAAAAGACATGGCCAGACTAACCTAGGAGCCTATGGAGAGCCTGGCTGTGATGGTCAAGGGTTTGCCCTCTTAGGTATCCCATGATCCTATAAGTTTTATTATGATATTCCTGCTTATATCTTATGGGTGCTATTGGGATTTGTCTAAGAACTAAAGGGAGAAAAAGTTCAGCTTCAACCCCAGGTGTGTGCCGCACCCTAGGAAATCTGTGCCTCAGCGCCCAGCAAGTTGAGTTGTTCACGCACAGGTGTGCGCCATAGCACAAGGAGGGTGCACCGCGGTGCCCAGAAATTGGTGGTGGTGTGCGCTGGTTTGAGCAGCAGCCTACCCTATTTTGGGCCGCGGCGCCAGGCACACCTGAAGCTTTATTTTGGGCAATTTGAGATAGTGCGTGAGGCATGATCAAAACATATAGGATCACTTAGACTTGTTGGAGGGCTATGATTGATTGGTCCTCAAGATCTAAGGGTTGAGATTGTCTTCAAGATAGGTTCAAAAAGTGGTGCACTATATAAAGGGTCACCTAGCTTCAATCTCAACAAGTGTGTGACATACAAGTGATCATCATACAAGAGAATTCAAGTGCAAGTGTGAGAGTGAAAAGACACAAAACACAATAAAGGCACTAGAATAGATCTCATTGAAGAGAGGCTGGTTGTTTAGAGAGAAAGTAGTATAGATTAGGGATTCACAGGCCTTGTATGTAGAATTTTCTTAGGGAAAATTCCAGGGAAACACAAGTCCTTATCACTTTCTTTTCCTCTTCTTTTATTCTCTAAGAATAATAGGTTTCTTGAAGAGGTATTGCTGTAACTTGTAAGAACTCATTGATTTAGTGTAGAGGGCTCGGAGGAGCTCACGGGGACATAGGCACATTGCCGAACCTTGATAACAAATTACTTGTGTTCTTTCTTTGCTTTGATTGCTGTTTCTGTCCTTTACAAGTCATTCTAGACTTGGGTGTTTGGACGATCACCACTTGGGCATCTTGAGGATGATTTCCAACAGTGGTATCAGAGCTATAACAGTGAGTATCAGAGCTAGAACAGAAGGTATCAGAGCAAGACTCCAAGAATCAAAGGTCCACTTCTTGGGTGATTCAAGAGCAAAGTAGAGATCAATATCTGATCGTGTTCTTAAGGTGAATCAAGAACGGAGTAGAGATCAATATCTGATCATGTTCTTGAGGTGATTTAAGAATGGAGTAGAGATCAAGATCTGATCATTTTCTTGAGGGTGATTCAAGAATGGTATTAAGATCAATCTTTGATCGTGTTCTTGAGATTTAGAAGTTGGAAAGTAATTGTGGGTGCTGCATAAATCTTAGGATTTTCTCCGTAAGATGGGTTCAAATTTCATTGTTGAGAAGTTTGATGGAAAGGGAGACTTTGCCCTTTGGAAGTGAAAGATCAAGACTATTCTTATGCAACAGAAGGTGGACTTGGCTATTGGAGAAGATGATGCTTTTCCAGTAAGTATCACGGAAGTCCAGTGGATTGAGATGAAGAAGATGGTGTATAGCACCATCTTTCTGCATATGTCGGATAGTGTCACAAGGGAGTGCGGAGACTCGAAAGATCCAGCTGTCATATGGAAGAAACTAGATGAATTATTTCTTACCAAGACTCTCCCTAATAAGATATATCTTTTGAAACGAATCTTTACTTTTAAAATAGATCCTAATAAAGAGTTGCAAGATAATCTTGATGTGTTTAATAAACTAGTTTAAGATTTGGCTAGTTGTAGTATAACATTCCCGGATGAACAATTGGCTGTTATGTTGTTGAATTCTCTTCCTGATTATTTTGAAAACTTGATTAATGCTACTGAATATGGAAGAAATACACTAACCAAGGAAATTGTGATCAATGATATAAAGGCTTATGCTTTCAAAGATAAGATGAGGAAAGCATCAAGTGGAGAAGGGTTGTTCGTTAGAGGAAGGCCAACAACTCGGAATGACAGTAGCATCCATGGCAACTACTAGGAGAAATCAAAGGGTAGAAGGCAGAGCCATGGGAGAGCGCACTCCAAAACAAGATTTGGAGGAAAGAGATGCTACTACTGCAATAAGGAGGGTCATTTCAAGAAAGATTCCAATATGAAGTTGTGGGATGAGAGAGGAAGAAGCCATACCAACAATGGAGAGGCTTCGGTTGCCAAAGGAGAACAACAAGATGATGTTCTTGTTGTGTGCTCAAATGTGAGCAGGAAGCAAGACAGCGAGAAATGGATCCTGGATTTTGGGTGCACTTATCACATGTGCCCTCAGTGGGATTGGTTCAATAATTTCAAGGAAACCAATGATGGGAAGGTTTTCTTAAGGAATGATACTTCTTGCCAAGTGAGGGGGATATGAGGCATCCAATTGAGGATGTTTGATAGAGTCACAAGGCTACTGCGGAATGTGAGGTATCTTCCAGATTTGAGAAGAAATTTGATCTCATTGGGGCAGCTAGATTCCATGGGGTATACATACAAAGCAGAGGGAGGAAAGATCAAGGTAACTGAGGGATCTTTGATATTGATCAAAGCAGCAATAAAGGATGGTCTCTATGAGGTGATCGGAGAGACAGAAATCAAGGATTAAGTAGCCAGCTTGATGGCTGAGATGGATAAGGTAGTACTTTGGCACAATCTCTTGGGATATATGAGTGAAAAGGGGCTGCAAGTTCTTAGCAAGGATGGTCTACTTAGTGGTGACAAGGTAGAGAAACTTGATTTCTGCGAATATTGTGTTCTTGGGAAGCAACATCGGGTGAGCTTCAACACTATAGTGCACAAGTCTAAGGGTATTCTTGACTATATTTATGCGGATATTTGGGGACCAGCAAGAACACCAACACAAGGAGGTAATGTTTACTTTCTGTCTTTAATTGATGATTATTCTAGAAAGGTTTGGGTTTATTTGCTTAAAAATAAATAAGATGCTTTGAATAAATTTGTGGTGTGGAAAAAGTTGCTGGAGACTCAAACGGGCAGGGTAGTTAAGGTGTTAAGAACCGATAATGGCTTCTAATTTTTTAATAAGGATTTTGATAAATTTTATGAGTTAAATAGGATTCTAAGATAAAGAACGGTTGTGAAAACCCCTCAGCAAAATGGAGTTGCTGAGAGGATGAATAAGACCCTTATGGAAAAAGTTAGGTGTATGTTAATTGGGTCCGGTTTAGCAAAATGTTTTGGGGGGTAAGCTATGTCTACTGCTGCAAATTTGGTTAATAGATCACCCTCTAGGGCTTTAGACATTAAGACTCCCGAGGAGATGTGGAGTGGGAAACCCCCTGAGTTGAACAACCTTAGAATTTTTGGATGTGTTGCGTTTGCACATCAAAAGGATGATAAACTTAGCCCAAGGTCTAGAAAATGTCTGTTTCTAGGGTATGGTAATAGGGTTAAGGGGTATAGGTTGTGGTCCTTAGAGCCAAAAGGGACTAAACTCATAATAAGTAGGGATGTCATTTTTAATGAATTGTTATTTCCCTATTTGGAGAAAACTAACCCTGCAGGGGATAGTGGGCAAACCAGTCCGGTATTTGTGGAGCATAGCATCAAGAAAAATTCAGTTCAAGTATAGCAAGGAAGACAAGAGGGTTCAGACTAGGTAGAGCCCATTGATGAAGGCCAAGCTCAGGACACTCAAGAGGAGGCTGAACTAGAAGGGGATGATGCAGCAAGTCAGAATGACTATCAGCTCACAAGGGACCGAGAAAGGAGGCTGGTCAGACCACCTTTGAGATATTGTTTTGCTGGTGCTAATGTAGCAACTCCTTATTCAGAAAGAGGGGTTGAACCAGAAACTTACATGGATGCCATGGAATGTAAGGATTCGTCAAAGTGGCAGCTAGCTATGAAGGAAGAAATGGATTCTTTGAGGAAGAACAACTCTTAGGAATTGGTGCCCAAACCAGAAAAATAGAGAGTTTTGGATTGTAAGTGGATTTACAAGATCAAAGAAGGGAACACTCTAGGGAATGAAGTCTGGTATAAGGCTAGGCTGGTGGAGAAGGGGTTCACACAAAGAAAAGACATTGATTTCACCGAAATATTCTCACTGGTTGTGAAATACAAGATGATAAGGATAATGTTAGCAATGGTGGTCCAATTTAATTGGGAAATCGAGCAAATGGATATGAAGACAGAGTTATTACATGGAGAGCTTGATGAGACCATTTACATGAGGCAACCCCAAGGCTATGAGGAAAGAAGGCAGGGAGATTTGGTGTGCTAATTGAAGAAATCTCTTTATGGCTTGAAGCAATCACCTCAGTAATGGAATAAGAGGTTCGATTCCTTTGTAACTAGCTTGGGTTTCATTAGGAGCTACTATGATTCGTGCTTGTACTACAAGGGGCACAAGGTAGAGGAAGTGGTGATCATCCTCATCTATGTTGATGATATACTGCTAGTTGGGAACAGCAGGGAAAGGATAGAAGAATTGAAGTCTTAACTCAGTTCAGAGTTTGAGATGAAGGATCTTGGCCATGTATAGAAGATCCTTGGGATGAGTATAATTAGGGAAATAGAGTGAAACAGATTGAAGATTTCTCAGACTTCCTACATAGAAAAGATGATATCTAAGTTTTCTATTGAAGATAGCAAACCAGTGAAGGTTCCCCTTGCTAGTCATTTCAGGTTCTCCAGTGATCAATGTCTGAGATCAGATAAGGAGAAGAAAGAAATGGAAAAGGTCCCTTACTCTAGTGCAGTTGGATCAATCGTGTTCATGATGGTAAGCACTAGACCCGACATTTCTCATGCAGTGAGTGTTCTCAGCAGGTTTATGAGTAATCCCAGAAAAGAGCATTGGCTTGGGATGAAGTGGTTGCTGAGGTACTTGAAAGGAAGCCCAGATGTGGGGCTTATTTATGAGAAGAGGGGTAAGTCTATCTGTCTCGAGGGTTCTACTGATTCGAACTATGGAGCAGACCGGAATAAAAAAAGATCAATTACCTCCTACTTCTTCAACTTAAACGGATATTGTATAAGTTGGAAGGCTCAGTTGCAGCCGATGGTAGCACTCTCAACAACCGAGGCTGAGTACATAGCTGCAACGGAAGCCATTAAGGAGGCTATGTGGTGCAAAGGGTTATTGGAAGAGTCGAAGATACTAAAAGAGCAGGTGGTGGTGTATTCAGATAACCAAAGTGCGTTGCATTTGTGTAAGAATCCAATGTTCCATGAGAGGACAAAGCATATGTATGTTTGGTACCATTTCATTCGGAAAAATGTTACGGAATGATGCATTCATGTGGACAAGGTGGCCACGAAAGAAAATCCTACAGATTTAGGTACTAAAATTCTACCTCTAAGTAAGTTCAATCATTGCCTTGGACTTCTTAGGATTGGAGTCGGTTGATATGGTGACTCAAGTTGAGTTTGGATCCTGAGTTCTCTGCACAAGCATTCGGGTTTAGTTGCTTAGACAATGGTAGAGATTTGTTGGGGATTTGTCTAAGAACTAAAGGGAGTAAAAGTTTAGCTTCAGCCCTAGGTGTGCGCTGTACCCTAGGAAGTCTACGCCTCAGTGCCCAGCAAGTGGATTTGTTCACACATACGTGTGCGTCACAACACAAGGAGAGTGCACCGCGGTGCCCAGAAAGTGGAGGTGGTGTGCCCTGGTTTGAGTCGCTGACTGCCCTGTTCTGGGCCGCAGCGCCAAGCACACCTGAAGCTTTATTTTAGGCACTTTGAGATAGTGCGTGAGGCATGATCAAAGTGCACAGGATCACTTAGACTTGTTGGAGGGCTATGATTGATTGGTCCTCAAGATCTAAGGGTTAAGATTATCTTCAAGATAGGTTCAAGAAGTGGTGCACTATATAAAGGGTCACTTAGCTTCAATCTCAACAAGTGTGTGACATACAAGTGATCATCATACAAGAGAATTCAAGTGCAAGTGTGAGAGTGCAAAGACACAAAACACAAGAGAGGCACTAGAATAGATCTCATTGAAGAAAGGTTGGTTGTTTAGAGAAAGAGTAGTATAGATTGGGGATTCAAGGGCCTTGTAAATGGAATTTTCTTGGGGAAAATTCTAGGGAAACAAAAGTCTTTATCACTTTCTTTTTATCTTATTTCGTTCTTCAAGAACAAGAGATTTCTTGAAGAGGTTTTGCTGTAACTTGTAAGAACTCATTAATTTAGTGCAGAGGGCTCGGAGGAGCTTATGGGGACGTAAGCACATTGTCGAACCACAATAACAAATTGATTGTGTTCTTTCTTTGCTTTGATTGCTGTTTCTGTCCTTTACAAGTCATTCTAGACTTGGGTGTTCGGAAGATCATCACCTGGGCATCCTGAGGGTGATTTCCAACAGGTGCTAATCTTGCTTTATTTTTCTCAGTCGAGCATAGCTTATGGTGTCCTCTCCCACCTGTGCCTTGATCTAGCTAGGAAGTTAGGGGATTACCACAACTTCATTTGGACCTTGTGAGAGCTTCTCGCAAGGCAAGTGGTGGAGACTGGCCGGTTAGAGATAGGACAGGCCCTGCTGATAGAGGACCTTGAGGAAGCTTGGTTGGGGAAGAAGGCTGTTAAGGTGGAGCTTTCTAAACTCTAGGATAAGAATGAGACTATTGAGAGGGCCTTGCCCAACTTTAAGGAGTCTCAAGAGTTTAGATCGAGAGTGGAGGCGGCGGTTGGCGACTTCTATCTCAGAGGCTTCGAGGAAGCCAAGTAGCAAGCTTTAGCTGCTTACTCGGACCAAGACTTCTCCATGGTGGAGATCCCCTCTGATGAGGAATACACCGAGGACGAGGGTCCAGTCCCTACTGTTGAGGATAGGGGCCAGGCCTCTACTGCTGAGGAGGAGGAGGTGGACATAGAGTTGGATTTCTTTTTCTCTTTCTTTTTTGTACTTTTGTCCATTAGTGCCACTTTGTAAAAAAAAATTTAAGTTAATGAAGATAGCCTTTCTTGTTTTCCATTTGCTTAGTTTTCTATATCCTTACTTGCAATCAAGATAGGAAACCGAGAAGAAACAGGTTTCGGGCTCTTTCCTTGGCGTAGAAGAGACTAAAAACTTGGCGAATAACGAAGTGTTTTATTAAGAATAAGTATTACATCCATACTTAGTGAAAAATGGGTGAAATGAAATTGGCGAAACAAAATTGGTGATGGTTAGAGAACCCTCAAATGGGCCTTACTTGTAGAACTTACGGAAGTTCTCCGTATTCCAAGTGTGCGGCTTTGATTTATCGTCACGTGCCTGCTCAGCAAACTCTCTTCATGCGATAAGGGCCTTCCCAATTTGGGAGGAGCTTCTCCATCTTCTGGGGTTAGATACCTTATTTTTTCAGGACTAGATCATGCAATTTGAAAGCTCTTTCCTTTACTCAGGAATTATAGTATTTTGATACCCTCTGGTGGTAAGTGACAAGCTTGATCTGAGCTTTGTCTCTAGCCTTGTCAATCAAGTCAGCATTCATCTTGAGTTCCTCTTTGCTATTGGCTTCATTGTAGTTCTATACCCATAAGGACCGCGTTCCTATCTCGAGGATATTACAACCTTAGATCCGTAAGCCAAGAAAAATGGGGTTTCCCCAGTGGGCGTTTGGGTTGTGGTAAAATAGGCCCAAAGAACATTTGGGAGGTGATTGACCCACTGTCGGTCGGCATCATCAAGCCTTTTCTTGATGCCCTACAAAAGAGTTTTGCTTGTCACTCCAACTTGTCCATTGGCCTGGGGATAGCCTATCGAATTGCTTAATCTGGAGATCTTGGTAGAAAGACTTCAATCGGGTGCCATCGAACTACGTACCATTATCGTTGACCAACACCCTAGGTATACCGAATCTGAAGACAATTGACTTCCAGACAATCCTCGGGTCTGATAGTCAAAAATTATGGTAAGGGGTTCGACTTCTATCCACTTGGTGAAATAATTGATGGCTCATATCGAATGCTTCTTTTACCCCAGTACCTTCGAGAATGAGCCAAGGATATCCATTCCCCACATGGCGAAAGGAAGAGGACTGGAGATTGACATCAAAAGATTGGCTAGCCGCTGAGGGACGGAGGTATGTTCTTGATAGATCTTGCACTTTTTTACCATCTCAGCTGCATCACGGCTCATCTAGAGCCAATAATAACCATGGCAGAGTATTTTGAATACCAGTGCCTGGCCTCCAAGGTGATTTCCACATCTGCCTTAGTGTACCTCCTTGAGGGCATAATCGACATCGGTTGGGCCAAGAAATTTTAGATACTGAGTGATAAGTCCTTTTTTTATAGTTGTCCATTAATTACAGCATACCTCAAGGCATGGGAGATGAGTTTTCTGGCCCTTCTAACTTGGGAGTGTGCCATCCACTAAGTAGCTGAGAATGGAATCTATCTAAGTTTGTTCCTTGATGAGTGGCATAACCTGTACTTCGCCAATGCTTGGAGTTGGAAGCATTTCCAAATAGATAACACAAGTGAAGTCAGAATGTTTGGAGGAGGCAACCCAAGCTAGGGTGTCAGCCTTCGTGTTTTCTGCCCAGGACACTTAGGCTATTCGAAACGTTTTGAAGGTAGCTTCAAGCTAGCGGGCTTTCTCTAGATACCTTGCGATTTTTATGCATTTGGCCTCAAATTCGTCGATCATCTGGTTTACCAATAGTTGTGAGTCACTGTAAACTTCTAAAGCCTCAACGGCTAGTGTTTTAGCAAGTTTCATTCCAGTGAGCAATGCCTCATACTCAGCCTCATTGTTTGAAGATTTGAACCCAAACCTTATGGCGTACATAACAGTGAATCCTTCGGGGTTTCTAAGGATGAGACATGCTCCAGAGCCATTATCATTGGACGAACCATCTACATACAGTGTCTAGTTTGGTGTTTGCTCAGCTTCCTTGGGAGCCTTTACTAGGCCGTTGGGAAAAATCGTCTCAATTATGAAATCCACAAAGGTTTGTGCTTTAATAGAGGTATGAGGCTTGTACCGAATATCGAATTCACCTAGCTTAATGGACTATTTGACCATTCTTCTGAAGATGTCTAGCTTATGGAGGACTTGCCGCATAGACTAATTTGTAAGGAGCACTATGGTATGAGCTTGGAAGTACGACTGCAACTTCTTAACCGTGATTAGGAGAACATACACTAATTTTTTGATCGGGAGATATCTTGTTTTCGTGTCATACAAGACTCGACTGACATAATAAATGGGTTTTTGTATCCCTGTGTCTTCTCGGATTAAGACCGAGGCTACCATATCTTGGCCTGCTGATATGTAGAGAAAGAGTTTTTCTCCTGTGACTAGCTTGGTTAGGAGAGGTGGTGAGCTCAGGTACTCTTTTAGCTCTTTGAATGCTTTTAGACATTCTTCATCCTAGGTGAAGTCCTTGACTTTCTTAATTTTTATAAAAAAGGGCAAACATCTCTCGACAAATTTAGGCATAAAGTAGTTGAGCACAGCTACTCACCCGGTCAATATTTGCACTTCTTTAATATTCCGAGAAGCGGTCATATCGATTCTTGGGGTTAGCCTCTATCCCTCACTATGTTGCCATGAAGCCTAGAAACTTCCCAGAGGTGAATCTAAAAGCGCACTTGGTTGGGTTTAACCTCATCTGGTGGCGATGGAGTATCCCAAATACTTATCCTAAGTCTGACTCATGATCCTTGGCAATGATGCTTTTCACAAGCATGTCATTCACATAGACTTCCATGTTCCTTCAGATCTGCTCCCTGAAAATCTTATTGACCAGCCTCTAGTAAGTGGCTCATGTATTCTTAAGCCCAAACGACATCACCTTGTAGCAGTACAGGCCTTGATCTATGATGAATGCTATCTTGAGTTGGTCGGACTTGTACATCAGAATTTGATTGTACCCGAAGTATATGTCCATGAAACTGAGCAATTTATGCCCAAAGGTGGCATCAACTAGCTACTCGATCTGAGGCAGGGGAAAACTATCCTTCGAGCAAGCTTTGTTGAGGTCTATGAAATTGATGCGAATCCTCCATTTACCATTAAGCTTTTTTACCATCACCACATTGGAGATCCACTCCGAATAATTGATTTCTTCAACGAAACTAGCCATTAAGAGCTTGTCTACTTCTTCTTTGATGGCGCTTTGTCGCTCAGGGGAAAATGTTCTCTTCTTTTGGAATACTAGTCAATGATTCGAGTCCACATTTAATCGATGGACAATAACGCAGGGTTTGATCCTAGGCATGTCGGAGGCTGACCAGGCAAAGAGATCCTAGTTTCTCCTTAGGAATGAGATCAAGGAATCTTTGGGATCTTCAACGAGACCAGACCCGATTAATACAGTCTTAGAATCCCCTTCACTCAAGGGAATGAGGATTAGTTTCTTTTTCGGTTGTCTTCGTGGAGTCTTGAGTTTGTCCCCCAAGTCTTCTATTTCTAAGGGCAGAGCCTCGACCTTCTTTCAGCCATTAATGGAATTTAGGTAGCACAACTGAGAAGCTTGCTGGTTGCCTCGAACCTCCCCCACACCTTCGCTAGTAGGAAACTTTAGCTTCAGATGGTATGTAGAGACCACTGATTTCATCTCATTAAGAATTGGTCTCCCTAGTATTACATTGTTCGACAACAGATGTCTTATTACTAAGAGCATAGTTTGTACGGTGGTGATACACGGTGGAGTCCCTACAGTAACTAGGAGGACTATGCTTCCTTCAGCAAACACTGATGTCCTAGAAAAGCTGTACAGAGGAGATGATACTGGCTTCAGTTGATCCTTTTTCAGCTTTATCTGCAATAAAGCTTCTTAAAAAAAGTTATTTACCGAGCTTCCTTTGTCTTCCAGAACTTGCTTGACGTTGTAGTTAGCGATGACTAGAGAGATAACCACAACGTCATCATGCGGAGTCTGTACTCCCTCTAAATCTTCATCAGAAAATGTTATTGCCTGGTCCATTTTGATCCATTTGTAGGGCCCATTAACTGATGCCATCGACTAGGTGTAGGCTCTCCTTCCATGGACAGACCAACCCCTGCAGCCGATCCTCCAAAAGGAGTCTTGATTGTGCCAATGATGGTAGGAGGATGCCTTTGGCTATTATGTTCTGACAACATTTTTCTTCTTAGATAGATTTTCTTAGACTCTGCCTGGGGCTCCTCTTAGGACTCGAGCATTCTTTATACAGCCTTTGCAAGACTTGCCAAGATAGGCAGTTGGGGCGATCTTCTTAATCCATAACTTGCCGGGATCCAATGTATTCCCTTAAATATCCCTTATGGATGAGGGACTTAAGTTGCTGTTTGAGTGTGTAGCACTCTTCGGTGTCATGATCATAGTCCTTATAGAACTAAGACCACTTGGATTGGTTCCTACTAGGGTAAAGCAGTCTTAAAGGCCAACGAAGGAGGTCCTGGTTCTGGATATTCAAGAGTATATTCGTCTTGGAGGTACAAAAGGGGGTAAAGTTCTCGAAGACAATAGGAGCTATTGCTCTCTCTTCTAGGCGTGGTTTCTTGACTGAGCTCTCTCTAAGTTTTTCTAGGGTCCTTTTTTTATTATCCATTCCACCTTCTCTCTCTCTTCTAAAGACCTGATCATTTTTTGTGATCATGTATTCCTTGGCTCACGTAAGTATATCATTCATATCTCTGGAAGGGTGCTGGTCAACTTGAAGCTGAATGTTCCAGACTTGAGCCCATTTTGAAAGGCTAAAGTCTGGATGGGAGGGTCTAGGTCAGGGATTTCCAAGTGAAAGGGCTGATGATGCTAGGTTTGAGATGGTTGTACCAGGTTTTAGTAGCTTTTTCCAGGGTTAGAGGAAAAACCCTGTACATAATGGTGTCAGGATGACGGTGCAGTATCATGATAGTCTTGTAATGCTGGAGATGATCTACGGGATTCGTGGTTCCATCGTATACCTCGATAACTGGCATCTGAAAGTGCCGAGGGAGAGGAGCTTCGAGGATCTCCTGAGTGAAAGGCGGATCTTTTAAGCTAAGGTTATCGAGGACGTTGGTGTTCCTTACTTTGAAGGCTTCATTTATTCTTTGGTCTATGTCCTCCAACCTTTTATCCAGATCAATGAGGTTTTTTAATGTTGAGAAGTTCTGAGATCTTTCCTTGGCATACGAGAAGGATCCGGTGAAGGACCGACCTCCTACTGATTGATGGCCCCCAAGAGGGGTCTTCTAGTGAGAGTTTCATTGTGAGAGAGGTGGATGTGTGGGATGACCACCTCAGTGGCAAGATCAGTGACGAGCCAGGTGAGTTCCTAGAGTTGTTGGTGAATCTGAGGGACAGTAAGGTGTGACTCAAAGAGGGTTCCCAGATTCCCTTGATACCCAGGTTTTACCATATCTGGGCGAGGATCATGCCCAGTCTGTGTGTCTGATGGTTCGTTGTCGCAATCAGAGCCAGTGCGCTCTGAAATAGTAGGGAGTTGTGGATTAGCTGGTCGTTGGTGGACAGACACGCATATGGTGACTGAGCTGGTCCCTGCAGTGCTTTTGGATGGCATGATAACAAGTAAGTTTATTGATCCTTCAGAATAGAAGGCCCTCCTCCTAGCACCAATCTTTTGATGCCGAAATTTTACCAGGAGCTAAACCGCCAAAAAGTGGGACCTACACACACGAAATGAAGCTAAAACCTAAAGTCACGGAGGTTAAGGGGTGGTACCTCCGGAGGACTCTCTAATGCCTAAGTTAGTTTAGGGCTTTTTCTAGAGAGTGAAGAAAATCAAAAGGAGTATGGGCCGTGTGTTGAGAAAATTGTGTGTACCTTTTGGTTTATAAGGGCCCCTATTTATAGTGTGCAGGAATTGAGTTTGATCAGAAGAGCAACTATATTGTTAGGATAGGAGTGGTACTCTTTTGGAGTTATCCATATGCTGTGAAAATTTATCAAGAAGTTGGAACGGCAAAACAGCGTCAGATATTATGGTGTAAAATTACCGTTATGCCCATTGCTACGTTTCAGGAGGTGATTGGTTGTTTTGTCATGATTAGGAAATTACCTTTTCTACCTTGGAGAATAACACGTGTCATTGCGTTACTGGTAGGGGAACTTTCTCCCTCATCAATCACATTATCTAGGAAGACTTAAAACAAGCCTTATGTTTGTAGGAACATTAGCTTTCAAGTCACTCAGTCTCTCACTGCCATGACTCTATTCAAGAGTGACTTTTATTAACATCAAAGTTGAGGATCTGTACGTAGGAGACTGATTGCATTTGGTAGCTGATAGGAGCTTAAATATTCATATTTAAGCCCCTTAATTTACATTTTTTAAGCTCTTTGTTTACATATTTTATTATGTTTTACTTTATTTTTTGTGTTTTCTGTGTTTTTTATAGGCTTGTGAAGAAAAGAAAGCATTTTGAAGCTTTAAAGGAAGAAAACTGAAGATCTGAAAAGAGCTGGTGCGATCGAGTGCAACATGACTACAATCGAGCACAAAAGCAATCATGCGCACACATAGAAGGCTCAAGCACACCCATGCGCTCGAGCGCAGAAGCATGCTATCGAGCGCGCATGCATAGAGAGACGGCAGAGCCAGTTTTGGAAAGAAGCCTCCGGATCCTATTTTGGAAATAAGGGTTTCGAGGCACCTTTAGAACCCTATAAATAGACTTTTAAAACACAGAAACAGTATCTCCTTTATAGTTTTAGTTTTAGGTAGGGAGGCTGGAGGCCAGAGGGGATTCTACAGAAGAATTGACGACTCTTCAATAGAGCTCTCTCGGGTTTCTTCTTTCCTTTATTTTATTATGTGTAACTAAACTTATAGTAAGGGCTTGGTTGAAGCCCTAATTATGTTTAACCAATAATTCAGTATTGGCGCCTTTGCAATATTTATGCGGTGATTCTTAATTTGATTAATGCCTGTTTTTATTTAAATTCCTCATATATGTGTGTCTGATCAACATATGCATGTGGTATGGATTAGTTAGTTGAATCAATTTGGATGATCGAGTCTTGGGTTCAACAATAGTAACAAAAGATATTGATAAGAGCCATAAAATGCATCTCAACAATGTTTAATTGTTAGCATTTTATGATTTATCTCGGTCTTTATTGCACTTTTATGTGTTGATAACTCTTAAGTAATATTATTGGACCACTAACTTATTTCAGTGCATTTTTAGGTACTTTAAGTTCAAAAGAGATGGAAAAGCTATCATTGCTTGAAGTACAATGACTCGATGAACACCAGAGTGAAGGTTCCCAAGCACTTGGAAAGGAGTTTAACTAAATTGCCAGAATTGCCTGTACAGATCAATCGTCTTTACAAATTAAACTGTATTGATAAAAGAAGAACCAGGAGATGAGCCATATATGTTTAGAAAGATCCGGATGTCTATTTTCTAGAGAATTTTACGGCTCGTCAAAATGATTTTCCTAGAGAAAGTTATGGCAGTTTTAGTAGACAAAGGTCAGTCTAGAACAGCACCAGCCAGCACTGCGGTGCCCAGAAACCTCCCCATCTTGCCCCTCAGCCAGCACCGCGGTGCCCAGAAGCTTGCCTAGCACCGCAGCTCCCATACAGCAGCACCGCAGCGCGCACACGCTTTTCTTCTCCGAGCTTTGACCTAATTACGATTTTAATGACTTTTTAAACCCTAAAACACCCTTGGACCTTGTGTATTATAAATAGACCACTTAGGGTTTATAAAAGGGACATCTTTTGAGAGGCCAAAGGCTGGGGAAAACATCATGAAGGCTGCCACACTCTCCCCCATGGCCAACTAATCTCCAAGAAAGGCGAAGGGATGAATCCCTAGATGTAGTTGTTCTTATTTTCTAGTCTTGATTCATTGTAGTTTGGATTTATTATCATTAAACATTGTTATGATTTACTTTTTAATCTAATTAAAAGATTTCCCCTTAATCCGGTGATTGCATCTTTCTCTCCCATATAAGTTTAGTCATGCTCTTCTTATGTGATGTTGTTGAGGTGTTATTGAGTTCGGTAGATTTCTCTTATAGATTTGTCCATTACTGTGGTATTATCATTATGATATATTGTCGTTTCTTAATAATCTATAAGTTAGGTCAGGTGTGCTTGAAAGCAAAGAGTATTTCATAACAATTACATTAGGGTTTATATATGTGCTTTAATTGAATATTTGTCAATTGCTTGTTTGGGATGTGAAACTTGCAATCGAGATAAAAACAACTGAATCAAGAATAGAATAAGGCAATAAACCTAGGGAGGATTCCCGGACCCTTGTTGTTCTCTATTATATTTACACAATTATTTCACACTACTTCAAACTCAGATTTTCTCGTTTAACTTTTATCGTTCGTTTTAAGGTTCGTACTTTCTCTTGTAGTTAGTTTGTCTCCCTGTGGAATTGGCACCCCAAAGCCGTGCTACAATTACCGCGTTATGTTTTAGGCGTAATCAAATTTTGGTGCCGTTGCTGGGGAGACACGCTTAAGTACAAGGAAGATTGTCAACTTTGAGACAAGACGGTAGAAGAATTGTAAATAATTTTTCTTTTTAGCAGTTTGTAAAGGCGGTAACTTTGTCCCCTCTTTCAGCTTGCTGCATTAATTTTATTTTATTTTATTCTTTCTTTTTATAATATTTTTTTATTATTTTGTGATCTTGCATGCCCCTATATATAGACACTTTGGGTAGATTTGCTTGTAGACCTGTGTTAGAGTCAGAATTAAATTCTTTTCTAAATCCTTTATTTGACAACCCATCTAGTTCCAAAAAAATGAGTGAACATGAATATCAACCCCCTATGACCCTTCAGGATTACCTCAACCCTACACGTATAGCCGCACCTTTATGCATCATGTTTCCAGCCAATACTCGCCAACTAGATTTTAAAACAGGGATGATACAGTTACTCCCTACATTCCATGGCTTGGAATATTAAAACCCATATGTGCACATTAGAGAGTTTGAGGAAGTAGTTGCGACTTTTCGTAGTCAAGATGAAACTCATGACATTATTAAACTTAAGTTCTTTCCTTTCGCCTTGAAGGATATAGCTAAGAGTTGGCTATACTCACTAAGACCACGATCTATTGGGTCGTAGACTGAGATGACTCGAATTTTCTTTAATAAATACTTTCCCCAATATAAGACCAATGCTTTAAAGAGACAAATCTCCACCTTTGCACAAAAGGACAGCGAGACTTTGTATCAGTCCTGGGAGAGATTTAAGGAGTTATTGAGTATGTGCCCTCACCATGGGTATGAGATTTGGCGCTTAGTGAGCTATTTTTATGAGGGACTTACATATAGAGAGCGCCAATTTGTAGAGATGATGTGTAATGGTGAGTTCTTGGAGAAAGATCCTGATGAGGCCATAGAGTACCTCAATGAGTTTGCTGAAAAAGCTCACATTTGGACTGGACCTAGTGCTACTAAAAGCACAAATAGGTCATTACCTATAGGGAACCAAAATAGTGGTGGAATTTACCATCTTAGGGAGGAGGATAACCTTAAGGCCAAGGTCAAGATGCTCACCGGGGAACTAGAGGTGTTAAAGACTAAAAACAACATACAAAGCTAATCATGCAAAAAATTTTGAACCATGTTTTATGTGTGGCGAGGTAGATCATCTCGCCCAAGAGTGCCCTACATTTGTTGAGATGAGAGGGATGTATAAGGAACAATGTAATGCTTTAGGTATGTACAAGAAGCCTTTGGCACCCTTCTCTGATACTTATAATCCGGGATGGCAAAATCACCCCAATTTCAGCTGGAAGTCTAAAAACCAGCAGCTTGCACAACCCTCTGCACCATATCTTGAACCATATCATGCACATATATCTTCTAGGAGTCCTTTAGAAGACACTTTACATGCTTTTATTGAGGCACATGGGAAGACTAATCAAAGGCTTGAATCTTTAATTATGCAGGTTGTTGAAGAACATAAGGATTTAAAGAGCCAAGTGTCCAAGTTGATGAACTATTTGAGTGTGACTGAGCAAGGTAAGTTCCCTTCTCAAGCTCAGTCCACACCTCATGGTCAACACCTAGCATAAAAGAATATAAAGGAGGTGAATGCCATTGAGACACTAAGTGGTAAGTTATTACACATCCCAACAACGAAAAAATCAGAGGATGTGGACGAAACCTACCAAGCATACATGATTGACTCATTCATGGAAAAGGTCCAGCACCTTAATCCATTAGAGTCCACCCTCACCCATGGCTTCACAAGAGAATATATTGAGCCAGAATTTGCGAATGTTACTGATGACATCCTTGAGGCCTCTCCAAAGCATACGAGCACTGAATTTGGCAGTGAAGCAGTGGCTGGTGCATTCAACCTATGTTTTTCAAAGAGGGAATAAAAGTGTCTAGCTGAAGACATAAAACTTAGCGCTCATAGGAGGCAACCCACAACATATCCTTTTATTTTTACTGTTTTTCATGTTTTTTTTTTCTTATTTATTATTATTATTTTGCTGTTTTCTAGTTTTACTTTCATATTTCTTTTTCAGGGACAAATATACGAAGCAGTTCAAATGGTGGAGCATAATTTTCAGCTTCTGTGCACCTTTGGCTACAAAGGGAGTTTTCTTTTCTCTTTCTTTTACATTGAGGTTAATGCAATTTTTAAGTTAGGGGTGGAGGAAACGCATCTCTTTGTTTCCATATTCTTTATTTCCATACATTTTCTTTTTCTTTTTCCATTGAATTGCTTGGTGGCATTTTCCCTTCTTGTTTGTTTTTAGCATGCTTGGTGTCAGCCTTAGAGTTAATTCACATGTCAATAATATGAACCTAATTGAGATAGCATACAACATTTAGAAGAAGTTAAATTTTGTTTCGGTTTGAGAATAATTTAAGTGTCAATCTTGATTTGGTTTGAGACTCTAGTTTGTGGTAAGATTGTATGATTAGTCTAAACATTTATAGAAGTTTTATGTGTGATTACTTTGTGAATATTTTTACGGTCTCAACAAGCTCTAGAACTTACGTGATAACCACTTGAGGCGAATTCCTAGAATGCACATTACTTAGGATATGATATAGGCCATTTTTGGACCGTTTGAGCCTTTTGAACTTACAATTGCTATATTTATCACTAGTCACCCATTTGAGCCTTTTTCTTGAAAAAGAATTTGAGTATTATTTCTTTCAATAGCCCATTTACTCACCTTTATGAGCCTAAGAAAATATTTTATTCTTACCTTTCTCTTAAAAGAACTTAGCTATGCACATTTGTTGAGGAGCTCTTAAAAGGAGTAAGGATGGGAATATGAGAAAATATCACTACCATAACCTAAGTACATTAAAGGAGATAAGTTGGGGGTTGTGGAAAAGAAAAGAATGAAAAAGAAGGTGAATGGTCTTATGCCAAAATATAAAAGAAAAGAAAATAGAAGTGAATTATGGCAAAGAAAGAAGAAAAGAAAAGAAAAGTGGTGATTTGAGAAAAATGCTCGAACAAATAGTTGAAAAAGTTGGGTGATGAAGTAAGGTTATCTAGTGCTTAAAAGAGGTTGTGTTTAAAGCTAAGAGATTGAGTTCTTTTACTTGTGAATCCTTTCTATTCTTTCTTAAACTTTACCTTACAAGCTTATTAAAGACCTATTGATCCAATGTAATGTGATTTTTTCTACAATAATGGAGAGTGGTTTGAAATGTTAGCCTATGGAGCTTGTTTTTGTGATTGATGTCACGAAATTTATCATATTTTAGAGGCCAAGACTTGTATTCATGAACCTTATGCATAAAATCATCCGGATGTTCGGATTAATGGATTGTGGTAAGATAGATGTTAAGAGTTAATAACAATTTTAAGATTGATGTTTGGATTACTTTCGAACTTAGGTGAAATTTAATGATTCTATGCGTCGTGTGTTATGTGCAATTTTTGAGACAAAAGTAAATTACTCTTGGTTTAACACTAACATTGTTTTACTTTATTTCGATTCCCACCACATATTTCATCTCTTATTTCCGCTTGAATTGCTAGGGACTAGCAATAAGCTAGTTGGGGGTTGTGATAAGAGCCATAAAATGCATCTCAACGATGTTTAATTGTTAGCATTTTATGATTCTTCTCGGTCTTTATTGCACTTTTATGTGTTGATAACTCTTAAGTAATATTATTGGACCACTAACTTATTTCAGTGCATTTTTAGGTACTTTATGTTCAAAAGAGATGGAAAAGCTATCAGTGCTTGAAGTACAATGACTCGATGAACACCGGAGTGAAGGTTCACAAACACTTGGAAAGGAGTTTCACTAAATTGCCAGAATTGCTTGTACAGATCAATCATCTTTTCAAATTAAATTGTATTGATTCAAGTAGAACCAGCAGATGAGCCATATATTTTTAGAAAGATCCGAACATCTATTTTCTGGAGAATTTTACGGCTCGTCAAAATGATTTTCCTAGAGAAAGTTATGGCAGTTTTAGTAGACAAAGGTCAGTCCAGAACAGCACCAGCCAGCACCGCGGTGCTCC
Organism: Bretschneidera sinensis; assembly: GCA_023935145.1. Taxonomy (NCBI): domain Eukaryota; kingdom Viridiplantae; phylum Streptophyta; class Magnoliopsida; order Brassicales; family Akaniaceae; genus Bretschneidera; species Bretschneidera sinensis. The sequence continues at coordinate 68,445,385 of CM043700.1, read as the reverse complement.
TCAGCCAGCATCGCAATGCCCAGAGGCTCGCCCAGCCAAATTATGCCTAGCACCGTAGCACCCATACAGCAGCATCGCAGTGCGCACATGCTTTTCTTCTCCGAGCTTTGACCTAATTAGGATTTTAATGACTTTTTAAACCCTAAAACATCCTTGGACCTTGTGTATTATAAATAGACCACTTATGGTTTGTAAAAGGGACATCTTTTGAAAGGCCAGAGGCCGGGGAAAACAGCATGAAGGCTGCCACACTCTCCCCCATGGCCAACTAATCTCCAAGCAAGGCGAAGGGATGAATCCCTAGATGTAGTTGTTCTTATTTTCTAGTCTTGATTCCTTATAGTTTCGATTTATTATCATTAAACATTGTTATGATTTACTTTTTAATCTAATTAGAAGATTTCCTTTTAATCCGGTGATTGCATCTTTCTCCCCCATATAAATTTAGTCATGCTTTTCTTATGTGATGTTGTTGAGGTGTGATTGAGTTCGGTAGATTTCTCTTATAGATTTGTCCATTTTTGCGGTATTGTTATTATGACATATTTTCGTTTCTTGATAATCTAGAGGTTAGGTCAGGTGTGCTTGAAAGCAAAGAGTATTTCATAACAATTACATTAGGGTTTATATATGTGCTTTAATTGAATATTTGTCGATTGCTTGTTTGGGATGTGAAACTTGCAATCGAGATAAAAACAATTGAATCAAGAATAGAATAAGGCAACGAACCTAGGGAGGATTCCTGGACCCTTTTTATTCTCTATTATATTTACACAATTATTTCACAATACTTCAAACTCAGATTTTCTCGTTTAACTTTTATCGTTTGTTTTAAGGTTTGCACTTTCTCTTGTAGTTCGTTTGTCTCCCTGTGGAATTGACACCCCAAAGCCATGCTACAATTATCGTGTTATGTTTTGGATGTAATCAAATATCCACACCGGATTCTTGGGTTAATCAACATGGGAAACTGGAAGTGGACCAAGCCCTAGGTTCCGTGTGGTTGTCGATTTCCACAGATCCTATGCTCTCTTAAGGAATAACTCAGTATACACCATGTTGAATCCCTTAAGAGAGAAAAGAGTTAGAGTATACACCATGCCTAACTCATTGCTTAGGGAAATCAATAGCCTAAGGAGTGGACCAAGCCCTTAGGTTGATAACCATTAGATATTCATAGCATGAGTAGAGCATTGTCATACTGTTTTGTTGGGGTAGCATGATTAGTGGTGGATATCAAGTCCCTACGCCTTTATTATTATTATCTAAATCCAATAAATATTTTTACTCATGCGTAGGGACTTGATATCCACCACTAATCATGCTACCCCAACAAAACAGTATACTAATGCTCTACTCATGCAATGAATACCTAACAGTTGTTAACCTAAGGGCTTGGTCCACTCCTTAGGCTATTGATTTCCCTAAGCAACGAGTTAGACATGGTGTATACTCTAACTCTTTTCTCTCTTAAGGGATTCATCATGGTGTATACTGAGTTATTCCTTAAGAGGGCATAGGATCTGTGGAAATCGACAACCACACAGTACTTAGGGCTTGGTCCACTCCCGGTTTCCCATGTTTATTAACCCAAGAATTCGGTGTGGGTATCTTTTGTTACTATTGTTGAACCCATGACTCGGTCATCCAAATTGATTTAACTAACTAATCCATACCACATGCATACGTTGATTAGACATGCATAAATCAAATTAAGAATCACAACATAAATATTGCAAAGGCACCAATACTGAATTATTGGTTAAACATAATTAGGGCTTCAACCAAGCCCTTACTATAAGTTTAGTTACACATAATAAAATAAAGGAAAGAAAAAACCCAAGACAGCTCCATTGAAGAGTCGTCAATTCTTCTATAGAATCTCTTTTGGCCTCCGGCCTCTTGACCTAAAACTAAAACTAAAAAGGAGATACTGTTTCTGTGTTTTAAAAGTCTATTTATAGGGTTCTAAGGGTGCCTCAAAACCCTAATTTCCAAAATAGGATCCGGAGGCTTCTTTCCAAAACTGGCTCTACCGCCTCTCTATACGTGTGCACTCGATCACATGCTTCTGTGCTCGAGCGCATGGGTGCGCTCGAGCCTTCTATGTGTGCGCACGATTGCTTTTGCGCTTGATCGCAGTCATGTTGCGCTCAATCGCACTAGCTCTTTTCAGATCTTTAGTTTTCTTCCTTTAAAGCTTCAAAATGCTTTCTTTTCATCACAAGCCTATAAAAAACACAGAAAACACAAAAAATGAAGTAAAACATAATAAAATATGTAAACAAAGAGCTTAACAAATGTAAATTAAGGGGCTTAAATATGAATATTTAAGCTCCTTTCACACCACTAAACTTACATATTGCTAGTCCCTTAGCAATACGAAACTAAAAACTAAATAAAATAAAAAAGATGCAAAGATAAATCCATCATTCATGGTATCCGAAAATTTAAGTGTTACACAAACCATGATATTTATTCATGAGCAAACTTAAAGTACAAACCCATCTTCGCAATGAATAGAAGTTTTAAATTTTAATTGCTTACAAGAGGCAGGCTAAGGCATCAAAAGTCTGAATCAGTATGGTGAACTAGCACATAAAAGATGAAGCTTCCAAATGATTCAAATGTGTAGTGTTTCGGTGTCTTAACATTCATCGAATTCCCTATCAGATGAACAATAATGACATAGTTTTATTTCTTTTCTTTTTCTTTTATCATGAGCTTTTTGCCATGTTGAGTTCCATTAAGCTTTCTAATTGACCCATATAGCGACTGTTTAGCCATTGACTCCCAAACCAGATGGTTTTAGGGCATTAAGTGTAAAGACACCCCTAAAAACTTACTAACTCGAGTCAAAAAGGCTACGAAACTAACTGGTCTCAACGCTTCCAAGCAAAATCCCCACCTTTTGACGTGAACACTCACTGCTTACTGAGGCAAGAGGTCCAGTTACTCAATGGAAACTTTATTTAATGATCATTATATGCACCATTCCCACCTTTTGACGTGAACACGCACTGCTTACTGAGGCAAGAGGTCCAGTTACTCAGTGGAAAATATATTTAATGATCATTAGGAGCATTTTATTTTCTCTTTTTTGCATAATAACATTCTTCTCTATTTTTCTATGCCAAAGTGTTATTCGAACAAGTTATCCGATTATAGTTAGGTCATGGAAACATATACATAGAAATTATATGTCATACCTCACACCATTATGTGCTAATGTACTCGTGTCAGTTTTTAGATCAAACTTGTGAATTCTTAAATGCCAGAAGTAAGTAACTACACCTTAAAACTCTATTATCAGCTAATGTGTTTAGGATTTTAAGCTCATTGATGAAATCATATCATAGTATTCGTTTAGATCAACAAAAATTTTCAATATAATATGAATATGCATTTATCTTTTCAAAAAAACTGGGACAAGTGTGTGAATATGTCTCCCATACCCCTAAACTTAAATTACGCATTGTCCCCAATATGTGAATAACATGGAAAGATCTGACCTGGGAGATGGAGAACTAGGTGGGCCGGCATAGCTCATAGCACACCCCTAAACTTAAACGGATGCATACATTGTCCCTAAAAAAGAAAAACTAACATAATACAGGAAAACAAAAAGTACAAAAAATAAATAAATAACAATAAATATGAAAAACAATAAAAATAAATAAAAGGATAAGCTGTGGGGTGCCTCTCATGAGCGCTAAGTTTAACGTCTTTAGCCGGACCAAGCCTTATTCTTCCCCAAAACTAAGATTGGCAGCAACTAGCACAGGTAGTGTCTTATTCTCTCCCATATAAGCATAAGTCAAATGCTTCGGTAGTTGCTTCAACTCCAAATTTGGTGCCTGGACAATAGAAGGGAAAGAAGTAGTATTAGTAGGCACAAGAATTTTAAATGGATTGGTATACTTACTTGGATGCTTTGGAGTAGCCTCAAGGAGGTGCACAGTTTCAATGATGTCATCAGTAACATCCTCAGATGTTGGCTTTATATTCAATCTTGTGAAACTAAGGGTAGGGGTGGTCTCCAATGGATCAATGTGATGGAACTGAAAAGCTTTCTCAACAACACCTAGAGTTGGGTATTGTTTGGGCTGGAAATTCTCCCTGTTTTCTTTCACTTAGCTTCTTAGCCAATTGCCCCACTTATACTTCTAGTCTTTGAATGGCTTGCTCATGCTTTGCAGTGATTTTCCTTTGCTCAGTCCAAAATTGTCGTGTTTCTGCTATGAACTGTTCTTGTGAAGCCATCAACTGTTGTTGCTGAGTTGCCAATTGCATCACAAGACTCTCTAGGTTACTCTCCTTTGATTCTGGAACTTTTGAGCTGCTTGCTGGGAGTTTTTTTGTTGTCCTTGAAGGTTCATGGCATTTTGATTGTTGCTCCATGAGAGGTTGGGGTGGTTCCGCCATCCAGGGTTATAGGTATTTGCATATATGTTGTAGTTGTTCGGTCCCACATAATTTGCTTGCTCTTGATCCGTAGATGAATACAAAGGGAAAGTCTCAGTAGTGTGATCAAAATGAGAACATATAGCACATACCTGGAGTTGTTTGGCTTGTGGACTAGGTGAGACATTCTGCGCAGTCATGGCTTTTATAAGCATATCTATCTTTCTTTCCATAGCAGCCAACCAATTTGGAAATCCACCATTTAAGTTCACTTCATACATGTCCATGCTCTTTACTCCTTGCTCTGTATTGAGTGGAAAGAATGTTAGATTTCTAGATCGAAGCCTGTGCATAAATCAGTTGAACCGCTTCTCTCTGGACCTTTTGCGCTCAAGCGCACCCTGAACTGCGCTTGATCATTGTTCTTCCTGTGCTCAAGCACTACACTAGTGTGCTTGATCGCAATGAGGACAGAAACTCCTCTGCTGCACACCTGAACAAAAACAGAAAAATAGAAAACGAAAATATGAAAAAAAAAAAATTAAGGTTGTTTAATAAAGAAAATATAAACAGGACAGGAAAAAATAAAAATAAAAAATTACTAACGAAAATAATTCTAAAAAGGAATTTAGTGCAATCCCCGGAAACGGCGCCAAAAACTTGTTGTGCTTTATCTACCTAAATAAATAAGCAAATAATCGAACTTGTTTTACTTGCAAGTGCACAAGGTCTACAGTGGCATAGTGTGCAAGTGCGAGATCATTTCCACAGGGATTGGTGAATTTCGATTTAGAATTAATTTCACGAAGTAAAAATAGATAGTAATATTTATTGGATTTAGATAATAATGATAAAGGTGTAGGGACTTGATATCCATCACTAATCATGCTATCCCAACAAAATAGTATGCCAATGCTCTACTTATGCTATGAATACCTAATGGTTGTTAACCTAAGGGCTTGGTCTACTTCTTAGGCTATTGATTTCCCTAAGCAACGAGTTAGGCGTGGTGTATACTCTAACTCTTTTCTCTCTTAAGGGATTCGACATGGTGTATACTGAGTTGTTCCTTAAGAGAGCATAGGATCTGTGGAAATCGACAACCACACGGGACTTAAGGCTTGGTCCACTCCCGGTTTCCCATGTTTATTAACCCAAGAATCCGATGTGGATATTTTTTGTTACTATTGTAGAACCCAGGACTCGGTCATCCAAATTGATTCAACTAACTAATCCATACCACATGCATACGTTGATCAGACACACACATATGAGGAATTTAAATAAAAACAAGCATTAATCAAATTAAGAATCACAGCATAAATATTGCAAAGGCGCCAATACTAAATTATTGGTTAAACATAATTAGGGCTTCAACCAAGCCCTTACTCTAAGTTTAATTACACATAATAAAATAAAGGAAAAAAGAAACCCGAGAGAGCTCCATTGAAGAGTTGTCAATTCTTTTGTAAAATCCCCTCTGGCCTCCGACCTAAAACTAAAACTAAAAAGGAGATATTGTTTCTATGTTTTAAAAGTCTATTTATAGGATTCTAAGGGTGCCTCGAAACCCTAATTTCTAAAATAGGATCCGGAGGCTTCTTTCCAAAACTGGCTCTGTCGCCTCTCTATGTGTGTGCGCTCGATCGCATGCTTCTGCGCTCAAGTGCATGGGTGCGCTCGAGCCTTCTATGTGTGCGCATGATTGCTTTTGTGCTCGATCGCAGTCATGTTACACTCGATCGCACTAGCTCTTTCCAGATCTTCAGTTTTATTCCTTTAAAGCTTCAAAATGCTTTCTTTTCTTCACAAGCCTATAAAAAACACAGAAAACACAAAAAAAAATGAAGTAAAACATAATAAAATATGTAAAAAAAATAGCTTAACAAATGTAAATTAAGGGGCTTAAATATGAATATTTAAGCTCCTATCAGTAGCACAAGGACAAACAGTAATAGGTAGACACAATCATCGCACTCTGCACCAGTGGTTGTGTCTCCGCTCCCTGAATGAGTGAGTGAAAGGGAGGGGAGAGTTGAGAAATTCAAAAAATGGAAACAATTTTTGGAAATATAAAAAAAAAAGTGAGACTAAATTACAGAAAAAATATATCTATGGCTTTGACCCTAACAATTTTTTATTTAGCAATATCGCTAACCTTTTCTTTTTCTCTCTTAATAAGGATATCCAGAGTTTGCCTTTAACTAATCCCTGGAATGCATGTTTACAATTGAATTCTTACAATCCTTCCTATTAATTTATATTTGATCTTATAAACAAGTATACAACTATGCATATCCTTGGATGTACTGCTTACCAGTTGTCCTAGGCTTTTGCTCAACAAAGGAGAGGTAACTGAATATAAAATTTATTTTCAAGAATCTAAAGTAATTTTAAGAAAAGTTTGGCTCTTTCTAATAATTGAGGGGTGATTCTTCGATTAACCGGATCATTGATCCCTCAATTCCGGGAAAGAATCCCAATGTAGTAATAGACTACTTATAAAATAAAATAATGATTATACAAAATGATGGTAATGCAGAGGTGACAACGACAGTAACAGCCACAATACTGAATCAAAATTTATGGTTTATACAAAATGAATAACCTTTTTTCTTTCCCTTCTCTCCCATCCCAAATTCCTATCTCTGATGAAGATGAGATTTGACACTAATATTCATCACTGCTAGCTCAACACTCAGTTGGAATGAAACCAATTTAAGCAATCGAAAGTGCACATTAATTTAGGTTTCGGTCACATTAATTTAGGAGAATAACGACATCAACTATGCTGAAGTTGGTAAAAGTAGAAGAACTAGCAAGAAATGTTTTTGGCAAACATTTAAAGTGCTAAATTAATATTTCCAATAAATTCGTTAAATTCGAATACAAAGCATATTAGAAAGGACAACGTCAAGCATCACAGTAGAAATTACTACTTACTATAGAACCTGGCTACAATGGTATGTTAGCTATATGTGGAGCCTGGTGGTTTTTTTTATTTTGTCCAATCTGGCCTTTTCAGCACTGTTTGGTATCTATTTTATTTAACCCGGAAATATAAGGGTTTCATCTTATTCTTTTGTGTGAGGGTGTGAGCTGTTTTTGTGAATACTGTGAGGGGTGTCTAGGGGTGAGACCTCCTTGTATTGTTCTTCAAGACATAGTGAAATCACTGTAACTCCGTGGATGTAACCCGAGTTTGGGTAAACCACTTAAATATGTGTGTTGTGTATTTGTCTTTGATTTATTTTTATTTTCTTCTCTATATTCGCATCTAAAGATCTGTAGGGATAGGGTAGTTTAACCCTAACAACTAGTATCAGAGCTATCGGTTTTTTATGGGAGCGATAGCCGGAGAATAAGGAAAGGCGACAGGAATCGGGAAATTCAATGGCACAGATTTTGGGTATTGGAGGATGCAAATCGAGGATTATCTTTATGGGAAGAAATTACATTTGCCCCTGTTAGAGGCAAAGCCAGACAGTATGAAAGAAGACAAATGGAATCTTCTTAATAGACAGGTACTGGGAGTTATTCGATTAACTCTATCAAGATCAGTTGCGCACAATGTTATTAAGGAGAAGACCACCAAGGATATGATGGCGGCTTTGTCTAGTATGTATGAAAAACCGTCGGCTAACAACAAAGTGCATATGATGAAAAAGTTGTTCAATTAAGATGACGGAAAGTACCCCTGTTGCGCAGCATCTGAATGAGTTCAATAAAATTGTTAATCAATTGTCCTCTATTGAGATTGATTTTGATGATGAGATTCGTGCTTTAATTGTTTTGGCTTATTTGCAAAACAGTTGGGAAGCCATAAGAATGGCAGTGAGTAATTTTTCAGGGAAGAATAAACTCAAATATGAAGATATTCGGGATTTGATTTTAAGCGAGGAGGTTCGCAGGAGAGATGCAGGTGAAACCTCGGGTTCTGGTTTCGCTTTAAATCTTGAGACAAGAGATAGAGCACAGGATAGAAATTCCAATCGGAGTAGATCAAAATCCAAAAGAGGAGGTAGGAGTAAATCCAGATCTGGACGATAACTGGAATGCTAGAATTATGGCAAGACTGGCCACTTTAAGAAAAATTGTAGAGAACCGCAGAAGAAAAGGAATGAGAATGATGCTGCAAATGCTGTGACAAAAGAACTACATGATGCCTTATTACTTTCTGTTGACAGTCCCAATGACTCTTGGGTTTTAGACTCAGGAGCTTCTTTCTATACCACTGCACACCGAGAAATCATGGAGCACTATATGACAGATGATTTTGGGAAAATATATTTGGCTGATAGAGAAGCCTTGGATATTGTGGGTATGGGAAACGTTCGCATTAAATTGCCGAATGGGTCTGTGTGGTTGATACAGAAAGTGCAACATGTTCCAAAATTGATGAGGAACTTGATCTCTGTAGGACAGCTTGATGCTGAAGGTCACACGGTGACATTTGGGGCTAATACTTAGAAGATTACAAAGGGAGCCATGGTAGTGGCTCGTGGAACAAAATCGGGTACTCTGTACATGACCTCAAGTGTGAGAGATACTATTGCAGTGGTTAATGCAAAAGTTGATACAAACCTATGGCACTGCAAGCTTGGTCACATGAGCGAAAAAAAGGATGAAAGTGATGCTGTCTAAAGGGAAACTGCTAGAATTGAAATCCCTTGACTTTGATTTGTGTGAGAGCTGCATTCTTAAGAAACAGAGAAAAATTAGTTTCTTGAAAGGAGGCAGAACTCCAAAGTCTGAAAAATTGGAGTTGGTACACACAGATTTGTGGGGAGCTTCCTCGATTACATCTCTTGGAGGTTCGCGGTATTATATCACATTTATTAATGACTCAAGCAGGAAGGTATGGGTTTATTTTCTGAAAAATAAATAAGGTATTTGAGACCTTTAAGAAATGGAAGGCCATGGTTGAGATTGAAACAGGTTTGAAGGTAAAATGTTTGAGGTCTGATAATGGTGGAGAGTACATAGATGGGAGGTTTAGAGATTTTTTGCTGCTAATGGGATTAGGATGGAGAAGACTATTCCCAGGACACCATAGTAGAATAGCGTGGCTGAGCGCATAAACAGGACCTTCAATGAGCGTTCTAGAAGTATGAGTTTGCATGCTAGGTTGCCAGAAACATTTTGGGCCGGTGCAGTTAGCACAGCAGCTCACTTAATAAATCAAGGACCGTCAGTTCCTTCGGATTGCAGGATATCTGAAGAGCTATGGAGTGGAAAGGAGGTAAACCTTTCGTACTTAAACGTTTTTAGCTGTTTATCTTATGTTCATATTGACTTTGATGCTCGCAGTAAACTGATGCTAAATCCAGAAAATGTTTCTTTATTGGCTATGGTGATGAAGCTTTTGGTTATTGTTTTTGGGATAATCAAAATCGAAAAATCATCAGGAGTAAAAATGAGATTTTCAATGAATAGGTTATGTACAAAGACAGGTCAAGTGCAGAATATGTTGTTACAGGGCCAGAACCAAAGAAGTCTAAGTTTGTTGACTTGGATGCATTTTCTGAGAGCACAATGCAGAGTAGGAGTCAGAAAAATGATGAGAATACAGACCCACAGGTAGAACAGTGTACGCCCATAAGTGTTGTCTGAAGGTCTTCTAAAAACATTAGACCTCCACAGCAGTCCTCACCATCCTTGTTTTATATTTTGTTGACTGACAATGGTGAGCCAGAATGTTATGATGAAGCTTTGCAGGTTAAAAATTCTAGCAAGTAGGAGTTGTCCATAAAGGATAAGATGGACTCACTGATGACGAATTAGATATGGGAACTAACTGAATTGCCAGAAGGGAAGAAAGCTTTACATAACAAATGGGCGTACAGAGTAAAAGAAGAGCATGATGGTAGCAAGCGCTACAAGGCCAGATTGGTTGTGAAAGGGTTTCAACAGAAAGAGAGTGTTGATTACACAGATATTTTCTCTCCAGTTGTGAAGCTAACAACAATCAGGCTGATACTGGGAATTGTGGCTGCAGAGAACCTACATCTTGAGCAGTTAGATGTGAAGACAGTATTCCTTCATGGTGATTTGGAGGAGGATATTTATATGCATCAGCCACAAGGATTTGTAGTGCAGGGAAAGGAAAATCAGGATTGCAAACTGAAAAAGAGTTTGTATGGGTTGAAACAAGCTCCAAGACAATGGTACAAGAAGTTTGACAGCTTCATGTGTAGCACCAGGTTCACAAGGTGCCAAGCAGACCATTGTTGCTATGTTAAGAGTTTTGACAACTCTTATATCCTATTATTGTTGTATGTGGATGATATGCTCATTGCAGAGTCTAACATTGAGGAGATTAAAAATCTCAAGAGGCAGTTGTCAAAACAGTTTGCAATGAAGGATTTGGGTGCTGCAAAACAAATCCTTGGTATATAAATCATCAGAGACAGAGTCAGTGGGACTTTGAAACTTTCACTGACAGAGTATGTGAAGAAGGTTCTCAGTCGATTTAGCATGGATAGTGCTAAACCAGTGAGCACACCTTTGGCTAGTCATTTTAGACTATCTAACCATCAGTCACGAAGGACAGAGCAGGAGCAAGACTACATGAGTAGGGTTCCCTATGCCTCAGCTATTGGAAGTCTTATGTACGCCATGGTTTGCACAAGACCGGACATTGCACATGCAGTGGGAGTAGTGAGTAGGTACATGAGTAATTCGGGAAAATAACATTGGGAGGCAGTCAAATGGATCCTGAGGTATTTGAAAGGCACTTTAGATACATCTCTGTGCTTCATAAGGGCAGGTTTAAAACTGCATGGTTTTGTGGATGCGGATTTAGCTAATGATGTTAATAACAGGAAGAGTACTACAGGGATTGTGTATACTCTGGGTGGTACAGCTGTAAGTTGGGCTTCTAAGTTACAGAAAATCTTTGCTCTCTCTACTACAGAAGATGAGTATGTAGCCATAACTGAAGCTGGGAAGGAGATGGTTTGGTTACAGGGTCTCTTGGATGAGCTGGGTAAGAAGAATGAGAGGGGTACTATACACAATGATAGTTAGAGTGCTATTTTTCTTACTAAGAATCCGGCGTTTCATTCCAGGATGAAGCATATACAGTTGAGATATCACTTTATTCGCTCTCTTCTCGACAGTGAACAGTTGTTACTGGAGAAGATTCGTGGAACTGAGAATCCAGCAGATATATTGACTAAGGGTGTCACTATAGAGAAATTGAAGTTGTGCTTAGCTTCAGTTGGTCTTCAAGCTTGAGGACAGGTGAATGAGTTGCGGCGATGGTTGCTTTGTTTGAAGGCATGTGGTGCTTGGTGTTGGTGATTGGACCAGTCTCCAAGTGGGAGATTGTTAGGCTATGTGTGGAGCCTGGTGGTTTTTTTTTATTTAGTCCAATCTGGTCTTTTCAGCACTGTTTGGTATCTGTTTTATTTTAACCCGAAAATATAAGGGTTTCATCTTATTCTTTTGTGTAAGGGTGTGAGCCATTTTTGTGAATACTGTGAGGGGTGTCTAGGAGTGAGACCTCCTTGTATTGTTCTTCAAGACATAGTGAAATCGCTGCAACTCCGTGGACGTAACCCGAGTTTGGGTGAACCACGTAAATTTGTGTGCTGTGTGTTTGTCTTTGATTTATTTCTATTTTCTTCTCTATATTCGCATCTAAAGATCCGTAGGGATATGGTAGTTTAACCCTAACATGGTAAAGGTTTCATAGTCAACTTGGTTTTGCCAAAGGATTTCACTGCACCACATGATAGATTCAATCTTCAACATCTCTTCCATACTTCTTGGCTTTCTTATAATGTGATAACACTGTCGCTACATGCACATTATAATGCAATAAAGAAAAAAATTTGACATAAATCTGACTTCAAAGATTCAAAATACTCATAGCCTAAATCAAAGGACAGATGAATATAAAGATGAACTTATCACACTTGAGCTAGACATTCCTCCCTCCTGGCAAGCTTCCTTTCCATGTTAGCCTTGTTATTGGTCTGCTTTTCCTCAAACTGGTCAGAGAGAATCTTCTCTTACTTTTTCAGCCTTAACTTGTAAATGGAATCCTTGAGCATCCAGCTGTTCTTAAAAGACTAACCTTTACTTTCATGTACGTTTCATGTTACATATGCCTATCAATCTTCTTTGCCTCCCGGTACTTGCACACACTACAAGAAAATCGCTTATCATCGACGGATTTTTTCCGTCTGTGAAGGGTCTTCTACTGTCGGTAATACTTATCACCGAGGGACTTCCCTCAGTGATAACCTCCTCGGTGTTAAGATCCTTGGTAATACCATTTTTTACTGAAGGCCAAATTATTCGCTCAGTGATAGGTTATCATTGACGGCTATTACCAAATGACAAGTCTCTTGGTGATAATGTTTTTTTAAAAAAAAAATTATTTTTTGGTCGTTTTTAAAATAATAATAAAATAATCTGACAAACATATAGGGATGGCCCGTCAGTAATAATAGTACTTATCACTGAGGGAAGCCCTCGGAAAAGAGTTGTTTTTTAAAGAAAAAAAAATAAAAAATGTATTAAGCTCAACACCGATGGATGTGTCTCTCGATGATAATAATTATCACTGATGGCAACAATCCCTTGGTATTAATTTGCAATACTATCATCGAGGGATTGATCCCTCGGTGATAGTAATTAATTTCTAAATATTTTTATTTGTTTTTTTTTATTTTCCCTGTTAAAACATATTCAACCTGCTTCAAATATATTTAAAAAATACATAATACAATGAAATCAAGAAAACAAAATATTCCGTAAATTAATAAAATATAATATATGAATGAAAATATAATTGATAATTGAATATCCCCCCTTCAAAAAAATAATCAAATATTCCAAAAATTCTAAATACAAATGTCTAAAAATAAAACTATCGGTCAGCCAGGTGTGTGTCACCATTGGGGTCTATATGCTCAACATCCTCTTCTACAGCTAGATCCTATATGTAGTAGATGACATGGTCAAATATATATGTAAACCAAAACATAAACTAAATAATTTATGAAAATAAAACCGCTAAGTTATATACTTTGTGAGTCCGCCTCATCCGTTACATTCTACTAAACAACTATGACGGTAAACTCTCCTTGTCCGTTACCTAAGTTATCTATTTTTTTTACCTTAAAATTGCTAAATTATATATTTTTTTAGTCCGAAACCTCTCGGGTTTGTAACTAGTGATCCGAAATGGATTATGTTTATTCCCACAAGTTACATTCTACCAAACGGACGTGACAGTAAGCTCGTCTCGTCCGTTACCTAAGCTATCTACTTTTTGAACTTAAAAACACTAAGTTATATACTTTTTCATACACCTCTCGAGTTTGTAACAGGTGATCCGAAATGGATTCCTTTTATTCCAACAAGTTACATTCTACTAAACGGACGTGATGGTAAACCCAACTTGTCCATTACCTAAGTTATCTACTATTTTTACCTTAAAATCGCTAAATTATATACTTTTTTAGTCTGAAAGCTCTCGGGTTTGTAACCAGTGATCCAAAATGGATTCTATTTGTTCCCACAAGTTACATTCTACTAAACAGATGTGATAGTAAACCCACCTCGTCTGTTACCTAAGTTATCTACTTTTTTTGCTTTAAAACCTCTAAGTTATGTACTTTTGAAGTTCGATATCTCTCGGGTTTGTAACTAGTGATCCAAAATGGTTTTCGATTATTCCTATAAGTTACATTCTACTAAACGGATGTGATAGTAAACCCATCCTGTCTGTTTACTAAGTTATCTACTTTTTCTACCTTAAAATTGTCATGGTTTGTAACTAATAATGTAAAATAGTTTAATGTGTTTTACTTACATCGGGTCGTGTGGTAGGATCCGCCCTATAACCTCTTCGGATCGACATCTGTTGCAATATCTACTCCATGGACTTGAGATGTGAATGCATGTCATCTTTCCTTATGTTTGCTCATGCCAACTATGACCGAAGCTCCTTGATTCTTGACCTATTGTCATCAATTCTTTGTTGCATCGTGCTAACATCAACAATAGGTCTGAACCATGATGCAGCGGATCTGACGGAAGAACTACAAAGGCGAGATCATCTATAATGCCCCTGAATCCATAAAATTGTGCCTTCTTCAGCCCACCGGATGCATGCAACCACTCAGTGGTGTCGATCTTAGGCTGTGAGGATGCTTCAATTTGGACACCACTCTTATCTCGAACACGTTGGTTATATGTTTCCTACATCACAAACAAATGTATATGATTAATATTTTTCCCAAACTATATAAAAACCAACAATTATTTTTCATATAAGTAAAAAATATATTTTATACATACCATCGTGTCTCAGGACTTGTTATCGATGTAATCACCTGTCCTTGATTGGCACTTGTGCTTCCTATTAAACACCTCAATAGGTGTGGCATCTCTGCCCAACTTTTGGGACTGCACATTACAATTTGTAAGGAAAAGTGGATATATATAAATACACATATACAAATACACTCGCGTGGACGTCCGTGTTAATGGACCCCCAACAGGTGAACACGCTAATCATCGCCTGACTGCTTATTCACCGATGCAGCGTTGGAGCGATGAGTCCACGTGTCTGATGCCTAGAAACTAACCAAAGCATCCTAGTGCTCAGTGGGGATCTTGTGGCCTCTTCCCCCGTTGTCCCCATTCCAACCATACCAGTTTGCTTTATCCTCGCCTCTCTGCTGCTTACACTTATCCTATAAATAATTCGTCCAGTCGGTGTGGCGAGCTACAACGATCCTATCATGAACAGACCTAACAGACTCAACCTCTTCGGGGGTCACAAAAGTGTGGTGCATCTAAGAAACAACCAAACTATGACTAGTTTTCAATTATTTTATATATAGTATAATCATAGAATATATTATAACAGTTAAACTAAAACAAATTAATTAAGAAAAAAGTAATACTAGAAAATTATGCCAAATATAGTTCTGTATGTTGGCAGTGTATTGATAGTAATTGTTCCATGGGCCATTCATGTACTTCCTCACTTGAGTCAAAATGTTTTTGGAGATATCTTCGCACCTATGGAATTTACTACATTCATGAACAAATAAGTACATTAAACGATATGTGACATATTTTAATGTAAATTAATGATATGAATAATAGACCGTGAACATGTATAAACATCTATTGCTCAATAAGATCAAAAAGTTTTTTTGAGCTAACAAAGGCTTCTTTCTGTTTGGTCCTCTGACCCAATGGGTGACTGGAGGGGCCTGAGAAGGCTCTGCCTCCACTCCTGCATAAAAGAATGTATAATCACATAGTAAATAATACATTATTTAAGAATTAATTTAAATTAACAAAATAATGCATAATTAATAATAACACGAAGGCGGATCCTACCCTCTTACGTAATAGCCTCTGGTGGCACAGTCAGGCTCGTGGGAGCTCGTCCACGACCTTTGTCCTCTACACCTCTAAGTGCTCGACCGCTGCCTCGTGGAATCCTGTTTTCCACGAAAAGTTAGAAATATGAATATATAACAATTCATACAATTTGTTTAAAAACTAGCTCACGCAAATGACAATAAAGAAATCATACAATGTATACAATTTATTAGTCATGCAACTCATATAAGCATCATTATCCATGAAAAAAAACTTATCTTACCATTAACTAATCAACATCCATATTAGTACTAGAGTCATCATCATCATCATCTTATTCTTCTTCTTCTTTTTCTTCTTCTTCTTTTGCTCCTTCTTTTTTTCCTCCTTTTTTTCCTCCTTCTTCTTTTCCTTCTTCTTCTCCTTCTCCTTCTCCTTCTACTTCTCTTTCTTCTTCTCCTTCTCTTTCTTCTTCTTCTTCTTCTTCTTCTTCTTCTTCTCCTTCTTCTCATTCTACTCATTTTTCTCATTCTTCTCACTCTTCTCATTCTTCTTCTTCTTCTTCTTCTTCTTCTTCTTCTTCTTCTTCTTCTTCATGTTCTTCACCTTCTTCTTCTTCTTCTTCTCCTCTTTCTCCTTCTTCTTCTCCTTCTTCTTCTCCTTTTTCTCCTTTTTCTCCTTCTTCTTCTCCTTCTTCTTCTCCTCCTTCTTTTTCTTTTGCTTCCTTTTCTTCTCCTTCTTCTCCTCTCTCTTCTCCTACATCTTCTCCTCCTTCATCTCTTCATTCTTCTCTTTCTTCTTCTTCTCATTTTCCTTCTCCTTCTTCTCCTACCTTTTCTCCTCCTTTTTTTTCCTCTTTTTTCTCTTTCTTCACCTTCTTCTTCTCCTTCTTCTTTTCCTTTTTCTTCTTCTTCTTCTTCTTCTTCTCCTACTTCTTCTCCTTCTTCTTCTTCTTCTTCTTTTTTTTTTCTTCTTCTTCTTCTTCTCCTTCTTATCCTCCTTTTCTTCTCTTTCTTTTTCTTCTCATTCTTCTTCTTCTTCTTATTCTTGTTCTTCTTCTTCTTCTCATTCTTCTTCTTCTTCTTCTTCTTCTTCTTCTTCTCCTTCTTCTTCTTCTCTTTTTCTTCTTCTTCTTCTCTTTCTTCTTCTTCTCTCTTTCTTCTTCTTCTTCTCTTTCTTCTTCTTCTCCTTCTTCTCCTTCTTCTTCTTCTTATTCTTCTTATTCTTATTCTTCTTTTTCTTTTTCTTCTTCTTCTTCTCTTTCTCCTTCTTCTCCTTCTTCTTCTCCTTCTTCTCCTTCTCTTTCTTCTTTTTCTCCTTCTTCTTCTTCTTCTTCTTCTTCTTCTTCTTCTTCTTCTTCTCCTTCTCCTTCTTCTTCTTCTCCTTCTCCTCCTCCTTCTTCTCTTCCTTCTTCTTCTCTTTTTTTTCCTCCTTCTTCCCCTCCTTCTTCTACTCCTTCTCCTTCTTCTTCTTTTTTTTCTCTTTTTTCTTCTCCTTATTATTATTATTATTCTTCTTCTTCTTCTTCTTCGTCTCCTCTTTCTTCTCCTTCTCCTTCTCCTTCTTATTCTTCTTCGTCTTCTTCTTCTTCTTTTTCTTCACCTTTTTCTCATTCTTCTTTTTCTCATTCTTTTTCTCATTCTTCTTCTCTTCCTCCTCCTCTTCCATCTTCTCCTCATCCCTCTTCTTCTTATCTTTCTTCTTATTCTCCTTCTTCTTTATCATCATCATCATTATCATCATCTTCTTCTTCTTCTTCTTCTTCTTATTCTTTTTGTTCTTCTTCTTCTTATTATTCTTCTTATTCTTCTTCTTCTTCTTATTTTTCTCATTTTTCTTCTCCTTCTCCTTCTTATCCTTCTCATTCCTCTTTCTTTTTCTCCTCTTTCTTTTTCTTCTCCTTCTTCTTATCCTTCTTCTTCTTCTTCTCCTTCTCCTTCTTTTCCTCCTTCTTCTCCTCTTCTTTCTTCTTCTTCTTCTCCTTCTTTTTCTCGTTCTTCTTCTCCTTCTTCTTCTCATCCTTCTCCTTCTTCTCCTTCTCCTTCTTCTTCTCAGTTCTTCTTCTCCACCTTCTTCTTCTCTTCCTTGTTCTTCTCCTTCTCATTCTTCTTCTTCTTCTTCTTCTTCTTCTTCTTCTTCTTCTTCTCATTCTCATTCTCCTTCTCCTTTTTCTCCTTCTTCTCCTTCTTGTTCTCTTTCTTGTTCTTCTTTTTCTTCTTCTTCTTCTCCTTCTCATTCTCATCCATCTTCTTCTTCTTTTTTTTCTTTTTTTTCTCCCCCTTTTCCTCCTCCTCCTTCTTATTCTTCTTCTTCTTCTTCTTCTCATTCTTCTCATTCTTCTCATTTTTCTTCTTCTTCTCTTTCTTCTCCTTCTTTTCCTTCTTCTCCTCCTTCTTCTTCGTCTTCTTCGTTGTTTGTGGGAGCATGTATATCGGATGGATTTACTTCTTCCATTATAGCACCAACATCATGAATGATACAATGGAAATTCGGCATTGGCCCTAGCCTTCGTTTTACATACTACCCATCAATCATTTCTTCTTTTTTTATTTGAAGGGTAAATGCAATAGTATACTTGTATTGCTTGTGAAACCAACAAGAATAGTTCATCTGTGTTATGCCTAGATTTATACTTAATATTTATAAGACCATGTCGATCTTTTTGAATTCCATTCTCCGAATCAAACCAATCACATTTAAACAATACAACACTGTTATTAATACCTATATATTGGAGTTCTATAACTTCTGTCAACATCCCGTAGAAGTCACATTCTTATTCATCGTAACAACTGTATTTCATACATACACCACAGTTCATTGTTTTCTTATGTCGTCCATGCTCCTTGGTGTGAAACTTGAATCCTTTGACATAATATCCAGGATAACACTTCACACAATTCATCGGGTCAGTGCCTATCCCTCGTATTTGCTAGTCAATTGTTTTATCCTTAGTGACTTATGATTAAAATATATTATTCAGTTATACTTATTATATAATAAATATATACTAATAATATTTATAATATATCATCTAGCGTGGCTTACAAGATCCCGAAGGCATTTTGTGAAGTTCTTCTCACGGAGCTTCTCAATTTGTTCGTTAGTTATGCCTCGATTTGCACTCCTCAAAGACTCATCATATTGTCTACAACAATGGTAATGAAGAATTAATTATTATCTAAGATATGTATATGTGGTGAGAGAATACATTAGATTTAAAAATGACAATAACACTCACTCCACATATGGTATAACTTCAACGCAATTAAGGAGAACATAGATCTCTGCAGCCTTTAGCTCTTTATCATCAAAGACTCTAATAGTCTCATGACCAAAAGCACGACCTGGATAACTGAAAATAGATAGGTGCTCTCCTTGATCAACATTTCCTCTGTCGTCATTTCAACCGACTCGATTCATTTTTGTCTGAACATTTGGTTGAAAATATTCAGCACCGAAATTTGAGATCTCTTGTATGATGTACGCCTTAACCATGGAACCTTCAACGTGAGCTTTATTTCGAGCCTTTTTCTTTTGGTTGTGCATACACCTATTTTTCATGCATACACAAATGTATTGAAATTGAATTCAATTATATGAAGTGAGAAGACTCTAACAATTGGAAAATTATTGGTATTACCTCTTAAACAGATACATCCATTGATATTGCACAATGCCACCGACTTTATCTTCATAAGCTAAGTGAATCAACAAATGCTTCATTGAATCGAAAAATGTCGGAGAGAAAATCTTCTGAAGCTTACATAGGATGATGGGAATATTTTTCTCAAGCAACTCCACATGCTCAACGCACAATTCGGTTGCTCATATGTCCTTGAATAAGTTACTTAGGTCTGTCAACGCATCCCATACAGGGTCAGGTAAAAAGTCACGAAACGCTAAAGAAATTAATCTTTCCATGTACACATGACAATAGTGACTCTTCATCCTATGTAACTTGCACTTATTCAGTTTAACACATCGTGCTAAATTTTAGGCATACCTGTCTGGGAACTTCAAATTTGAAACCTATTCACAAATCACCTTTATTTGGGACTTGTTTAATACGTATGTTGCTTTGGGTTTATATTTAGGTTTACAATTAACTTCAACCAACTCCAATTGAGGACGCCTACAAAACTATGCCATATCTAAACGAGTGTTAGCATTGTCTTTGGTTTTACCCTTGATATCCATAACAATGTTGTCAAACACATTTTTTTTAATATGCATAACATCCAGATAATTGCAAACAAGATTAGTTTACTAGTATGATAGCTCCCAGAAGATACTCCTCTTTGTCCAATTATGATCCTTCCCAAATCCATGTATTTCTTGTTTTCTACCATTAGAACCGATGATCTGTTTGAAAGACATCACTCTAGCTTTCACATCTACCCCCGATAACCATGGTGGAGACGGGCAAATCTCATATCTATTCTTTATGAAACCCTGCTTCTACCTTCTAAAAGCATGATCTTTTGGTAAGAACTGATAGTGACAGTCGAACCAAGAATTTTTATGACCATGTGGTAGTCGGAACGATTTTGTATGCTCCATGCAGTAAGGACAAGCCAGTAGACTATGAGTACTCCACTTAGAAAGCATATCATATGCAAGAAAGTCACTGATCATCCATAGAAGTGCAACCTTCATATTAAAATTTTGTTTCTTACCTACATCGTAAGTAGGAACTTCATCTGTCCACAACGTCTTCAACTCATCTATTAATGGACATAGACAAACATCCAGATTCTTACCAAGGTTGTTTGGACCAGGAATTACCAATGATAATAACATATTATGCTCTTTCATGCACATACCAGGAGATAAATTATGAAGAGTGACGAATACCAGCCAACAAGAGTACGAGGACGTTGAATGGCCAAACAGAGTAAAACTATTAGTTGAGAGTCCCAACCTAACATTACGTGGTTCATTGGCAAACTCGGGGTTAGTATTCAAAATGTTTCCACGTCATCCCATCTGCCAAGTGGATGACCATGTCTGGCTTACTACGTTTTCCCTCTTTGTGCCATCTCATGTGTCCGATAGTGTTTTTCGAGAAATAAAGTCTTTAAAGTCTAAGTGTCAACTGAAAGTAACGCAACACCTTGTGTGGTATGTCTTTTAGCTTCTTATTACCGCTCTGCCTAGGATTAAACCGAGGCTATCCACACATGTCACACACCTTCTTATCTTTGTCTTCCTTGTAATACAACATACAATCGTTTGGGCATGAATGTATCTTCTTATACCCAAGTCCTAACTCTTTCACTATCTTCTTGGACTTGTAAAAGTTTTCAAGAAACTTCTCACCTCATGAAACTCTTAATTGTTTTCAATAATCGATCGAAACAATTCTCAAACATTTCAAAATTAGATTTACAATTCAACAGTTATAAGATAGCTGATAACTTAGTGTGCTTCTCACAACCCTCCCACAAAGGCTCATCAGTATATCTCAACATGTCCTAAAACTTCGCAGCTCGAGAATTCAGATCCTCTTCAGCATCCTAGTTGAAGTCTGGGTTAGCAGTATCCATTACTATCTCCCCTATTCAATTCATTTCTCCGAAACATTCTTCGACATGGTGATCTGATTGGGGTGTCGATCGTTCACGTCTCAAATAACTCTCACCGTGAAAAATCCACCTCTTATAATTAGGAGTAAAACCTTTCCTATATAGGTGCAAGGTAATTGTTTCTTGGTTTAAAAACCTTAAATTTTGGTAAAGAAAACAAGGAGACCGAATAGTTCCATCGTTATACACAAACGATGGATTACCATATGAAAAGTTAAGAAAAACTGCCACCCCTTCTAAAAATTTCGTAGATAAGGCATGATTAACAACTCGACGATCCATCCAGCTATGGTCAGTTGCCATTGTTCTACTCACTAAAATAATAAAGAATATATTGTCAATAAACTATTTTAAATATATGGTATTCTTTCAATTATGCATATTATATTTTTACATACATATTAAAATATATGGACTAAAATAGCATGATACAATAGCAATCATATATTTTATTATCGTTTTTCTATCTTTAAAAAATGCTTCATTAAAGACATATTGTTTCTAATGATGCTAACTTATAATGACAATCTAACATAACAATCTAAGGCTAACTTAATTTTAAAAATAAAAAAAAAACTAATTAGTATCAAGTATTTCATTCAGTCGACTGAATGGTTTCATTCAATCGATTGAATGAATAAAGGAAACTTTTTATCCTTCATTCAGTTGCCTGAACCTTATTCAGTCGATTGAATAACATTATTCAGTCAACTAAATGTTAATGAAGGACAAAAAGTTTCCTTCCTTTATTCAGTCAACTGAATGAAACCATTCTGTCATTTTTGTCCTTCATTCAGTTGATTGAATGAAACTATTCAGTCGATTAGATTTCTTTAAACAGAATTTTCTATTTTCAAAAGGTTTTTCCAGTCAAAATAATTTTTCATCAAAAACATTTCAATAAAAATAAGCCATAATGAGAAAGCAAAATACTTGTTAGTAGAGATTTACATATCTTATCTACCTTAGAACCTATTCTAGGTCTTTGATCTTGATCTAATATCTCTCATGTAAATAATCTTTGTCACATATGTTTAAGTTGTGAAAATACTGAAATGACCATTTTATTTGAGAGGCTTTTAACTTGAGTCTCTCTTGTAGGGCCATAAAAGATCAATATGATTTTGAGAATTTGGCTAATTTGATAATGATTCTTAAACAAACAAATTGTGAGGAGTTTTAAGAATTATATATACTCCTATTAGACTTTCCCTTTTTTCATTGAAAGATTATTATAGTTTTTAGCTATATAATAGAGATAGTCATCTCTTTTTCTTTATCTACTCAATCATTGATGTAAGTAGAATTTGATCTCAAATTTCTGATGGGATGACAAGTTATTTTACTATCTAAACTAGTTAACACTCACTTTATCAAACTTTTTCATATGTAAACATCTATGAATAATTATTACCATAGTGGGATAGGACCAAACTCAGTAATTTGGATCGAGAGAGAAGAGGAGAAGAATTACTTCTCTAAATTCTCCTATTCTCAATTTGCTTTGCTTTACTCTTTTTTCAAAACTCTTAAACGAGTGAAAATTAAATGTTTAGATTTTTGAAAGATTTGAAGAGATAAATATACCCTTCAATATACTCACATATATGTAACACTTTGTTTTCTCTCATTCCATATAAAAAAAATTAACACTGTAAAAAAAACCTAGAAATATATACACAAATATATGCAAATAAATTCAAATAAAAATATTCAATAGATTAAAAAATGTAACTATAACTATAACTATATATATGTATATATATATATATATATATATATATATATATATATATATATATATATATAGAGGGAGAGAGAATATAGAGAATAGAGAGAAAAAGCTTTAAAAATGGTAAAGAGAGCCTCAATAGAGGTAGAGAGAGCCCAAAAATCGATGAAGTGGGGAAAATAGGAGAAAAAACCTAAAAATGGAGGTTGAAGATTGCAATAGAAGAATTATGAGAGAGAGAGAGAGAGAGAGAGCATGTTAGAGAGCAATGAGGTGAAAATTTCTTTAGGGTTTTAGAAATTGAGTCGTGCGGCGCTAGTAGAAGAAAGCAAGAGAAGAGAAGAAGTGGGGAAGAAAGATACCTGTATGAAATTTAAGTCAGACTTTCAATGAGGGATTAAATTCCCTCGGTAATACATTTTTATCCCTCGGTGAATGTAGTTTACTTAATTTAAAATTAATTTTATATTCATTCATCAACACCGAGTGATTAAATTCCCTTGATAATAATATATTTCTAATAAAAAAACCAAAAAATAATTTTAGAATATTTTATGAACTTAATACCAAGTGTAAAAATATTATCATCGAGGGAATTGTCCTTCGGTGATAATATTTCTCACTATCACTAAGGGACATGTATCCCTTGGTGATAGTCCCTCGGTGATTAATGATTTTCTTGTAGTAGTGCCTCAAAACTTGCATCCTCTTGATCATCAATAGATCTTTGGTACGCAACATTTCTCTCTTGCACCCTTGTACTTACCTAGAAGCACACAAAAATCAATTAAAACCCAAATTGAAAAATCAACTTAAAATTGTATTAATGCATAACTAGAAATTTATCTCTAAGTGTATCATCTTGCAACAATTTTACCATTCATGGAGGTCTGATTCTTTGTGAAAGATAACTAGCTATGCTTGAAAGATTCATTAACGGGTGTCTTTTAACAAAGCAGAGTCACTAGCACACTTGAATAAACTAAAATGCTAAATGAATTGCCCATACTCACGAACAAAAATGTAATCACTTTTGTAACAAAAAGAAAATATATCAATAACTCGTAATTTTCAATAAAATCACAAAGTTATCAGTAAATAAATAAATAAAACACAAAATATAGTCAATCTTTTCATATTTTAAACCATAAGCATAAAGATACTGTTGGGAAAACAATCCACCAAACAACAACATTTAAGTATCTAATATTTCAAGCGAAAAAGATCACAGATAAATATATATCACATCCAAGTAGTGCAAAATTAAATCAAAAGCCTATAAAGCACTACTTGGGAGATTTACGTGGAAAAACCCTCCAATGTAGAGAGAAAAAACCATAGGGCGACTAAACAACTTCACAGTACAACGTTTGTGTTTCAAGTTTATCCCCAAACTTGAGATCATAACAATTTGGAAACATCACAAATTTTACCTCTTTAGGAACTACATTGCAATAATCTCACCAATAACAAAACTTTGAAAACTACCAAATTCAGACATGGTGATGAACTTGCATACCCAAGTGGCTTGACTCTTTGTGATCAAAACACTATGAAAACTGTTAGGATTGTGGCTCAAATTTCACAAGGAAGACTTTTAATTGGCTTGGGAAAAGTGGTTTTCTATTTTTTAGTTACTTATTTTTGTAGGAGTAATAGTAGTTTCTTATTAGATTGTTGCTTGTACAAGTAGTAGTAGTAGTAGTAGTAGTAGTAGTAGTCTACTATGATGTTGTTCTTTTCCTAATAGTATTATTAAAATATCCTCTATATAAATGGGCTCCTAGAGAAGGTTTGAAGTACACTCATAATTCCAATATACATTATAAATCAGAGGGGCTTACTATAAAAGCTAGGATGAGAGCTTCGGGTGTATTGGGGTTTTGGGTTGTTAAGTAGAGAGAACAGTTACAACTAGAGCTAGGCTGAGAGCTTTAGGTATATTGGATCTTTTTGGTTGTGAAAGTTTAACAACCTAGTTCTTCTTAAAATTGTAATTGAAGATTAATAAATTAGTGGGTTTTTTGGTGGACGTAGATAAAGAGGTTGACAAACCACGTTAAATTGTTGTATTCTTGATATTTGTTTATTTTTCCTATTTAATTATTGTGATTGTATTTTTTTGCCTAAAATTTGATTAAGTGGATCTTATAGCTAAAATCCCAACAAGTGGCATCAGAGTTGTGGTTTCGATGGCAAAAATAAAAATAAAAAATAGACATAATTAATATTGAGAAATTCGATGAATTGAAGATGGAAGAAGGTATGATGAATATTAGCCTTTTCATTTCCATTATCATTAATTTGTTGAGTAGTATATTGATAGAGATGAAATACTTTCCATCAGAAGAAGATGACATAGTCACATGTTAATAGTAGGCAAGGAAGTTTGGATGGATTGGGAGGCTTTTGCGGTACCTCCAGAGAGAGATAAGTTAAATAAACTAAGTGTGTTCGAGGTTGAAGAATTGTTCGTGATTATATCAAAAGATGAGCCAAACAAAAGGAGGGAGTGGAACACTTTAAGGATGAAAGAAGAATGATCATGGTCCAAGTCTCTAGATTTTTCAACTAAGGAGTGCATCTACAATGAGGAAAATGAGCACACACAATTGTAAAGCCAGGCCATGATGAAGGACTTGGAGGAGTTAAGTAGAATGGAGGAGAGTGATAATAGAAAGGCTAATGAGGTTGATGAGATGTAAGTTCTTGATGGTTCAAAGGTAGTGATGAGAGATACCATGAACGAAGAGAGCTTGCATATGTTGAATAAAAGGATGGTTGCTTTGAAAGGTAAGCGGATGAGATGGGAAGACCAAAAGAAATAATCACCCTAACCAAAAAACAAAGTCAAATATGATGAGGTAGAGAATTTAAGCCAAGATAAAGATTTATTAGGATTTTGGCTCAAATCCCACAAGGAAGACTTCTAATTGGTTTGGAAAAAGTGGTTTCCTATTTTTAGTTGCTTGTTCGAGTAGAAGTAGTAGTAGTTTCCTATTAGATTGTTGCTTGTACAAGTAGTAGTAGTAGTCTACTATGATATTGTTGTTCTTTTGCTAATAGTATTAGGAAAATATCCTCTATATAAATGGGGTCCTAAAGAAGGTTTGAAGCACACTCATAATTCCAATATACATTCTAAATTAGTGGGGTTTACTACAAAAGCTAGGATAAGAGCTTTGGGTGTATTGGGTTTTTGGGTTGTCAAGTAGAGAGAGCATTTATGTACAACTAGAGCTAGGTTGAGAGCTTTAGGTATATTGGGGCTTTTGGGTTAGTGAGAGTTTAGGAATTTTGTTCTTCCTAAAGTTGTGATTGAAGATTAATAAAACAGTGGGTTTGTTAGTAGACATATGCAAAGATGTTCCTGAACCACGTTAAATTATTGTGTTTTTTTATTTGTTTGTTTTGCCTATTTAATTTTTGTGGTTGTGTTTTTTGCCTAAAATTTAAGTAAATAGATTTTAGAGGTAAAATCTCAACAGAAACACTTCTAGAGGAAACTCGAAACTTGTTGTGCTAAGAACTCATTTCTTTCTTTCTCTCTCTCAATGTTGAATTAAATCTGAAATCAAAGATCCAAATCATGTTAGTGTATTTTTTTTCTTTAATAAATCATTCTAGCTTAAAACCAACAGACAAGATACTTATAAAGATGAAATTGACACAGTTGAGCCATACGATCCTTCCTCCGGGCAAGATTCCTTTCCAGACTAACCTTGCTCTTGGCCAGCTTTCCCTCAACCTGGTTAGAGAGTGTTTCTTCTCTTACTTTTTCGGCCTTGGACTTTTGAATGGACTCCATGAGCATCCTCTTGTTCTTTAAAGACATTATCCTTTACTTTTATGTACATATCATGGTACAAATGCTCATCGATCCTCTTTGCTTCGTAGTACTTGCACAGCAAGAGCCTCAAAAACTTAAATTCTCCCCATCCACATAACCTTGGTAGGAAACCTTTCTCTCTTGTATCCTTGTGCTTACTTAGAAGGACACAGAATCACTTAAAACCCAAATAGAAAAAACAACTTAAAATCTTAATGAATAACCAAAAATTCATATCTCATTATATCATCTTGCGACATTTTGACTATTCACGATACCACTTTTGTAAATTAATAGCTCATAAGTTTAAAAAAAAACAATTTTATCAATATATAAATAAAACACATAATATAAAATGATCCTTTTGTATCTTGAACCATAAGCATAACTGCATAAGGATACCATATCCAAAGTTTCTTCCCTTAGCCTCTTAATCTTTGTTGCTTTGCTAATAACGAAACGATCCTCGATAAGTTTTTCTAAAGTTTTTCGTGTAATCAGAATAAAAAAGAACCCATATAATTTATTCAGGTGCCCTCAAACAGCATATTTTCTCCTAAAAATTATCTGTTGATATCGAAAATCTGCCATATGAGCTCACGGACTCTGCATACATAAAAGACATGTAAACTATAAGGTCCTTCGGAGGTTATACCTCTAAAAGAATAATAAAGCTGAAAAGTGATATAATTGTAAGAGTTATCTGTGTACCTTTGATAATGAGAGCCCCCTTATATAGTGTCATGGAGAAGAGTTCAATTAGAAAAGTGATTGATCACTAAGTTTTATGATAGGAATAAAATTTCCATAAATAATATTGAAGTTATCCATACGCTAGAGTATTTTATCCATAAGCATAATTTTTTTAAATAATAGTTTATTTATAAGCTGAAATGTTGTAGTAGTACTAGAACATCGGTGTCACCATTATGCCCTTGAAGGGTGCCAATGTCATTAAGCTATTGGACGGTGAATTTTCCCCTATATTAGATATCCCCCACTTCTTTGAGTGCAGTTATGCATCTGAGGAAGTTGTTTGTGAAATGCTTGATTTGGCGATGGTCTGTGCTTGGTATGTTATGCTTGATATGCGGTGGTCGAAGCTTGAGATGTTGTACTCGGTGTGTAGTGAACGAGTCTTAAGGTGCATGGCATGATGAAGCCAAGGTTTAATGCATCATGCTTAACGTGTTATGGTCGAGGCTTAAGGTGTTTGGTATAATGAAGCCAATGCTTAATGCGTCATGCTCAGTGTGTTACAACCGAGGCTTAAGGTGCTTGGCATGATGCTAAGGCTTAAGGCGTCATGCCCAGTGTGCCATGGCCAAGGCTTGGGGTGCTTGGTATGATGTAACCAAGGCTTAGTATGTCATACTCTGTGTTTGGCAGCCGAGGCTTGAAGTGTTTAGCATGAGGTAGCTAAGGCTTAAGGTGTCGTGCTCGACATATTGTAGCCGAGACTTGAGGTGCTTGGCATATGTAACAAAGGCTTGGTATGTCATGCTCGACGTTCCACTGTTGAGGCTTGAAGTGCTTGGCATAAGGTAGCTAAGGCTTGATGTATTATGCTTGGCATGCGGTAACCAAGGCTTGAGGTGTTTGGCATGATGTAGCTAAGGCTTGGTATGTTGTGCTCGGTGTTTGACGGTCGAGGCTTGATGTTCTTGGCATGAGATAACCAATGCTTAATGTGTTATGCTCGGTGTACAGTAGCCAAGGCTTACGGTGCTTCGCATGATGTAGTCAAGGCTTGATGTGTCATGTTCGGTGTGTGGTAGCCGAGGATTGAAGTGCTTAGCATGATGTAGTTAAGGCTTATTTAGGGTGATTTCTTTCTATGTCGTGCAATTCGGATCAAGTCTGACATTGTTTGGGTACTTGGGTACTTAAAAAGGAGAAAAATAAAGACTCAAACTTGTTCGAGCAGTGTGAGAGATAGTGCAGGTCCACCCTTTGAATTTCCCATGCTTGAGGAAGATTAATAGCTAGGTGCTACCTTCTCCAATGAGAATATAAACTCTGAGGAGGCTTAACAGCTCTGTGCTACACCCTCGGAAGGGAGAGTGATAAGTTTGTGGAACTCAATTTTGAGCTAAGTTCGTCGAAGCGAGGTAAGTAACAAATCCGAGTGATACGAACTTGAGTGGAGTGCCTCAAAGCAAGGTGTATAACGAGTTTGAGTGATACGGACTTAAGTGGAGTGCCTCAAAGAAATTTATTTAATGAGTATGAGTGATACAGACTTGAGTAGAATGCCTCGAAATGAAGTATGTAACGAGTCCGAGTGATACCAACTTGAGCGGAGTGCCTCGAAGCGAGGTATATAACAAGTTCGAGTGATACAGACTTGAATGTTATTGTGAACTCTTAAGAGTTTAAAAGATAAGTTTGAGGGACTCAACTTGGGGTGAACTTCTCAGAGTTGTGGAAACAGGTCCAAAGAGGATACTATGGATTGAACTCCTCTGAATCGTAGAGATAGGCCTGAGAAGGATGCTATAGATAGAACTCTTCGAAATCTTGGAGACAGGTCCGAGGAGGATACTATATATCGAACTCCTAAAAATCGTGGAGACAGGCCCGAAGAGGATGTACTGGATCGAACTCCTCGAAATCGTGGATATAGGTACTAGGAGGATACTATTGATTAAACTCCTTGGAATCATGGAGACAGGTCCAAGGAGAATGATATGGATCAAACTCCTCGAAGTTGATAAAGAAACTGGAACGATGTCGAAGTAGCTCGAGGCTACCTCTTCGAAGTCGATAGAGAATCTAGACCGAAATTGAAATAGCCCGAGGCTACTTCCTCGAAGTCAATAGAGAAACTAGATCGAAGTCGAAGTAGCTCGAGGTTACCTATTTGAAACTAATGGAGAAACTGATCTGAGGCCAAAGTAGCTCTAGGCTACCTCCTCAGAGTCGATGGAGAAACTGGACCAAGGTCGAAGTAGCTTAAGGCTACCTTCTTAGAGTTGATGGAGAAACTGAGTTGATGCCACAGTATCTAAGGGCTATCTCCTCAAATTTGATGGAAAAACTAGACTGAGTTTGAAGTACCTCGGGGATACCTCCTTATAGTTGATGAAAAAACTGAGTTAGGGCCAAAGTAACTTAGGACTACCTCCTCGTAGTTGATGAAGAAACTGAGCTAAGGATGAAGTAGCTTGGAGATACCTCCTCATAGCTAATAGGGAAATTGAGCTAAAACAGAAGTAGTTTGAGGCCATCTCTTCATAGTTAATAGAGAAACTGAGCTAAAGTTGAAGTAGCTCGAGGCTACCTCCTCATAGCTGATAAAGAAACTAAATTAAAGCCGAAGTAGCTCAAGGCTACCTCCTTAGAGTTGATGGAGAAACTAAGTTGAGACCGAAGTAGCTCGGAGTTACCCCCTTCAAAACTGATGAAGAAACTAAGCTAAGGCAGAAGTAGCTTAAGGATACATCCTCAGAGCTGATGGAGAAAGTAAGTTAAGGCCGAAGTAGCTTCGGACTAGCCCTTAAAACTGATGAAAAAACTGAGTTAAGGCCAAAATAGCTCAAGGCTATTTCTTCGGAGCTAATGGAGAAACTGAGCTGAGGCCGAAGTAGCTTAGAGCTACCTCTTCAGAGTTGATGGA
Organism: Bretschneidera sinensis; assembly: GCA_023935145.1. NCBI lineage: Eukaryota > Viridiplantae > Streptophyta > Magnoliopsida > Brassicales > Akaniaceae > Bretschneidera > Bretschneidera sinensis. Next base: position 68,414,855 of record CM043700.1, on the reverse strand, counting down.
AAAACTGAGCTGAGGCCAAAGTAGCTCAAGGCTACCTCCTCATAGTTGATAGAGAAATTGAGATAAGGCTGAAGTAGTTTGGGGCTACCTCTTCGTAGCTGATAGAGAAACTAAGCTGAGGCCAAAGTAGCTCGAGGCTACCTCCTCATAGCTGATGGAGAAACTGAGCTGAGGCCAAAGTAACTCGAGGCTACCTCCTCATAGTTGATGAAGAAACTGAGCTGAAGCTGAAGTAGCTCAGGGTTACCTCTTTAGAGTTGTCGAAGAAACTAAGCTGAGGTAGAAATAGCTCGGGGTTACATCCTCAGAGCTAGTGAAAAACCTGAGCTGAGACCAAAGTAGCTTGGACCACCTCCTCATAACTGATGGAGAAAATAAGTTGAGGTCGAAGCAGCTCAAGGACACCTCATCATAGCTGATGGAGAAACTGAGCTAAGGTCGAAGTAGCTTGGGGCTACCTCTTTAAAGTTGATTGAAAAACTGATTTGTGACCGAAGTAGCTCAAGGCTACCCCTCAGAGCTGATGGAGAAACTGAGCTAAGGTCAAAGTAACTCGGGGCTACCTCCTCATAGCTGATGGAAAAACTTAGCTAAGGCGAGGGAAACTGATGAGGTTAAGGAGAATGTTGACATAGTGGGGATGAGGAGTGGATTCTCTTCCCTCTTTCATTTATTTTTATTTTATGTATGCTAGGCTGATAGTGCCTTATTTTGTAAAAATTTCTAAGTAATGGAATGGGTATAGGCCCCTTGCATTTTGATGTTTTTGGTTTTCTTACTTCTGTGTTGTGAAGAGTTTAGAATTTTGATAATGTATGAAGAGATCAGAAGGAGGAAGAAGCTCGGGGCTCCCTCTTTGGCCTTTGCATAAGTAAATGCTCTAATGGAGGAAGGAGCTCGGGGCCCTTCCCTTAGTAAAGATGAGGCGTTCATGGACTCATGGCCTTGGGCTTGGTAAAGATAAGGTGTCTAGTGACTCAGGGCCTTGGGTTTGGTAAAGATAAAGCGTCCAGGGACTTAGGGTTTTGGGTTTGGTAAAGATAAAGGGTCCAGGGACTTGAGGCCCTGGGCTTGGTGAGAAAAAGGCTTCCAAAGACTTGGAGCCCTAGGCTCGAACTTATTGGAAAAAATGGTCGAGGTTGGTAGAGACTCGGGGCCATCTCTTTAGAATTTTCTTGACAGTTTTCTTTGGACTTTTGCTAATACTTTATACTTGGTGTTGTTTTGTAAATTTCAATGAAGTAATGAGCTCTCTTTGACTATTGGCTAGTTAGTTATGGGAGCCATGAGATTTTTTGGGCCATGGGCTAGCCCACTAGGCGTTGGGGGCCTAAGAGGCATGGTAGGATCATTTGGCATGGAGAAGTTCATTAGGAGTGGAAGGAGTCCATTAGCTGTGCAAGGAGTATCGAGGCTCTTGGCTTTTCCTTTTGTTAAATAATATCAAGGCTTAGGAGAGCTCTAGGATATTGCCTTAAACTTTTTGGCATAAAGGTCCTGAGATGAGGAATACCTCTAGGCTACATCCTCAGAGTTTCGGTGAAAAATGTATCGAGTAGAGGAATGACTCAAGATTTCCTCCTCGATGTTTTTTGCTGAAAATGTGACAAGAGTGAAAGATGCTCGAGGAGCTCTAATCGGGTTTTGCTGAAAAAGTATCGAGGGTGAGACCGAGATGAGACTGATGTGAGGCCGAGGATGAGGCTAAGTATGAGGCCCAAGATGAGGCTAAGAATGAGGCCCGAGGATTAGGCCAAGGTGAGGCTGAGGATGAGGCCAAGGATAAGGCCCGAGATGAGGCCCGAGATGCGGTCGAGGATGAGGCTCAAGAGGTGTCCAATGACTCGGGGCCTCGGGCTTCGTAAAGATAAAGCGTCCAGGGACTCAGGGTTCTAGGTTTGCTAAAGATAAGGGATCTAGGGATTCAAAGCCCTAGGCTTGGTGAGAAAAAGACGTCTAAGGACTCTGGGCCTTGGGCTCAAACTTCTTGGGAAAAATGGTCGAGGGTCGTAGAGACTTAGGGCCCTCTCTTTAGAATTTGCTCGATAGTATTCTTTGGACTTTTGCTAATGCTTTACACTTGGTCTGGTTTTAAAAATTTCAATGGAGTAATGAGATCTCTTTGACTATTGACTAGTTAGTTATTGGAGCCATGAGCTTTTTTGGGCCATGGGCTAGCCCACTAAGCATTGGAGCCCATTAGGCGTGGTAGGACCATTTAGCATGGGAGAAGTTCACTAGGAGTTGAAGGAGTCCACTAGTTGTGGAAGGAGTATTGAGGCTTACTAGAGCTCGAGGCTCTTAGTTTGGCCTTTCTGCTTTAAGAGTATCGAGACTTACCAAAGCTTAAGTCTCTTGGCTTTGCCTTTTGTTAAATGATATCAAGGCTTAAGAGAGCTCTGGGATATTGCCTTGGACTTTTTATCATAAAGGTCCTGAGATGAAGAATAGCTCTAGGCTCTGAGTTTCGGTGAAAAATTTATCGAGTAGAGGAATGACTCAAGGCTTCCTCCTCGATGTTTTTGTTGAAAATGTGCCAAGAGTGAAAGATGCTCGGGGAGCTCTAATTAGGTTTTGCTGAAAAAGTGCCGAGGGTGAGGCCAAGTGAGGTCGAGGATAAGGCTAAGTATGAGGCCCAAGATGAGGCTAAGGATGAGGTCTGAGGATGAGGCCAAGGTGAGGCCCTAGATGAGACCGAGGATGAGGCCCAAGATGAGGCCAAGGAGAAGCCCAAGATGTGTCCAAGTTGTTAAAATAGATAGTGAGATACTTTGTTAACATATAAGATTACTTTATATTTTATGACGATTAGGTTCATTAATAGTTATAGGTCAGATTGAGTTTGAGGGATAACAGAATGTACTAGAATATCTAAAAATATTACGGATGTAAGTACCACTCTTTCCTATCTGGGACCCATGCATTCGACTTATTACCTAAGGTCGTTCCCCTTAAAGAATGTGGATATGGCGAGGATGCGGATTATGATGAGTAGGCATGTGGAAGTGAGAGAAACCACTGACGTGTAGTATTGAGTGGGTTAAGCCTGAGGATTTGGAGGGCCAAGTGTAATCTTCTTGGAGGGGATATAGAGCAGACCGAGGCTAGAGATGGCTTGGTCCTACTCTTTTGATAGCTTAGTATAAATCAAGTCTGAGGTTTGAGATAGGTCGGCTCTATCTTCTCAGAACTAGAGACATGATAAAGACATAGGTCCAAGGTTTGAGATAGGTTGGGCCTATCTCCTCAAAATTGGAGAGCTTTGGTGCGTCAATGGCAGATGTCTTTGAATGCGTGTAATATCTATGTTCTTAAAATATGGGTAAAGAAGTAATTTGATAAATATGACATGAAATTAAAATAATATACACGTGAAGGATTTAGTATTGAATAAAATAATTCTTTGAAAAAAAAGGAACGTCTAGGTGAGTTGAAGGAAAAAGAAAAAAAAATAAAATAAATTTGTGGTGCCAGGTGTTGGTTGTCTAACATGCAATTTTGCATGTTAGACAACAAGCTAACAAGGTGGCATTGGCAATTAAGGTGCAGGCGGTGGGGGGAAGAGTGATATTTGATATAAAAATGATTTTTTATATCATTTTCTTCTTTTTACCAAATCCTATTTGGTTTTCTTCCTTCTTCAATATAAACTACTCTATTTCTTTAAACACTTAGGAACTGAAAGAAATGTTGAAAGAATAAAAATTTGAAGGGGTTTGCGGGAGAATTTTATAGAGAGTCACAGAAAGCTCTCAGAAAAACAAAAGGTAATAATGTGAATTTTATTTTTGAAATTTAGCGTACATAAAATTTCTCGCAATTCAATGTGGGAATTTTCAAATGGTGTGAATTATGAAGGAATTAAAGAATAAATTAGAAATTTTAAACATAAATATTATGTCAGGTCTTGACGATCATGAAAGAATTGAAGAATAAATTAGAAATTTTAAACATAAATATTATGTCAGGTGTTGACGATCAGCAATCGAGTGAAATTGCTTAGAAAAGCAGGAAAGGCAAAGAGGTGATCCACGAGTAGCTCTAAGTGCTACGTGGTGAGTTAGATTTACTTTAAGTAATTAGGATAAATATGAAATATATAGTGATAGTATTTGAATAAATCATTAACTTATGATTTGGTGATAGATGAAAGTTGGTTGATAGGTATGATAGGAATAGTGGATAACTAATTTAAAATATTTGAATACATGCTTGTTTCTATATTATTGTTCATATGCATATTTCATATCATTATTCATATGTATATGCATGAAATAAAAGATCTGGGAGGGCAGCCGGTCTAAATGAAAACTGTGACAGTCGGTATATGCTGGAAATAAAATAATCGGGAGGCAGCCAGTCTAAATGAGAATAAAAGAACAGGGAAGATAGCCGATCTAAATGAGAATAAAAGAACTGGGAAGGCAACTGGTTTAAGATAAAAACATGTCGACATGTGGGAAGACATTCCCAATAATAATAACATTTAAATTCATGCATGGCATTTGGTTAAATATCGATTGTTATTACTTGAGATGCTAAAGTACTGTTCATGATTTTAAATTTATTGATAGATGAATGAGTCACACAGAGAGACAATTATGTTGAGAAGAAATATGGAAATAAGAAATGATGAGAATTATATGAGTGATAGATTATATGTTGTGAATCTCATAACGAGGTAATTATGAGATAGAATTGATAATCTCAAGATGATGATTAATTATATGAGAAGAAGAGATTTATAAAGGATGGAGATTTGATATGAGTAGTGATAATAGAATGTTATTATCAAAATATATGAGATATAGATGAATGAATATTGGAAGATAAATTATACAAATTGAATACATCTAGTAAGTTTAATTCATTGAGCTTGTGAAGCTCACTCCTCATTGTACAATGATTTCAGGTAGCAGGTAGGACAAATAGTTTGGTGAGTTAAGATTCAGACGAAGTCATTATATGTAAGTCATGTGGTTCACATCCTCAGACTAGTGGAAAGAAAAAAAATATTTGTAAATATTCATGCATATTATGTTCTATAAAATGTTTAAGTTGAGATCTGAATGATTTATCTCCCCTATTAAGAGTTGAGGAGTAATGTAAATAATTGCACTAGCGATATTTTTATTATTGCATATATGTGTCATGCTGGGATTTTCAAAATGTGACAACACCGTCTCGGGGGTGGCCAACCCGGGATGGGTCATTACAATGCATCTCCGACTAAACTAGTTGATTGTGAATGAACATGATATTTTCTGGTTGTTTGAGCTCCGCTGGTTCGAGTTTGGGGCATGTTTGAGGCCCTTTGGTGAAAAAAATAACAGTTTTTTCTTTGACCGTTTGTAGGAAACTTCCTTGAGGAAATCGAATTTCAAAATTCTGAGACTGGTTTAGAAAAAAGAATGTTGAATAACCTTGGGAACCGAATTATCCAAGTCTGAAACTAAGCTTAAGTTTGGTGAATCAGCTAGTCAAATATGAGTCATAGTTCGTGAAGAAACACATCTGTCAAAGTCGAATCTTGAAATTCTAAACCCGGATTTGAAAAGGGCATGTCTCCAAACCTTAGGAATCAATGTTGTTGGACTTGAAACCGGGTTAAAAGAGCTAAATCGAATGGTCAAAGAGGTGAATCGGTTGGTCAAACCTAGCTAAACCGGCTGGTTTGAGTCAACTAACATGGAACTGAGGCGGTGTTGGCTTGGTGCCTAGATGGCGATAATGTGGCTCTTAGTCAACGCTTACGTGGCTTAGAAGGGATTTGAGTGCAATTTCTAAAAAGTTTAAGGAATGAAAAGTAATTTCTAGCAAGTTTATGGACTGGAATGTAATTTCCAAAAAGCTTAGGGTCTATAATGTAATTTCTAGAAAGCTTAGGATTTAGAATGTAATTTCCAAAACGTTTGGAGACTAAAATGTAATTCTAAGAAGTTTAGAGGCTAGAATGTAATTTCTAAAAAATTATTGGGGCATAATGTAATTTATGATATTTTAAGGACCATAATGTAATTTAACAAAAATACAAAATTACTTGGTCTGAGCTTGGTGATGTAGAGATGATGTCACCTGTTGATGCCATTTCCTGATGTCCGCATCTTTAACCTCCCAGCGTTGTTTCACGATTTTTTTTTTTTTTTGTAAAAATCTTGTTTCCGACGAACTTTAGATGGTGCACAGGGACTTTTATTAGATCTGACGAAATCTTGTGTTTTGTAGTTCTGGATTGGTGGCCCATCTTTATTGGCATCTTCAGAAGAAAAAAAAAATTGTTTTGTTGTTCCGATGAACGATGCTATCTGTTGATTTCGAAAATCTGCCAGATAAGCTCACGGACCCCTGCCCACATAAAAGACACGTAAATCAGTAATCTGAAAGAATAATAATGCTGAAAAGTGATATAATTGTAAGAATAATAACCATTCAAACTAAAAAGTTTTACCCAATGTGGATAATACAAGTCTCCAAATCATTTTTTTTTCCTTTTCTTTTTTCTATTGATGTTTCAAAAGCTGAAATGATGAACTAAGACAAATTTATGACATCTTAATAAAAAAAAAACTATTAACTAAATTATTTCAAAAAATGATAAAAATAACCCTACACAAAGACAAGAATTGTACATCATTTTAATTTCCTTTTTTCATTAAAAACTTTTTTAAAAAAAGAACTAGTACTAGAATTAGTCATGGAAATCTCGTTAACTTCATTGAGTTAAGCTAGAACTTCCATTTCCCGCACCCTTAACACATTCGCATTCGCTACCAACCACTACTGCAACTTTAGTGACACCATCCTCCCTCTCCCAGCTCTAGCTAGTCTAGAGACAGCACGCAACAGTGCCATCCCTGATGAACTGAGTGCATAACGAAACGTTGCGTTTCAGGCCAAGATTGATAAACAGTGCATTTTACGTGTTCCACCCAAAGTCAAGCAATTAGGCCCAAGTATGTTGTGGGTGGATTTTATTCAAGCCCATTGAGTAATTAGTTATTCATGGGCTCTTTGAGCACTAATTTTTTCATGGATCCTTATATGTAAGGGTGGCTCTGTGTCGTGCTGGCCCACGGCCCACACAAGGCTATCCCATCGTGCCCTCGTTTCACTCCTCCCTTTTTTCATGTCGTGCAATACTGTGCCAAATTTTTAAAAATGTAGGTCCGACACGGCCCAAAACCCGCATGGCTATTGGGTTGTGCCGTGCCGACCCATAGGTCTCATAGGTAGATATTGACTTTCTTGGTTGAAAATAGTAAAAGAAAACTTATAAATATTGAATTGAATGTTTATAATTGTATAGAAAAACAATCATTTTATTGATAAAGTTAAATATTACAAAAAACTTAGAAATTGAAAAAAAAAACAACAACATAAACAAATAATTTAAAATTACAAGTTTCAAATATCTTCCAAATAAATAACTTACAAAAATAACAACATATAAAATAAACAAATAAGTTAAAATAAAATGACTTACAAATGAGTGAAATATTAAAAACAACTTACAAATTTTAACAATTAGAAAGACAAAAATACTATTATTATTTTTTAGCTTTTCACCGTTTTTATTCTTGCGAGGAAGAAGTTACAAACTTTTCTTTATTTTTGACCTCTTCAATTGTCACTCGATCCATTATATTGATTTTTTTTAATATATTGCTTGTACGGGCATCTAGTCAATCATTTGTGCATACTAGCATTTGCAATGTTTTCAGTAATAGTATTGATCCCAATTCATCTAAAATTTTAGAACTTGCACTAAAAGCTTATGTCGATGTTATAATAGACACTAGAACAGTTAGTAGATCATGTGCCAATATGCTAAGAATAAGGTAATAATGTTTATTTTTCTTCCACCATCCTAAAATATCAAATTTATCACATCTAATTCTTCTTGACTTATCATTTTAGTGACATCAAATTATACGTAATTTTAAATTTCATTAGATATTATAAATTGTATCTCATACCGTACCGAAAAGAATATGTTTTATAATTGGGAATATTATAGAAACTCATCTCACATTTTAATGTTGTGATACTTACCTACCTATTGTTTGACAAATGACATTTACTTACTTTGATCGTGTTTAACTAGACAGAATGTTAAATTAGTGGACAAAAAAGATGGAAATACATAAATGCCCTCACATAAATAGTCTGATGGAAATAAACAAACTCATTTTCCTTAAATCTGAAAATGATTTTGTCTCTTCGTCTCTCTCCTCCTCCTGTCTATCTCCTCCTCCCGTCTCTCTCCTCAACTCTTTCATCATCCTCTCTCTTGTCTATTTATCTACTATTGCGCATACAGAATTGGTAACCTTATTTGTACAAAGTTAAGCGATTCATCAAAACTGACATTGCGACGTACAGCACCGCTAATAAATTCACACAAGCAAAGCATTTCCAGGTAGATAGGTTATTTCACAAACATTTTGCATTTACAATTTAGTTTCTTAATTCATTATTCAAATAGATAGGAGATATAACTAGGGTTTTTTTTGGGATTTCATTGTGTACAAAATTGTGCTTGTATTAGTTAGAGGTATTGAATGAAATGAATTTAGGAATGGATTTTTGTACGAATCAATCTATGTACGAAATTGTGTATGAATTTTATGTGCGAAATTGTGTGCGTATATAGTACGAAATTGTTAACAAAATTCCGACTACTGTAAGTTGAATTTGTTAACAAAATTGTCACTACTGTAACACGAATTTGTTAACGAAATTGTGAATCTATTATAACTCGAATTTGTTAACGAAATTGTGAATCTATTATAGCTCGAATTTGTTAACGAAATTGTGAAACTACAGTATGAATTTTTTATAGTTGCTCGCAAACATGGATTTGGGGTTATTCATTTCATAATAAAATGTTGAGTGTATGTATTTGTTTTGTTAGGTCCTCTAATGGATACACTTTTCAAAGTGCTTTTATACATCCGCGATGACCTCATTGAACCCATTGGGTGGATGTACGTAGATCAATATCGTTACAACTACCTTCACTTGTTGGATGATATCTACGATAATTTCGATTTACGCTCACCTAAGTTGGACATTAGAGCAGGTAATGGTAGGATAATTTTGGGTGATGAAGATGTTACAATTGTATTTAATGATGCTAAAGAGTATTGTGTTGTATCATTCTATGGGGGTGAGATCAGAAATAGTAATCCTTCAGCATCATACAACCCTAGTCCTATAAAGCGTGGTAAGGGGAAGGATTTAATTTAGATGAAAATGTTGAGGTTGTTGCATTAGATTATGTAAACCGAGGTTCAAACCCAAGAGGGGGGTGAACTGGGTTTTTAAAAACTTTTGCGAATTATTTGAAAGTTTATAAAAATAGTTAAATGCACAAAGCATACAAACTAGTAATGTGCTTTAAGTAAAAGAGTTTAAGAAAGAGAAAGTGCAAACTCAGTTTATAGTGGTTCGGCAATATCGGATTCCTTCCGACCCTACATCCACTCTCTTCAAGGAACCCCCTTGAAGTAATCCACTAAAACTTTTAATCGTACAACTTCACGGGTGTTGTACAAACCTTACAACCAATCCCTCCTCACGGAAGGTAATCCCTTCCTCACAAAAGCTTACAAAGAAGTGTTTAATTCTAAACACTCTATGAGTTATTATAACTCTTTCCTCTTTACAATAAATGAGATTTGTTGCAAAGTAAATGATAGAGAGATAACAATAAGTGCTTTTACAAATGAACAATATCTCTCTTTCAAGAATAAGCTTGAAGAATAGCTCAACGATAAATTTTTCAAAGCTATTGAGAATTAATGAGCAAACTTTGTGAATTGAATGTGTTCTCTTCTTTTTTAAATGCTCATTGAAGTGGGTTTATATAGCCTTGAATCGATATGGCCGTTAGACACTAACTTGGTAGGTTTGGTGCATTAAATGCTCAAGTCTCACGTCTCAAACGGTCATATTTTCGAATTACCAGTCGACTAAATCCTTATACCAATCGACTGAGTTAAGTGACAAACTTCACTTTTTAGGCTATGGGGGAGTACCAGTCGACTGGGAACTCTCTGTCCCAGTTGCCAGTCGACTGGGTTTTTGACACCAGTCGACTGAGGACCTTCTGTCCCATACCCGAGTCGATTGGTATATTGAGCCAGTCGACTGGGTTGCCCTTCAACCCAATTTTTCATGTTTTAAAACTGTTTTTGACTTAGCAACATTTGTATGGTTAGTTTTGTTAAAGTTTTTTGTAAAATGATCCACAGATCAACCTAAATATTTGAACATGAGAGATTTACAGTTGTTTTCAATACCTTAATGCCTATTCTATATCTTCTGTCTTGTCTTGGGGTCTGAAACTCGTTGAGTTCTTGCATCTTGTTTCTTTGCTTAGTGTTTTTACCGCTTAAACACTTCGATAAAACTGTTAATACAATTAGAGTAGTGTTTTTTCATTAGTAAAATCAAATATGGGTCAACAATCTCCTTTTTTTTATGATGACAAAACTAACGAGAGAAAAACAGTTTTAAAAACTAAGTGTTGGGTTTTTAAAGAAAATTGGACAAGGTTTCCTCTGTTTTTCGGAAAAAATCAACTTGTTAAGCAGTTTAAATGCAATTTATAATCAACCCAACCAATCAAAGTAAGACAAAGTTATATTCATCAATGTGTTCATAGCAATGCTCCCCCTAAATCTATGCTCTATTGTAAGTTTGCATTGATTTTTATCTTTTTCTCATTTTTCTTCCCAATTTTGACAATAGCAGAAAAATGGGTGTAAACTTAAAAAAATAAGCAAGATAAACACTATAGTTATGAAGATAATGCAAAAACAAACTTGTAGGTAAAAACTCTCCAGTGAAAATTATTAGGTTGCAAACTATGAAAGTTATTTTATAAGCTGATGAATTTTAAACACCTTTCAAAAGCACCCGCAAAGGATTATTATCAGATACCTGTGGGCCTAGAATGATGCACCATGGTTTTCATTTGATACCTTTCTCTATTACAATCCAACAGAATTTGATTGTCAAGCGTCACTAAGGCATGGTTAATTGAAAGCATTCAAGAGAATAATCAGAATATTGTTCAACAAAGATTGAAGAAAATAAGAAAATTCATAAAGTTAAGGGTGTGAGACATGGGGTATGTAGTCTTAAATCAATCTTAGGGTTAAAAAGGGTATGGTCAAAATTATAAAAAAGTATCAAGGTGCTTTCCTATGGAACTTACAGAAAAGTGCTCCTTTTTAAAAGAGAAAGTGGGTAGTTTTGTCATTAACTAGAGGAAAAGAAGTTTGTAATACTGTATATATTGCTCCATGTTGCCTTAAATTGTTTGTCTAGTGGGTGGACCCAAAATCATATGCGCAATCAATATGGTGGGCACTAAACTTTTCATGAAGGTTTCTCCAGCAACAGCCATTAGCAGCTTAATCAAGTTTATGAAACTGCAGAACTTAGTTTTGTTTGGTAATATTGCAGGTAATGGGAAAGATGGTATCAAAGATATTGAATTCCTGAAGTTTTATATCAAACTGGTGCTAATTAACTGAGAGCATCAACCATTTTTCTTTTAAAGTTCTTTTTGGTAGTTGAAAGGTCCCAAAATATTACTTTTTGTAATCACCAAGTCTTATGGTGATAATTGCTATGCACTGGTAAATTTTAGATTTGGGTTCCACACTGCGCTTGGCTAGGGAGATTCTGGAGAACATTATTGCAATTGAAGTGCTTTTAGAAAATAAAAAAGCCAATTGGGAGAATCGCCCATCATGAGATAAAGGGAAAAAAGTGACATACTCTGCCTAAACTATATAATCCCAAACCAAACAAATGAAAGCAGTTTACCCAAAATAATGAATAGGGTCAAAAGAAAAGCACAGAATTTAAACAGCAGGTAAATCTTTTATCACAATGGTACACTAATCATAAACCATAAACCAAGACTCCTTTGACGACTGATAAGGCAAGTCTGCAGAATCACTAGTCTATGGATTAATTTATAAGGAAAAAAATATCTCAAGTTAATTAAAAGAACAAAAAAGGGAAAACAGAGATAAAGGAAGTTTAATTTGATTATCATTCACCAATACATCTTTTATTATCCTTTCTTCAGCCCCAGCATGTCATTCTCATGAAGAGAACAAAGATAAAAGGAGTCGAGAGAATGAAGCATGGGATGCTTAATTAGGGGCCCTTAGTCTTGGGTTCGGTCAAGATTTAAGTGTCAACTATCAGTAAACTAATTAAAATCAATTGTATAAACCCTATTTTGTCAAAAAAGGCATCAGCATAAAGCAGTCACTATACTGTCTCGTGGACTAAGCATCTGATGACATGGCCTATTGTCTCAAAATCAACTGCTTCCACCCTCTTTATATGAATGCATATATTGTATGCCACATGACGATTCTGCGTGAGGAAAACTTATCAATCTCATCATTCGTTTAAGTAACTGTAAATATTACTTCAAAGTAAATTATGAAGTTGAAAGTTACGTAACAAGTAATCAAGTGACTTTGTTGCAGAAGGGGTGAATTTGAGCTAGGGTATAGAGGTTCACCTTGTAACAGAAGAATAACATGACTTTTAAGGAATTCTGCTTCAAACGTTTCATATCATAGTTAACAATGATTTTAACAGATGTACATACAATAATAGACCCTTCTTGCCTAAAACTTTCTAAGGCTTTGAAATCACCCCAAAAGTTAGTTATCCCACTGATTCCTGTACTTTATCCACCATGTGCACTTTGAAGCTGCATAATTTACAACAAGCAACACTGAATTATAGAAGAATCTACCATCTAGTCTTCACCCTGTAATCCTCCTAGCCTAAAATCGGCAAATGCCTTCTGATAACCAACATTTACCACAAACACACAATGAGAACAGAAGTAATTAAAAGCTCAAGCTTCATGTAAATAAGCTGTCTTTGGGCTCAATAGTCCAGAGTGTGAATAGCAAACCACAAAATGTCCTAACCGACATCTTCTGTAGAGTTCGATTACTATGGACTAACTTGAGTAATCAACATATTCACATAAAACCATCCTATGGCATCAACAGGAACCCAACATGACTAAAATAAGACTTGGCAAATAATTAATAGCTTCAGAATTCCCTCCATTTCATCCATGAACCCACTGATGTTGCATTGACTGCATCTGAAATGTAAGGTCCAAACTGAGATACATGAAGAGTTCCTCTAAGCAAACTTTGCTCCTGCAGCTTAGGCGCATGGGAAGAAATCCCACAGAAAGGAGCCATGAACACATTGCCATTTGTTGTATTGAAAACTGCAGCTGCTTCTTCATTTTGTGGCTTCCAATCAAATAGCTCTTCCTCTATGCCAGCCAATTTTGATTGCTGATGTGGCTGCATAACTGCAGTAGAATGATTCGGTGAGGGAGGTCTATTTTTGTCAGGTAAAGGCGATGAGTCAGGGACACTGACTGTCGTGATATCATGGATGCTGGATCTCCTCTTATCCTTCCCTCCTGTAAGCTGCCTGATGAAATACTTCTGAGCATGACTCGCCACTTGAGTTGGTGTCCTAGTGGTCACGAAATTGCGGGAGATATTTCTCCAGTCCCCCTTGCCATATTTCTTAAGACCCATAAGAAATTGCCTGCCGTTACATAGTCAAATACCAAATCATGAATTGCTGGGAAGTACCAAACTATTGAGAAGTTAGCAGATATATGAGAAAAAGACATCAATAGTAAAGCATTAATAAACCAAATATGCACAGTTCACCTACATATCAACTTGTTAGAATTCATACAATCTGAAGGATCTATCAGAAAACTTCTAGAATAAAAAATGATGTCTCTATCTTTTTCTTTTGTTGCATATCTCAACAATCCAATTCAACAAAGCTCTATATCCCAACTTCTTTCAGTAAACAAAAAACTCAAAATGGTCTATCATAATCAAATTACCTACTTTAACAATGGAACAAATTCGCACTCTGGATTCAATCATAGCAAATATATCATAGTATCATGTAAAAAAAAATACTTCGGCACCAAACACTTAATTTCCAATTATAACACAATGGACTTCTCAATTTCCAGAATAAAAGTAGGCAAAATAACACAATGTTCAAAAGAATGTAATTACCTGTGTTCTTCTTCAGTCCATGGCACTCCTTTCTTCCTTTCCTGATCAGAAGGCCGGGTGGCAGTACCCCTCTTCCCTCCAGTAGTATAATATTGTCTAAACCACCCATCAAATCCCTGATTACTATTAGCCCATTCTAATGTGAAAGAATCACTGTCATACCCAGGAATTGGGATCAGCCCTGCCTCTATGTCATTAATATCCTCTTCCAATTCCTTGTACTGTTTGATCACATCTCCTAAAGTCTTCCCTGGAATCATGGCTGCAACCTTAAACCAACGATCTGGTGTATCCTTATCATATAAGGCAAGAGCATTCTCAAACTTCTTGTTCTCTTCATGGGTCCATTTTGTACCCTTACTTTCTTGAAATAACCATTTTGAGTTCTGCAGATAAGATGCTGGAGAGAGAATTTCAATTCCTCTATTCATCATTCTAGTTATCGCTACTGTACTATACAATTTGAGCAAATAGCTAGCATGCCGAAGATGATTTACACAATTACAAAGAGATAGAGAGAGACAATTACTTTCTCTCTCTTTGAATGTTCAAAGAGAGAAACACAGGTAGGAAATGCAGAGAAGTGGGGGATTTTATAACCAAAGGAGCATCAAATCAGGATGCATTTCAATGGAATCTAACTAACTTTTTCCCCTTTCACATAAGCATAAATTTGAGGAATCTGGAAAAGGCCCAACTTTCCAAGACCCAAGGAAAATTCGAGAACCAATAGAAAAAGCAGATCTCAAAAACCCTAAACCTCAATATCGGATCCAAATTCACTCAAATTACAAAAATAAAAAGAGTTTTTAAGCAAACCCAGATCAAATTTATAGAAACAGAGCAGAACTATACAAAAAACTTTGAAGACTTTAAGCTCATAAAGTGAGATTCAAGACCTTCCCTGTACAGAAAATAGAAGGAAACTAAAACATGTAGAAAAAGCAAGACCCAACTGGGAAAAATAGAGAAGTTATCGAGAATTGAAGTGGTAAAAGCGGAGAAAATTAGCACCTTTGTTGCTTTTTTGTTCCTTTTAGAGTCGGAAGTAAAGCAAAAGCAAAGGAGAGAGTGAGTGAAACAAGTGAATAGAAATCTGCCAGCTCTTTCTACTGCTTGTAAAACAGAGAAAGAGAAAGAAAGGATTTATAAAACAGGTATTGAGAGTGAGAGAGATGAGAAATAGGTCAAAGGTGTTGAGTTGTGATTGGTAGATGTGGTGTTTTGTAGGCGCTACAGCTAAATAGTAGTAAAAGGAGAGGAAAGTTGCCTATAATTATATGGAAGAGAGATGCCCAATCAAACGAAGGAGACGAAATGAAAAAAGACCATATGCAATTGGCTCGTTTTGTTAAGGTTGGCGTATGAGTATTTTGGTAATTAAGTACTGGAAGACCCCAACCTAGGCAATGTTGTTGACACTTAATTGTAGCACGTGAGATGTTTGTCCATATAAGCAAATAATTGATAATTTCTTCATATATTTTTATTAATTAGATCATTTTATTGTGATTTTTTAAGTGTAATTTAAAATAAAAAAAATTATAAATTTTACTTTAAAATTTTAAGTTTTTTTAAGTTGAATTAAAAATATATACCAAACAATGCTTACATCAAGTTTAAAAATACATACAGGTTTTTTAAAATATATAGAGGTTATGTAATATTTCATTTTGCAAGATGATAGACTAGTTTAGTCACCATGTAATATATAGAAAATTCCAACTAAAATTATTCATTTTGTGAAGTAATTATTGGACTCATTGGTGAGAAATTTTATTTTTTTTTCAAATTTAACTAAAGAAAATAAAGTATCATCACAGAATTCACTATGATGATATTTTTTTTACTAAATAAAATTTTTTTTTTTTGTTGAATGTAAATAAGAAGACTACTTTCACGGGCTCATCATAGAATTTATTAGTTCATGCATGCACTAGGTTAAGCTCAAGAATTCACTACGTAGACACCCTTTTTTTTAAGGATTCCTTTCCATTGTCCATTGGTGCCTAGTGATCTTGGCCCTTATATTTGGTTAATCATATATGAATGTTTCATTGCTTTTACTCCTTTTCAATAAACAAAATCAAGTAATTAGAAAAATTTTAATCTCTTTTTAAGTTTTTTCTTTTGAACTGTAATCTCCGTTTAGTTAAACATACATCTTTGATTTATCGAAATGGTAAGAGGTCAAACATATTAATATTTTCTTGATTTTATTTTGAATTCTAAGACTAAAAATATTTAATCTTACTTTTCTTTCACTTATGAATACATGAACTGCTATTTATAAAGATATATTGCTTATAAATTCAAATTAAACTTTTTTATTGTTTATAATATAATCACCTATTTATGGTATAGGGAGTATTTGTTGACAAATGCTTATATGACACCCGTTAATCAGACTCACTTTTAATTATATTTTATCATTTTAAAAAACTTAAAATTTTCAAAATATCAATTTCTTAATAAATTTTGAAATGGTAGCTAATGTATTGGGATACTACTTAAATCTCATATCGAAGAAAAGTATTATTGTAAGCAATTTTTGTTCCACGTCCATGTCTCAAAAGAAAAACGGAAAAATCCTCTTTGAGAATAGAAAGTTTAGCTCTTCTTTTACGAAGATTTATAGGGATTTGACTAAGGATGAATCTCCTTAGTTATTGGGATCTATTACCTTTTTTTTAAGTAAAGAATTGTATAGAATTACTTTAAAATTTTTGTATTTAATTTTTTATTTTATTATTAAGATTACGTGATAATTAATTGGGTATCAAAATTTCAACATAATAATTGATTCAGATATTTGAATACTAAATCAGCATTAAGGGTGATCAGTGCATTAAACCTAATGGCCAATTACTGGAGTGGATCCAACAAACATTATTATTGAGTCCGCACAAAGCATTAATTTGACTTAAGCATGCTTTTAGGCCAGCTACAGATTTGTTGTGAGTGCATTCATTAATTTTAGTCAGCTCATATATAATTAATTTTAGTCAACTCATATTTAATCTCTAACCTCGATGCGAAATTGGATTAAGATATTTTTTTTCTATGTCAGTGATAAATCCGATCTCAGATTTTATGAATTCTCATCGTCAAAATTCAACAGTCATTAATTAGTATTATTTTATTTTTAAAGATAAATTGTACGATATGTTAAACTCTTTAAATTAATTGTAGCAATAGTTTAAAAATTATGATAGTGGACTTAATCCAGTTATTACAGCAAATCGAATTCAATCTTGATTATCATTATTATAATTAAAAACTAGTTCGAAAATTGTATGATATGAGTCTTACATGGAAAATAAGTTAAGTTTTTTTTAGAAGAAAAATAAATTAAGTTTGTCTTTAATTCAATTTGGACACTTTCCTTTCTTGGTCATAGCTAATGTTACCAAGCTTGACATTCGGAGCACATTTCATATACATAATCCCGCATAAAAATATATCCGATTTTTTAGTTTAGTGATTATTTTTATATCTTTAGATAAGAAACATAGTTTCAATCTCCTTCCCCGAATGAGAGACCGTAACAGTTACTATTTGATTTTGTAAAATATCACTCTTTCCTTAAAACAAGAAAATTAAACACAAATCAGTAAATATAAAAGTCAAATTTAGTCATGCTCAGATGGAGTCCTCACTATCAATACAACTTTTTATAAGTTTTTTTAAGAACTTGTATAGTTGTACAGTTGAATTAACCAACTCTTTGGTCCTTTGAAGTTTTTTTCATGAATCAGTTTGGGCATATAGTACTAATTTTATTTTTTGAAACCAAATTAAAGACGAATTATTCATGATCGACTTAAAGAATTCGTTAGAAAAATCCTTATAATATAACCATAATAAATATAAAAATTGGTCCTTTGAAGTTTATAGTTATTGTTCGTTTTTTTTTTATCTGTAATTATTTTTCGTTTCTTAATTGGATAGAAAGAAGTTTATACTAGTTAATTAAGGCCGTAGCCCAATACCAAGAGGCCCGAAAAACAGAGGACTCTTCTGGTTCAGGGATCAGTCATGTTTAAAGAGTACCTTACAGGCTTACCTAGACAGACAATTGTTTTAGGAGTAGCTTTTCTAAGGCAAAGTGAAAAATAATAGACTACTAACACAAACATGCCCTAAGCAAATGTTACTCAGCTGATAGGGCGCACTTAACATAGATATACGGCCATTACTATGCATGCTAAATGCCTTCTAAAAGTAACAAATTGGGATTTTAAGCTCCAAATCGCATGGAATCATATTGAGGGTTAGCTAATTTTTTTATTTGTTTAATGGCTGCACAACAAGGGTTGCCCTTCCCTATCTCATATTCCCCTAATTTTTAGTTAAAACGAGATTTGATCCTGGATTTTTGGTATAACTACTAAATGACTTTATCAGTTAATAACTTTTTAGCAACAAAAAAAAGTAGTTTCATCCTTATACCTAAAGTGGCATTACTATGAGTCTAATCAATGATTTAGATTGAGAAGGACCATAAGAAAGGAAAGGATTGAAACTGTTGATTTTAAGAGAGGAAGTGAGACAATACAAACAGGAGAATTGTATTGAATGGTGTGATTTACTTACAAGGGAGCTATCCTATTTATACAAGCCAATAGGAGAGGCAAAGCTATATACAACCAATGTAGGACTAAACTAACTAAGGCCATATAATACATTAACATCTCCCGTCAAACTTAAGGCGGTAAGTGAGAGGTGAACTTGAGTTTGGAAACTAGAGAGTGAAAGCGTCCGGGTGGATGAGCCTTAGTGAAAATGTCAGCTGTCTGATCGGCTGAACTGACGGATTGTAGACAAACTGTATTATGGAGAATGTGATGACGGATGAAGTGGCAATCCTTCTCGATGTGTTTTGTACGCTCTTGGAAGACATCATTGTGAGCAATCTAAATAGCACTCCTGTTGTCACAGTGTAGGATAGTGGCAGCAAGAGAAGAGATACCCATTTCAGCGAGTAGCCATCGAAGCCAGAGAAGTTCTTGAGTTGCATCAGCCATGACACGATATTCAGCTTCAGTATTGGAGTGAGCAACCACAGTTTGTTTCTTACTACGCCAGGAAATGAGAGAATTGCCCAAAAAGAAACAGTAACCAATGGTTGAACGTCTGTCGGTGGGGTCTCCGACCCAATCGGCATCAGAATAGGATTGTAAGACGGGGACAC
Source organism: Bretschneidera sinensis (assembly GCA_023935145.1). Classification (NCBI taxonomy): domain Eukaryota; kingdom Viridiplantae; phylum Streptophyta; class Magnoliopsida; order Brassicales; family Akaniaceae; genus Bretschneidera; species Bretschneidera sinensis. The sequence goes on along the minus strand of CM043700.1, from coordinate 68,395,544 downwards.
ACTGAGTTGAAAAATGAAGCCCATGAAATAAAGTACCACTGACATACCGAAGAATGCGAAGAACAGCCGAGTAATGGGTGGTTCAAGGAGCGGATAAGAACTGGCTGACTTGATGAACGACATAGGCAAAGTCAGGGCGAGTGACCGTAAGATATACAAGACTTCTAACCAGTTGGCGATATAGAGTGCCATCTTGAAGAAGTGAACCATCGAGTGGGGTAAGTCTGACATTCGGGTCGAGAGGAGTAGTGGCAGTGGTTGAGTCAGTGATCCCAGCCTTGGAAAGGAGATCCGAGGCATATTTGGCCTGAGAGAGAAAAAATCCATCAGCACTAGATGAGACTTCGAGGCCAAGAAAATAGGTGAGCACACCAAGATCTTTCATCTCGAATTGGCCACTGAGAAACTTTTTGAGTTCATAAATACCATGTTGAGCTTCTCCAGTAATAACCATATCATCCACGTATAGTAAAAGAAGGATAATACCGTTGGCAGTATGGCGGATAAACAGAGTCGAATCATGAGCACTCAGTGTGAACCCAAACTGATGAATGGTAGTGTTGAATTTGGCAAATCAGGCACGTGGAGCTTGTTTCAAACCATATAGGGCATGGCGAAGGCGACAAACTTTGTTTCGAGGGGCATCCAAGCTGAGAGGGTTATGAATATAGACTTCCTCACAAAGATCCCCATTGAGAAATGCATTTTTGACATCCATTTGAAACATAGTCTATCTTCGAATGGCAGCGACAACAAGGAGTGTACAGACAGATGTGAGTCTTTCCACTGGAGCAAATGTCTCTTCATAGTCAATGCCATGTTCCTGAGCAAATCCCTTGGCAACAAGTCAGGATTTATATCATTCAACAGAGCCATCAGAAAGTGTCTTGATCTTAAACACCCATTTGTACCCAATATGAGTTTTTCTATGGGCCAGATCAACAATATCCCAGGTATGAGTTTTAGCTAGGGCTTGAAGTTCTTCATCCATTGCTTTCTGTCAAAGAGGATTAGTACTAGCCTCCTTATAGGATTGAGGCTTATGTAGATGAAGTATAGTGGAAAAACAATGATAATCAGCAAGATGAGAAGGGCGATGAGTTACCCTGGTAGATCTGGAGGATGGCTCTCAGAGGGAGTCGGTGCAGATTCATTAGACATAGGAATATCCTCGGGCACGACCGATTGAGTCGGAGAGGTGAGGTTAGCTTATGGTTCTGGAGTTGGAGTTGGGTCTAGAGAGGTAGGATCAGCTGGTGATTCTGAGGTAAACTCAACAGTACCTGAAACTGGATTCTCAAGAAATAACTCAATCAATAGATGGATCAGTAAAGAATTTGAGTTAGTGATGGTTGATATGTCAAATGACCGTAAGGAAGAGAACATTTGATGTTCCCAAAATATTACATGACGAGAGATACGAAGTGTTTTAGAAATAAGATCCCAGCACCAATACCCCTTATGTTCAATACCATATCCAATGAAACAACACAGATGAGCCATTGGTTGTAATTTGTTGTGTTCATGTGGTTTGAGAAGAACAAAACAAGTGCAACCAAAGACTCTGAGGTTAGAGTAATCAGGAGGTTTACCGAAAAGGCACTCGAATGAAGACTGATTCTGGATTGTAGCGGAAGGGACACAGTTGATTGTGTACACTGCAATTAAGGCAGCATCACCCCAAAAACATTCAGGACATGATGGCGAAATGAGTAGAGCACGAACGGTGTCAAGAATATGTCAATGTTTGCGTTCGGCTCGTCCATTTTGTTGGGAGGTTCCAAGGCACGAGCGGTGGGGGAGCGTGCCATTTTTGTGAAGTAGGTTTAGAAAAGCACGGTCTTTATATTCCATTGCATTATCTGAACAAAAAATTTTGATATTCCGAGAGATTGAGTTTGAACCATAGAAGAAAAATCAGAATATATTTGAAAGAGTTTAGATATGCTTTTCATAAGAAACAACCAAGTATAACGAGAATAGTCATCCACAAATATAACAAATAGTAAGCAACACCCATTGATGCATGAGGAGAAGGCCCCCAAATGTCAGAATGTACTAAATTCAAAGGTGCAAGGGAAACAAACTGACTCTCATTAAAAGGTAAAGCTGATTGTTTTGCAAGTTGACAATGAATACAATGAAAAGACTCATGCCGAAATAAACTTAACTGACCACTAGAAATAAGAGGACGTAGAGGGCTAGATGAAATATGACCTAACCGAGAGTGCCACAATTCCACGGGTGAGAGTGCTGGGATGGATGCGGTTGATTGGTTTGGTGATGGTGAAGATGGGACTTGGAGGTGAGTGAGCTCAAAGAGGCATCCAACTTTACGGTCGGTTCTAAGGAGGTTTCCTATCTAAGGGTCTTGCACACGATAACCAGTAGAAGAAAAAAGCAAATCAAGTCCAAGATCACATAGTTATCCAATAGATATAAGGTTAAACGTAAGATTAAAAACCAAATATTTGTCAGGGAGAGACAAATGAGAACTGTTAACATGTCCAGTTTGGCTGACCAACATATATGATCAATTGGTAGTGTGAATTGTAGGTGTATGCTCATCACGGGTTTTAGAGGAAAATATAGAGGCATCAAAAGTCATGTGATTACAACAAGTAGAATCAAAATACCATCGGGATGTACCTGGTGTAGCTGATATGGCTATATTGTTACCAGTTTTATTTAGAGCCTCGGTAAGAATGGTGCAGAAACCACTCCAATAAGGTGGAGAGCTGGATGAAGTTGGTGTAGCATCAGTGGCTACAGTAGCAACATTCTTTAGCTTGGAATATAATCAATTGCGAGAGCCTCGAGAGTGATATTGGTTCTCATTTGACTGATTTCCATATGGAAGTTTAGGGCAGTCCGCAAGATAGTGACCTTGTAGACTTTACATAAGCGAGAATGACATTTAAGTAATTCATGCCCTTGTGAATGACAACACATGCAATATAAGAGCTTCTGGGATGGGTTTACCTTGGCAGCTGGTGTGGCAAGAGCAACGGGTGCTGCAAGGGCAATATCCGTATGAGATCCTTATAATATGGTAAGATGTGTTTTCTCACTGAGTAGATCAGAAATGACGTCGTTTAGGGGAGGTATCGCGTCTCGGTATAGGATTGAAGCTCGTACAGGTTCAAATTCCTCTCTCAAGCACATAAGGAAATGCATAATACGTGTATCAGTTAAGTACTTTCCATGAACATCAGTGTCTTTTTTGCATTCCCAAGTTGGCTCAGTGAGAGCTAACTGGTTCCACATGGCAGTCATCCGAGATAGAAAACTATTGACAGTTTGTCGAGGTTCTTGGCGCATGCTATAAAGGGTGGAAAGAAGACGATATTAATTTGAGATGTTTGCCCTGGTGTAGCGGTGTTGGAGAATATCCCAAGCTTCTTTAACTATATGGAGTGTACCAAATTGAAGTTTGATTTATGGGATAATAGTGGCACGAAATCATGTGAGAATCTGGTGATTTTTACTATCCCAGTCCTCTAGATGGTCAACATATTTGTCAGCATCTTCGTCGTCCTTCTTCTTGTCAGTGATATCTTCAGTCACGAAATGCCACAATTTTCGTTCACGGAGGAAACCAGACATTTCTTGAGCCCACACAACATAATTAGATTCATCCAGAACAGTAGTAATAACCCGGGGTAAGTCCGATTCAGCCATAGGTGCTAAAAGGAAGGTGAACCATTATAGAAACCACCAAAAAAAAATATAAAAGGAAGTATGTTCTGTGAGCCTCAAATCACAAAACAAACGCCGGAAGTAGAATCAAAATGTTGAAAAACCTTAAGAACCGGTCCAACTTTTCAGAAAACCGGTCGAAAAATGCCTGAACTAGTCAAAGAGAAGTACCTCCAAGAAACCAGTGATGTAGTGGTCAACTGATGATGTGGCAATCAACGGGTGATGTGGCGTTGATATGGCTTTTAGGGCTGACATGGCAGCAGTGTGTCTGAAACAGGAGAGGCAACAGAGATGAGGTCGATGGAGAATGAGAGTTCGACTATAATGATGACCCGACAAGTATGAAAATAATATACTAGAAGTTTTTTTGATGTGAAGGATCCACTAATAGTGGCAATCACATAGCATACTCAACTCTTAATATACCAAGAACCATTAAGGATCTGATACCATGTTGATTTTAAGAGAGGAAGTTAGACAATACAAAAAAGAGAATTGTATTGAATGGTGTGATTTACTTATAAGGGAGCTATCCTATTTATACAAGCCAATAGGAGAGGCAAAACTATACATAACCAATGTGGGACTAAACTAACTAAACCCATATAATACATTAACAGAAACATCTATTATTTTGGTAGCAAGATTCTTAAATTAAAGGAAAGGAAATTTGGGGAACAAGTACCCTCAATTCCTTCCAAACCTTTTTTTTTTCTTTTTTACTTCCCTAAAATTTTAAGAATTTTGAAAGGGAGTCCACTTCTTCTAAGATTTTTTTCTTCACTTTATTGAAAATTGCACTCTTATTTTTCTAATATTGGTTATTAGTGAGAGCAAAATAATAAAGAATATTGTATCATTTCTTTTCTTTATTTTTAAACATTTAAACAAGAGGATATTTACCCATCCACTTTCTCCCTTTCTTCTCCGTTCACATCTTTTGGTTACTTTCCCTCCAAACTGTTAAACATTCCTTATGTTTAAAAGAAATAATGGAAATATGATATTGATAGGTTTAGATTGCACAAATAAAAATATGATTTACAAATGATCAAATTACACCTCCATCATAATCAAATTAATTAATACCATCAACAAAAGAAAAAAAAAACTGATTTATGTTTCCTTTTTATAATTATTTGGTGGCTTATTTTTTAATGAAAATAAAAAAGAAAAACATTTTAAAAAAAAAAAGTTGATCGCGAGGCTGCAACACTACATGGAAAAGGGTTATTATTGATAGACTTTGTTAGTAATAGGTCCAAATCCCTCGGTGATGACACCCTCGGTGATACTCTCATCGCAAATAACTTTTTTCACCGAGGAACTAAAAATCCCTCAGTGAAAAGTTATCACTGATGGATATTACCAATAGAATTTCCATCAGTGATAATGTTTTAGAAAAATTAAATTTTTCCTTAGGTTTACGAAAATATATTAAAAAATTAATTAATACTGAGAGAATTTTCCTTCGGTAATAATAATTTTAAAAAAATAATTTTCCTTCAGTGATAATAAGTTTATGAAAAAGTAAATATTTAAAAAAAATTATTATTACCAAGGGAATGCTATCCCTCAATAATAATTATTTTCAAAAAATTATTGTTACCGAGGGAAAATTCCCTCGATAATAATGTTTTTTTATTTTTATTTTTTTCTGTTTAAACTTATTAGAAATGCATTTTAAAATAAAAATAAAAAAGATTCGAAAGTACAAATATTCTGTAAATTAATAAAATATTATTTAAAAATACAAATTAAAACTCATTCAACAATACAATTACATAAAATAAATATAACATTATCTCAAAATCAAATTATGGGTCAGCAAGGTCCGTTCCATTATCGTCCAAATGCTCAACATCAAAACAAATTACATGATCAAATATATATTCATTTTATATATAATAGTTAAAATATTCGTAAACCAAAACCGAAACTAGCTATCCGAAATGGATTCCGTTTGTTCCCACTAATCACATTCGACCAAATGGATGTGACGGTAACCCCGCCTCGTCTATTAAACAAGTATTTACCCTTAAAACCGCTAAGTTATTGATTTTTTGGCCTAAAAACCCACATAGTTGATAATCAGTAATCCGAATTGGATTCCGTTTGTTTCCATTAGTCACATTCGACCAAACAGATGTGATGGTAACCCCGTCTTATACATTAGACAAGTATTTTATACTTTTGCCATTAAAACTGCTAAGTTATGAATTTTTTTGGCCTAAAAACCCACACGATTAGTAACCGATGATCCGAAATGGATTATGTTTGTTCCCACTAGTCACATTCAACCAAATGGACATGACAGTAACCCTGTCTCATCTATTAGACCAATATTTTACACTTTTGCCTTTAAAACTGCTAAGTTATGAAATTTTTTTGGCTCGAAACCCCATACGATTGGTAACCCATGATTCGAAATGGATACCATTTATTCCCACTAGTGTCATCTAGTATACAAGTATTTTACACTTTTTCCTTTAAAATCGTTAAGTTATGAATTTTTTTGCCCGGAAACCCACACGGTTGGTAACCAGTGATCAGAAATGGATACTATTTGTTCATACTAGTTGCATTTGACTAAATGAACATGACAGTAACCCCACCCCCTCCATTAGACAAGTATTTTATACTTTTGCTTTTTACCCGAAAACCCATACAGTTGGTAACCAATGATCCAAAAAGGATCCCATTTTTTTCACTAATCACATTCAACCAAAAGAATGTGACAGTGACCCCGTATCATCCATTAGACAAGTATTTTACACTTTTCCCTTAAAACCGCCGAGTTATATTTTTTTGGCCCGAAAACCAACATGGTTGGTTACCGATGATCTAAAATGGATTCCGTTTGTTTCTACTAGTCACATTAAACCAAAAGAATATGATGGTAACCCCGCCTCATCCATTAGACAAGTATTTTACACTTTTGCTTTTAAAATCGCTAAGTTATGAATTTTTTGGCTCGAAAACCCACACGATTGATAACCAATGATCTGAAATGGATTCTGTTTGTTCCCACTTATCAAATTCGACCAAAAGGACGTGAAGATACCCTGCCTCGTCCATTAGACAAGTATTTTACACTTTTGCCCGTAAAAACTGAAAGAATAATTGATGTCCTAGAAGATTGGTCTAAATCCCAAAATGATCCACAATAAAGGGATATATTTGAGTCAAGAATGGAGTCCCTAGAATAATATTTTGATGAATATTTTTGTCAAGGATGAAATGTGCTTTAAGACAATATCCTTGGTTGCATATATAGGAATTTGTTATTTTGTATTCAATGTTCAACTTTGAACCACTGGCAGTGCTTAAATGTTCAGTAGTTTTTTCATAATACTTTGTGGGTATTAATCCTTCTTTGATGTAATTTTGGGCAGCACCAAAATCCACAAGTGATGTTGTATTAAGATGATATTCTTTATTTATAACAACAGAAACGCGGATATACCATTTATGTAGGTGTATCCTTTCTATTGAATGAATAAAACTATCTTTTGGATCAATGTTAATATTAATAAGATTTAAAGGACTAGAGGGTCTTTTTAACTCATTATTGTGATTTTGATCATCTATTTGTGTTTGTATTGATTCTCTTATATTGTCAATTTCTAGGTTGACAAGTTTTGCTTTAATTTGTATGTTGTCCTTTTATAGTTCTTTAATTTGGGTTTTAAATAGATTGACTTCCATTTGTAAGTCTTGAATTGTTGCAACCTTAGGTTTTTGAAATCCTACTTCAAACATCTTGCTAAGATTGTATGGTTTAGGTGTTCTTGATTTGTTTTCTTCTATGATTAATTCTTTTAATTTGATCAAGTACTCCTTCTTAGTTATAGGATCATCAATCTTATCGATGATATCAAGAAGAAATTTTTTTTGAGAGTTAATCATATTTTTGGATTTCAATAATACAATCCCTCATTGCATTCGCAAGGTGAATATGAAGAATAATCAGAATTGCTATCCTATTGAATGGTATAAATGAGTTCATCAAAATCTGAATGATTATCATCATTGTCAGACTGAGAATCATTTATCATTAATTTCCATAATTGTTTTTTTTAAAGAATTATCTATTTCTAAATCATCGATTTTTTGTTTTACTCTATAATTCTTTGTCTAATGTCCAAGTTTTCCACATTTGAAACATGCTTTAGAAGCAACTTGGGTCTTGTTTGATTTTTTTTGAAGGTTTTTCTTTTTTATTGGGATTTTGGCATAAAATATTTATTAAATCTTTTATGTTTAAAAAACTTTCTTTTCTTCTTATTTATAGAAGAAGGAGATCTGATAGTCTCATAACCATATTGACTATAGAATTATCTTAATTCTTTTCTACTTTGATGTAATTCAGATTTTATTTTGGATTTGAGTTTGAGGTTAGGGCATATAGTCAACCCTTCAATATTAATTTAATTTATTATATCTCCATAGGTAAGGATCCTATAAGGGACTGAACCATTGTTTAGATCTCTGATTCTTATCCTTACTTTTTCAGCAAATAAGCTTGATAATCCAGAAATGAATTTCTCTTTCTAGAAAGAATTATCAAAATCTTTTCATGTGAAAACCTTTGAGAGAAATACATCTTTGCACCATCTAAAATCTTGAAGTGTTGGACATGTAAGGTTTGATATAACTTCAGAAATTCTTTCCTGAAATCTTTCAGGATCTCCTACAAAATGTTTTGTTATGGTTAAGATCAGTGTTTGAATTGCAACTTCGCTGGTCATTGCTGTAGTAATGAGTTGACCAATAGTTTGATCAGTATAACTTTCATTGTAGTTATGAGTTGCATTAGTTATTGCTAATCTTTCTTGATTGGATAGGCAATTATCTCACCATCCCTTTAATGTACCAGTAAACCCTGTAATTAATAAGGAGACTATTTTCTTGTCGGTATTTTTTAGTTTTTGTTCTATAAGCAATAGCTACCATAGTCATTTCTTGGAGTACTTTTAAAATTTGTTGTTTGCTCTGCCCATCAATATTCCACTTAGTGATGAAACTATTGTCATATTTAGCTTGAGTATTGTTAGCCTTATCTTCGTATTGAAGGTCAAGAGGTGTTGGTCTAGGGTAATAATTCCTTGTTCTTGGAAGGGGAAGATTTTTACAATTTCTCCTAAATATTTTATTAATGTTGTTTGATTGATTATCATTTTCTTTAAATGAATCTTCTATCTTAGTTATAATGTCTTGGTCTATTATATTAATGTTTTCGGTAGAAGTTTCTCCATTTTCTTTGTTAACGACTAAGGTTTTTAGTTTATTATTTATTTGATGGAGAACATCATCATTATCATTACTAAATGTGATCATGTCTTTCCTATCAATATTTGTAGGGACATACAGGTTTTGACAGGATTGGTTTGGATGGAGAGTTAAAGGAGGTGATGTTTGGAACCAATGGTTCATCCTCTTAGAAATAATCTGCAACTATAAGCATTATATCATCATATGGATCTTCATACAAAAGGAATTCTACATTGCGCCTAGCTTTCGTTTTACACACTACCCACCAATCATTTCTTTCTTTCTTATTGGAAGGGTAAATGTAGTAGTACACTTGTATTGCTTGTAATGCCATAACAAATGGTTCATATGAGTTTAGCCTTGATTTATACTTACTATTTATAAGACCTTGCCGGTCTATTTGAAATCCATTCTCATAATCAAACCAATCACATTTGAGCAATACAACAATGTTATTAATCCCCATATATTGAAGCTCTGTAACTTCTGTCAACATCCCGTAGAAGTCACATTCATATTCATCGTAAGAATTACCTTTCACAAGCATACCACTATTCATTTTTTTTTATGTTGTCCAAACTCATGGGCGTGAAACTTGTATCCATTGACATAATATCCGAGATGCCACTTCACACGCTTTATTGGGCCAACTCTTATCCCTCGGATTCGATTGTCATTTATTTTATCTTTGGTGACCTATAATTAAAATATATAATTTAATTATACTTATTAAATATGAATACATTAATATATAATAATATATACTAACAATATTTATAATATATCATGTGGTAAGAGTTATAAGATCACAAATTCATTTTGCAAAGTTCTTTTCACGAAGCTTCCCAATTTGTTCTTTAGTTATGCCCAGGTGCTCACTCCTCAAAGACTCATCATATTGTCTTCAACAATGACGATGATGAATTAATTAGTGTATAATATATGCATATATGCTAAGAGAATACATTAGATTTAAAAATAAGTTAAGCACTCACTCCATATATGGCATAATTTCAAGGTAATTAAAGAGAACACATATCTCTATAGCCTTGAGATTATTGTCATCCAAGTTTTTAATGTTGGAATTTTGGGTTCAGATATGTTATAACATTGTACATGTAAACCCGTTATCTAATAAAGGACCCAATTAAGTGATATAATTTTTATGGGTCTCCAAAGTATCAAGGTTCTTTAGTATGGGCCACCTTATGTGTAGAAGCCCGATGTAGTATGGGTCTTTGTTAATGGGCCAAAGACCCAATGCACATGTGTGAGGTAGCTATTAGGATTATGGTCCCTAAGGCACAGAGATATAAATAGACATCAGGGGAGGGTGTTTAGTGTGTGTTAAAATTTTATTGAAACAGACAGTTCTTCTCCCTCCCCACTAACATTCAGTATATTGGTTCCCATACCAAAGGTGGTTCTCCCTGTAGTCTTAGAAGATAAACCCAAGGAAACTTGCTTGCAATGGATTCCAGTTCCTTTTTCTTACTCATCTTCTCAATATATATATATATGAATTCTTGATAAGTTTAACATGAGATCTTGTTTGTATTGTTGATGATTATGTGTATTAGTATCAAGATTAAAATCTAACAAGTGGTATTAGAGCCTTTCATGTTAAGTTGTTGAGATTCATGTGAAAATTGAGTTTCTTGAATTTTCTCCCATAAAGCATGTTTAGGAAAAAAATTGCTATAAATCCATGTCTGAGATTTAAATCTTGTTAAGTTGCTGGCGAGAAGCTTGATGAATGTCTAATTAAAAACCTTGCTGTTCTTCTGTTTTCTTAGGAATCAAAAGGGAATTTATTATCCATATTACCTTTTTTGTTTATTTTTGTGACTGCCAGTTAAATATATATTTGCTCCCTTTTTTAATTAATATACATTCTATGATGGTTTTAGAAAGAAAAAAAACCATCATTAAAAATTTTATGTTTGGGTATTGCTTGATTTTATTTTGTGTTGTACTCCTTTATGTAATTTAATTGGAGTTTGGCTGCTGTGAATAACAGTGACAGCTTAAAAAAAATGCACATATTCACGTTATACAGAAAAGAGGTTCTTTTTCTTTCTCTATTTTGATATCTTATTTGGAGAAAAATAAATGTGTATGAAAATTGAAAATGGGGCAGAATTGAGGTATAGCTTTGTAGTTTTGTCAACCAAGACATTGTTGATTGTATATTACATGCTTTCTTGTGTTAAGTTGCTGGATGGTTAATTGTATTTTACTAATCAGGACATTGTTAGGACATAGTTTTACTTGAAGTGGAATATATTTCATCATTCAGTGATGTCTATATAAGTGCTTGCTAAGAAAGTCAGAAAAACTGAAGTATTATGAATAAAAAAGTAAGAAAGTTGATTACAGTCAATGAAAAATCCAGTTTTGAAGAATCTAAAGATATTTGAAAAGGGAACAAGAATTATGTCTCCATGATACACTGTGAAACTTAAATCTTTAGATTTAAAGATTTTAAATTCCATGATTTATGAACTCCAGATTTCAGAATCTTGGAAAGAGAATGTAGCCTTAAAGCTGCTGTTTGTTTGATTGTCTTTTAGGAATCAGAATTTTAACAGTCTTGATTTGTGTATTCAGAATTTAAGGATTTTGTTCCGAATTTTATGTTTAATGTTTTTTGATGAATGAATTGAAGTATTATGTTGCCAAAGCAATCTCTAATATGTAAATTTATTTATTTTAAGACACGTAAACATGCTATTAATATGTGAAAATAATCGGCCCAAAGGACGGTTATTTTTTCATTGTTAATAGATTAAAATAGTTGTGAATATGTGACAAATAAAGGTTGTCATGCGAACGATGTGTCGGTCCAAAGAAAGGAACATTATTTGGCAGGTTGGGTTGTCAATATTCATGAACTATGTTTGAGATACCACTTACAAGTTGATATTTCTGTCCAAAGACTAAATATTAATGTTGTGCTAGGTATCTTGTTATGGGCCCACATGCATGTATATATGTATACAGTTTTGTTTTGATTCATATATACATGAGTTGTTATTAACAGTGAGCTTTTGTTCTAGTTTATAGCAACATCGATTTCTGCTAACATCAACAGCATTCCCGTGCTTAACGACACGAATTTCAAGAAGTGGAAAGATCATGTTATGATCGTGCTGGGGTGCATAGAATTAGACTATGCATTGAGGGTCGATCGCCTCGCACCTTTGACCAGCGATAGTACTGCTGAGCAAAAGGTTGTATATGAAAAGTGGGAGCGAACAAACCGTATGAGCCTAATGATTATGAGGCACTCGATTCTGGATACCATCAGGGGTTCTATTCCTGATGAAAATGATGTTGAGAAATTCCTCTCCCAAATAGCTAACCGATTCGCTGCAAACGAAAAGGTCGAGACAAGCACCATCTTGACTAAGCTTGTCTCAATGCGGTACAAAGGGAAGGGGAATATAAGAGAGTATATCATGGAGATGTCAAACCTTGTGACAAGACTAAAGACATTCAAATTGGAATTGCCAGAAGACATTCTGGTGCACTTAGTCTTGACCTCTCTTCCTACACAATTTAGTCCTTTCAAAATCAGTTACAATACTCAAAAAGAGAAATGGACTTTGAATGAGCTAATTGCTCAATGTGTACAAGAGGAAGAGAGACTTAATCATGAAAAGGTTGAAAGTGCTCACTTAGCATCAACTTATCAGGACCCCAGTTCCAACAAGAAAAGAAAGAGGAAAATTAAAGGAAAGGAAACTGCAGAGTCTGGAAATTCACACCACAAGGGACAACAGAAACAAGATAAAGGTATAACTTATTTCTTTTGCCACAAAGCTGGTCATGTGAAGAAAGACTGCACAAAATATGCCAAGTATGTGACCTGGCGTGAGAAGAAGGGTAAACTTCTAAACTTTGTTTGTTCAAAAGTTAATTTGGCCTTAGTACCTAAGAACACTTGGTGGATAGATACAGGTGCAATTACTCACATAAGTGTTTCTATGCAGGGGTGCATAAGGAGCCGAACGCCAACTGATGGTGAAAGATTCATCTATATAGGAAATGGCGAAAGAGCTCCTGTGGAGGCAATTTGTTTATTTAGATTACAATTAGAATCTGGTTGTAATTTGGATTTGGATGAGACTTTTTATGTACCGTCTTTTAGATGAAATTTGGTTTCTATTTCATTTTTGGACAAATTAGGTTTTTCTTGTTCATTTGGAAATAGAAAGTTTAGTTTATTTCAGAATTCAAATTTGTTTAGTACTGGTTCTTTAATTGATAATTTATATAAATTGGGTATGATTGCCACCAAAGAAAACGAATCCCTGCATACCAGTAATGTTGGTATTAAGTGTAGATTAACAAATGAGAATTCATTAATGTTATGGCACAAGCGTTTATGACATATTTCTAAACAAATGATTCAAAGACTTGTGTCAGAAGGAATTCTTGATCCCTTAGATTTGTCAGATTTTGAAGTCTGCATTGAGTGCATTAAGGGAAAACAAACAAATGTTAAAAATAAAGGTGCTAATAGGAGTAATAGTGTCTTAGAATTGATACATACGGATATTTGTGGTCCATTCCCTACAGCTTCTTAGAATGGACAAAAATATTTTATCACTTTCTTAGATGACTACTCCAGGTATGGCTATCTTTATTTAATTCACGAGAAGTCTCAATCTATAGCCGTGTTCAAGAATTTTAAAGCCGAAGTTGAAAATCAATTACGCAAGAAAATTAAGGCTGTTAAATCTGACCGTGGAGGAGAATACTACGGTAGATATGATGGATCAGGTGAACAATGTCCCGGACCCTTCGCCAAATTTTTGATGGAATATGGGATCATTCCTCAATACACCATGCCAGGGACTCCTAGTCAAAATTGTGTAGCTGAGAGACGAAACTGAACCTTAAAGGATATGGTAAGAAGTATGATTAATCATTCTTCTTTGCTAGAATTACTTTGGGGTGAAGTCATCAAGACTGCAGTTTACATCCTGAACAGAGTTCCAAGTAAAGCAGTAGCTAAAACCCCATACGAGTTATGGACAGACAAAAAGCCTAGCATTAGGCATTTTCATGTTTGGGGATGTCTAGCTGAGGCTCGGCCTTATAAGCCAAATGAGAAGAAGCTAGACTGAAGGACCATTAGCTGCTATTTTGTTGAATACTCTAAAAGATCAAGGGGTTTCAAATTTTATGATTCCTCTAATAGATCCTTTTTCAAAACAGGCAATGCCAAGTTCATTGAGGATGTTGAGTTAAATGGGAGAGACCAACTCAGGCAAGTCAATTTTGAGGAGGAATGTGTTTACATTCCTGTTGTTGCAACTGAAAATGTTCAGGTATCCATACCTGATGTTATTCAAAATGCAAATCCAGAGATCCAACGCATTGATGACGAACCTGAATTGTCACCCGCTCAAAATCAAGAACCACCTAAGGTTCATCAAGAGGTAGCTCAACAACCTCAAGTGGAAATGCCATTAAGGAGATCCACTAGAGAAAGGAGAAACACGATTTCAACTGATTATGTCGTGTATCTCCAAGAACATGAGTTTGATATAGGTCTGAAAGAGGATCCAACTTCTTTTAGTCAAGTCGCACAATGTCCTAATTCTGAAAAGTGGATTGAAGCCATAAAGGATGAGATGAAATCGATGGATGACAACGGTGTTTGGGACTTAGTAGAGTTGCCCAAAAGTGCGAAACCGATTGGTTGCATATGGATATTTAAAACCAAACGGGATTCGAAAGGAAACATTGAAAGGTATAAGGCCCACCTAGTCCCCAAAGATTTCACTCAAAAGGAAGGCATTGATTATAAAGAGACTTTTTTGCCGGTTTCGACGAAAGATTCCTTTAGAATCATTATGGCACTTGTAGCTCACTATGATTTGGAGCTACATCAAATGGACATTAAAACAACGTTTCTCAATGGAAACATTGAAGAAACAATAAACATGGTGCAACCGGAGAACTTTGAGTCCAAAGATTCAAAGCATCTTGTATGCAAGCTTAAGAAGTCCATTTATGGCTTAAAACAGACATCCCGGCAATGGTATCGGAAATTTGATCAGGTGATTACATCCTTTGGATTTAAGGAAAACACCGTTGATCACTGCATATATCTCAAGTTTAGTGGGACCAAATTTATTATCCTAGTGCTATATGTAGACGATATTTTACTAGCAAGCAATGATATAGGCCTATTGCATGAAACCAAGAGATTTCTATCAAGTAAAATTGAAATGAAAGATCTTGGTGATACATCCTTTGTTTTGGGTATACAGATCCATAGAGATCGTTCCAAAGGTATACTTGAACTATCACAGAAGGCTTATATTGATAAAGTGCTAAGTAGATTTGGCATGAGTGGTTGTGCACCAGGAAACACACCCGTGGCAAAGGTTGATAAGTTCAATTTGCACCAATGTCCGAAAAATGAACTTGAGAAGAATGAAATGGAGAAATGCCCCTATGCTTCAGCTGTTGGAAGTCTCATGTATGCACAAGTATGTATGCAACCGGACATTACGTACATTGTTGGAATGCTAGGCAAATATTTGAGTAACCCGGGCGTGGATCATTGGAAAGCAGCTAAACGGGTTATGAGATATCTACAGAGCACGAAGGATTATATGCTCAGATATCAGAGATCAGATCTTTTGGAGATCGTTGGGTATTCAGACTCCGATTTTGTTGGGTGTCTCGATAGCAGGAGATCCACTTTTAGCTATGTCTTTATGTTAGCTGGAGGAGCTATATCATGGAAGAGTGTGAAACAGTCACTCGTAGCTACTTCCACCATGGAGGCAGAGTTCATAGCTTACCATGAGGCATCAAATCAGGGAATATGACTGCAAAATTTTATCACTGGGCTACGCATGGTTGATGGTATTGATAGACCATTAACGATTTATTATGATAATAAGGCTGTTGAGTTGTATTCCAAGAACAACCGAAGCTCGTCGAGGTCAAAGCATATTGACATCAAGTTTCTGGTTGTCAAAGAGAGAGTTCAGAATTCTCAAGTGTCGAGCATATCAGTACAAACTCTATGATTGCGGATCCGCTTACTAAGGGTTTGCCACCCATAGAGTGTTTCATGAGCATGTTGCTCACATGGGTGTTGTTCTTTTGGACCATATGCCCGTATAGTGGGAGTTTGTATTTGGCCTTTTACTTTTGCTTAATTGACATGGTTATGTTGATTACTCTATGATAACTTTCATTGCAGTTTTGCATTTAATGTTTGAAAGTATTTCATATGATTCTTTTGAGTCATATGGAGGACCAGTTGGAAATTGACATGTTTAAGATCACGTTTCATGTAATTTTCATGCTACACATCAATAGTAGATCTATGTCGTTAATTGTGTTAGTGTTGTGATCATTGATGGGTCTTGTTACGATAAATGTGATAAAGGCCGCTTTGATCCTACATTGATATGGTTAATGGACCAGATTGTTGTTGGATATTTTGGTTTAGATAGCACAAATGAGCTCAATTAAGGTTATCTTCATGTACAATATAAAGGATAACATATGTAACCCAAGTGGGAGATTGTTGGAATTTTGGGTTAAGATATGTTATAACATTGTACATGTAGACCTGTTATCTAATAAAGGACCCAATTAAGTGATATAATTTTTATGGTTCTCCAAAGTATCAAGGTTCTTTAGTATGGGCCACCTTATGTGTAGAAGTCCGATGTGGTATGGGTCTTTGTTAATGGGCCAAAGACCCAATGCACATGTGTGAGGTAACTATTAGGGTTATGGTCCCTAAGGCACAGGGATATAAATAGACATCAGGGGAGGGTGTTTAGTGTGTGTTAAAATTTTATTGAAACAAATAGTTCTTCTCCCTCCCCACTAACATTCAGTTTATTGGTTCCCATACCAAAGGTGGCTCTCCCTGTAGTCTTAGAAGATAAACCCAAGGAAACTTGCTTGCAATGGATTCTGGTTCGTTTTTCTAATTCATCTTCTCAATATATATATATATATATATATATATATATATATGAATTCTTGATAAGTTTAACATGAGATCTTGGCTGTATTGTTGATGATTATGTATATTAGTATCAAGATTAAAATCTAACATTTAATAGTCTCATGACCAAAAGGAATACCTGGATAACAGAAAATAGATAGCTGCTCTCCTTGATTCACATTTCTCCCGTCGTTGTTGCGACCGACTCAATTCATTTTTTACTCAACAATTTGTTCAAAATATTCAGAACAAAAATTGGAGATCTCTTGTATAATGTACGCATCAACCATGGAGCCTTCAACGCGCGCTTTATTTCGAGATTTTTTCTTTAGGTTGTGCATACACCTATTTTGCATACATATACAAATGTATTATAAAGCAAGATTGACATGAAGTGAGGAAACACTAACATTTATCTAAGATTATGGATATTACCTCTTAAACGAATACATCCATCGATATTGCACGGGGTCACCGACTTTAGCTTCGTAAGCTAAGTGAATCATTAAATGCTCCATTGAATCGAAGAGACTGAGGCAAATATCTTCTCAAGCTTGCATAAGATGATGGCAATGTTCTTTTCAAGCAACTTCATATGCTCAACAAATAGTTCAGTTGTGCATATATCCCTAAATAAGTTACTTAGGTCTATCAAAGCATCCTACACAGGGTCAGATAAAAAGTTGAAAAACGCTAGGGGAATTAATCTTTCCATAAACATGTGACAGTCGTGACTCTTCATCCCGTAGAAATTGCACTCGTTCAGTTTAACACTATGTGCTAAATTTGAGGCATACCTATATGAGAACTTCAAATTTGAAATCCATTCGTAAACCATCTTTATCTAAGACTTATTTAACGTGTAGGTTGCTTTAGGTTTAAATTTAGGTTTACCATTTACTTCAACCAACTCCAACTAAGTACACCTAAAAAAATTTGCCATATCTAAATGAGTGTTAGCATTGTCTTTCGTTTTACCCTTGATATCCATAACAGTGTTGAAGATATTGTCAAACACATTTTTCTCAATATACATAATGTTCAAATTGTGGAAAATAAGATTAGTTGACCAGTATGACACTTCCCAAAAGATACTTCTCTTTGTCCAATTATGTTCTTTCCCAAATCTAGTGATTTATTGTTTTCTACCATTGGTACTGAATGTGATATGTTCAAAAGAAATCACTATAGCTTTCACATCTACCCCCGAAAACTGTGGTGGCGGCGTGCCACTCTCAGATCTATTCTTATGAAACTATGCTTCTACCTTCTGAAAGCATGATTTTCTGGTAAGAACTGACGGTGACAGTTAAACCAACAATTTTTATGACCATGTGGTAGACAAAATGATTTTGTAAGCTCCATACAGTAAGGACAAACCAGTAGACCGTGAATGCTCCACCCATAAAGCATACTATATGCATGGAATTTACTGATCGTTCATAAAAGTGCATCATTCATATTAAAATTGTGTTTCTTGGCTGTGTCGTAAGTAAGAACCCCATTTATCCAAAACACATTAAACTCGTCTATCAATAGATGTAGATAGACATCTAAATCCTTACCAGGGTTGTTTGGGCCGAGAATTACCAATGCTATGAATATATTATGCTCTTTCATGCATATACCAGGAGGTAAATTATAAGGAGTGACAAATACCGACCAACAAGAGTAAGGGCATGTTGAATGACCAAACGGAGTGAACCCGTCAATTGAGAGTCACAACCTGACATTGTGTGGTTCGTAAGCAAACTCAGGGTGAGTATCACCAAAGTGTTTCCACGCCAGTCCATCTGCCGGGGGGTGACCATATCTGGTTTACTATATTTACCCTTCTTGTGCCATCTCATGTGTCCGACAATGCTTTTCGACAAATAAAGCTTTTGAAGTCTTGGTGTAAGTGGAAGGTAACGCAACACCTTATGTGGTATGTCTTTCTACTTCTTATTATCACTTTATCTAGGTTTAAACCGAGGATTTCCACATACGTTACACACTTTCTTGACTTTATCTTCCATTTAATACAACAGACATTCATTTTGGCATGAATGTATCTTCTCATACCCAAGTCCTAACTCATTCATCATCTTCTTGGACTTGTAAAAGTTTTCAAG
This sequence comes from Bretschneidera sinensis, assembly GCA_023935145.1. NCBI lineage: Eukaryota > Viridiplantae > Streptophyta > Magnoliopsida > Brassicales > Akaniaceae > Bretschneidera > Bretschneidera sinensis. The sequence continues at coordinate 68,376,458 of CM043700.1, read as the reverse complement.
CAACTTCTTATCCTCCGGCAACATACTCTTAATTATTGTCAATAATCGATCGAAACAATGCTCAGACATGTCAAAATCAGATTTACAATTCAACTATTATGAGACCACCGATAACTTAGTGTGCTTCTTATAATCCTCCCACAACAACTCATCGGCATCTCTCAATAGGTCATAGAACTTCGTAGCATGAGGATTTAGATACTGTTTGGCATCTCAGTTAAACTCAAGGCCAACAAAATCCATTTTCATCTCCCTTATCTGATTCGTTTCTTGGAAACCTTCCTCCACATGATCATTTGATTGTGTCGACCGTTCGCGTCTCAAATAACTCTCACTATGAAAAATCCACCTCTTATAATTAGGAGTAAAACTTTTTCCATATTGGTTCATGGTAATCGTATCTCAATTTAAAAACTTAAAATTTTGGCATAGATAACAAGGACACGGAGTAGTTCCATCATATACGAACGATGGTTTCCATATGCAAAGTCAAGAAAAATCTCAAAACTTTCCATAAATTCCATTAATACTGTATGATTTACAACTCGACAGCCAATCCAATTACGGTCAGCTAACATTATTCCAAATACTAAAATAATAAAGGAGCTCTTGTTAATAAATTTTTTTAATACATATGTTCCTTCAATTATGCATATTATTTTTTAAATTTTTTATACATAAAAAAGATATAGAGCAAAAAAGCATGATACAATCCCAAACATATATTTTGTTATCACTTCTTTATCTTCCAAAAATGTTTCATTAAATATATATATTTTCTAATGATACTAACTTAAAATGAAACAAGTATAGATTTAACATAAAGTTATCACAAAACCAATGGGCCACCATAGAAAAGTTTGGATTTACATACTTGAAACAATGAATAGAAATAGTGATGAAGTAAGATTGAAACGAGATCATTAATAACATGCAAGATAAAAAATAATAAAGAATTAGTAAATAATAAAACGATTCCTTATACATCATGCATGTTGATGCATGGCTTCTAACAATCTCATCCAATTCACTAATTAGTAAAGGGTACCCATTCAAGAATACGTGATCGATTTTGCAATTTGTAGTTCCTAACTTGTTTTGTTACGACTCGATTTTTGGCAGAATTTCTCCTTCGTTCTCAAAGTACACGACTTAAATTCAGAGTTGTATCCTGAGGAAGATAAGCCCAAATTTAGTGCGTACCCAAAGAACAATGAGAGATGCTACCAAAATCTAGTCAAAACAAAACAAGTTAGGAACTACAAATTGAAAAATCCATCATGTATTCCTGAACCGTCCACTCTAGACAATCCAATGATTATTTGAACACAAACACTCTCATTGCAAACATATTATTTGTTAAGAAACGAGAGTATTTGGGTCACTCAATAATCATTGGATGAACATCCTAAGGTAAGATGTAATGCATGATATATAAACAAATAAAGAAATCATAAAACCTAGAAATAAATACAAAATACATATGACAAGTAAAAAAATAAAAAAATGTTAAAATTAATGAAAATTCTATGAAAAATTCGATAGAGCCTCGTCTGTTTTTTGGACTTCCGCAAAAATTTTCAAATGCCAAAATATCATGTCAAATCAAATAAACACCCAACCAATCCATACATGATTGACTTAAAAAAAATTTCCTATATTTACTACTAAATTAGATACAATCCATACACTAGCATCTTAGAATGATTAAAATTTTAAACTAACATAGCAAAATTTAGGTGCTATCTTAAATTTGTTAATATTTTTTCTTACAAAACAATGCTTAAATTTAAACTAATATAGCAAAATTTAGATGATACCTTAAATTGTGATTAATTTTTTTTCCTACAAAGTAGTACTTAAATTTAGGTGGTAAATTAAATTTCAATTTTTTTTCCTAAAAAATAATTCTTAAATTTTAACTAACATAGCAAAATATAGAGCTAACATAATTTTTTTAATTATTTTTCTATATAAAATAATGCTTAAATTTAAACTAACATAACAAAATTTAGGCACTATCTTAAATTTCTAATTATTTTTTTCTACAAAATAGTTTTTAAATTTAAACTAACATAGCAAAATGTAGGGCTAACCTTTTTTTAATATAAAAAAATCTCTATACAAAATAATTTGTAAATTTAAACTAACATAACAATCTAGGGATAACATAATTTTTAAATTGTTTTCCTATACAGAGTAATAACTAAATTTAGACCAACTTAACACATTTCAATTATTTTTCCATAAAAAAATTCTTTAATTTAAACTAACAGAAAACCTAAGCTTTCACATGTATAACAAAATTAAAAAATTAAAAACATAAATAAATTAAATAAACATAAATAACAAAATGGATGAGAGAGAGAGGGAATTTATAAATGGCTGGGTAGAGAGAGAGACGCGAAACGGATGGAGAGAGAAAAAAGGGAAGAAGGAGAAAATAGAAATATAAGAGAAATGAGGGAAGAAATGGTTACAAAAAGATGAGAAAGAGAGAGAGAGAGAGAGAGAGAGAGAGAGAAGGAAAATGGAATTTGAGGCTACAACTGTCGCAAGGCGCCCCAAGCGAAGAAAAGAGAAATGAAGGAGGAAGAAGGCTTAGTCATGTTTTAGGGTTAAATCTCATCGAGGGAATTAAATCTCTTGGTGATAATAAAAATTCCTCGCTGAAAATGACCTAGAAATCAACCCATGAAAACCACTTTCATCGAGGGAATTCAATATTCCCTTAGTGAAAATCCCTAATATATAATATATATTAAATAATAATATTTATATATTATACATGTGTTGTTATTACTTAAAAACTATTATTTTATTATTTCCAATTATAGTATTAAAATTATTTAATTATATTTATATTTATATTTTTTTATTACTCATATTAATTTACTAAACCTTAAAACCCTAAAACCTAAACCCTAAAACTCTAAACCATAAACATAAACCTTAATGTAAATCCTAAACCCTAATTAACCTGGTTCTCTAATTAACCTAGTTTCTTAATTAAGCTAAACCTTAATGTCACCCCTTAACCCTAATTAACTTTATAAACTTTAATTAATATGGTTCTCTGATTAACTTAGTTCTCTAATTAACCTAAACCTTAAACCCTAATTAACCTAAACCCTAAACTTTAAATCATAATTAATCTAAACCTTAAACCTAAAACATAATGTAAACCCCAAATATTTATTATGGTTTGAAAAACGATCGATTTGAAAGTGATGTAATGCTCTATTAATTAAAAACCATTAAAATTGAAGCTGGAATCGACTATAGTATTTGATTAATTAACATGTTCATACCATTGGAATGAAATCAGATTGACTAATTAATTGTGTTTGAGGTGATGATAAAATATAAAATTAATCATATTATGTTTATCTATTATTTTGTAAATTAATCATATTATTATTTTATTTTTATCTATTATTTAATTATTACTTATTAATAATTCATAATTTTAATATATTACTCCATGTTTGACTTAAGCTAGCATTATTAAATAGCACACACAAATGTAAAAATACCCTATTACCCCTCATCTCTCATCTCTAGATCAAAGAAGATCGATATGGTTTTCTCTCTCATATGTTCTCTTCTTTTTTTTGGCGTCACTGCTCCTCCTAATTGCCATTCAAAATTCAGGGAAAAGACATAGAAAATATCAAAATCTCTTTATTTCTTTTAGAATAGAGAGTTGTTTTTAAGTCTTAGAGATAAAAACACAATCTTAAAATATTTCTCTATTTTCCTGCAAACCAAACATTATTTTGCTAATTTTCTCTCAGTAAAATATTCAAATAAAAAACCGATCTCATCTCCTGACGCCAGCCGAAAACATTATCTTCTTATGTTATTGCTAGTCGGATTCCAAATCAAGAGGATCTCCTCGGCCACACGGCTCAATTTTCTCTGGAAATATGTTTTAAAGGAGAGAGGTTGCTAGAGAGGAAGGGTAACTTTTATAGAAGAAATTTGAGAACATTGATTTTTGGGAGAATTTTATAGATTAATTTTGTGAATGAGTCATTTTGGGTTTGCACTTGATTTTTGGGTGATTTTGTGAATGATTTGCTACGGGTTTGTTGGAAAAAAATGCTTCAAAATTTAAAACAATCTTAAATCTATGGATACCATTAGTGGGTCTTTAAAGCCAATTATAATTCTTTCTGTTAAATTCTAGTTGACTAAACTGAAATTAAGAGTTTAATGCGTTAACTCTCATACTTAATGCTCCAGTTTCTTCCTGTTGATCTCATATTGATTTTAATAATGACAAAATGAACTTGAATTTTTCTAACCAATTTTATCTAAGTGTTTAAGCTATTATTATGCTTTGTATAAAGACAATATGCGTCGTAGAAGAAGTGCACCCACTTAACAAAAAATATTACATACGCACCTCGGAAGAAGTTTGAAAACCAAGATTAGAACCTCCTAAGGTAGTTGATCTTAATGTAAATCTTCTCTTAATTACCTAGCTTTATTATGGCTCATTTTGATTAAAAAATATTTTTACAAAAATATATCAACTTGGGTTAAAAAATTTAAAATTATTGAAAAACAGAAAAATTATGTTTTAGGTGATCCAGTTGACTGGACCATTAAACTAGTCTACTGAATGAAATGATAGAATGTTTCTGCCCTTTAATCTAGTCGACTGAACTATGAATCCAATCGATTAAATGAAACATCTGATGCCAAAATTTGAATTTTACATTGATCCAATCAATTGAATCATGGACCCAGTCAACTGAACTTTCGAAAATAATTGTTAGTTTTAAAAAAAATGAGGCATGGGACAGAGCATTTAATGATCTAAATGGCCATTCTTGGTGTCCAATAGTCATATGGAGCTAAGACTATAAAATCCATCTTAAATAAGCATTTTTAACAATCATGAACACTTAATTTCTTACAGAGCTTATTTATAACTCTTCAAAGCTTTCAAAACTACTTCTTGATCCTTCATTAAAGCTTTGTTCTTGAAAGAGAGATAATCTTCAGTTGTAATCATTAAATACAATCTCTCTTGTACCAATCTTAACTCATAAATTCCAATCATTGTAAGAGAAAGAGTTGGTGTAACTCTTGAAAGTGTTTAGGCCTTAAACACTTAAGTATAAACTTCCTTGGAAGAGAAATTTGTAAAGGTTTGGGAAACACCTTTGAAGTTGCTTGGTTTTATTAATGAAATTTTCAAGGAGTCTATTTGAAGAGAGTGGACGTAAGGTCAGAAAGTTTCTAATATTGCTGAACCACTATAAACTGAGTTTGCACTTTCTTATCCCTTACTTTTTTAATTTCCAGCAATATTATTCTTGTTGTTCTTGCTTGTTTTCATAAGTGTATGAACTTATTTTTTGTGTGCAAAAAGTTTTAAAACCCAATTCATCCCCCCCTCTTGGGTTATCTTTTAGTTTACAATTAGCATCAAAGCTTAGTTCTTATAGTTAGGCTTAAAATCCTTAAGCGGATCCTATAAAAACTAATAGTTCTAATCAAGGTATTCCTACACTAGGCCTCTTTATTTAATGGAACTAATTATAACAATTGGAAAAATAAAATAAAAATCTTTGTGGAAGGTTAAGATTATAATTTGTGGAAATTATTGAAGAAAGAGCTCAAAATCCTATAAAAATATTAAACTTATTGAAGAAGAAATTCTAATTCCAAATACTAAGCAAGAATTTGATGATGATGATTGTAGAATGATGTCTTTAAATAATACAGCTATAAGTATGCTTCATTGTGCTTTAGATATAAATAAGTATAATAAAAATTTTGCTTGTTCTTTGGCTAAGGAAATATGGGATAAACTTCAAGTTACATAGGAAGACACTAATGAAGTAAAGAAACAAAAAATCATTAGATAAGTGTCTGGATATGAAGCTTTTAAAATGTCCCCTACCGAAATCATTTTTGAAATGTACTCTTGATTCACTAATATTATTAATGGTTTAAAGCTTCTTGTTAGGATTTATGATGATTGTGATTTGGTAAGGAAGATTCTTAGAGCTTTACCATTGACTTGGGAATCAAAGATGACGGCCATTGAGGAAGCCAAAGACATTGACAAACTTGATGAGGTAGGATTTATGATGATTGTGATTTGGCAAGGAAGATTCTTAGAGCTTTACCACTGACTTGGGAATCAAAGATAATGGCCATTAAAGAAGCCAAATACGTTGACAAACTTCATGTTGACACACTTCTTGCCTCATTGTTAACTCATGAGACGAATGTAATAAATTGAATTGTTAATGATGAGTCAAAGAAGAAGAAGATTATTGCCCTCAATGCCACCTCAAGCAAGCAAGTGGAAGAAGATGAGAATGAAAGTAGTGAGAAAGATGGAGAAATGGCTCTCACTATAAAAAGGTTCCAAAAGTTCTTAAGAAATAGCAAGAAGTCTCATACAAAGGATATTTCAACCAAGAAAAATCCCATTGTGTGTCTCGGATGCAAGACACCAAGACACATTAAGGTGGATTGTCCAACAAAAAGGAAACCATACATGCACTCTATGAAGAAATCTAAGGTTGCTACCACTTGGAGTGATGATGATGAGGACATTTCAGAAATTAAGATTGACTATCAAGATATTGCCAATCTTTGCTTTATGACAATTGATGATGAAAATAAGGTAACCAATTCTTCCCTTAGCAATTATATTGAAGCTATTGTTGGTATTTTTCTAAGGATTAAATGGGAGTTGAAATTCATCATCAGGTCAAGCTGTGCGTCGCGGCCACCAACAAAGGAGAAGACCTGGAGGAGGTGTGCGCTGCGGCTCAGCCTCCCCCACGCTGTAGTGCCCAGAAAGGATGAAGAGGGTGCCCTAGTCTGCGCTGCTGCCCAATTCAAGCTTCAATACGAAGTTCCAAGCCTCAGCATGCTCTGTTCCAAGCCTCATTATGAGGCACACCTGATGCTTATGTTTCCACATTTCAAATAGTGCATAAAGCATGAATAAAACGCATAGGATCACTTAGAATTGATTGAGGGCTAAGGTTTATTGGTCCTCAAGATCTAAGGGTGGATATTGATCCTCAAGATGGGTCAAGAAGTTGGTGCACTATATAAAGGGTCACCTAGCTTCAATCTCCATAAGTGTGAGGAATAACTTGTGATTGAAAGTGAGATCAATTGTAAGAGTGCAAAGACACAAAACAAGAGAGACTCGTTGTAAAGGCTGGTTGTTTAGAAAGAGAGAGTAGAATAGAAAGAGGATTCAAGGGCTTGTAAGGGGAATTTTCTTGGGAAAATTCCAAGGTTAGTTCTTATCACTTTCTTTATTTCTTCTTCTTTGGTTCTTCAAGAACTTGAGTTTCTTGGAGAGAGTTGTTGTATTTGTAAAGAACCATTGATTTAGTGCAAAGAGTTCAGAGGAACTCACGGGGACATAGGCTATTGCCGAACCTCGATAACAATTGATGTGTCATTTCCTTTCTTTGATTTCTATTTCTGTTTCCGATTCATCTTTACAAGTCATTCTAGATTTGGGTGTTTGGAAGATCACCACCTGGGTATCTCCAAGGTGATTTCCAATAGTGGTATCAGAGCTTTAAACAGTGGTATCAGAGCCAGATGAGATAGTGGGTATCGAAGCTGGAACAGAAGGTGACGGAGTCAAGACTCTAAGAATCAAAGATCAACTTCTTGGGTGATTCAAGAACGGAGTAAAGATCAAGATCAGATCGTGTTCTTGAGGGTGATTCAAGAATGGTATTGAGATCAATCTTCGATCGTGTTCTTGAAGTTTAGAAGAAGTTGGAAAGCAATTCTGGGTGCTGCATAAATTTGGGATTTTCTCCACAAGATGGCTTCAAATTTTATTATTGAGAAGTTTGATGGAAATGGAGACTTTGCCCTTTGGAAGCGGAATATCAAGGTTGGTCTTATGCAATAGAAGGTGGACTTGGCTATTGGAGAAGATGATGCTTTTCCAGCAAGTATCACGGAGGACTAGTGGATTAAGATGAAGAAGATGGCATACAACACCATTTTCTTACACATATCGGATAGTGTCACAAGAGAGTGCGGAGACTCGGAAGATCCAGTTGTCATATGGAAGAAACTAGATGAGTTGTTTCTAACCAAAACTCTCCCTAATAAAATTTATCTTCTTAAAAGAATCTCTGCTTTTAAAATCAATCCTAATAAAAAGTTGTAAGATAATCTTGATGTGTTTAACAAACTAGTTCAAGATTTGGCTAGTTGTAGTATAAAGTTCCCGGATGAACAATTGGCTGTTATTTTGTTAAATTCTCTTCCTGATTGTTTTGAAAGTTTAGTTAATGTAATTGAATATGGAAGAGATACACTAACTAAAGAAATCGTGACTAATACTATAAGGGCTCATGATTTCAAAGCCAAGATAAGGGAAGCATCAAGTGGAGAAGGGCTGTTCGTTAGAGGAAGGCCAGCAACTCGAAATGACAGTAGCATTCATGGCAACTACCAAGAGAAATCAAGAGGTAGAGGGCAGAGCCATGGGAGATTGCATTCCAAATCAAAGTTTGGAGGGAAGCAATGCTTCTACTACAATAAGGAGGGTCATTTTAAGAAAGATTGCAAGAAGAAGAAGTGGGATGGGAGAGGAGGAAGCCGTACCAAGATTAGAGAGGCTTCGGTTGCCAAAGGAGAATAGCAAGATGATGTCCTTGTTGTGTGCTCAAATGTGAGCAGGAGGCAAGACATCGAGAAATGGATCTTAGATACCGGGTGCACTTATCACATGTGCCCTCACAAGGATTGGTTCAAGAATTTCAAGGAAATCAATGATGGAAGGTTTTTCTTGGGGAACGACACTTCTTTCCATGTGAGGGGGATATGAGACATCCAGTTGAGGATATTTGATGGAGTCACAAGGCTGCTGCGGAATATAAGGTATCTTCCGAATTTGAAGAGGAATTTGATCTCATTGGGGCAGTTTGATTCCATGGGGTATTTATACAAAGCAGAGGGAGGAAAGATCAAGGTGACCAAGGGATCTTTGATAGTGATCAAAGCAACAATAAAAGATGGACTTTATGAGATGATCGGAGAGATAGAAATCAAGGATCAAGCAGCAAGCTTGATGGCTGAGATGGATAAGGCAGCCCTTTGGCACACTCGCTTGGGATATATGAGCGAAAAGGGTCTGCAACTTCTCAGCAAGAATGGTCTACTTGATGGTGACAAAATAGAGAAATTGGATTTCTACGAGTGTTGCATTCTTGAGAAGCAACATCGGGTCAGCTTCAACACCGAAGTGCACAAGTCTAAGGGCATTCTTGACTACATTCATTCAAAACTTTGGGGACCAGCAAGAACACCAAAACAGGGAGATAACTTTTACTTGCTGTCTTTAATTGATGATTATTCAAGAAAGGTTTGGGTTTATTTGCTTAAAAATAAATCAGATGCTTTGAATAAATTTGTGGTGTGGACAAAGTTGATGGAGACTCAAACGGGTAGGGTAGTTAAAGCTTTACGAACCGATAATGGCTTAGAACCCTTATGACTTAAATGGTATTCTAAGACATAAAACGGTTGTAAAAACACCTCAGCAAAATGGAGTTACTGAGAGGATGAATAGAACCCTTATGGAAAATGTTAGGTACATGTTAATTGGGTCCGGTTTACCAAAATATTTTTTGGGGGAAGCTGTGTCTACTGCTGCATACTTGGTAAATAGATCACCCTCTAGAGCTTTAGAGCTCAAGACACCCATGGAGATGTGGAGTGGGAAACCCCTTGAGTTGAGCAACCTTAGGACTTTTGGGTGTGCTGCATTTGCACATCAAAAGGATGATAAACTTAACCTAAGGTCTAGAAAATATGTATTTCTAGGGTATGGTGATGGGGTTAAGGGGTATAGGTTGTGGTCCTTAGAACCAAAAGAAACAAAACTCATAACAAATAGGGATATTATTTTTAATGAATTGTTATTTCCCTATTTGGAGAAAACTAACCCTGTAGGAGCTAGTGAGCAAACCAGTCTAGAATTTGTGGAGCATCGCATCAGGGAAATTTCAGTTCAGGTAGAGCAAGGAAGGCAAGAGAGTTCGGACTAGGTAGAGCCCATTAATGAAGACCATGCTTAGGATGCTCAAGAGGAGGCTGAACTAGAAGAGGTTGATGCAGCAAGTCAAAATGACTACTAGCTCACAAGGGACCGGGAAAGGAGGGTGGTCAGACCACCTTTGAGACATGGGTTTACGGATGCTAATGTAGCAGCTCCTTGGACAGAATGAGGGATGGTTGAATCAGAAACTTACACGGAAGCCATGGAATGTAAGGAGTCGTGAAAGTGGTAGCTAGCTATGGAGGAAGAAATGGATTCTTTGAGGAAGAACAACTCTTTGGAATTGGTGCCCAAACTAGAAACACAAAGAGTTTTGGATTGTAGGTGGATCTACAAGATCAAAGAAGTAAATACTCCAGAGGATGAAGTCTGGTATAAAGCTAGGTTGGTGGCGAAGGGGTTCACACAAAGAGAAGGCATAGATTTCACCGAAATATTCTCACCGGTTGTGAAATACAAGACGATACGGATAGTATTGGCTATAGTGGTCCAATTTGATTGGGAGATCGAGCAAATGGATGTGAAGACAGCGTTCTTGCATAGAGAGCTTGATGAGACCATCTACATGAGGCAACCTAAAGGCTATGAGGAAGAAAGGTAGGGAGATTTGGTGTACAAATTGAAGAAATCTCTCTATGGCTTGAAGCAATCAGCTCGATAATGGAATAAGAGGTTTGATTCCTTTGTAACCAGCTTGGGTTTCATAAGGAGCTACTATGATTCGTGCTTGTATTACAAGGGGCACAAGGTGGAGGAAGTGGTGATCATCCTCATCTATGTCGATGATATACTGTTGGTTGGGAACAGCAAGGAGAGGATAGAAGAATTAAAGTCTCAACTCGGTTCGGTGTTTGAGATGAAGGATCTTGGTCATGCACATAAGATCATTGGAATGAATATAATCTAAGAAAGGGAGAGAAACACATTGAAGATTTCTTAGACTTCCTACATAGAGAAGATGATATCTAAGTTTTCTATAGAAGATAGCAAACCAATGAAGGTTCCCCTTACTGGCCATTTCAAGTTCTCCAGCGATCAATGTCCGAGATCGGAGGCGGAGAAGAAGGAAATGGTAAAGTTCCCTTACTGTAGTGCGGTTGGTTCAGTTTCATTCACCATGGTAAGCACTAGACCTGATATTTCTCATGCAATAAGTGTCCTCAGTAGGTGTATGAGTAATCCTCGAAAGGATCATTGACTTGGGATGAAGTGGTTGCTGAGGTACTTGAAGGGAAGCCCAGAAGTAGGGCTAATTTATGATAAGAGGGGTAAGTCCATCTATCTTGAGGGTCATGCGGATTCGGACTATGGAGCAGACTGGAATAAAAGAAGATCGATTACCTCCTACTTATTCAACTTAAACGGATATTGTATAAGTTGGAAGGCTAAGTTGTAGCCGGTGGTAGCACTCTCAACAATCGAGGCTGAGTATATAGTGGTAACGGAAGCCATTAAGGAGGCTCTATGGTGTAAAGGGTTGTTGGAAGAGTTGAAGGTCTTGAAAGAGTAGGTGGTGGTGTATTCGGATAGCCAAAGTGCGTTGCACTTGTGTAAGAATCCGGTGTTCCATGAGAAGACAAAGCACATGGATGTTCAGTATCATTTCATTCGGGAAAATGTTACAGAAGGATGCATTCATGTGGACAAGGTATCCATGGAGGAAAATCCTGCAGATTTAGGCACCAAGGTTCTACCTCTAAATAAGTTCAATCATTGCCTTGGACTTCTTAGGATTGACGTCGGTTAATATGGTGACTCAACTTGAGTTTGGATCCTGAGTTCTCTGCACAATGGGTTCGGGTTTAATTGCTTAGACAAAGGTAGAGATTTTTGGTATTTGTTTAAGGATTAAACGGGAGTTGAAATTTATCATCAGGTCAAGCTGTGCGCCGTGGCCCAGGTGGTGTGCGCCGCGGTCACCAGCAAAGGAGAAGACCTGGAGGAGGTGTGCGTCACGGCTCAGCCTCCCCCATGTCACGGCACCTAGAAAAGATGAAGAGGGTGCCCCGGTCCACGCCGCGGCCCAGCCCAATCCAAGCCTCAGCACGAAGCTCCAAGCCTCAGCACGCCCTGTTCCAAGCCTCAGTACCAGGCACACCTAATTCTTATGTTTCAGCATTTCAAATGGTGCGTAAGGCATGAACAAAATGCACCGGATCACTTATAATTGATTGAGGGCTAAGGTTGATTTGTCTTAAAGATCTAAGGGTGGATATTGATCCTCAAGATGGGTCAAGAAGTTGGTGCACTACATAAAGGGTCATCTAGCTTCAATCTCTATAAGTGTGAGGAATAACTTGTGATTGAAAGTGAGATCAATTATAAGAGTGCAAAGACACAAAACAAGAGAGACTCATTATAAAGGCTGGTTGTTTAGAAAGAGAGAGTATAATAGAAAGGGGATTCAAGGGCTTGTAAGAGGAATTTTCTTCGGAAAATTCTAGGGTTAGTTCTTAGCACTTTCTTTTACTTCTTCTTCTTCGGTTCTTCAAGAACTTGAGTTTCTTAGAGAGGGTTGTTGTATTTGTAAAGAACCATTGATTTAGTGTAGAGAGTTCAAAGGAACTCACGGGGACGTAGGCTATTACCGAACCACGATAATAATTGATGTGTCCTTTCCTTTCTTTGATTTCTGTTTCTGTTTCCGATTCATCTTTACAAGTCATTCTAGACTTGGGTGTTTGGAAGATCACCACCTGGGCATCTCCAAGGTGATTTCCAATAGCTATAAATGAATTGCATGAAGAATTAAAGAAATTTAATGTTAAGAATGTTTCTTTCTAAAATTAAGTTCCATCTCTCTCTAAAGAAATGAAAGTTTTAAAAGAACAAAAGGAAAAACTTTCTTTAGAGCTTAACAACTTTTCCCAAGAATCATTGGTAAATGAAAATACTAATTGGAAAAAGAAAGTGATTGAGTTGAATAACACTATATCTAGACTTGTTAGTGGAAAACAAATGCTAGATAAAGTGTTAGCTTGTCAAAGAATGAGTGGAGAAAAATCTGGTTTGGGTTATTCTCTATTAGGCAAACAAAAATCAAACGAAACTGTATTTATGAAAGCAACATGTGTTGATTGTCCTTCTACTTCCAAGGCACCTAGTAATGTTAATAATGTTCCTTTGAAAAATGATAGGAAGCCTAAGAATTAAAATTTCAATTATTATGGTAGAAATTCATATGTTAATGTTATGAATAGACATCCAAGAAATACCTATGCTAATATGTATGCTCATTCTAAAAATGCAAATGCTAGGTATGCTCATTCAATAAATTCGTATGCTAGGAATGTATATCCTAGAGTTAACTATTATTCATATCCTAGAAACAACATGTATGCTCATAACTATTATAATGCTAGAAACATGTATTCAAGGAATGAAAGACATTCTCATCCAAAGAATGATAGATTTGCATATTCTAGACATCCAAGAAATTACTATGCTCATCATTATAGGATCATGCATCATGCATCATCCACATCACTATGATTATGGAGAACATTATAGAATTAAAAAAGTATAGATTACTAAAGGATCCGTATTTTCAAGGACTAACCCGAAAGGACCCAAGAAATTTTGGATACCTAAAAGTTCCATTGTGTATCCTTATAGTGTCTCCATACAAAGGTTGAAGGTGACCATTGGTACATTGATAGCGGATGCTCGAAGCATATTACCAGTGATGAAAGCATCTTTATGGAGTTGACTCTAAGGTATGGTGGACATGTCACCATTTGAGATGAAACCAAGATGAAGATCATTGGATATGGTAAAGTTGGTAAAAATTCTTCAATCATTGATCATGTTTTACGTGTGCAAGGTCATAAGCATAATTTACTTAGCATTAATCAATTATGTGATAAAGTTAATAAAGTCATATTTGAATCCTCTCATTGTCTTATAATAGACATCAAGAGTAACAAGATCAAATTTGTTGGTCAAAGACATGAAAATGTCTATATAGTTGATCTCAAATCTTTGTTTTCGAAAAATAAAAAATTCTTTTTAGCTTTTAGTGAAAACTCATGGTTATAGCATAGAAGACTTGGCCATGTGAACATGGATTTAATCAAAATTATTTCTAAAAATTATTTGGTTGTTGGTCTTCCCAAAATCAAATTTGGTTGTGATGCTTGTCAAATGGGAAAACAAACAAGAATCTCTTTTAAATAAAAATTATGGTTTCAATTTCTAGACCTTTAGAGCTTTTGCATATAAACTTGTTTGCTCCAATAAGCACTATTAGTATAAGTAGCCATCAATATGCTCTTGTTATTGTGGATTACTATTCTATATATATCTTTGCTATTTTATATAACTTATAAGGATGAAGCTTTTAAAGGTTTTGTAAACTTTTGTAAAAATGTTCAAAATGAAAAGAGTTTTACCATTTCTAGCAAAAGAAGTGATCATGGAAAAAAAAAATGAAACCAAAATTTTTCAACATATTGTGATGATCATGATATTAATCACAATTTTTCAGCTCCTATAACTCCTCAACAAAAGGGTGTTATTGAAAGGAAAAATATAATTTTAGAAGAAACTGGTAGAATTTTACTTTGTGTAAATAATTTGCCAAAATATTTTTTGGATGGAAGCCATAAAAATCGCTTGTTATGTTTTAAATAGAGTTTTAATTATGCCTATACTTAAGAAAACTCCATATGAACTATAGAATGGTAAAAAGCCTAATATATCTTACTTCTATGCTTTTGGTTGCAAATGCTTCATCTTGAATAATAATAAAGTTAATTTTGGTAAATTTGATTCTAAGACCGATGAAAGGATATTCTTGGGTTATTCAACCTTAAGTAAAGCTTATAGAGTCTTTAACAAAATAACTCTAGTGGTTGAAGAATTCGTTCATATTGCATTTGATGAAACTAATCCTCTTTGTAGTAGAAGAGCATCCCTTGATGATGATATAGGTTTCATGCCAAAAGTGGATGCCACCTCTCCCATTGTTGACCTCAAGGAGAATCAACTTCAAATGGCTCAAAGGGAAGATGTTCCTAGACTTGATCAACCTTCAACAAGTCAACAAGGAGATGATCTTCCTAAAGATTGGAGGTATTTGAATTATCACCCAATCAATGAAGTGACTGGCGATCCTTCATAAGGGGTAAGAACTCAATCCTCAATTAGAAATATATGCAATTATATTATTTTCTTGTCTCAAATAGAACCTAAGACTTATGCTGAAGTCGAACATGATAAAAAATAGATAATGGCTATAGAAGAAAAATTAAATTAATTTGAGAGAAATAAAGTTTGGACTTTAGTTCCTAGACCTAAAGATCATTCGATAATTGGAACTAAATAGGTTTTTAGAAATAAAATGGATGAAAGTAGTCTAGTAACTAGAAACAATGCCAGACTTGTAGCTAAAGGGTATAATCAAAAAGAAGGAATTGATTTTGATGAAACTTTTGCTCCCGTAGCTAGATTAGAAGCTATTCGCATGTTGCTTACATTTGTATGTTTTAAGAATTTCAAATTATTTCAAATGGATGTAAAAAGTGTCTTTTTAAATGGTTTTATTGAAGAAGAGGTTTATGTTGAAAAATGTTGATATTTGTCTAAGGTTTAAACATGGTTAAAGTTTAAACCAAGGTTGGAAGAATAAATTTCAGCATGTTAAAGATGTGCACACAAGTGTGTGCGGCACCTTGGAGCAAGGCAAAGGTAGGCACACTAGTGTGTGCGCTTAAGCACACAAGCTGGAAAATATGTGCATCAGGTCAGGCCGTGACCCAGCTTTGTCCAGGCTGTAGCGCACAACATGGAGGAATGCTGGAGGAAGGAAAAGCTGCGGCGCACCCTACCCCAGGCCGCGGCGCATAGAGTGGCAGCAAGTGTGCCCTGTTTTAGGCCGCACCCTGAAGGCACACCAAGGTTAGTTTTTCAGCCTTATGTTGAGTGCGTGGATGCAAGATCAAAATGCACAGCTTGACTAAAGAATGATCAAAGGCCATGGTTGAGTAGTCATCAAGATCTAATGGTGGAGATTGACTCTCAAGATTGGATAAGAAGTTAGTGCACTATATAAAGGGTCACCTAGCTTCATTCTCATCAACATTGTGACATAATTTGAGATCAATTGTAAAGAGTGATAGATATACAAGAGAGAATTGTGTGAGAGTGCAAAGACACAAAACACAAAAAGGGACTCATTGTAGTGAGGCTGGTTGTAAAGAGAGAGTAGTATAGATTTGATAGAGAGCATTGTAATAGTTCTTATCATCTTCTTTCTTCTCTTCTTGGTTTCTTCAAGAACTTGAGGTTTCTTGAAGAGGGTTGCAAGATTGTAAAGAACTATTGATTTAGTACAGAGAGTTCAGAGGAACTCACAGGGACGTAGGCTATTGCCGAACCTTGATAACAAATCGCTTGTCTTATTTCTTTCTTTGATTTTTGTTCCTGTTTTCGATTACAAATCTTTACAAGTCATTCTAGACTTGGGTGTTTGGAAGATCACCACCTGGGTATCCTGTCAAGGTGATTTCCAGCAGTGGTATCAGAGCTTTGGTGAGAGGGTATCGGAGCAAAAACAAGAAGGTGACGAAGCCAAGACTCCAAGAATCAAAGATCAACTTCTTGGGTGATTCAAGAACGGAGTAAAGATCAAGATCAGATCGTGTTCTTGAGAGTGATTCAAGAATGGTGTTAAGATCCATCTTCGATCGTGTTCTTGAGGTTGAAGAAAGCATTTATGGGTATTGCATAAATCTGGGATCTTGTCCGCAAAGATGGCTTCAAATTTCTTTGTTGAGAAGTTTGATGGAAAGGGAGATTTTTCCCTATGGAAGTGGAAGATCAAGGCTGTTCTTATGCAACAGAAAGTGGACTTGGCTATTGGAGAAGACGATGCTTTTCCAGCAAGTATCACGGAGGACCAGCGGATTGAAATGAAGAAGATGGCTTACAGCACAATTTTCTTGTACATGTCAGATAGTGTCACAAGGGAGTGCAGAGACTCAGAAGATCCGGCTATTATATGGAAGAAACTAGATGAGTTGTTTCTTACCAAAACTCTCCCTAACAAGATTTATCTTCTTAAAAGAATCTTTGCTTTTAAAACTGATCCTAATAAAGAGTTGTAAGATAATCTTGATGTCTTTAATGAACTAGTTCAAGATTTTACTAGTTGTAATATTAAATTCCCGGATGAATAATTGGTTGTTATTTTGTTAAACTCTCTTCCTGATTGCTTTGATAATCTGATTAATGCTATTGAGTATAGAAGAGATACTTTAACCAAGGAGATTGTGATCAATGCCATAAGGACTTATGATTTCAAAGCCAAGATGAGGGAGGCATCAAGTGGAGAAGGGTTGTTCATAAGAGGAAGACCAGTAACTCGGAATGGCAGTAGCACTCATGGCAACTACCGGGAGAAATCAAGAGGTAAAGGGCAAAACCATAGGAGATCTCATTCCAAGACAAGACTTGGAGGAGGAAAGAGATGAATCTACTACAACAAAGAGGGCCATTTCAAGAAAGATTGCAAGAAGAAGATGTGGGATGAGAGAAGAAGTCACACTAACAGTGGAGAGGCTTCAGTTGCCAAAGGAGAACAGGAAGATGATGTGCTTGTTGTGTGCTCAAATGTGAGCAGGAGGCAAGGCAGCGAGAAGTAGATTCTGGATTTCGGGTGCACTTATCACATGTGCCCTCACAAGGAATGGTTCAAGAATTTTAAAGAGATCAATGATGGAAGGATCTTCTTGGGGAATGCTAATTCTTGCCATGTGAGGGGGATAAGAGACATCTAGTTGAGGATGTTTGATGGAGTCATAAGGCTGCTGCGAAATGTGAGGTATCTTCTAGATTTGAAGAGGAATTTGATCTCATTGGGGAAGCTGGATTCTTTGGGGTATTCTTACAAAGTAGAGGGAGGAAAGATCAAGGTGACCAAGGGATCTTTGGTAGTGATCAAATCAGCAAGAAACGATGGACTCTATGAGATGATCGGAAAGACAGAAATCAATGATAAAGCAGCAAGCTTGATGGCTGAGATGGATAGGGCAGCCCTTTGGCACACTCGCTTGGGACATATGAGCGAAAGGGACCTACAAGTTCTTAGCAATGATGCTCTACTTGGAGGAGCCAAAGAAGAGAAACTGGATTTCTGTGAGAGTTGCATTCTTGGGAAGCAACACCAGGTCAGCTTCAACACTGGAGTGCACAAGTCTAAGGGCATTCTTGACTACATTCATTCGGACCTTTAGGGACCAGCAAGAACACCAACACATGGAGGTAACTTTTACTTTCTGTCTTTAATTGATGATTATTCAAGAAAAGTGTGGGTTTATTTACTTAGAAATAAATCAGATGCCTTGAATAAATTTGTTGTGTGGAAAAAATTGCTGGAGACTCAAACGGGTAGGGTAGTTAAGGCTTTACGAACCGATAATGGCTTAGAATTTTGCTATAAGGATTTTGATAAATTATGTGAATTAAATGGTATTCTAAGACATAGAACGGTTGTAAAAACACCTCAGCAAAATGGAGTTGTTGAGAGGATGAATAGAACCCTTATGGAAAAGGTTAGGTGCATGTTAATAGGATCTGGTTTACCAAAATATTTTTGGGGAGAAGCTGTGGCTACAGCTACATACTTGGTAAATAGATCACCCTCTAGAGCTTTAGAGCTCAAGACTCCCATAGAGATGTGGAGTGGAAAACCTCTTGAATTAAGCAACCTTACGACTTTTGGGTGTGCTGCATATACACATCAAAAGGATTATAAACTTAGCCCAAGGTCTAGAAAATGTGTATTTCTAGGGTATGGTGATGGGGTTAAGGGATATAGGTTGTGGTCCTTATAAATGAAGGGCATGAAACTCATAATAAGTAGGGATGTTATTTTTAATGAATTGTTATTTTCCTACTTGGAGAAAACTAACCCTGCAGGGGCCAGTGAGCAAACCAGTCTAGAATTTATGGAGCATTACATCAAGGAGAAAATAGTTCAGGTAAAGCAAGGAAGGCAATAGGGTTCGGACCAGGTAGAGCCCATTAATGAAGGCCATGCTCAGGTCACTCAAGAGGAGGTTGAACTAGAAGAGGTTGATGCAGCAAGTCAGAATGATTACCAGCTCACAAGAGATCGGGAAAGGAGGGTGGTGAGACCACCTTTGAGATATGGGTTTGCGGATGCTAATGTAGCAGCTCCTTGGACAGAAAGAGAGGCGAGTGAACTAGAAACTTACATGGAAACTATGGAGTGTAAGGATTCGTCAAAGTGGCAGCTGGCTATGGAGGAATAAATAGATTCTTTGATGAAGAACAACTCTTGGGAGTTGGTGCCCAAACCAGAAAAACAGAGAGTTGTAGATTGTATATGGATCTACAAGATCAAAGAAGGGAATACTCCAGGGGATGAAGTCTAGTATAAAGCTAGGCTTGTGGCAAAGGGGTTCACACAAAAAGAAGGCATAGGTTTCACCGAAATCTTCTCACCGGTTGTGAAGTACAAGACGATACGAATAGTGTTAGCATTGGTTGTCCAATTTGATTAGGAAATCGAGCAAATGGATGTGAAGACATCGTTCTTGCATAGAGAGCTCGATGAGACCATTTACATGAGGCAACCCGAAGGCTATGAGGAAGGAAGGTAGGGAGAGTTGGTGTGCAAATTGAAGAAATCTCTCTATGGCCTGAAGCAATCACCTCGGCAATGGAATAAGAGGTTTGATTCCTTTATAATCAGCATGGGTTTCATGAGGAGCTACTATGATTCGTGCTTGTACTACAAGGGGAAAAAGGTTGAGGAAGTGGTGATCATCCTCATCTATGTTGATGATATATTGCTAGTTGGGAGCAGCATAGAAAGGATAAGGAAATTGAAGGCTCAATTCAGTGAGGAGTTTGAGATGAAGGATCTTGGCCATGCACAGAAAATCCTTGGGATATGTATCATCCGAGAAAAGGAAAGAAACAGATTGAAGATCTCAAACTTCCTACATAGAGAAGATGATATCTAAGTTCTCTATGGAGATAGCAAACCAGTGAAGGTTTCCCTTGCTGGTCATTTCAAGTTCTCCAACGATCAATGTCCGAGATCAGAGGTGGAGAAAAAAGAAATGGAAAAAGTCCCTTATTCTAGTGCTGTTGGTTCTGTTATGTTCACCATGGTAAACATTAGACCTGATATTGCTCATGCAATAAGTGTTCCCAGCAGGTTTATGAGTAATCCCGGAAAGGAGCATTGGCTTGGGATGAAGTGGTTACTGAGGTACTTGAAGGGAAGCGCAGAAGTAGGGCTGGTTTATGAGAAGAGGGGTAAGTCCATCTGCCTTGAGGGTTTTGTGGATTCAGACTATGGAGCAGACCGGGATAAAAGGAGATCGATTACCTCCTACTTTTTCAACTTAAACGAATGTTGTGTAAGTTGGAAGGCTCAGTTGCAGTCAATGGTAGCACTCTCAACAACCGAGGCTGAGTACATAGCGGCTACGGAGGCCATTAAGGAGGCTATGTGGTGCAAAGGGTTGCTGGAAGAGTTGAAGGTACTGGAGGAGTAAGTTGTGGTGTTTTCGGATAGTCAAAGTGCATTGAACTTGTGTAAAAATCTGGTGTTCCATGAGAGGACAAAACACATGGATGTTCAGTATCATTTTATTCGGGAAAATGTTACTAAAGGATGCATCTATGTGGATAAGGTAGCCATAGAAGAAAACCCTGCAGATTTAGGTACTAAAGTTCTACATCTAAGTAAGTTCAATCATTGCCTTGGACAACTTAGGATTAGAGTAGGTTGATCGATGAGTCAAGATGAGTTTGGATCCTGAAGTTCTCTACACAATGGTTCGGGTTTAAACACTTAGACAAAGGTAGAGATTGTTGATATTTATCTAAAGTTTAAACATGGTTAAAGTTTAAAACAAGATTGGAAGATTAAATTTCAGCATGTTAAAGATGTGCACACAAGTATGCGCGGCACCTTGGAGCAAGGCAAAGGTAGGCACACTAGTGTGTGCGCCTAAGCACACAAGCTAGAAAATATGTGCATCAGGTCAAGCCATGGCCCAGCTTTGTCCAAGACGCAGCACACAGCATGGAGGAATGCTAGAGGAAGGCCAGGCCGCGACGTACCCTACCTCAAGCCACGACGTATAGAGTGGCAGCAAGTGTGCCCTGTTTCAGGCCGCACCTTGCCCTGTTTCAGGCGGCACCCTAAAGGCACACCA
Source organism: Bretschneidera sinensis (assembly GCA_023935145.1). Classification (NCBI taxonomy): domain Eukaryota; kingdom Viridiplantae; phylum Streptophyta; class Magnoliopsida; order Brassicales; family Akaniaceae; genus Bretschneidera; species Bretschneidera sinensis. The sequence continues at coordinate 68,355,179 of CM043700.1, read as the reverse complement.
AGGCTACTTTTTCTGTCTTATGTTGAGTGTGTGGATGCAAGATCAAAACACACAGCTTGACTAAAGAATGATCAAAGGCCATGGTTGAGTGGTCATCAAGATCTAAGGTTGGAGATTGACTCTCAAGATTGGACAAGAAGTTGGTGCGCTATATAAAGGGTCACCTAGCTTCATTCTCATCAACATTGTGACATAATTTGAGATCAATTGTAAAGAGTGACAGACATACAAGAGATAATTGTGTGAGAGTGCAAAGACACAAAATACAAGAGGGATTCATTGTAGTGAGGCTGGCTGTAAAGAGAGAGTAGTATAGATTTTATAGAGAGCATTGTAATAGTTCTTATCATCTTCTTTCTTCTCTGCTTGTTTTCTTCAAGAACTTGAGGTTTCTTGAAGAGGGTTACTGGATTGTAAAGAACCATTGATTTAGTGCAGAGAGTTCAGAGGAACTCACAGAGATGTAGGCTATTGCCGAACCTCGATAATAAATCGCTTGTCTTCTTTCTTTCTTTGATTTCTGTTCCTCTTTTCGATTCTAAATCTTTACAAGTCATTCTAGACTTGGGTGTTTGGAAGATCACCACCTGGGTATCTTGTCAAGGTGATTTCCAACAAAAACCTCTTGGTTTTGAAGATCCTAACTTTTCAAACCATGTCTATAAGGTTTTAAAGCTCTTTATGGGTTGAAGCAAGCTCTTAGAGCATTGTATGAAAGGTTAAGTAAGTTTTTACAAGACAATGGTTTTTCAAGAAGAAAAATTGACACTACTCTTTTTACAAAAACTCATGAGCATAATATACTCATGGTACAAATTTATTTTGATGATATTATATTTGGTTCTACTAATGAAACCATGTGTCAAAACTTTGCTAAGTGCATGGAAGGTGAGTTTAAGATAAGAATAATGGGAGAGCTCAATTATTTTCTTGGTCTTCAAATCAAACAAACAAAGGAAGACATATTCATCAACTAATCCAAATACACAAAGGACTTGCTCAAGAGATTTGGTACGGAGAATGAAAAGCCAATTTGGACCCCTACGAGCAATTCAACAAAGCTTGACTTGGATGAAAGAGGTAAAAGTGTTTATATTAATAAATATAAAAGTATGATAAGGGTTTTACTTTATTTAATTGCAAGTAGACCTGATATTATGTTTATTGTATGTATGTGTGCTAGATTTTAATCTAATTCTAAAGAATCTCATTTAATGGCTTAAAATAATCTTAAGATACTTTCTAGAAACTAAAAATTTAGGATTATGGTATTCTAAACAATAATCTTTTGATTTAATTGGGTACTTGAATACTGACTTTTCTGGCTGTAAGTTAGATAGAAATAGAACTAGTGGAACATGTCAATTTCTTGGTTGTATGGCTCTTTGTTTTCAAATAACAAAATTTACTTTCACTTTCAATGACCAAAGCAAAATGTGTGGCTGCTGGTAGTTGTTGTGCACAAGTTTTATGGTTAAAACAACAACTAAAAGACTTTGACATGTGTTTCAAAAAAGTTCCTATCTTATGTGATAACACTAGTGCCATCATTCTAGCTAAGAACCTTATTCAACATTCGAGAACTGAACATATTGAAATTAGACATCACTTTATAAGAGACACACTAATAAATGTGATACAAAACTTGAATTTATCAGTATAGAAAAATAATTAGTTGATATACTCACTAAACCCTTAAATGAGGATAGGTTTTGTATGATAAGAATGGAACTAAGAATGAGAAATTTTGTGTGATTATTTTTTTATTGCTTTCTGCATTCATTATTTTTATATTTTATATTGAGTAAATGAATATTAATTCTTAATTTGATGCTTCTCTTACTCAAAAATGGCATAAAGAAATTAATAATTGCAAAAATTCTATTTGAAGTTTAAATTTTTTCAAAATATTTGCTAACCCAGTTGACTGAATGGAAAACCTAATCGACTGGATAAATGCCTAAAATCTCTCTGGCACTTGATTCAGTCGCCTAAACAAGGTCTACAGTCGATTGAATACGCGGTTATATATAAACTCCTTTTCATTTTTCAAATCATTTTTTATCCAAAATTGAAACCTTAAGCCATCCTCTCTCTTTCTCTCTCTAAAAATCACTAAATTCTTGTCAAATCCGGCCAAAATCCTTCACTTTTCTCATACCCATTCTTTAAAACCTTCAATTTTCACCTTTTCAAACACAATGTCTCAACGTCCTCGCATCAAAAGAACCACTCCAAGTCTGAACGCTCCAAGGCCTCCAAGAACGTGTAAGCCATTATCTCAAGAGCGAAAAGGGAAAGTTGTTTCTAATGTGTCGAGCAAGATGGCTAGAAATGACTCTGATGCTACAAATTTTTGAAATGCCACAGTCAATCAAAGGTATGATGATGTGATTCATTTCAAAGAAATACCGACTGGTAGATTCGTTGATTTTTCTTCCATTAGATTTGCAAATGTTAATATAAGACCTCTTTTTGATAGACTTGGTTGGGCATCCATAGTTACCCTTCACCAGAAATACTTTCCTTGGCTTATTCATCATTTTTATGCCAATACGGTGAAACCATCACCCTCAACCCTTAGATTTAGAACTATGGTCATGTGTGTAGAATTTTTAGTAACTATTGATGTTCTGCATTCAATTATTAAGATACTCGCTGAAGGGATGTCTTGGTGTTCTGAGGGTTGACTAGATTATTTTGATTATGAAGCTGCTTGTAGAGTTGTTAAAAGTAATACTTCGTATTACTATGAGGTTCAGACCTATATACATATGCAAACATGCCTCTAGACTCTAGAATGATAAACTTGATTATTAGTTATTGCATTAATCCTAGATTAGAGAACCGAGATTGCCCCTCTAAGTTGGACATTCTGCTGATTTGGTGTATCAAGAATTGAACACCCTATAACTTGTACCCCTTTATCCTCGATAACATGATTATCGACTCTAAAAGTGATTCGGGTTGTTTTCCCTATGGAATGCTTATCACTCATATCCTAGCCCACTTTAAGGTTCCTCTCTTTGAGACTGAATCCTAAGACATCACCCACAGTGACATCATTAACCTATCTACTTTGAAGAGAATGGGGTTCGATATCAAAGATAGTATGGTAGTCCCAAATCTTGGGAAGAAGATTAGGATTGGTGATAGAGACAGTGATGAGAAGGAAGATGCTCTAGATGTTGAGATAGGTACTTAAGCGACTGCAGCTGGTCAAGAGATAGAAATTGGTCAAGGCAGGGCTTAGCTGGTACTGGTTCTTTTGATGATATCCTTCACACTTTTATTAGTCTTCAACTATCTTTAACCAGCATGAGGAGTTAAGTAGACTCAAACTTCCAGAGCTTGAGGATAACAGTAAACTCCGGCTTTCAGTCAGTGCGGACAGACCTTAGCACACTGAGGGATGATTTTGAGCTGTTCAAGACTTGTTTGGATGGTTCTTTTGCTAAGATTTAGGATATTCTCCATGACCCATTTGACCTTCTAGCTTCATGAGCTTTATCCTTGTCTCCCTTCCTTTTTTATTTTTACTTCTTGAAATTTTGCAAGTACATTTTATTTTATTTTCATGCATATTATGGATTGGCTCGTGTGAGCATTGACCCTATTTAGTTCATAAATGCTAATTTTCTGGATTTGCTCTATACCTGTTATTTACCTTTTTTCTGTCTTTGTTTGTGATTTGTGCTTGCTTCCCTTTTGTGATGATCTCAAAGGGGGAGAATTTAATAAGTTTCATAGAAATGGTAATGCAAAGATTAAGGGGGGAGTTTAGCATCCTTAAATATTTAAATGTTTTCTAAATTGCTTGGTTGGGATTATCTTTGGACTTTACATAAAGTTTTTACCATAAATACAGAGGAGATTCTATCCAATTTCTTATAAAAACAAAATATTTAGAATTTAAATTTATTTTCTTATTGTAGCTCAAGGTTTCAACCCAAGAGGGGGGGTGAATTGGGTTTTTAAAAACTTTCGCGGAATTTATACAAGTTTATAAAAACTGATAAGCAACAAATAATTAATACAAGTAGAAAGCTGTAAATAAAGAGTTTAAGGAAAGAGGATGCAAACACAGTTATAGTGGTTCGGCAATATCGGATTCGTTCCGACCCTACGTCCACTCTCTTCAAGGAACTCCTTGAAGTAATCCACTAAGAAAACTTAGTCGCACAACTTAGCCGGGTGTTGCACAAACCGTACACAAGCAATTTACAGGAATTGCTTAAACCGAAAAATCCCCTTCCTTTCGGAAGTTTCCCCTTCCTCTCGGAAGTAATCCCTTTACAAAGATGGTGTAAAGTAAAAGGTAGAGAGACAACAAATGAAAGCTTATTACAACAGAAATGTCTCTCTTTCAAAGTAAAGCTTGAAGAAATGGCTCAATAAGATTATTTCAAAGCTTTTTGTGTTTCAAGAGTATAAAAACTTGATTATATGAGATCAACTCTTTTTGAATATGTGCTGCTTGTTATTGAATGCTTTGCTGAGTGGGTTTATATAGCAATCAATTAATATGGCCGTTTTGGACTTTAATTTGAAAAAGATTTACTTTAAAACGTTCAGATTTGGAGTCCAACGGTCATATTTTTGAACTACCAGTCGACTGGGTCGAGATACCAGTCGACTGGGTTCACTTGAAAAATACATGTTTTCAGACCTTCTGGGTATCCAGTCGACTGGTATATATCATCCAGTCGACTGGGGACTTTCTGTCCATTTTACCAGTCGACTGGGTTGATTCATCCAGTCGACTGGGAAATTACTGGTCAAAGTACCAGTCGACTGGGTTAATTCATCCAGTCGACTGGGTACCTTCTGACCCATATACCAGTCGACTGGTATATGTACCCAGTCGACTGGGTTGTCTTCCAACCCAGTTTTTCTTCAGTTTTTTTATTAAAAACATTAAAAATAAATGGTTTTAGAAAAACCTTTTGTGTTTGAGCCATTGAACAAGCTAATACAATGTATGAGTGAGACTTACATTGGTTCTAAACCTTAAGACCTATACTAGATCTTCAGTCTTCACTTGATACTTGATTTGGTTCGAGTTTTTGCACTTTGTTCCTTGGTTGAATGTGTTTGATCCTTAATACAACTTAGTTTAAACATGTTAGTTAAATAACAGTTGTGTTTTGCCATCATTAAAATACGGGCAGGGGTCAACAATCTCCCCCTTTTTGATGATGACAAAACTAATAATGTAAAAACAGTTTTAAAAACTAAGTGTTAAGATTTTACAAAAAATTGGACAGAGTCTCCTCTGTTTTTCGAGTAAAACCACCCTGTAAATAAGCAAACACAGTTTATATTTCTTTCAACCAATCTAAAATTAAACTCAACCAATCAATAAACATTTTTACACAGATATGGAGCAATGCTCCCCCTAAATCTATGCATTGGTTGCGTTTTACTTAGATTTTCTCGTTTTTTTTTTTCTCATTTTTCTCCCCCGTTTTGACAACAGCAACCAAAGGGGGCATAACATAAAAAATAAGCTAATTAGCCAATACAGTCAAATAGGTTATAAGAATACAAATATGTACGCGAAGATGTGGCTTCATTTGAATTTCAGAAGCCTTCCCGGGAAGAACCGGAAGTTTTTCAAGCATATAAGCATTTTATATCAGATTTAGTGACTAAACAGATATTTAAAACAGTTCTAACATATCACAAATAGCGTAAATAAATGCAATAAATATGGTTAATAGTATTACATCATTATAAAGAAAAAGTCAATACAAGTAGGGCCTCATAGAGCCATAACTAAGAAAAACAAACATGAGATGTCCGTGCTATGTGACAAAAACTGGAAAAGTGCTAAGAACTGAGAGACTCATGGTGCGGGAGAGTCCGAGCTGTCACGAAGAAGTTCCCTAATCTCAGCTAGGGAACCCTCGGTGTGCTCTCGATGTAACTCGAAGTCATCCCGTAGGTGGTCTATGGAGGAGCTCAGCCTCTGATAATCGGACTGCATGGACTGAAAACCGGACTCCATCGTCATCTGAAGACTCGCGATAGCTCGTAGGATGTCACCATATCCAGTCTGACCAGTACTCGAGTCACCAATGGGAGGTGCTCGGGTATCTGTCTCCATCTCAGCAGCCGTATCAGCATCCTCATCACTGTCACTCGCATCCTCTCGAATCCTTAGGCGCTTTCCGGCCTTAGGATAGAGAAACCCTTCACGAACAGTACATCCCATCTTCTTTAGAGATGAGATGTTGATGATATCCGTCAATCCGATATCCTGAGCCTCGGAGGCAGGCAAAGGTACCCGGAAGTGCTGGAGGATGAGTGTAATGAGCATCCCATAAGGAAGACACCCGGAGTCGTTTGCTTCACCGTTTATCATGTTGGCGAGCAGCAGAGGATATATATTGAAGTGGTGCCCAGATTTTAGGCACCAAATCAATACCGTATCTATTTTAGATAGATACCCTCGACTCCCGAGTCTCGGGTGGATGGTCCAACTGACAATCAATTGAAACATTTTTGAGTCGAGGGGCAAGTCACTACATGTGTGAAATGTAGTGGGTCTGTACACATAGTTAGGGTCGCCCCTGACTATCCGACAGGCCTCCTCAACTTCAAAGTTGTCTGGCCATCCATCCAGACTCCATTGAACCCCCCTTATAGGGATTCTCAGAATGCTCATCAAGAGGTCAGTGTTGACCTCAAACTCCACACCGCTAACTCTGGTTCTGAATCTCAGAGCCAGAGGACTGGGTTTCACCAAGTTCGCATAGAACTGGTGAATCAGTCGCGGGTAATATTTTTCATGAATACTGACCAGTGGGGTCAGATTTATTGCCTCAAAGGCTGGTAGAATATCGAAATTACCATGACGAATGGAGTCGAAATCAACGACTCTACCCGTCATGATTTTCTTGTGACGGATTATAGAGTTATACCTCTTATGAGCAGCTGGGCTGAAAAACAGAGCCTGCTCCAACTCTGTTCTGGGCTCCTTGCTGGATGACCCTGCTACTCCCTTCCCTTTTGATTCCGAAGCCGAAGGTTTTGAAGACCTAGGCTTTTTGGGCGCATTAGGTCCACTTGTTGTGAGTTTTATACGGATTTTGTCACTCATTTTCGAGAAATTTGAAGTTTTTGGAAAAAGGAAATTTGGTAAAAATGAGAGATTTTAACCGTAGAAAGTTAAAAATCTCTTTAGGAATGAGTAGATCGGTGTGTTTAGAAGGGATTTGGATGGTTTTTAGATCAAAAAGATGAATTTTTCTAGAGAGTGAAAGCTTGGGCTCTTTGAAAATGGCGTAAGAAGGGCGAAAATGAACAGTCCCTTTTATAGAATCGCGATACCAGTCGACTGGGTAAACTTACCAGTCGACTGGGCCCCTTTGAAAAGATGAAAAGTTTCTCTTACCAGTCGACTGGGTAAACGTACCAGTCGACTGGATCAACTGACAGTGAGATACCAGTCTACTGGGCTATCGTTACCAGTCGACTGGGGGTTCAAAAAAAAAAAAAGAAAAAATTTGGCTCCAAGCATGATTTGATTTTATAGACGACTGGAGAAGACTTACCAGTCGTCTGGAGTTTTTGGCAGAGAGTTACCAGTCGACTGGGTTAAAATTACCAGTCGACTGGACAATCAGGCAGTGACTTACCAGTCGACTGGAGCACATTTACCAGTCGACTGGACCATTAGTAAAATTTCCAGTCTTGAATTTTTAGCACGAATTTGTTTATCTATGACATTTTTGAGTGAAGGGAATAATTAAACATGGATTAATACTCTATCACTCAATGTCAAACATGCAAATGATGAAATGAGATGCAATCAAACATTCAATTTATCAAAATCAAGCAATCCCATCAACTTTCTTATTTTGCAAAAAACTAGCTTCACTTAAGGGTTTTGTAAGAATATCAGCTATTTGATCTTCTGAAGGTATAAATTCTAATCTTATATCACCTTTTTGAGCATGGTCTCTTAAGAAATGATGTCTAATCTCTATATGCTTGGTTCTAGAGTGCTGAATAGGATTTTTGGTTAGGTTGATGGCACTAGTATTATCACAAAATATAGGAATATTTTTGAGACTCATGCCATAGTCTTCTAGTTGTTGTTTCATCCATAGTACTTGGGCACAACAACTGCCAGCTGCTACATATTCCGCCTCAGCGGTTGATAGTGCAACTGAATTCTGTTTCTTGGAGAACCAAGAAGTTAACATAGCACCTAAGAATTGGCATGTTCCACTTGTGCTTTTTCTATCTAACCTACATCCAGCAAAATCAGCATCCGAATATCCTACTAGCTCAAAAGATGATTCTCTAGAATACCATAATCCTATGGTCTGGGTCCCTTGTAGATAACTAAGGATTCTTTTTACTGCAACTACATGTGATTCCTTAGGATTAGATTGAAATCTAGCGCACATGCATACACTGAACATTATATCAGGTCTACTTGCAGTCAAGTACAGTAAAGCACCTATCATGCTTCTATAATATTTAGAATCTACAGTTTTACCTCCTTCATCAAGATCAAGTTTGGTGGTTGTGCTCATAGGCGTTCCAATTGGCTTTGAGCTTTCCATCCCGAACCTCTTTAGTAGATCTTTGATGTACTTTTGTTGATTGATGAAGATACCTCCTTTTAGTTGCTTGATTTGCAGTCCAAGGAAGTAGGTAAGTTCTCCCATCATGCTCATTTCAAATTCACCTTGCATGCACTTTGCAAACTCTTGACACATAGATTCATTAGTAGCACCAAATATAATATCATCAACATATATTTGAACTATCAAAGTGTCATTTTTGTGAGTTTTTGTGAAGAGAGTTGTATCTATTCTTCCTCTTACAAAATCATTATCAATCAAAAATTTGCTTAGTCTTTCGTACCATGCCCTTGGAGCTTGCTTCAGCCCATATAAAGCCTTAGAAAGCTTGTAGACATGATTTGGAAGACTAGGGTTTTCAAAACCAAGAGGTTGTTCAACATAAACCTCTTCTTCTATAAAGCCATTTAAAAAGGCACTTTTCACATCCATTTGAAATAGCTTGAATTTATTAAAGCATGCAAAGGCTAATAACATTCGAATAGCTTCTAATCTAGCTACGGGAGCATAGGTTTCATCAAAATCTATTCCTTCCTCTTGGTTATATCCCTTAGCAACTAGTCTAGCCTTATTTCTAGTTACTATACCATTTTCATCTATTTTATTTCTATATACCCATTTAGTTCCAATAATTGAATGATCTTTAGGTCTTGGAACTAGTTCCCAAACATTGTTTCTCTCAAATTGATTTATCTCTTCCTGCATTGCAATTATCCAATCATTATCTTTTTCAGCTTCTATAAATGTCTTAGGTTCTACTTGAGACAAATAAGCTACAAAATTACAAATATTTCTAATGGAAGAGCGAGTTCTTACCCCTTGTGAAGGATCACCAATTACTTGATCAATTGGATGATGATTTACATACCTCCAATCCTTGGGTAGATTTTCCTCTTGTTGACTTGAGGATGGTTGGTCCAAATTTGGAGTTGCCATCCCTTCATTTGTTTGAGAAGAACTCACTTTTGGGTCAACAATGGGAGTAGAAGTTTCCATTCTTGGAATAAAATCTGCATCATCTTTAAAGGAAACTTCTCCACTACTCATTGGGTTAGATTCATCAATAGTTACATGCACAGATTCTTCTACTACTAGAGTTCTCTTATTGAAAACTCTATAAGCCTTACTAGTAGTAGAATATCCTAAAAATATCCCTTCATCGGTCTTGGAATCAAATTTACCCAAGTTAGTTTTATTGTTATTTAAGATGAAGCACTTACTACCAAAGGCACGAAAATAGGAAATATTGGGCTTTCTCCCTTTCCATAGTTCATAAGGAGTTTTATCAAGCAGGGGCCTTATCAAAATTCTATTTAAAATATAGCAAGAAGTATTCACGGCTTCAGCCCAAAAATATTTTGGTAAATTATTTTCACAAAGCATTGTTCTTGAAAATTCTTCTAGAACTCTATTTTTCCTCTCAACAACTCCATTTTGTTGAGGAGTTCTAGGAGCTGAAAAGTTGTGATTAATTCCATTTTCATCACAAAATTTTGAAAAGCTTTGATTTTTAAATTCTTTGCCATGATCACTTCTTATGCTTGAAATACAAATTCCTTTTTCATTTTGTACCTTTTTGCAAAACTTTTCAAATCCTTTGAAAGCTTCATCCTTATAAGCAATAAAAATAACAAAGGTATATCTTGAATAGTCATCAACAATAACAAGAGCATATTGATGGCCACCTAGACTAATGGTACTGATTGGACCAAATAAGTCCATATGCAAAAGTTCCAAAGGTCTAGTAGTTGAGACAACATTTTTTGCTTTGAAAGATATCCTTGATTGTTTTCCCATTTGACAAGCATTGCAAATTTTGTTTTTCTCAAAATTGATTTTAGGAAGACCAATAACTAAATCTTTTCTTGAAACAATTTTTAGCAAGTTCATGTTTACATGACCAAGCCTTCTATGCCACAGCCATTGATTTTCACTAAAAGCAGGAAAGCATTTTTCATTATTGGAATGTAAGGATTTCAAATCAACTATATAGACATTTTCATGTCTATGGCCAATGAATTTGATCTTGTTGCTCTTGATGTCTATAACTAGACAATGAGAGGTTTCAAATGTGACTTTATATCCTTTGTCACATAATTGACTAATGCTAAATAAATTTGGCTTTAAGCCTTGTACTAGCAATACATTATCTAAAGTTGAGAAATCATTACCGACTTTTCCATGCCCGTTGATCTTTATTTTAGTATTGTCTCCAATGGTCACAAGTCCACCATCTCTTAGAGTTAGCTCATTGAATACGCTTTTATCACCGGTCATATGCTTCGAGCAACCGCTATCAAGGTACCAACAGTTACCTTTCTCCTTGGTGTGAAGGCAAATCTATATCACACAAGGATATACGATAGCATTTTTAGGTACCCAAAATTTCTTGGGTCCTTTGGGGTTAGTCCTTGAAAATACGGTTCCTTTTGGGACCCATACTTTCTTAACAATATATGGTGCTCTATGAACATGTTGATGATGCACAGACCTATCATTATAGTCATAGAAATTTCTAGGAAATTTTACATGTGCATTCCTATAATCCTTAGGATGATAGTTCCTAGGATACATGATTCTATGGTAAGAGGTATGAAAATGCATGTCATTTCCAGAAAATGAACGATGATGCATTCTAGGATACATGCTAGCATATGTATGCAAGTTATTTCTAGAATAGCTATGATGGTGATTCCTAGGTTGAGCATGAGCAGAATGCATTCTTTGATTATACACATTGTTCCTAGAATGAGCATGATGATTATTTCTAGGATGTGTATGAGCATTTCTAGAATGAGCATACAAATAAGCATGAGTATTTTTAGGATGCTTCAATTTAGTATGATCATTTAAGTTTCTAGAGTTCCTCGGATTTATTAAGGGAGTGCTTTTAACAAGGTTAGGAGCTTTCGAAGTAGAAGCTCCATCTACACAAGAGGCTTTCATGAATAAGCTCTCTTTTGTTTTTTGTTTTCCCAATGGAGAATATCCTACACCAGATTTTCCTCCACTTAATCTTTGGGAAGAAAGCACTTCATCAAGTTTTTCTTTACCAAGCATAAGTCTAGATACAGTGCTGTTTAATTCAGAAATTTTATTTTTCAAATTTTCATTTTCATCTTTAAGAAAATCTTGAGACGAATTATACAGTAAAGATGATAATTTTTCTTTTTCTTCTCTAAGAACTATCATTTCCTTAGAAAGAGATGATACTTCTTTCTTAAGAACAGAATTTCTAGAATCAAATTTCTTTAATTCTTCATGCATTTCATTTATAACTTCTAGTAATTCTTCACTACTAGTAACAATATTATTTTTTGAAGAGGGAGAAGATGTTACCTCACTTTCATCATCGATTGCCATTAAACAAAGGTTGGCAATCTCTTCGTATCCAATTTCTTTGTCTGATGACTCATCTTCTTCGTCATCGCTCCAGGTAGTTGCTACCATAGCTTTCTTCTTGAAGCCCTTGTATGGTTTGCTTGAAACCGGACAGTCAGCTTTTATATGTCCTGGCTTCTTGCAGCCATAGCACATAAGTGGTTCCCTTTTTGAGGTGGGATCCTTTGAGTAAGGTTTCTTGCTTTTCTTCAAGAACCTATGGAATCGTCTGGTGATTAAAGCCATTTCACCATCCTCTTCACTGCTCTCTGCTTCTTGTTCTAATTCCTTTTCTTTGTTGCTCGTAGAAGCTTTGAGAGCAATTTGCTTCTTCTTCTTCTCATCATCATTGACGATGGGAGTCATTTCTTCCATCTCGTATGTCAATAATGACCCAAGCAGCGTCTCAACATCAAGCTTGTCAAGATTTTTGGCCTCTTGAATGGCTGTCCTCTTTGGTTTCCATTCTGGAGGTAGAGATCTTAAGATTTTTCTGGTTAGTTCAACTTCCTCAATATTCTTGCCAAGCAATTTTAAACTATTTATAATAGTAGTAAATCGTGAGTGCATTTCAGAAATGGTTTCGTTAGGAGACATCTTAAAAGATTCATATTCAGAAATTAGCATGTAAATTTTAGACTTTTTTACTTCACTTGTTCCTTCATATGTGACTTGCAATTTGTCCCATATTTCTTTAGCAGAAACGCATGCAGATATTTTGTTATATTCAGAAATATCTAATGCACAATGTAGCATGCTTGTTGCTCTGCTATTGAGAGACATCGTTCTACAATCCTCGTCAGTAAACTCAGTTTTGAGTTTAGGCATTGTATGAAGAGTCTCTCCAATAACTATTTCTTTTGAGGGAATTTTAGGTCCCTCTTCTATAATTCTCCATAGATTGTAATCTTGTCCTTCGACGAAGATTTTCATTCTATTTTTCCAGTAGTTATAATTTGATCCATTGAACAATGGTGGTCTAGTATAAGAGTGTCCCTCAGAGTAGCTATTTGCTGCCATTGGATCAACTCTAGGAATTTAAGCCTTATAAAGAGAACGAGGCTCTGATACCAATTGTAGCTCGAGGTTTCAACCCAAGAGGGGGGGTGAATTGGGTTTTTAAAAACTTTCGCGGAATTTATACAAGTTTATAAAAACTGATAAGCAACAAATAATTAATACAAGTAGAAAGCTGTAAATAAAGAGTTTAAGGAAAGAGGATGCAAACACAGTTATAGTGGTTCGGCAATATCGGATTCGTTCCGACCCTACGTCCACTCTCTTCAAGGAACTCCTTGAAGTAATCCACTAAGAAAACTTAGTCGCACAACTTAGCCGGGTGTTGCACAAACCGTACACAAGCAATTTACAGGAATTGCTTAAACCGAAAAATCCCCTTCCTTTCGGAAGTTTCCCCTTCCTCTCGGAAGTAATCCCTTTACAAAGATGGTGTAAAGTAAAAGGTAGAGAGACAACAAATGAAAGCTTATTACAACAGAAATGTCTCTCTTTCAAAGTAAAGCTTGAAGAAATGGCTCAATAAGATTATTTCAAAGCTTTTTGTGTTTCAAGAGTATAAAAACTTGATTATATGAGATCAACTCTTTTTGAATATGTGCTGCTTGTTATTGAATGCTTTGCTGAGAGGGTTTATATAGCAATCAATTAATATGGCCGTTTTGGACTTTAATTTGAAAAAGATTTACTTTAAAACGTTCAGATTTGGAGTCCAACGGTCATATTTTTGAACTACCAGTCGACTGGGTCGAGATACCAGTCGACTGGGTTCTCTTGAAAAATATACGTTTTCAGACCTTCTGGGTATCCAGTCGACTGGTATATATCATCCAGTCGACTGGGGACTTTCTGTCCATTTTACCAGTCGACTGGGTTGATTCATCCAGTCGACTGGGAAATTACTGGTCAAAGTACCAGTCGACTGGTACTTTGACCAGTAATTTCCCAGTCGACTGGATGAATCAACCCAGTCGACTGGTAAAATGGACAGAAAGTCCCCAGTCGACTGGATGATATATACCAGTCGACTGGATACCCAGAAGGTCTGAAAACGTATATTTTTCAAGAGAACCCAGTCGACTGGTATCTCGACCCAGTCGACTGGTAGTTCAAAAATATGACCGTTGGACTCCAAATCTGAACGTTTTAAAGTAAATCTTTTTCAAATTAAAGTCCAAAACGGCCATATTAATTGATTGCTATATAAACCCTCTCAGCAAAGCATTCAATAACAAGCAGCACATATTCAAAAAGAGTTGATCTCATATAATCAAGTTTTTATACTCTTGAAACACAAAAAGCTTTGAAATAATCTTATTGAGCCATTTCTTCAAGCTTTACTTTGAAAGAGAGACATTTCTGTTGTAATAAGCTTTCATTTGTTGTCTCTCTACCTTTTACTTTACACCATCTTTGTAAAGGGATTACTTCCGAGAGGAAGGGGAAACTTCCGAAAGGAAGGGGATTTTTCGGTTTAAGCAATTCCTGTAAATTGCTTGTGTACGGTTTGTGCAACACCCGGCTAAGTTGTGCGACTAAGTTTTCTTAGTGGATTACTTCAAGGAGTTCCTTGAAGAGAGTGGACGTAGGGTCGGAACGAATCCGATATTGCCGAACCACTATAACTGTGTTTGCATCCTCTTTCCTTAAACTCTTTATTTACAGCTTTCTACTTGTATTAATTATTTGTTGCTTATCAGTTTTTATAAACTTGTATAAATTCCGCGAAAGTTTTTAAAAACCCAATTCACCCCCCCTCTTGGGTTGAAACCTCGAGCTACAATTGGTATCAGAGCCTCGTTCTCTTTATAAGGCTTAAATTCCTAGAGTTGATCCAATGGCAGCAAATAGCTACTCTGAGGGACACTCTTATACTAGACCACCATTGTTCAATGGATCAAATTATAACTACTGGAAAAATAGAATGAAAATCTTCGTCGAAGGACAAGATTACAATCTATGGAGAATTATAGAAGAGGGACCTAAAATTCCCTCAAAAGAAATAGTTATTGGAGAGACTCTTCATACAATGCCTAAACTCAAAACTGAGTTTACTGACGAGGATTGTAGAACGATGTCTCTCAATAGCAGAGCAACAAGCATGCTACATTGTGCATTAGATATTTCTGAATATAACAAAATATCTGCATGCGTTTCTGCTAAAGAAATATGGGACAAATTGCAAGTCACATATGAAGGAACAAGTGAAGTAAAAAAGTCTAAAATTTACATGCTAATTTCTGAATATGAATCTTTTAAGATGTCTCCTAACGAAACCATTTCTGAAATGCACTCACGATTTACTACTATTATAAATAGTTTAAAATTGCTTGGCAAGAATATTGAGGAAGTTGAACTAACCAGAAAAATCTTAAGATCTCTACCTCCAGAATGGAAACCAAAGAGGACAGCCATTCAAGAGGCCAAAAATCTTGACAAGCTTGATGTTGAGACGCTGCTTGGGTCATTATTGACATACGAGATGGAAGAAATGACTCCCATCGTCAATGATGATGAGAAGAAGAAGAAGCAAATTGCTCTCAAAGCTTCTACGAGCAACAAAGAAAAGGAATTAGAACAAGAAGCAGAGAGCAGTGAAGAGGATGGTGAAATGGCTTTAATCACCAGACGATTCCATAGGTTCTTGAAGAAAAGCAAGAAACCTTACTCAAAGGATCCCACCTCAAAAAGGGAACCACTTATGTGCTATGGCTGCAAGAAGCCAGGACATATAAAAGCTGACTGTCCGGTTTCAAGCAAACCATACAAGGGCTTCAAGAAGAAAGCTATGGTAGCAACTACCTGGAGCGATGACGAAGAAGATGAGTCATCAGACAAAGAAATTGGATACGAAGAGATTGCCAACCTTTGTTTAATGGCAATCGATGATGAAAGTGAGGTAACATCTTCTCCCTCTTCAAAAAATAATATTGTTACTAGTAGTGAAGAATTACTAGAAGTTATAAATGAAATGCATGAAGAATTAAAGAAATTTGATTCTAGAAATTCTGTTCTTAAGAAAGAAGTATCATCTCTTTCTAAGGAAATGATAGTTCTTAGAGAAGAAAAAGAAAAATTATCATCTTTACTGTATAATTCGTCTCAAGATTTTCTTAAAGATGAAAATGAAAATTTGAAAAATAAAATTTCTGAATTAAACAGCACTGTATCTAGACTTATGCTTGGTAAAGAAAAACTTGATGAAGTGCTTTCTTCCCAAAGATTAAGTGGAGGAAAATCTGGTGTAGGATATTCTCCATTGGGAAAACAAAAAACAAAAGAGAGCTTATTCATGAAAGCCTCTTGTGTAGATGGAGCTTCTACTTCGAAAGCTCCTAACCTTGTTAAAAGCACTCCCTTAATAAATCCGAGGAACTCTAGAAACTTAAATGATCATACTAAATTGAAGCATCCTAAAAATACTCATGCTTATTTGTATGCTCATTCTAGAAATGCTCATACACATCCTAGAAATAATCATCATGCTCATTCTAGGAACAATGTGTATAATCAAAGAATGCATTCTGCTCATGCTCAACCTAGGAATCACCATCATAGCTATTCTAGAAATAACTTGCATACATATGCTAGCATGTATCCTAGAATGCATCATCGTTCATTTTCTGGAAATGACATGCATTTTCATACCTCTTACCATAGAATCATGTATCCTAGGAACTATCATCCTAAGGATTATAGGAATGCACATGTAAAATTTCCTAGAAATTTCTATGACTATAATGATAGGTCTGTGCATCATCAACATGTTCATAGAGCACCATATATTGTTAAGAAAGTATGGGTCCCAAAAGGAACCGTATTTTCAAGGACTAACCCCAAAGGACCCAAGAAATTTTGGGTACCTAAAAATGCTATCGTATATCCTTGTGTGATATAGATTTGCCTTCACACCAAGGAGAAAGGTAACTGTTGGTACCTTGATAGCGGTTGCTCGAAGCATATGACCGGTGATAAAAGCGTATTCAAGGAGCTAACTCTAAGAGATGGTGGACTTGTGACCATTGGAGACAATACTAAAATAAAGATCAACGGGCATGGAAAAGTCGGTAATGATTTCTCAACTTTAGATAATGTATTGCTAGTACAAGGCTTAAAGCCAAATTTATTTAGCATTAGTCAATTATGTGACAAAGGATATAAAGTCACATTTGAAACCTCTCATTGTCTAGTTATAGACATCAAGAGCAACAAGATCAAATTCATTGGCCATAGACATGAAAATGTCTATATAGTTGATTTGAAATCCTTACATTCCAATAATGAAAAATGCTTTCCTGCTTTTAGTGAAAATCAATGGCTGTGGCATAGAAGGCTTGGTCATGTAAACATGAACTTGCTAAAAATTGTTTCAAGAAAAGATTTAGTTATTGGTCTTCCTAAAATCAATTTTGAGAAAAACAAAATTTGCAATGCTTGTCAAATGGGAAAACAATCAAGGATATCTTTCAAAGCAAAAAATGTTGTCTCAACTACTAGACCTTTGGAACTTTTGCATATGGACTTATTTGGTCCAATCAGTACCATTAGTCTAGGTGGCCATCAATATGCTCTTGTTATTGTTGATGACTATTCAAGATATACCTTTGTTATTTTTATTGCTTATAAGGATGAAGCTTTCAAAGGATTTGAAAAGTTTTGCAAAAAGGTACAAAATGAAAAAGGAATTTGTATTTCAAGCATAAGAAGTGATCATGGCAAAGAATTTAAAAATCAAAGCTTTTCAAAATTTTGTGATGAAAATGGAATTAATCACAACTTTTCAGCTCCTAGAACTCCTCAACAAAATGGAGTTGTTGAGAGGAAAAATAGAGTTCTAGAAGAATTTTCAAGAACAATGCTTTGTGAAAATAATTTACCAAAATATTTTTGGGCTGAAGCCGTGAATACTTCTTGCTATATTTTAAATAGAATTTTGATAAGGCCCCTGCTTGATAAAACTCCTTATGAACTATGGAAAGGGAGAAAGCCCAATATTTCCTATTTTCGTGCCTTTGGTAGTAAGTGCTTCATCTTAAATAACAATAAAACTAACTTGGGTAAATTTGATTCCAAGACCGATGAAGGGATATTTTTAGGATATTCTACTACTAGTAAGGCTTATAGAGTTTTCAATAAGAGAACTCTAGTAGTAGAAGAATCTGTGCATGTAACTATTGATGAATCTAACCCAATGAGTAGTGGAGAAGTTTCCTTTAAAGATGATGCAGATTTTATTCCAAGAATGGAAACTTCTACTCCCATTGTTGACCCAAAAGTGAGTTCTTCTCAAACAAATGAAGGGATGGCAACTCCAAATTTGGACCAACCATCCTCAAGTCAACAAGAGGAAAATCTACCCAAGGATTGGAGGTATGTAAATCATCATCCAATTGATCAAGTAATTGGTGATCCTTCACAAGGGGTAAGAACTCGCTCTTCCATTAGAAATATTTGTAATTTTGTAGCTTATTTGTCTCAAGTAGAACCTAAGACATTTATAGAAGCTGAAAAAGATAATGATTGGATAATTGCAATGCAGGAAGAGATAAATCAATTTGAGAGAAACAATGTTTGGGAACTAGTTCCAAGACCTAAAGATCATTCAATTATTGGAACTAAATGGGTATATAGAAATAAAATAGATGAAAATGGTATAGTAACTAGAAATAAGGCTAGACTAGTTGCTAAGGGATATAACCAAGAGGAAGGAATAGATTTTGATGAAACCTATGCTCCCGTAGCTAGATTAGAAGCTATTCGAATGTTATTAGCCTTTGCATGCTTTAATAAATTCAAGCTATTTCAAATGGATGTGAAAAGTGCCTTTTTAAATGGCTTTATAGAAGAAGAGGTTTATGTTGAACAACCTCTTGGTTTTGAAAACCCTAGTCTTCCAAATCATGTCTACAAGCTTTCTAAGGCTTTATATGGGCTGAAGCAAGCTCCAAGGGCATGGTACGAAAGACTAAGCAAATTTTTGATTGATAATGATTTTGTAAGAGGAAGAATAGATACAACTCTCTTCACAAAAACTCACAAAAATGACACTTTGATAGTTCAAATATATGTTGATGATATTATATTTGGTGCTACTAATGAATCTATGTGTCAAGAGTTTGCAAAGTGCATGCAAGGTGAATTTGAAATGAGCATGATGGGAGAACTTACCTACTTCCTTGGACTGCAAATCAAGCAACTAAAAGGAGGTATCTTCATCAATCAACAAAAGTACATCAAAGATCTACTAAAGAGGTTCGGGATGGAAAGCTCAAAGCCAATTGGAACGCCTATGAGCACAACCACCAAACTTGATCTTGATGAAGGAGGTAAAACTGTAGATTCTAAATATTATAGAAGCATGATAGGTGCTTTACTGTACTTGACTGCAAGTAGACCTGATATAATGTTCAGTGTATGCATGTGCGCTAGATTTCAATCTAATCCTAAGGAATCACATGTAGTTGCAGTAAAAAGAATCCTTAGTTATCTACAAGGGACCCAGACCATAGGATTATGGTATTCTAGAGAATCATCTTTTGAGCTAGTAGGATATTCGGATGCTGATTTTGCTGGATGTAGGTTAGATAGAAAAAGCACAAGTGGAACATGCCAATTCTTAGGTGCTATGTTAACTTCTTGGTTCTCCAAGAAACAGAATTCAGTTGCACTATCAACCGCTGAGGCGGAATATGTAGCAGCTGGCAGTTGTTGTGCCCAAGTACTATGGATGAAACAACAACTAGAAGACTATGGCATGAGTCTCAAAAATATTCCTATATTTTGTGATAATACTAGTGCCATCAACCTAACCAAAAATCCTATTCAGCACTCTAGAACCAAGCATATAGAGATTAGACATCATTTCTTAAGAGACCATGCTCAAAAAGGTGATATAAGATTAGAATTTATACCTTCAGAAGATCAAATAGCTGATATTCTTACAAAACCCTTAAGTGAAGCTAGTTTTTTGCAAAATAAGAAAGTTGATGGGATTGCTTGATTTTGATAAATTGAATGTTTGATTGCATCTCATTTCATCATTTGCATGTTTGACATTGAGTGATAGAGTATTAATCCATGTTTAATTATTCCCTTCACTCAAAAATGTCATAGATAAACAAATTCGTGCTAAAAATTCAAGACTGGAAATTTTACTAATGGTCCAGTCGACTGGTAAATGTGCTCCAGTCGACTGGTAAGTCACTGCCTGATTGTCCAGTCGACTGGTAATTTTAACCCAGTCGACTGGTAACTCTCTGCCAAAAACTCCAGACGACTGGTAAGTCTTCTCCAGTCGTCTATAAAATCAAATCATGCTTGGAGCCAAATTTTTTCTTTTTTTTTTTTTGAACCCCCAGTCGACTGGTAACGATAGCCCAGTAGACTGGTATCTCACTGTCAGTTGATCCAGTCGACTGGTACGTTTACCCAGTCGACTGGTAAGAGAAACTTTTCATCTTTTCAAAGGGGCCCAGTCGACTGGTAAGTTTACCCAGTCGACTGGTATCGCGATTCTATAAAAGGGACTGTTCATTTTCGCCCTTCTTACGCCATTTTCAAAGAGCCCAAGCTTTCACTCTCTAGAAAAATTCATCTTTTTGATCTAAAAACCATCCAAATCCCTTCTAAACACACCGATCTACTCATTCCTAAAGAGATTTTTAACTTTCTACGGTTAAAATCTCTCATTTTTACCAAATTTCCTTTTTCCAAAAACTTCAAATTTCTCGAAAATGAGTGACAAAATCCGTATAAAACTCACAACAAGTGGACCTAATGCGCCCAAAAAGCCTAGGTCTTCAAAACCTTCGGCTTCGGAATCAAAAGGGAAGGGAGTAGCAGGGTCATCCAGCAAGGAGCCCAGAACAGAGTTGGAGCAGGCTCTGTTTTTCAGCCCAGCTGCTCATAAGAGGTATAACTCTATAATCCGTCACAAGAAAATCATGACGGGTAGAGTCGTTGATTTCGACTCCATTCGTCATGGTAATTTCGATATTCTACCAGCCTTTGAGGCAATAAATCTGACCCCACTGGTCAGTATTCATGAAAAATATTACCCGCGACTGATTCACCAGTTCTATGCGAACTTGGTGAAACCCAGTCCTCTGGCTCTGAGATTCAGAACCAGAGTTAGCGGTGTGGAGTTTGAGGTCAACACTGACCTCTTGATGAGCATTCTGAGAATCCCTATAAGGGGGGTTCAATGGAGTCTGGATGGATGGCCAGACAACTTTGAAGTTGAGGAGGCCTGTCGGATAGTCAGGGGCGACCCTAACTATGTGTACAAACCCACTACATTTCACACATGTAGTGACTTGCCCCTCGACTCAAAAATGTTTCAATTGATTGTCAGTTGGACCATCCACCCGAGACTCGGGAGTCGAGGGTATCTATCTAAAATAGATACGGTATTGATTTGGTGCCTAAAATCTGGGCACCACTTCAATATATATCCTCTGCTGCTCGCCAACATGATAAACGGTGAAGCAAACGACTCCGGGTGTCTTCCTTATGGGATGCTCATTACACTCATCCTCCAGCACTTCCGGGTACCTTTGCCTGCCTCCGAGGCTCAGGATATCGGATTGACGGATATCATCAACATCTCATCTCTAAAGAAGATGGGATGTACTGTTCGTGAAGGGTTTCTCTATCCTAAGGCCGGAAAGCGCCTAAGGATTCGAGAGGATGCGAGTGACAGTGATGAGGATGCTGATACGGCTGCTGAGATGGAGACAGATACCCGAGCACCTCCCATTGGTGACTCGAGTACTGGTCAGACTGGATATGGTGACATCCTACGAGCTATCGCGAGTCTTCAGATGACGATGGAGTCTGGTTTTCAGTCCATGCAGTCCGATTATCAGAGGCTGAGCTCCTCCATAGACCACCTACGGGATGACTTCGAGTTACATCGAGAGCACACCGAGGGTTCCCTAGCTGAGATTAGGGAACTTCTTCGTGACAGCTCGGACTCTCCCGCACCATGAGTCTCATTCATTTAATCAGTTCTTAGCACTTTTCCAGTATTTGTCACTTAGCACGGACATCTCATGTTTGTTTTTCTTAGTTATGGCTCTATAAGACTCTACTTGTATTGACTTTTTCTATGATGATGTAATACTATAAGCCATATTTCTTGCATTTATTTAAGCTATTTGTGATATGTTAGAACTGTTTTTAAATATCTGTTTGTCTCATAGCTTATTTGTTAATTGTTCTGCCCCCTTTGGTTGCTGTTGTCAAAACGGGGGAGAAAAATGAGAAAAACGAGAAAATCTAAGTAACGAGAAAATCTAAGTAAAAAACGCAACCAATGCATAGATTTAGGGGGAGCATTGCTCCATATCTGTGTAAAAATGTTTATTGATTGGTTGAGTTTAATTCTGGATTGGTTGAAAGAAATATAAACTGTGTTTGCTTGTTTACAGGGTGGTTTTTCTCGAAAAACAGAGGAGACTCTGTCCAAATTTTTGTAAAATCTTAACACTTAGTTTTTAAAACTGTTTTTACATTATTAGTTTTGTCATCATCAAAAAGGGGGAGATTGTTGACCCTCGCCCGTATTTTAATGATGGCAAAACACAACTGTTATTTAACTAACATGTTTAAACTAAGTTGTATTAAGGATCAAACACATTCAACCAAGGAACAAAGTGCAAAAACTCGAACCAAATCAAGTATCAAGTGAAGACTGAAGATCTAGTATAGGTCTTAAAGTTTAGAACCAATGTAAGTCTCACTCATACATTGTATTAGCTTGTTTAATGGCTCAAACACAAATGGTTTTTCTAAAACCATTAATTTTAAAATGTTTTTAATGAAAAACAGAAGAAAAACTGGGTTGGAAGACAACCCAGTCGACTGGGTACATATACCAGTCGACTGGTATATGGGTCAGAAGGTACCCAGTCGACTGGATGAATTAACCCAGTCGACTGGTACTTTGACCAGTAATTTCCCAGTCGACTGGATGAATCAACCCAGTCGACTGGCACAATGGACAGAAAGTCCCCAGTCGACTGGATGATATATACCAGTCGACTGGATACCCAGAAGGTCTGAAAACGTATATTTTTCAAGAGAACCCAGTCGACTGGTATCTCGACCCAGTCGACTGGTAGTTCAAAAATATGACCGTTGGACTCCAAATCTGAACGTTTTAAAGTAAATCTTTTTCAAATTAAAGTCCAAAACGGCCATATTAATTGATTGCTATATAAACCCTCTCAGCAAAGCATTCAATAACAAGCAGCACATATTCAAAAAGAGTTGATCTCATATAATCAAGTTTTTATACTCTTGAAACACAAAAAGCTTTGAAATAATCTTATTGAGCCATTTCTTCAAGCTTTACTTTGAAAGAGAGACATTTCTGTTGTAATAAGCTTTCATTTGTTGTCTCTCTACCTTTTACTTTACACCATCTTTGTAAAGGGATTACTTCCGAGAGGAAGGGGAAACTTCCGAGAGGAAGGGGAAACTTCCGAAAGGAAGGGGATTTTTCGGTTTAAGCAATTCCTGTAAATTGCTTGTGTACGGTTTGTGCAACACCCGGCTAAGTTGTGCTTATAAGTTTTCTTAGTGGATTACTTCAAGGAGTTCCTTGAAGAGAGTGGACGTAGGGTCGGAACGAATCCGATATTGCCGAACCACTATAACTGTGTTTGCATCATCTTTCCTTAAACTCTTTATTTACAGCTTTCTACTTGTATCAATTATTTGTTGCTTATCAGTTTTTATAAACTTGTATAAATTCCGCAAAAGTTTTTTAAAAACCCAATTCACCCCCCCTCTTGGGTTGAAACCTCGAGCTACAACAATGTATGAGTGAGACTTACATTGGTTCTAAACCTTAAGACCTATACTAGATCTTCAGTCTTCACTTGATACTTGATTTGGTTCGAGTTTTTGCACTTTGTTCCTTGGTTGAATGTGTTTGATCCTTAATACAACTTAGTTTAAACATGTTAGTTAAATAACAGTTGTGTTTTGCCATCATTAAAATACGGGCAGGGGTCAACACTTATTATGGTTTTGTCATTATCAAAAGGGGGGATATTGTTAACCCAATATTGATTTTAATAATGACAAAACGAACATAAATTGTTCTAACCAATTTTATCTAAGTGTTTAAGCTGTTAAGGTTCTTTTTATGAAGACAATACGCGTCAGAGAAGAAGTGCACGTACTTAAAAATTTTATTATATACACACCTCGGAAGAAGTCTGAAGACCAAGATTAGAAGCACCTAAGGTAGTTGATCTTAATGTAAATCTTCTCTTAATTACCTAGCTTTATTATGGCTCATTTTGATTAAAAATATTTTTACAAAAATATATCAACTTGGGTTAAAAAATTTAAAATTATTGAAAAACAGAAAAATTATGTTTTAGGTGATCCAGTTGACTGGATCATTAAACCAATCGACTGAATGAAAGGATAAAATGTTTCTGCCCTTTAATCTAGTCGATTGAACTATGAATCCAATTGACTAAATGAAACATCTGATGCTAAAATTTGAATTTTACATTGATGCAATAAACTAAATCATGGACCCAATCGACTAAACTTTTAAAAATAATGGCTAGTTTTTGAAAAATGAGGTGCGAGACAGAGCATTTAATGCGCCAAATGACCATACTTTGAATCTAACGGCCATGTGGAGCTAAGACTATAAAAATCCCTCTTAAATGAGCATTTTTAACAACAAAAAACACTGAATTTCATATATAGTTCATTTATAACTCTTCAAAACTACTTCTTGTGCCTTCATTAAAGCTTTGTTCTTGAAATTAAAAATCCCTCTTAAATAGGCATTTCGAATAATAAAAAAACATTGAATTTCATATATAGCTCATTTATAACTCTTCAAAACTTTCAGAACTACTTCTTGTGCCTTCATTAAAGCTTTGTTCTTGAAAGAGAGATAATCTTCAGTTGTAAGCATTAAATACAATCTCTCTTGTACCAATCTCAACTTATAAATTCCAATCATTGTAAGAGAAATATTTGGTGTAACTCTTGGAAATGTTTAGGTGCTAAATACTTAAGTGTAGACTTCCTTAGAAGAGAACTTTGTAAAGGTTTGGAAAACACCTTTGAAGTTGTTTGGTTGTTTTAGTGAAACCTTCAAGGAGTCTCTTTGAAAAAAGTGGACGTAGGGTCGAAAAGTTTTCAATATTGTCGAACCACTATAAACCGAGTTTGCACTTTCTTATCCCTTACTCTTTTAATTTTCAGCAATGTTATTCTTGTTGTTCATACTTATTTTCATAAGTGCATGAACTTATTTGTTGTGTGAAAAAAGTTTTAAAGCCCAATTCACCCCCCTTTGGGTTTTCTTTTAGTTCTCACTTCCATTTGTGGGTGTAGGGTTTTCTTTTAGTTCTCACTTCCATTTGTGGGTGTATTAATGTTTGTAGTAAATGGCCTATCATAATTCCTTTATAACCTTTCCTCATATCTTTAATCATTTAATTTTTTACCTTTAATTTTCTATTGTTTCTGCGGTTGGTTAAAGTTCAAATTTAAAAGGAGAGAAACAACATGGAAAAAGGGGATTTTGCTTCATTGCTATACATACACTATTTTATAATTTCTATCATTTCCTGTTAATTGGGCCATTCTCTCTACGAGATTGAAATCTTGTTTGTGAGTGCACACAAATCGGGCTACTGTTGTATCCTGGAGAGAAACCATCAATGCCATTTGCACCGAACTGGGATGAAATCTCTTATCAAGAACAAAGGATTAATTTTCATGCTTCAATGTTTCTGTAATGTGTAAATGTCCAACCAGCTACTTAAGATAACCATGGGAGCAACTAATCAACTTTTGTGATTATCTTTACCGGTGAATCTGATTAGGATTGGATTTCAGTTTGTAAGTTAAAATAGAGTACATATCAAAAATCACTAATTCTAGGCAAGTTTTCAGTTGCCAATGTCTGATTTGTTTTAAAGTTGTTTTTTTTTTGTTATCAATCTCTGATGATAGCAGTTTCAAAGGAATTGTTTGGTCTAAATTACCCAGCTGAAATATTTTTGAGATGGTTTAGCATGAGAGCTAGAGTGGGCTAAGCTCCTTTGGTTGCTAAATGAAAATGTGTGGTTAACTGGTCTGCAAGCTTGGTACTTGGTCAATCAAGTAATGAAAAAGCCACAGTTCAAAAAATGTATAAAAGGGCTGAGATAAGAATTCAATGCTATTATAATTAACATTTAGTCTAAGCAGAAACGGTAAGTTTGATTTTTTCCTATAAATATCACCAAGTGTGGCGATTTGATAGCATCAAAAAAATTCAGTGTTTTCTCCATTTCTCTACAAATAGTATTCTATAATTTTTCTCACAATATAAAATTTATGGAGTGCTATACTTATCAAGGTGACTGATTTAAAGATAGTGATGCGATTTGAACTTAACTATTATCATATATGAGCTTAATATTGTGAAATATTATGCTATTTTATTCAAAGAATAAAATGTATGCGTACCATTAAAAAATCATAATTGATATACTTATTTCTCATGTCGCATTAGATAGTTATGCTCATAACATGATACAAGGTACTTGTGCATTAGTTAGAAGGAAAAAATGTTTTGGTGTATGTTAAGCCATGTTGTGAGTATTTAGCATGTGAAATTATTTGGTACATGGAAAGAGGTGTAGATAATTTTTAAGAAAAGAAAAAAAAATGCCTATATGAATGATATTTTTGTACATTGAAGATACAAGTGGAGTTCTTAACTTGTTATAACGTTGTTTGCTTAACGAAGAGCGTTATAAATTATTATAGCCTATTTAGGGGCATTATATGATCTTTTTCTGTTAAATGAATCATGTGTAGTTTTGACCTATTGATCAAAGGGTTTTGTAATAATGCGATTTGCCTAGTGAGAGTGAATTACACCCAAATAGTACTATGCGATAGCAGCAATATAGAATGGGGGGTTGATCCCATGAAGAGAATGTTCTACAATCAAAGTCTCACGCAAAAAATAATGGAAACAAAATTAAAAATTAATATTAAGAAAATTTTGAGAATTAAATGATACAATTGAATTAAGTGAAAGAAAATCAATAATGAGTAACACAAGGGTCCAAGAATCCCTCCTAAATTTCACAGCTTTAACTTGTATCAATTCAGTAATTATAAATCAACTACGTATTTCACATCCTAAATATGTAATCAAAAAATAATAGTGAAAGCACCTAAAATATTCTTTTGTAAATTATTATGAGAAATCCCCTTCTTGTTTTTACAAGTAATGCAATGATCAATCATATATGATATCCTAATTCGACGATATATCCGGAGATAATAACGCAGTAAAGGACCAGCGTATATAATTAATATACCAAAATTAATTGCATCCTAAATTCCACAATAAGAGAAGCATGACTGAACTTATATAGAGAAAAAGAACAACAATCACCGGAGTTAAATAAAATCTATGGGAGAAGAAAATATAATTGTCTGTCACATAAAAACATCAACTTCAATATTAAATAAATGGAACAGCTCAAAATAATTATTCAATGTTAAAAACACAAATACTAAATTAAATACAAGCCAAACCCGTTATGTCTAGGGGTCCATCTCTTCGCCTTGGTTGAAACTTAGCCTAGCCGATAATACATAATCATAACAGCTCTCTAGAAATTCAATGTGTATCCCTTCAGCCCCCTGTTTAGCCCCATGTTCTTTGAGTCTAAAATCCTATATATAGCGGTATGGAGACAGCTTTGTAGACAAAAAAATCTCCCTAGGGTTTCTGTTCAAGCCATATGCTTCTGTTGCTGTCTAGGCCCAATTCTGCTGTTGTCCAGGTAGTGCGTTTGCTCCTATCCAGGCCCAGTTTTTGCTATCTAGAATTGGTCTGGTTGTGCTGCTGTCCAGGTTGTGCAGATCCCAAAAAAATCAGAATTTAATAGCTCTTCACTTCTGCCACGCTGAAATCACGTACAGCCTGACCTTTGTCTACTAAAACTGCCATAACTTTCTCTAGAAAAATCAGATTTATAAATTGTAAAATTCTTCAGAAAATAGACATCTGGATCTTTCCAATAATATATGGCTTATCTCCTGGTTCTTCCTAAATCAATACAGTTTAATCCACAAAAATGACTGATCTGTACGGGCAATTCTGGCAATTTAGCGAAACTCCTTTTCACCCTTTACTAGTGGCAACATGACTTAGCAAAATGATCAATTTATCTTTAATAATCTATAAATGATGGATTTTGTTGCACTCCTCTTGGGAAACCCAGTGTCCCTACTCTGAACTAGTCTGTATGTTGTGGATTCTTTCGAACATATTTTATATATATTTTTGTTTAAGGCTTCATTGTTTTTTTAAATTTGCAAAACACACTAAAACATAGAATTCTCCAAAGGACCACACTTGTCAATAAATTCAATGAATAATCAAAATTAATCTCAACAGATATATATAATTAACTCTATTTGAAGTGCATTTTCATGCCTTAATCACAACCCCAACCAGGTCATTGCTAGTACCTAGTGATGCAAACGAAACAGCAATGCATGAAAAGTAACATAGCATGAATATTGTTTATTCGAGAATTTTGTAGAACTGTCTAGCATTCAAAAAAACGTTGGCCAAAGCTCACAGATTCTAACGAGATTTTCAAATCATGTCTTCTGAGAAACTGTGAGTGTGTGCACTAAGCCTAAACCTTCTTACCACAAACCAATGATGCATAAAACTTTGAATTCAACCAAGAAAGAAGCCTCAACTCTATTATCCTTACAAATAAAGTGTTTATCAATTTAAAGAGGCAAGGTATTTACTCATGGAGTTGGAAAGCAGATAAAAGCACTTAGTGAAAGGGTTAAGCAATTTAGGACAATCAAGTGAAAAAGAATCGACAACAAGATAGGCTAATCACACAATTCAGAACACTTTATCCTACTTACCAATATAATTTCAATGGTTAATCAATAAGCCTTGGTGTTGAAGCTCTTTTCTTCTTAGTGTGGTGCGACAACTTATCTTCCTTAAATTGTTGAATCTTCCTTCTTTCGAATACAAACTGAAAACTGAAGTAAACAAAAACTAATATTTTCTTCTTTTTTTTATTTTTCTTTTAGAGAATTACAATATAAATAAATAAACTGATGGAAGAAGAATCATTCCCAAAATATTGTTGACGATTAAAACTCCGCGCAAATGTCAATGATGGATTCGAAGGCTTTGACGACTAACCAAATCATTTCTCCACATGTAAGGTAAGCCAAACAAAGCATCTCAAATAGCAATAAAACCAATTCAAGTAGGCAATAAAAATTCACAATGCTAGTTTTGTCAGACTCTCCCCTCAATAAAAACAAATGTGCTTCAAACATGGTTAAAAACCAAAGATCGTATGCATCACTCTCTAAACAATCCACAAAGCTTAGTATGTGCATAGAAATGAGTTTTCAGAAAATAGTCAGTGTTAATCAAGATAGTGTCATTGAGCCTTGACGAAAACAGAGTTGCAATCATGCATCAACAGTTCATAAAATCAGAAATATCACAAACATGCCATGATAGTTTCATACAAAACAATATATAACAAGCATGCATATGGTACCACCCCCAACCAGAATGTGACAGTGTTTTTATAGTCACCAAAAGATAAGAAAGCTATACCGACGGGAGAGAGGAACTCCAATAACGTAGCGTAGGCAAACCTGCATCACACAAAACAAAACATAAAGTAAACAAAACAAAACAAAAGAAACTAAACTAAGCAGCAGTAAAATATAATATAGATAGAAGTACAGAACATTAGTCAAAGTAGACAGGAGAAACCAGAGAGATCTCCTCCGGTTCCTCTACTTTCTCCACATAGTGTTTAAGATGTTTCCTATTCACTCGAAATACTCTCCCATTTTTTGGATCTTCTGTCTCAATCAAACCATTGGGAAAGACTTTCTTAACCACGAACGGGCCGATCCATCTCGATTTTAGCTTACCGGGATGAAGGTGAAGCCTCCAGTCATAGATGTGGGCTCATTGATTGGGCTCAAAATACCTCCTCAGAATTTGCTTGTCATGAGCTGCCTTCATCTTTGCCTTGTAGATTCTGGAGTTGTCGTATGCATCATTTAGAAACTCTTCAATCTCAGCCAACTGAAGCTTCCTATGAATTCCTGTATCATTAAGATCAAAGTTAAAGCTCTTTACAGCCCAATAAGCACGATGTTCTAACTCAACCAGTAGATGGCAAGCTTTTCTATAGACAAGCCGGTACGGAGACATAACAGAGAAACTCTGTATAAACCTCTTGTAAAAATCGGCATGCCCAAGAAAGGATCTAACATCCTTAATAGTTTTAGGTGTGGGCAATTTAGAGATCAATTCTATTTTTGATTTATCCACTTCGATCCGTTTTTCAAAAATTATGTGCCCCAAAACTAGTCTAGAGGGAACTATGAAATGATATTTTTCACAATTAAGCACTAGACCTTTTTATTCCAATCTACTCAAAACATCATATAGGAGTAAGCATGAATAAAAAGAATCGCCAAACATAGTCAAATCATCCATAAAGACTTCCATAAATTTTTTGACCATATCGCTAAATATACTCATCATGCATATTTGAAATGTAGCCGGCGCATTACACTGTCCAAAAGGCATACGCCATAATGCATAAGTACCAAATGGGTATGTGAACATAGTCTTATCCTGATCTTCTAATGTAATCTCTATCTGATAATATCCTGAATACTCGTCTAGAAAGTAATAGAAGGGATGGCCAGCTACAGATTCTAAGATTTGGTCTAAAAATAGAAGTGGGAAGTGATCCTTGCGGGTGGCAGAATTAAGTTTTCTATAGTCTATGCACATGCACCACTCTGTCACTACCTTGGTAGGAATAGGCATCCCTTCTGAGTTGGTTACCGTAGTTATCCCAGACTTTTTAGGTATTACCTGAGTTGGGCTAACCCATTTACTATCATAGATAGGGTAAATGATACCTACATCTAATAACTTTAAAACATCTTTTTTCATGACTTCTTTCATAGTGCGGTTAAGTCGTCTCTGGGGTCTCTACAAGGGGTTAGCTCTTTCCTTTAAATGGATTTTATGGGAACATATCAAGGGGCTAATACCTTTAATGTCAACAATTATCCATCCTAATGCAGCTTTGTGCTCACTTAACATGTCAATCGATTTATTTTCTTGTGAATCACTAAGTGCAGAGGAAATAATAATAGGAAAAGTATCACCTGGTTCCAAGAATGCATGTTTGAGTCCCTTAGGTAGTGTCACTAAGTCGACCTTTGGGGTCTCCTCAGCAGATGGCTTAGGTCTCTCTCCATATCTTGGTAACTCCTCGAAGCTTGGTTACCATTTCCGTTCTCCTTTATTATTTGACCCTGAAATAGTAGAAACATCGAAAACATCGTCAGGATAAAGTAAAATCTCAGAATCAGAAATACTAAGGAGATACTCTAAAGATTCTGATATTTTGCTCAAGGGAGCCTCCTTTGGGATCAGTGTGTCTATCATATAAGTATGATAGCAATCATCATCATCATGTGGTTGTCTTCCTATGTTGAAAATGTTGACCTCTAGAGTCATGTTCCCAAAAGATAGTTTCATTATATCGTTCCTACAATTAATAAGAGCGTTAGAGGTGGCCAGGAAAGGTGTTCCTAAAATGATTGGAACTTAGACTCCATATTAACCACAGAATTAGTATCCAAAATGAGAAAATCAATAGGACAGTAGAACTTATCTATCTGTATCAGTACATCTTAGACTATCCCCCTTGGCTGCTTAGTCAACCGATCGGCCAACTGTAGTACCACGGATGTGAGTTTGATCTCTCTTAGACCCAGTTGCAAGTAGATAGTGTAAGGCATTAGGTTCACACTGACTCCTAAATCCAGCAAAGCTTGACTGATCTCATGAGTCCTAATTTGATAGGTGATCGTGGGACACCCTAGATCTTTATATTTAAGTGGTGTCTTTTGCTCAATCACCGCACTCACTTGTTTAGTCAAGAATGTAGTCTTATTGACTTGATGCTTCCTTTTTATGGTGCACAGATCCTTAATCACCTTTGCATAGGTTAGTACCTATTTAATCATATGAAGCAAAGGCAAGTTAATCTTAACTTATTTCAGATGTTCTAGGATCTCACCTTGTATTTTTAAATTTTTTCCTTTTGGTCGAAACACTTGGGGAAAAGGGACTTGAATCGAAAATTTTTCTTTTGGCTCATTCTTGGGGGTGTTCTCCTCGGTGCTCGTGGTCGTCATCTGACTTGGTCCATCTAACACCTTACCACTCCAAGTAGTTATGGAATTGACCTCTGTCAAGAACGCGGTCTTCTTGACTTGATGCTTCCTTTTTATGGTGCACAGATCCTTGATCGCCTTTGCATAGGTTGGTACCTATTTAATCATATGAAGCAAAGGCAAGTTAATCTTAACTTGTTTCAAATATTTTAGGATCTCACCTTGTATTTCTGGACTTTTTCCTTTTGGTCGAAATGCTTGGGGAAAAAGGACTTGAACTGAAAATTTTTCCTTTAGCTCGTTCTTGGGACGTTCTCCTTGGTGCTCGTAGAGGTGCTCGTGGTCGTCATCTAACACCTTACCACTCCGAGTAGTTATGGTATTGACCTCTATGATATTTTATGAATCTGAAGTAGAGGTTTGTGCCATCTGTTGCCCCCTTGGATTTGGTTGAGGTTGAGATAGAAATTTGCCTTGCTCTTGTACTACGAGAGAACTTGTTAGCTTAGTTATTTGACTTTTAATTTCCTTGTTCTCTTTCATTATCTGTGTCACAGCAGTTACCAATCTCTGAATAATTTTACCTTGTGACTCCATAAAAGTGTTTAATTTTTCCACTAAAGGGATTCTATTAGGTTGCGCATTGTATGAGGTTGTAGGGTGTGACACAGGTGGTTGTGCATGTGCGTGTGTGGGTTGGTTTGAGTCGGACCTCTAGCTAAAGTTCGGGTGGTTTCTCCAACCAGGATTATATGTATTGGAGAAAGGATTATGAGGCTTCTTGTAAATCCCTAAGGCGTTACATTGTTCATAAAAAACCCCTATCATCTCTGCATAAGTCGGGCAAGCCTTAGCTAAGTGTTCCACTCCCTCATATACGAAACAAGCACCTTATGACTCGACTCTTGTAACAGTATGTGTGAGTCTACCATCATGGGTCTTAAGTGCCTCTAACTCTTGAGTTACTCATTCTAATTTAGCTTTCATGCTATGATCTTCCCTAAGTTGGTAGATCCCAGCCGGTCTTGCTCTATTTGTGCTTTCAACAACACTGGGCCCTGTCCAAGTGTGGGCTTTCTCAGCCAAGTCATTCAGATACTCAATTGCATCATCGGGGTCCTTTTGCATAAAGTCCCCGTTGCACGTCATCTCTATGAATTGACGCTCTCTACTCGTAAATCCCTCGTAAAAATGACTAACTACGCACCAACTCTCGTACCCATGGTGTGGACACATATTTAACAAATCCTTACACCTCTCCCATGCCTAATATAATGTCTCGTTATCCTTTTGTGTAAAGGTTGAAATTTGTCTTTGAATACCATTGGTTTTGTGAAGTGGGAAGTATTTATTGAAAAATACTTGCGTCATTTCTTTCCATAAACCTATATACCTCAGCCGCAAAAGGTATAGCCAACTCTTTGCTTTGTCCTTCAAAGAAAAAGGAAAGAACCTTAGTTTAACCAAGTTAATAGCCTCAAGTCTGCCATGAAACGTGGCCACCGCTTCCTCAAATTCCCTAATGTGAACATAAGGGTTTTCGCTTTCTAAACCGTGGAGGGTGGGTATCAATGCTATCATGCCCGGCTTGAAATATGTATGTGGTGTGTTTGGCGAAAACATGATGCATGATGGTGTAAATGTGTGTGTAGGATGAAGGTAGTCATTTAGGGTCCTAACAGGGTCATCTCAGTGATTGCTCATGGTGTTAGAGCTTGTGTTTGAACCCGTTTCACTCCTAATGTAATTCGGTGGGTATCCTAACTGAATGATTCAAATCGATCATCCGTGTTCATCTCTATCCCAACACATATACAACTAGCACTCTTTTTTTTTCTTTTTTTATTTGATTTATTTTTTAATTATTAATTAATTAAAAAAATTTCTTGAATAAAAGAAAACTAAAAGAAAAAAAAACTAAAGCTAGAATTAAAAAGAAACTAAAAGAAAGAGTTCGGAAAGATAGTACCTGAAATCCTCTTTGTACACTGATGCTCTCCCCAGCAACAACGCCAAAATTTGAATTACGCCCAAACAGTACTATGCGGTAGCAACAATATAGAATGGAGTGTCGATCCCATGAAGAGAACGTTCTACAATCAAAGTCTCAGGCAAAAAATAATGGAAATAAAATTAAAAATTAATATTAAGAAAATGTTGAGAATTAAATGATATAATTGAATTAAGTGAAAGAAAATCAATAATGAGTAACATAAGGGTCCAAGAATCCCTTCTAAATTTCACAGCTTCAACTTGTATTAGTTCAGTAATTATAACTCAACTATGTATTGCACATCCCAAATACATAATCGGAAAATAATAGTGAAAGCACCAAAAATATTCTTTTGTAAATTATTATGAGAAATCTCCTTCTTGTTTTTACAAGTAATGCAATAGTCAATCATATATGATATCCTAAATTGACAATATATTCGAAGACAATAACGCAGTAAAGGACCAACATGTATAATTAAAATACCAAAATCAATTGCATCCTAAATTCCACACATAAGAGAAACATGACTGAACTTATATGGAGAAAAAAAACAACAATCACCAGAGTTAAATAAAATCTATAGGAGAAGAAAATATAATTGTCTATCACACAAAAACATCAATTTTAATATTAAATAAAGGGAACAGCTCAAAATGATTATTCAATGTTAAAAACACAAATACTAAATTAAATACAAGCCAAACCCGCTATGTCTAGGAGTTCATCTCTTCACCTTGGTTGAAACTTAGCCTAGTTGATAATATATAATCACAATAGCTCTCTAGAAATTCAGTGTGTATCTCTTCAGCCCCCTATTTAGCCCCTGTTCTCTGAGTCTAAAATCCTATATATAGTTGTATGGAGACGGCTTTGTAGACAAAAAAGTCGCCCTAGGGTTTTTGTTCAGGCTGTGTGCTTCTATTACTATCCATGCCCGGTTCTGCTGCTGTCCAGACTGTGCATTTGCTATTGTCTAGGCCCAGTTTCTACTATTCATAACTGGTCTGGTTGTGCTACTATCCAAGCTATGCAAATCCCAAAAAAAATCAGAATTTAATGGATCTTCACTTCTACCACGCTGAAATCACGCACAGCCTAACCTTTGTATACTAAAACAGTTATAACTTTCTCTAGAAAAATCATATTTATAAGCCATAAAATTCTCCAAAAAAAGACATCTGGATCTTTCCAAGAATATATGGCTCATTTCCTGGTTCTTCCTGAATCAATACAGCTTAATCTGAAAAAATGACTGATCTGTATGGGCAATTCTAACAATTTAGTGAAACTCCTTTTCACCCTTTGCTAGTGACAACTTGACGTAGTAAAATGCTCAATTTATCTATAACAGTCTAGAAATGATGGGTTTTGTTGCACTCCTCTTGGGAAACCTTGTTTTCTTGCTCTGAATTGGTTCGGATGTTGTGGATTATTTCGAACATATTTTATATTTTTTTTTTGTTTAAGGCTTCTTTGTTTCTTTAAATCTGCAAAACACACTAAAACACATAATTCTCCAAGGACCACACTTGTCAAGAAATTCAATGAATAATCAAAATTAATCTCAACAAATGCATATAATTAACTCTATCTGAAGTGCATTTTCATGCCCTAATCAAAGGGGCATTGTTATGATACGATTTGACTCATTGAGGGGTATTACAAAATCGTATAATATTAAATTGTGATATTATATTGTCTCTAGCTGTGAATGCATTTTATGCAAGTAAAAATTTGAGAATGAGAAATCTACCAATGGCAGAACAAATGAGTTCAACTTGAGCCCATGAAGAAATAGGTTGGTATGATAATGTGAGATTTACTACCTACTATAAACCAATAGAATTTAATATATATATATATATATATATATAATATTTAGGTTCTAAAACATTTAATTATATGTTTATTGACTATGCATATTGGTTTAACTTATATTATCGGTGTACTAGAAGGTTATACTAATGTGAGTTATTTAAAGCCAAAGAGTCGCTATTTGTTTACTTTAGCATATGGTACCCATTTTTTTTAAATCATCCAAGCAATCTATCACTGAGAGGTCCACTATAGAATATGAGTTTATTACCTTGCAGACGGTTGTGTCTGAAGCTGAATGACTAAGAAAGTTATTTTTGGATATTACATTGTGGGGGAGATCTATCACATATGTGACTCTCCATTGTGATTGGCAAACGGCAATAAATAAAATTTATTATAGGAAGAGTATTCGATTAAGGTGTAACATTGTGAAACAGTTTATAAGCAATGGGGTGATAGCCATTTATTTTGTGAGCTCTAGAAAAAATAAACATATCATCTCATAGAAAGGCTATCAAGAAAATTAGTTCATGATAACATCAAAGGGGATGGGACTGAAGCCTATAGAGTGAACTTCTTGTGTTTGTAACCCAACCTATGTTAATGGAGATCCCATAAAGTATTTCAATAGTTAAAAACAAGTTACATAGAAGCTCAAAGCAAGCACTATTCATATTGTATATCCCTCTCTGTAATACCCGTATTTGTAAAGTAAGGGTAAAGAAGTACTTTAATAAATATGACATAGAGTTAAAATACATATATATATATATATATATATATATATATTAAAGGTGAAAAGTCAAATTTTTATAAAACAATTCAAAAAAAAGGTAATAGGTGGCAACACCTGTTGCCAAGAAAATTTGCCTTGCTGCATGTAAGGCAGCAAGGCAAAACATGGAGCTTTTTGGGAGTTAAGGCATGCTGAGGGTGCAAAAACTTGGGGCTGCCGAGATTGGTTTGCAATATATATATATTTTATATCATTACTTACCAAATCTCGTTTGGTTTTCCTTCAATTATTCTATTTCTTTAAACACTTGGGGACCGAAAGGAAGGTTGAAAGAGAAAATTTTTGAAGAGGTTTACGAGAGAATTTTATAGAGAGTCACGAGAAGGTTTAAGAAAAACATAAGGTAATAATATAATGTTTATTTTTGAATTTTTTTAGCATACATGAAATTTCCCATAATTCAAAGTGGAAATTTTCAAAGGGTGTAAATTATGAAAAATTGGAGAATAAATTAGAAATTTAATGGAAATATTATGTCAGGTGTTGATGATCAGCAACTGGAGGAAATTGCTAAGAGGAACAGGAAAAGAATGGAGGTGATCCACGGGTAGCTTTAAGTGCTACATGGTGAGTTAGATTTACTTTAAGTAATCTAAATAAAATTGAAATATCTAGTGATAATATTAAAATAAATTATTAGTTTATGCTTTGGTGGTAGATGAAAAATCGATTGATAGGAATATTATGAATATTGGACATTTAGAAAATTATTATGTAATAAGTAATATTATTAGAATAATGAATCGATTTAATAATGATGGTGATAAATAAAATTCTTGACGAGTTACGATTGATGAATTGATGTGATATATGAGGAGAAGAAATTAGTGAAATTTATCAAGTAAAAATTTGAGGAAAGACAGGATAGCTAAATTTATAATTTGAATTCATGTTTTTTTTTATATTATTGTTAATATGCATATTTCATATAATTGTTCATATGCATGTGTAAAAAATAAAAGAACAGGGAGGGGGCCGATCTAATTGAAAAACCGTGACAGTCGGTTTATGCTGGAAATAAAGGAAAACTGTAACAACCGGTATATACTGGAAATAAAAGAAAACCATGACAGCCGGTATATGCTGAAAATAAATACCGTGACCGCCGATATATGCTGGAAATGAAAGAACCGAGAAGGGGCCAGTTTAAGATTAAAAAAAAAAAAACATGTCGACAGGTGGGAAGACATTCCCTAATTATAATTCATGCATTGCATCTGTTTTACATGTTGATTTTATTACTGAAGTGCTGTTGATATTATGTATTTATTTATAAATAAATGAGTCTCACAGAGAGACAGTTATAGTGTGAAAGAAACATAGAAGTATGATATGATAGGAACTATTTAAATGTTAGACTATATACTATGATCCAGTCATATAAGAGATAAATGATTAAATATTAAAGGGATATTTATACAAATTGAATACTTCTAGTAAATTTAAGTCACTGAGCTTGTGAAGCTCATCCCTCATTGTACAATGTTTTCATGTAGCAGGCAAGACAATTAGTCTGGTGGGTTAAGAGTCAAACGAAATCATTTTTTGTAAGCCACGTACGTGTCAACATCCTCAGACTAATGAGGAAATAAAACAAAATTTTATTTTTAAATATTCACGCATTTTATGTTGTATATTATGTTTAAGTTAATATCGGAATGATGTATCTCCCCTGTTGAGGGTTGAGGATTAAAGTAAAAATTTTGTTAGTATTATTTTTATTGTTGCATATATGTGTTGTGCTGGTATTTTTAAAATGTGATGACACCGTCACGAGGGTGGCCAACCCAGGATGGGTCGTTACAATTTTGGTATCAGAGCATTAGGTTTTATGATTCTGTAGACTGCATGAGAACTTGAAAAAAAAAGTGGAAGATCTAAATAAACTATATTTTAAATGTAGAGTCTGAGGATGACACGTGGACGTGCTAGAGGTAGAGTTCTAAATCAGAGGGGACATAGTAGACCCCCAATTTTTAGGAGAACTGAAGCAGAGGAGGAAGTTGAGTTTATGGTTCCTGTGAGGGAACATATTGATAGTACAGCTGGTACTAGTAGAGATGGGAGAGAATATGAGGTCAGGAAGGATGAATTGAGAGAAGCTCTTAATCATGCTATAGAGAGGATGAATGCAGTTGAAGAAAGGGCTGATAATCTATAGAGAAGAAAGGGGTAGAAGAAAACTTGATATGGTGAGACAACAGGTTCATGAGGGAGAAGGTGTCTTTCCACATGAGATGCAATGTGATTATTTTGTGAGATTTCTTAAGTTTAAACCCCAGTCTTTTAGAGGATTAGTAAATCCTGTAGAAGCTGAGCAGTGGATTAGATATGTCAAAAAATATTTTGAGGTCTTACTAGTGTCAGATAGACAGAAGGTTGTTTTTGCTTCATTTATGCTGGAGGGTGAGGCTTCTCAATGGTGGGAGGATATTTTGCCCAGGGTAAGCACACAAGTAGAAAACCTTTAACTTGGAGTAAGTTTAAGGATGAGTTCTTTACGAAGTATTTTCTAGATACCTTTCGGGCACAACAAGAGAGAGATTTTATTCCTCTAAGACAGGGAAATTTATCGGTGGCTAAGTATGGTAGTAGATTTATAGCCCTGTCAAGGTTTTTACTTGAGTTAGTAAATACAGAGGGTGGAAGATCTAAATAAACTATATTTTAAATGTAGAGTCTGAGGATGACACGTGGACTTGCTAGAGGTAGAGTTCTAAATCAGAGAGGACATAGTAGACCCCCAATTTTTAGGAGAACTGAAGCAGAGGAGGAAGTTGAGTTTATGGTTCCTGTGAGGGAACATATTGATAGTACAGCTGGTACTAGTAGTTATGGGAGATAATCTGAGGTTAGGAAGGATGAATTGAGAGAAGCTCTTAATCATGCTATAGAGAGGATGAATGTAGTTGAAGAAAGGGCTGATAATCTATAGAGAAGAAAGGGGTAGAAGAAAACTTGATATGGTGAGACAACAGGTTCATGATGGAGAAAGTGTCTTTCCACATGAGATGCAATGTGATTATTTTGTGAGATTTCTTAAGTTTAAACCCCAGTCTTTTAGAGGATCAGTAAATCCTGTAGAAGTTGAGCAGTGGATCAGATATGTCAAAAAATATTTTGAGGTCTTACCAGTGTCAGATAGACAGAAGGTTGCTTTTGCTTCATTTATACTGGAGGGTGAGGCTTCCCAATGGTGGGAGGATATTTTGCCCAGGGTAAGCACACAAGTAGACAACCTTTAACTTGGAGTAAGTTTAAGGATGAGTTCTTTGCGAAGTATTTTCTAGATACCTTTCGGGCACAACAAGAGAGAGATTTTATTCATCTAAGATAGAAAAATTTATCGGTGGCTAAGTATGATAGTAGATTTATAGCCCTGTCAAGGTTTTACTTGAGTTAGTAAATACGGAGGAGAAAAAATGTAAGAGATTGTTAAACAGATTACATTATGACATTCAGACTAAACTCTCTTATATGGGCATAGGAGATTATGCTGTACTGGTGGATAAAGTATTACAGTTTGAGAAGGATTTGATGGAGTTTAGAGGTAGGAGAGATTGGATGAAGAGGTCTAGATTTGAAGGATCTAGAGGTGGTAGCAGTATAGGTGTACAGGGTAGAAGACCACCCTAGATGGGGTGTTCCTTGTCACAAGGAACTATAGTGCAGAGTCAGAGGCAAGCAGGATCTGTTGCTTCTGTAGCTCAGAGTAATACCGGTGAGACCCCTAGATTTAGGAGACAAGCTATGGGAATTGGGAGTTATGGTAGAGAAGAAAGTATACCACCAAGGGGAAGTGGTAACCTGATGTATGATCGAGAGGCAAGGGCCTGCTTTAGATGTAATCAGATGGGGCAACTGTCTCAGAATTGCCCTACGCAGATATGCTTTGTATGTAGTGGGGGAGGACATGTTGTTGCAAATTGTCTAGTGGGGAAATCTGCTGACGTAGGCATTGGAAGTGTTGGGAGAAGATCAGTGGAGAGAGGTAGTGGATCAGGGAGTGTGCGGGGTAGAGGTCGAGGATCAGTAGCTGAGCGAGGACATGACAACCAGTTTCAATCTAGAGATAGCTGAGTCTATGCATTGACCCAACAGGATGCACAAGCCACTCCTGATGTTGTTATGGGTATGATATCTATCCTTGGTAGACCTGCTAGATTATTGATTGATCCTGGTGCAACCCATTTTTTTGTATATAGTATTTATATGAAATCTATTGATGCTAGTGCTAGTCCTTTGATACATATGATTATTATTGAGGTTCTTATTGGAGATAGGGCTATTATCAGGACAATCTATCAAGGTTGTGTGATTAATATTGCTGATAGAAAATTTGAAGTTGATTTATTACCTTTAGATATGACAGATTTTGATTTAATTCTGGAGATGAATTGGTTATTTACATATCATGCTTGGCTAGATTGTTTTAGGAAAAATGTGGTGTTCAAGATACCCGGACAGGAGGAGTTTAATTTTCAGAGAGAATGTAAGATACTTGCTAATTGTCTTATTTCTACCTTAACTGCTAGTAAATGGTTAAAGAAGGGTTGTGAGGGGTATTTGGCATATGTGGTGGATTCTAGCAAAGAAAGTATGAAGTTAGAAGAAATCTTGATAGTGAAAGATTTTTCTGACATATTCCCTGAGGAGTTGTCTGGTTTGCCTCCCAATAGGGAGATTGAGTTTTCTATTAAGGTGATTCCAGGATCAGCACCCATATCTATAGCACCTTATAGAATGGCACCAGTTGAATTGAGAGAGTTGAAAGTTCAGCTTCAGGAGTTGCTAGATAAACAGTTTATTCGACCTAGTATGTCACCTTGGGGAGCCCCGGTGTTGTCTGTCAAGAAGAAGGACGGGAAAATGAGGTTGTATATTGATTATAGACAGTTGAATAAGATCACCATCAAGAATAGATATCCTTTACCCATGATAGATGATTTATTCAAGCAGTTATAGGGAGCTAGAGTGTTTTCTAAGATAGACCTGAGATCGAGTTATCATCAATTGAGGATAAAGGAGGGGGACGTGCCTAATACTGCTTTTAGGACATGTTATGGCCATCATGAGTTCCTGGTGATGCCATTTGGGTTGACTAATGCTCCTAAAACATTTATGGATCTTATGAATTGGGTGTTTAAACCATTCTTGGACAGATTTATGATTGTGTTTATTGATGATATTTTGGTATATTTCAAGAATGAAAATGAGCATATGCAACATTTGGAGATAGTTTTGGAGATTCTGAGAAAAGAGAACTTATATGCAAAGTTCTCTAAGTGTGAGTTTTGGTTGAGCGAAATATCTTTCTTGGGGCATGTTGTGTCGAGAGAGAGGATAGCAGTTGACCCACAAAAAGTAGAAGCAGTGTTGAATTGGGAAAGACCCACGAGTGTAACTGAAATTATAAGCTTTTTGGGGTTGGCTGGTTATTGTAGGAGATTTATCCAAAAAAAATTCTATGATTGCTAGACCATTGACTAAATTGACCAAGAAGGATGTGAAGTTTAAGTGGTCAGAGGAATGTGAGAGAAGTTTCCAGCTGTTGAAAGAAAAACTTACTATTGCCCCGGTATTAGTGCTTCCTTCTGTTGATGAAGGATTTGTAGTATACAGTGATGCGTCACATCAGGGATGGGATGTGTGTTGATGCAATATAGGAGAGTTATAGCTTAAGCATCTAGACAACTGAAGAACCACGAGAGGAATTACCTGACCAATGACTTAGAATTGGCTGCCATAGTTTTTGCTTTGAAGATTTAGAGACATCATCTATATGGAGCCAATTGTGAAATTTTTACTGATCATAAAAGCTTAACGCATTTACCGACCCAGAAGGAGTTTAATTTGAGGTTGAGGAGGTGGATGAAGTTGATTTGTGATTATGACTGTACAATTCATTATCATCCAAGAAAGGCTAATGTAGTAGCTAATGCATTGAGTAGAAAAGCTATAGGGAGATTAACTGCTATTGAGAGTCATAATACTAGCTTGATGATATAATTAAGAAGAATGAGGATGCAGTTAAGTATCAATGATAGAGGAGTATTGATGGCGAATATGGTGATACAATCTTCTATTATTGATCATTTATTACAAATGCAGGGTAGAGATGAGGGGATAGAGAAGATAGGGCGGGAAGTGTTGAGTGGGAAGCCAACCGAGTTTAGAATTAGAGAAGATAGTATGGTGGTATTGGGCATAGAGCTTGTGTTCCCAATAATGTGGAGATGAAAAATGAGATATTAAGGGTGGCTCATGATTCTGTTTATTCCATGCACCCAAGTAATAATAAGATGTACAGGGGATTGAGACAATTATTAGTGGTCAGGGATGAAGAAAGACGTAGCAGAATATATTTCTAGATGTTTGACTTGTCAACAGGTGAAGCCTGAGAATAGATATCCAGCAGGTTTATTACAACCTCTTCCAATACCTGAGTGGCCATGGGAAAATGTGAGTATGGATTTTGTCTCTAGTTTTCCCTGTACCCAGAGGGGACATGACACTATGTGGGTTATAGTGGATAGACTTTCTAAGTCTTTACATTTTCTTCTTATTAAAACTACCTGGAGTCTAGAAAAGTTGGTTGAATTGTATGTAACGAAAATAGGAAAATTACATGGAGTACCCTTGAGCATTGTTTCAGATAGAGATTCTAGATTTACCTTTAGATTTCGGAGAGGTTTCCAAGAAGTTATGGGTATGCAATTGCAATTTAGTATAGTTTTTCATCGACAAACTGATGGGCAGACGAAAAGAATCATCAGAATACTAGAAGATATGCTGAGGGTAAGTGTATTGAGTTTCTCAGTGAGCTGGGATGCTTATTTTCCTTTGATTGAGTTTGTATACAATAATCATTATAAAACTAGTATTGGGATGGCACCCTTCGATGCTTTATATGGTAGAAGGTGTAGAACTCCAGTATGTTGGGAAGAAGTTGGAGAGAGAAAGATATATGGCCCAGAAATGAGATATTTGACTACTAAGAGGATTAAACTTGTTAGAGAGAACCTCATAGCAGCCCAAAAGAGACAAAAGGGATATGCTGATAAAAGAAGACAACCTCTTGAGTTCCAAGTTGGTGATTGGGTATTTTTGAAGATATCTCTATGGAATGGTGCGTTGAGGTTTAAAAATAAGGGAAAGCTGAGCCCGAGATTTGTGGGGCCATATGAGATGATTGAGAGAATTGGGCCAGTAGCATATCGATTGGATTTGCCCCCAGAGTTAAAGCAATTACATAATGTGTTTTATGTGTCACTGCTGAGAAAGTACTTACATGATGAATCCCATAGTATCTCGAATCACGCAATAGAATTTCAGGAAGATTTAACTTTTATACAATTACCGGTTAGAATCCTAGATAGAAAGGAACAAGTTTTGCGCAATAAAGTCATTCCTTTGATTCAAGTATTATGGCAGAACAAAAATGTCGAAGAAGTCACGTGGGAGCATAAAGCAAGAATGAGAAAGGAATACCCCCAACTTTTCTTGAATTAGGTAAGGAAATTTCGGGGACGAAATTTTTGTAAGGTGGGTAGATTTGTAATACCCGTATTTGTAAAGTAAGGGTAAAGAAGTACTTTAATAAATATGACATAGAGTTAATATATATATATATATATATATATATATATATTTAAAGGCAAAAAGTCAAATTTTTATAAAACAATTCGAAAAAAAAAAAAAGGCAACAGATGGCAACACCTGTTGCTAAGAAAATTTACCTTGCTGCATGTAAGGTAACAAGGCAAAATGTGGAGCTTTTTGGGAGTTAAGGCATGCTGAGGGTGCAAAAATTTGGGGTTGCCGAGATTGGATTGCAACAAATTTTTTTTGCGTGTGTGTGTGTGTGTGTGTGTGTGTGTATATATATATATATATATATATATACGTAATTTATATAAGAAAAACATAAGTTTTCCATATATATATATACGTAATTTATATAAGAAAAACATAAGTTTTCCTTCAATTACTCTATTTCTTTAAACACT
Organism: Bretschneidera sinensis; assembly: GCA_023935145.1. Taxonomy (NCBI): domain Eukaryota; kingdom Viridiplantae; phylum Streptophyta; class Magnoliopsida; order Brassicales; family Akaniaceae; genus Bretschneidera; species Bretschneidera sinensis. Next base: position 68,310,296 of record CM043700.1, on the reverse strand, counting down.
TTGGGACTGAAAGAAAGGTTGAAAGAGAAAAAAATTTTAAGGAGGTTTACGGGAGAATTTTATAGAGAGTCATGGGAAGCTATAAGAAAAACATAAGACAATAATGTAATGTTTATTTTTGAATTTTTTTAGCATACATGAAATTTCCTAGAATTCAAAGTGGGAATTTTCAAAGGGTGTCAATTTTGAAGAATTGAAGAATAAATTAGAAATTTAATATAAATATTATGTTATATGTTGACGATTAGCAACCGGAAGTAATTGCTAAGAGGAGTAGGAAAGGCAAGGAGGTGATCCACAGGTAGCTCTAAGTGCTACGTGGTGAGTTAGATTTACTTTAAGTAATCTAAATAAAAATGAAATATCTAGTGATAATATTAAAATAAATTATTAGCTTATGCTTTGATGGTAGATGAAAAATTGATTGATAGGTATGATATGAATATTGGACAAGTAGAAAATTATTATGTGATAAGTAATATTATTAGAATAATGAGTCGATTTAATAATGATTGTGATAAATAAAATTCTTGAAAAGTTATAATTGATGAATTGATGTGATATATGAAGAGAAGAAATTAGTGAAATTTATCAAGCAGAATTTTGAGGAAAGACAAGATAATTAAATTTAATATTTGAATTCATATTGTTTTTATATTATTGTTCATTTGCATATTTCATATCATTGTTTATATGCATGTGTATAAAATAAAAGAACCGGCATGGGGCCAGTCTAATTGAAAAACCGTGACAGCTGGTATATGCTAGAAATAAAGGAAAACCGTGACAGTCAGTATATGTTGGAAATAAATACTGTGACAGCTGATATATGCTGGAAATGAAAGAAATAGGAAGGAGCCGATCTAAGATAAAAAAAAAATACATGTCGATGTGTGGGAAGACGTTCCCTAATAATAATTCTTGCATTGCATCTGTTTTACATGTTGATTTTATTACTGAAGTGTTGCTGATATTATGCATTTATTTATAAATAAATGAGTCTCACAGAGAAACATTTATAGTGAGAAAGAAACATAGAAGTATGATATGCTAGAAACTGTTTAAATGTTAGACCATATGCATTGATCCAATCATATGAAAGATAAATGATTAAATATTAAAGGGTTATTTATACAAATTGAATACTTCTAGTAAATTTAATTCATTGAGCTTGTGAAGCTCATCCCTCATTGTACAATGTTTTCAGGTAGCAGACAAGACAATTAGTCTGGTGGGTTGAGAGTCAGATGAAATCATTTTCTGTAAGCCACATACGTGTCAACATCTTCAGACTAATGAGGAAATAAAACAAAATTTTTTTTGTAAATATTCATGCATTTTACGTTGTATATTATGTTTAAGTTAATATCGGAATGATGTACCTCTCCTGTTGAGGGTTGAGGGTTGAAGATTAAAGTAAAAATTTCTATTAGTATTATTCTTATTGTTGCATTTATGTGTGGTTCTAGGATTTTCAAAATATGATGACACCATATTAGGGGTGGTCAACTCGGGATGGGTCATTACACTCCCTATGGTGTAGATAGTGTTTACTGCCAAATATAGTAAGGTTGAGTAATAAACTCTTAATGAACTCATAGCCTATATTGGTGGTGTGTGGCAGTTTACACTTGATGGGTTCACCTATGTGGGTGTGAAGTGATCGGTGCAAAACTGCAAGTGCACAGTATCATAGTTTTATAGTAAAGTGATAAGAAGAGTATCGTCCTCAGGGATTGGTAACTTTACTTCTGAGTACTGAAATTATACTAATCTTGATTTTATTTAGAAAAATCTCCTTTTGTTGTTTGTAATTGCAATATGAAATCAAATCAATTTAAAGGAAATAATCAAAAGAAAAGAAAATTGTTTTTCGAATATCAAATTAATAAGAGAAAGAACTTATGGGAAACCGATTTCACTTAATTCCTCACTATGCTTAACTCATCTAACTAATTAAAATTAATCCTCCCTGTTTGTTAGTGAAATCTCTAACTTATCCAAAAGTCTCTTTCGATAGTCAATTGGAAATATTCGTGTTCATCATTCTACACAAGAGTATGCAAATTAATAAAACAAGAAAGCATTAAGACCAGCGATTTTTTTTAGACTACACAAGTTCATATAAGTCTTTCGATTCCTATATTTACCTATGTTGAAATATCCAAGTTCTATCCTGCAATTCCTTCTTTCGATAGCAAATCACAAGATCAAGATCATCTAATTAATGGCCAATCAATTAGAAGTAATACGTTCAAAATAAATCGGCCAAACATAAAAGATAATTACTGCAAATCAGCATAGAAAAGCAAGCATAGCTTGAAATTAAATTACATCGTTTTCCTAGAATAAAGAAAGTTTAGTTCATGCTGGAAATTAAATTTAACAGCAACAAATTCACCATAATTCAGTAAACCAGTGTGCATTCAGCTGCTGCTGCTACTGTGGAGGATTGTTGTGCGATCAACGTTGGATACCGAGCAGGGGGTGAGGTATGTGCCAGTTACAAGGAAGCAACTGCTGGAGGCAGCAGCTACTGGTGCCAAATGAGGAGGACTGGTGGTTGCAGGATGCTGTTGTCGGATGAGGAGGAGAGGGCTACCAGCTATCTCTCTAGGGATGTGTCTCTAGGGCTGCAGGCTGTCTCCCTTAATTAGGGTTTATCCCTTTCCTTTATATAGGCTCCCAAGTCTTCAATTAAAATTTCCTTTTTTATAGGCTCTAAAATCTTCAATTAAAATTTCTTTTTTTATAAGCTCTAAAGTCTTCAATTAAAGTTTCTTTTTTTTAAACAAGAGAAAGAGTCCCTTGACGATAAGACACTAAAATTTGGATCTTTTCCTTCTTCTAAACCTGAAGTAAATTAAATGACAACAATGAAGCCTAAAACCAACAAAAATTAATAAAATTATATTAAAATTAAAAGTTAAGATGTGATAAAAATAGGAAATTATGCACGGCATCAAACACCCCTAAACTTAAAACTTTATTTGTCCTCAAATAAAAATAAAACAAACCCATAGAAAAATCTCATCACTCACCAAGCCATGATCTTTATTTAGATTTCATTACTAGCATCTTACTTTTTTAATATCAATGATAGCTAGAAAATCAATAAAAAAATTTATCAATTTTTTAAGTAAGAGTTAAGAGACTACTTCAACCTACAGCTAAATCCTTGAGTATGTGTGTGATATAGTCAATATAACTCCAAACCACCAGCAAACTCAGATAAAAGTAAAACAACTGAAACCAGAGGAATTCTCTCAAAACTTAACTCCATAAGTCCAATTTTCAGAAACTCTCTCCACTAATGTAGTCGACACCAAAATCAGAGATCAAAAGGTCTTAATCATGTTGTAATGACAGGCCACGAGGTGACAGCTAAGAAAGAAATGGATAAGGAAAATTAAAGCAAACCAGGAAAATACTTGGTGAAAAGAACAATAAAAGAGATATCCACAGGTTTCAAGCCATAACTCTTTCTCGATTGCATGCTCATACTGGTGACATTATTGTTGTTGTGCTTAATAAAATAAAACCAAGTACACTTTTAACAAAATCTAAAGTGTTATGCACTCTATTCATTGAGTTTTCTCTATTTTGTGCTTCCTTCTATGGTGGATAAATCACCTCTGGGAGAAAAATAAACCCAGCAAAAATATATCTTTCTTTTTTCTTTGAAGATACACTTGGATCAAATAGAGCATAATTTCCTTTGAACTAACTTTCTCTTTAAATGTAGATTCCCACCAAAGTATTTTCTCAAACTATAAAAGGTAAATTCATGGTTTTCAGACTTAGAACAGGAATGGTTAATGTAGTTAAAAGAATAAATAAAAGCTTAAATAAAGTAAGGCTCAAGGGGGGTTGACTATGGAAGTACACCATGCGATGATGGTATGATAACTAGGACGGCTGGGAAAGCTTTTTGGTTATGAAAAAAATGCCTAGATCATTTCTCAAATATTTGATATCAACTAGGATTTAACCTCAATGATCCATCAATGGATTCTAGAGTAAAGCAAGATTGAACTCCCCCGACCCAGTTGATTCTACCTATTCTCTTCGTCGGCAAAATAGAAATAAAAAAATGACTATATGCTCAATTATGTTCAAGGACAAAGATTTAAATCAAAGTATCCACAAAACTCAGCCTGACATAAAAGAAATTTTCAAAAAATTTCTTAGTCCTATCATCAATCACAAATTTCATATTCATAAAGAATTCAATCATACTCAAATGCATGCTTGGTAAGAATGTTCAAAAACTAAAGACTTATAAAATCACAAGTAAAGTAAAATAACCAGCAATCAAGAGGACAAAAATGATTATAGGAGTTTATACCCCCACACTTAAACTCAACAATTTCCTAATTTGATTCAAAGGAGAGAAAGATTGAAGAAATGAAAGGAACTTCCCTGGTTTCATGGTGAATCCGCTGTAGTTTGCAAATTTTAGCTCTTTATTCTTGCTAATAAACCTATGTCAAAATCCAAATTATTCAAAATAAAAATAAAAAAAAATAGTAAAAGAAAGTTTTATGGGCTGCCTCCCAGAAGCACTTGTTTTAAAGTCTACAGCCAAACTTTTCAATTTTCCTCAATTAGGGTCTCCAAGAGGAATAAGTGCATAGTTTTTCTCAACTTGTTCCCCATAATAGTGCTTCAATCTCTAACCATTAACTCTAAATATATTCCCTGTCTTGTTCTTCAAGTCTATTGCTCCAAAAGAGGAAACACTGTTAATTGTATAAGGACATGTCCATCTTGATTTTAACTTGCTCGGGAAAAGTTTGAGTCGTGAATTGAAGAGTAAAACTTGCTGTCTTGGGGGAAAATTCACACCTAAGAATATTTTTTCATGCCACTTTTTCGTCCGTTCTTTGTAGATCTTTGCATTTTCATAAGCATCGTGTTGTGAGTTTTAAATTACTCGCAAGCACACGAATCGTTTGCAATATAGTGTTGTGCAAGTGCGAGGTCGAATCCACAGGGAATTGCGTTGTGAAAATATATTTTTAATCTAAACTAACTCTATCTTAACCTAATTCCAAATTTCAGAATGATATTGCAAAATAAATTAAAACTAAACTAAATTGATTTTAAAACTAATAATAAAAAGCACTAAGGTTTCCGAATCCACCCCACCGAAGTTAAGCATATATGTTCTAAAAATATAGCCTATCAAAACATTCAATGAATCCAACATACGACAAAAAACAAAGAATATCCCAATTAAACCAAAAGCATCCAATGTATCCGCTTTTAACAAATCACAAAGGAAATCCAATTTAATCGAAAAGCATTCAATGTATCCATCAGATGAAACACAAAGAATATCCAACAGACAATTTAAACTCAATCAATTATAAAATTAACTCAAATAATTGATAGAACATTTATACTAAAAATTGTCAGATTTGTACAAGCAAATCTGAACTACTACGCCAAACAACGGCGGGGCTTCATCTTCAACCTTAGCTGAAGAGTTTAGCCATTCATAACTATAAAACTGTAATAAAAAGTGCTAAACATTTAAACTAAAACAACTGAATATAAAGAAATAAATAAACAACTTTACGTGGGAGAAATTCCACTCGCTGACGGGCGGCGCTTCCCCTCGTAGTAGCAATGCCTTCGGGATCCACCAGAATGCTGGCGGACGTCCACCAGTAAACACCAAAGTGGCTCAGGAATTGTACACTGAATTATGAAGTCAGGTGGTGTTTATATAGGGGGAGACCCGGAGCAATGTGGCTTGCAGAAACGATGTGGGATACTGCTCGAGTGCGCTCGATCGCGTGTCTGGTGCGCTCGATCGCGCTGTAAAGATTCTGACCGATGTGGGATGATCGCTTGCGATCGATCGCAAGTCTGTGCGCTCGAACGTAGGTGCGATGCACTGCAAACATTTCGATGTGGGATTGATGACCTTGCGCTCGATCGCAGCATAGTGCGATCGATCGCAATTTCTCCTAAAGCTTCACATCTCCTGAAATGCTTCATTTTCTCCACAATCCTGTAAAAATACACAAAACACGAAAAAAAACATAAAATAAAGTGAAATACTAATAACTAAGAGCATAACAAATATAAGTTGAGGGTCTTAAATATGTAATATTTAAGACTCATCAAATACCCCCAAATTTATATTTTGCTAGTCTCTTAGCAAAACAAAATAAAAGACTCAATGAAAAACAAAGAACATAAAGATAAGTTCATCACTCATGGTATCCAAAAATTTAAAGAGCACACATCACCATGATATTCATCATGAGCAAGCTTAAAAAGATAAACCCATCTTCGCAATGAATAGAAATGTTAAAATCTAATTACTTACAAAAGGTAGGTCAAGGCATCACAAGTCTGACACTGTGTAAAGTGAATTAGTATATAAAAGTGAAGCTTCCAAGTAACTCCAATGTGTAAGGTCTCCATGTCTCAAGATTCACCGAATTTCCCATCAAAATGAACGAAAAAGGCATAGTTTTTATTTTTTTTTTATTTTTTTTATTTTTTTTTATATAACAAGGCACGGCTATATTTAGTTCCCTTAAGCTTTCTAATTGACCCATGTAGCGAGTGTTGAGTCAATGACTCCCAAACCATATGGTTTTAGGGCATTAGGTGTAAAGACACCCCTAAAGACTTACTAACTCGAGTCAAAAAGGCTACGAAATTAAACCGGCCTTAATACTACCAAACAAAATTCCACCTTTTGATGTGAACACTCACTGCTTACTGAGGCAAGAGGTCCAGTTACTCAGCGGAAAGTTTATTGATAATGAATTTTTTTTTTCTTTATGCCCAAGTGTTCATCCAACAAGTCATCCAGTTTCAGTTAAGATAAGGAAAAATACACATTAAAATCACATGTCATACCTCACATAATTTGTGCTAATGTGCTCCTGTTAGATTATGTCAAACATGTGAATTATCAAACGCCTAAGGTAAGTAACTAAATTTTAAAATTTATCACCAGATCATGTGTTCAAAATGTTAAGCTCACCAATGACATCACATCACAGAAATTGTTTAGATCAACCAAAATTTCACGATAACATGAGCATGCATTTATCTCTACGATGAAAAGACAACAAATTAGGACAAAGTGTGTGATGTGTCTCCCATACCCCCAAACTTAAATTACACATTGACCCCAATGTGTGACTAATATGGAACGAGCTGATCTGAGATATGGAGAACTATCTGGACTGGTATGGCTCATAGCATACCCCCAAACTTGAACTGAAGTACGCATTGTCCATGAAAAATAAAAACTGGAAAACAAAAAATACTGGAAACAAATATTAATCATAAAAATGCGAAACAATAAATAAACAGAAAAGATAAGCTGTGGAGTGCCTCCCATAAACGCTAAGTTTAACGTCTTCAGCCAGACCCAACATTAGTAATCGTGCCCAACGAAACACTCTGCCATCTGATCAATAAATGGGAATGAAAAATGATCAGGCCTAGGGGCAGCATTCAATTTAGGGTAGCTGATACACACTCTCCAAATTGACTGAACACGAGTTGGAACCAACTCGTCGTCCTTATGCTGCACTACCGTTAATTCAGCACGTTTGGGTACAACATGAATCTGGCTCACCCACTTGCTATCAGAGATGGGATAAATGATCCCTGCCTCTAATAGCTTGATATTTTCTGCCCTCACAACCTCTTGCATAGCAGGGTTGAGCCTTCTTTGTGGCTCCCTCGATGGCTCAGCATCCTCCTCTAAATGTATCCTGTACGTCACCACCGAGGGGTTGATCCCCTTGATGTCCTCAATGGTCCAGCCTATAGCTTCTTTATGCTCTCTTAAGACATCCAATAATTTCTTCTCTAGAGCATCACCCAAATCTGAAGGTATAATCACAGGCAAACTATTGACTGAACCTAGGAACTTATACTTAAGATTATCTAGTAAAGGCTTAAGTTCCTTCTTGGGGGTTTCAGGTGCGACGGTCTCCTCTGTCTTATTACTCTTCCGAGGAGGAGACTCTAAAATGGCATTCGCTTGCTCAAGTAATTTATCTAAATCCATATCCTCTCCAAATTGAGCAAAGCATGCCTCTAGGGGGTCCTCAGTGCGGGAGTCATCCACAATCTCCTCCGTCTTATTGCTCTCCCGAGGAGGAGACTCCAAAATAGCATTCGCTTGCTCAAGTAATTTATCTAAATCCATATCCTCTCCAAATTGAGCAAAGCATGCCTCCAGGGGGTCCTCAGTGCTTGATTCATTCACAGTCTCCTCAAGAATCTCCTCTATCAAGCATACATTTCTTACTTCATCATATTCATGTGGTTGCCTAGTGATATCAAAAATATTCAACTCCACTGTCATATTTTCGAAGTAGATCTTCATCACCCCTGTCCTACAATTTATCAGGGCGTTAGCCGTGGCTAAGAATGGTTGTTGTGAGTTTTAATTTACTCGCAAGCGCACGAGTCGTTTGCACTATAGCGTTGTGCAAGTGCGAGGTCGAATCCACAGGGAATTGTGTTGTGAAAATATATTTTTAATCTAAACTAACTTTATCTTAACCTAGTTCCAAATTTCAGAATGATATTGCAAAATAAATTAAAACTAAACTAAGTTGATTTTAAAACTAATAATAAAAAGCACTAAGGTTTCTGAATCCACCCCACCGAAGTTAAGCATACATGTTCTAAAAATATAGCCTATCAAAACATTCCATGAATCCAACTATAAGACAAAAAAACAAAGAATATCCCAACTAAACCAAAAGCACCCAATGTATCCGCTTTTAACAAATCACAAAGGGAATCCAATTTAATCGAAAAGCATTCAATGTATCCATCAATTGAAACACAAAGAAAATCTAACAGACAATTTAAACTCAATAAATTATAAGATTAACTCAAATAATTGACAGAACATTTATACTAAAAATTGTCAGATTTGTACAAGCAAATCTGAACTACTACGCCAAACAACGGCGGGGCTTCATCTTCAACCTTAGCTGAAGAGTCTAACCACCCATAACTATAAAACTATAATAAAAAGTGCTAAACATTTAAACTAAAACAACTGAATATAAAGAAATAAATAAACAACTTTACATGGGAGAAATTCCACTCGCTGACGGGCGGCGCTTCCCCTCGTGGTAGCAATGCCTTCGAGATCCACCAGAATGTTGGCGGACATCTACCGGTAAACACCAAAGTGGCTCAGGAATTGTACACTGAATGATGAAGCCAGATGGTGCTTATATAGGGGAAAACCCAGAGCAATGTGGCTTGTAGAAATGATGTGGGATACTGCCTAAGTGCGCTCGATCGCAGTATGTTGCGATCGATCGCAGTTCGATCGCGTGTCTGGTGCGCTCGATCGCAGGTGCGCTCGATCTAGTGTCTGGTGCGCTCGATCGCGTGTCTAGTGCGCTCGATCGCGCTGTAAAGATTCTGATCGATGTGGGATGATCGCTTGCGGAATGATCGCAAGTCTGTGCGCTCGAGCGCAAGTGCGATGCACTGCAAACATTTCGATGTGGGATTGATGACCTTGCGCTCGATCGCAGCATAGTGCGATCGATCGCAATTTCTCTTGAAGCTTCACATCTCCTGAAATGCTTCATTTTCTCCACAATCCTATAAAAATACACAAAACACGAAAAAAACATAAAATAAAGTGAAATACTAATAACTAAGAGCATAACAAATATAATTTAAGGATCTAAAATATGCAATATTTAAGACTCATCAAATACCTCCAAACTTATATTTTGCTAGTCCCTTAGCAAAACAAAATAAAAGACTCAATGAAAAACAAAGAACATAAAGATAAAGTCATCACTCATGGTATCCAAAAATTTAAGGAGCACACATCACCATGATATTCATTCATCAGCAAGCTTAAAAGGGTAAACCCATCTTTGCAATGAATGGAAATGTTAAAATCTAATTACTTACAAAAGGCAGGATAAGGCATCACAAGCTTGAATCAGTGTAAGGTGAATTAGCATATAAAAATGAAGCTTCCAAGTAACTATAATGTGTAAGGTCTCCATGTCTCAAGATTCACCGAATTTCCCATCAAAAATGAACGAAAAGGCATAGTAGTTTTTTTTTTATTTTTTTAAATTTTTTTTAACAATAATAAGGCACGACTAAGTTTAGTTCCCTTAAGCTTTCTAATTGACCCATGTAGCGAGTGTTGAGTCAATGACTCCCAAACCAGATGGTTTTAGGGCATTAGGTGTATAGACACCCCTAAGGACTTACTAACTCGAGTAAAAAAGGCTACGAAATTAAACCAACCTTAATATTACCAAGCAAAATTCCACCTTTTGACGTGAACACTCACTGCTTACTGAGGCAAGAGGTCCAGTTACTCAGCGGAAAGTTGTAGTAATTAATTTTTTTTTTTATGCACAAGTGTTCATCCAACAAGTCATCCAGTTTCAGTTAAGATAAGGAAAAATACACATTAAAATCACGTGTCATACCTCACATAATTTGTGCTAATGTGCTCGTGTTAGATTAGATCAAACATGTGAATTCTCAAAATGCCTAAAGTAAGTAACTAAATTTTAAAAATTTGTCACCAGATCATGTGTTCAAAATGTTAAGCTCACCAATGACATCACATCACAGAAAATGTTTAGATCAACTAAAATTTCACGATAACATGAGCATGCATTTATCTCTATGACGAAAAGACAACAAATTAGGACAAAGTGTGTGATGTGTCTCCCATACCCCCAAACTTAAATTACGCATTGACCCCAATGTGTGACTAATATGGAAAGAGTTGACCTGAGATATGGAGAACTATCTGGACTGGTATGGCTCATAGTATACCCCCAAACTTGAACTGAAGTACGCTTTATCCCTGAAAATAAAAACTGGAAAACAAAAAAATACTGGAAACAAACATTAATCATAAAAATGCGAAATAATAAATAAACAGAAAAGATAAGCTGTGGGGTGCCTCCCATGAGCGCTAAGTTTAACGTCTTCAGCCAGACCCAACATTAGTAAACATATCCAACTAAGCGCTCCACCATCTGATCAATAAATGGGAATGAAAAATGATCAGGCCTAGTGGCAGCATTCAATTTACGGTAGTCTAGACACTTTCTCCATCTTGACTGCACTCGAGTTGGAACCAACTCGTTGTATTTATTTACTACCGTAAATTCAACACGTTTGGGCACGACTGGAATCTGGCTCACCCACTTGCTATCAGAGATGGGATAAATGATCCCTGCCTCTAACAGCTTAATATCTTCCGCCCTCACAACCTCTTGCAAAGCAGGGTTGAGCCTTCTTTGTGGCTCCCTCGATGGCTTGGCATTCTCCTCCAACTGTATCGTGTGTATCACCAACGAGGGGTTGATTCCTTTGACATCCTCAATAGTCCAGCCTATAGCTTCCTGATGCTCTCTTAAGACATCGAATAATTTATCCTCTGGAGCATCACCCAAATCTAAAGCTATAATTGTAGGCAAAAAATCTGCTGGACCTGGGAACTTATACTCAAGATTATCCAGTAAAGGCTTAAGTTCCTTCTTGTGAGGTTCAGGTGTTGTGGTTTCCTCCGTCTCACTGATCTTTAGAGGAGCATACTCCACGATAGTATTTGCTTGCTCAAGTAACTTATCTAAATCCAAATCCTCTTCAAACTGAGCAAAGCATGCCTCCATAATGTCCTCAGACTTCTCTTCTTTCTTGGGCGCTTGTAGTCTCTCAGGGTAAGGCGCTTTAGGTAAAAACAACCTAGAGAGATCATTAATAATAGGTGTGGCTGTAGATGGCTTAGCATCTCTCTTCTCATTGTTGCCACTCTCTTGCCCTTGGTGCATAGCAGGGTTCTCTTCCACTTGATTGTCCACTTGTCTCCCAGACAAGTATGGGACAGTTGATTGCACTTGTTCCTGCCAATGCATTGGAGTTGAAGAATTTCCCACCGCAAACTGTTCCTTTGGGTTAGGCTCAGATTGACTAGGGAACTCTCCTTCCTCTCCTTCACCCACGTAACTTGCGATTTGATCAATTTGACTCTCTAGTGTGGCAATCGCTTGGGTGTTTTCTATTGTTGCACTCATCATTTCACTCATAGATTGGCTAGTCGTTTTCATGAAATCATTGAGAGCGTCCTCCAATGACTGTGAAACCGACGCTGGCGCTTGAATGGGAGCTTGGTAAGCGGGTGATGGTGCAGGATAAGCTGAGTGACCATAATTTGGAATTGGTGGAGGAAATTCGGGAGTGTATTGATTGTGAGCATGGAAAGGGGCTCCTCCCTGATTCATTGGTTGGTTCTGCTCCCATGAAAAATTAGAGTGGTCCCACCACCCTGGATTGTATGTTTCGGAGCAAGATCCATTTGATTGCCAACAACAGTCATTGAAAGCATTCATTTGTTCCATAGGATACTCGGCACAAGCCGGCATTGATGGACAATTCTGTGCTAGATGCATGGGACTAGCACAGATGGAACAGCTTTCAACATTGAAAGTGTTGGCAACATTGAGGGACGGGCCGGTCATTTTAATGAAATCCTTGAGGGCGTCCTCTAAAGACTGTGAAACCAGCGCTGGATTCATCCACAATTTTTTTTAAAATTAATTAATTAATTATTATTTTTTTTTTAACAAAAAAGATAACTAACTAGTAGAAAAATAAAATCATTTTAGACCAAAAATTTTCACAAACCAAACAGTTCCCCGGCAACGGCGCCAAAAACTTGTTGTGAGTTTTAATTTACTCGCAAGCGCACGAGTCGTTTGCACTATAGCGTTGTGCAAGTGCGAGGTCGAATCCACAGGGAATTGTGTTGTTAAAATATATTTTTAATCTAAACTAACTTTATCTTAACCTAGTTCCAAATTTCAGAATGATATTGCAAAATAAATTAAAACTAAACTAAGTTGATTTTAAAACTAATAATAACAAGCACTAAGGTTTCTAAATCCACCCCACCGAAGTTAAGCATACATGTTCTAAAACTATAGCCTATCAAAACATTCCATGAATCCAACTATAAGACAAAAACAAAGAATATCCCAACTAAACCAAAAGCACCCAATGTATCCACTCTTAACAAATCACAAAGGGAATCCAATTTAATCGAAAAGCATTCAATGTATCCATCAGATGAAACACAAAGAAAATCCAACAGACAATTTAAACTCAATCAATTATAAGATTAACTCAAATAATTAACAAAACATTTATACTAAAAATTGTCAGATTTTTACAAGCAAATCTAAACTACTACGCCAAACAACGGCGGGGCTTCATCTTCAACCTTAGCTGAAGAGTCTAGCCATTCATAACTATAAAACTATAATAAAAAGTGCTAAACATTTAAACTAAAACAACTGAATATAAAGAAATAAATAAACAACTTTACATGGGAGAAATTTCACTCACTGACGGGCGGCGCTTCCCCTCGTGGTAGCAATGCCTTCGGGATCCACCAGAATGTTGGCGGACATCCACCGGTAAACACCAAAGTGGCTCAGGAATTGTACACTGAATGATGAAGCCAGATGGTGCTTATATAGGGGAAGACCCGGAGCAATATGGCTTGCAGAAACGATGTGAGATACTGCCCGAGTGCGCTCGATCGCAGTATGTTGCGATCGATCGCAGTTCGATCGCGTGTCTGGTGCGCTCGATCACGCTGTAAAGATTTTGATCGATGTGGGATGATCGCTTGCGATCGATCGCTAGTCTGTGTGCTCGAGCACAGGTGCGATGCACTGCAAACATTTCGATGTGGGATTAATGACCTTGCGCTCGATCGCAGCATAGTGCGATCGATCGTAATTTCTCTTGAAGCTTCACATCTCCTGAAATGCTTCATTTTATCCACAATCCTGTAAAAATACACAAAACACAAAAAAAAACATAAAATAAAGTGAAATACTAATAACTAAGAGCATAACAAATATAATTTAAGGGTCTAAAATATGCAATATTTAAGACTCATCAATGGTCGCCCTAGAATAACCGGTATTTGAATCCGTACATTCTGAACCGGCTCTATGTCAAGCACAATAAAATCCACAGGGAAATAAAACTTATCCACTTTTATCAAAACATCCTCAACTATTCCCCGTGGTCTTTTCACTGACCTGTCAGCCAATTGAAGCGTAGTGGATGTGGGCTTCAATTCTCCTAACCCCAACTGTAAATAGACTGAGTAGGGTAGCAGATTCACACTCGCCCCTAGATCCAAGAGAGCCCTCTCAATGTGGCTGACTTCTATCGTGCAAGAGATGGTAGGACACCCCGGGTCCTTATACTTGATGGGTAGCTTGCATTGAAGGATTGAGCTGACCTGCTCGGTCAAAAATACCTTTTTTAGGACATTCGTCCTCTTTTTGATAATGACCAAGTCCTTTAGAAACTTGGTATATGATGGCATTTGATGGATGGCATCCAAAAATGGGATATTGATTTGGACTTGCTTGAATACCTCCAGAATTTCTTCATACTTCCCTCTTTTCTTCGGTGCCTGTAGTCTCTCGGGGTAAGGCACTCTAGGTACAAATGACCTAGGAGGGTCCTTCTCAGTAGGTGTGGCTGTAGATGGCTCAGCATCTCTCTTCTCTGTGTTGCCACTTCCTTGCCCTTGCTGCATAGCAAGGCTCTCTTCTACTCGATTGTCCACCTGTCTCCCAGACCTCAGTGTGACAATCGACTGTACTTGTTCTGCCCCGTGCGTAGGAGTTGATGAACTCTCAACCATATATTGTCCTTTCGGGTTGGGCACGGGCTGACTGGGGAACTTCCCCTTCTCTCTCTCACCCAAGTGACTTGCAAATTGCCCTATTTGACTCTCCAGCTTGGCAATTGCTTGGGTGTTTACCACTGTTGCACTCTTCACATCACTCATATTTTGGCTAGTCGCCTTCATGAACTCCTTAAGGGTGTCCTCTAGCGACTGTGAAACTGGCGCTGGTGTTTGAGTGGGTGCGTGGTAAGCAGGTGAAGGTGCTGGATGGGCAGAACGACCATGATTAGGAATATGTGGGGCAAATCCGGGAGGATATTGATTTTGAGCATGATGAGGGGCTCCTCCCTGATTCATTGGTTGGTTCTGCCTCCATGAAAAATTTGGGTGGTTCCACCACCCTAGATTGTACGTCTCGGAGTACAATCCATTTGACTGCCTTCGAAAGTCATTGAAAGCATTTACTTGTTCCATAGGATACTCGACACAAGCAGGCATTGATGGGCAATTCTGTGCTAGATGCATGGGACTAGCACAGATGGAACAGCTTTCAACATTGAATGTGTTGGCAGCATTGATGGATTGGCTCACAGTGAGAGCGTCAATCTTCTTAGTGAGGGCATCTAACTTTATCCTCAAATCAGCGTCCTCCCTGACCTCATAGATGCTCCCTTCTTAGGAGCACGAATGAGCTTATCTCGACAGCTTGAAAAATCCCACTGCTGTGAGTTGTTGGACAACTTGTCCAACGCCATATATGCTTCGTCTCCTGTCAGACTCAAGAATGCCCCCCCATTCATAGACTCGATCATGCTACGGTTGGGTTGAGTCAACCCTTGGTAGAAGAATTGAACGAGTCTCCACTTCTCATATTCATGTGGAGGGCATCTGATCAGTAGCTCTTTGAAGCACTCCCAACCCTCAGAAAATTTTTCATCCTCATTCTGAGTGAAAGAGCTGATCTCCTTTCGGCACTCATTCACTCTAGACATTGGGAAAAACTTATGATAAAATTTGCTAAGTAGGTTTTCCCAAGATGTAATAGACTCGGGCGCCGAAAACTTCTTGTGAGTTTTAAATTACTCGCAAGCGCACGAGTCGTTTGCAGTATAACATTGTGCAAGTGCGATGTCGAATCCACAGGGAATTGCGTTGTGAAAATAAATTTTTAATCTAAACTAACTCTATCTTAACCTAGTTCCAAATTTCAGAATGATATTGCAAAATAAATTAAAACTAAACTAAGTTGATTTTAAAACTAATAATAAAAAGCACTAAGGTTTCCGAATCCACCCCACCGAAGTTAAGCATATATGTTCTAAAAATATAGCCTATCAAAACATTCCATGAATCCAACTTACGACAAAAAACAAAGAATATCCCAATTAAACCAAAAGCATCCAACGTATCCGCTTTTAACAAATTACAAAGGAAATCCAATTTAATCGAAAAGCATTCAATATATCCATCAGATGAAACACAAAGAATATCCAACAGACAATTTAAACTCAATCAATTATAAGATTAACTCAAATAATTGACAGAACATTTATATTAAAAATTGTCAGATTTGTACAAGCAAATCTGAACTACTACGCCAAACAACGGCAGGGCTTTATCTTCAACCTTAGCTGAAGAGTCTAGCCATTCATAACTATAAAACTGTAATAAAAAGTGCTAAATATTTAAACTAAAACAACTGAATATAAAGAAATAAATAAACAACTTTACATGGGAGAAATTCCACTCGCTGACGGGCAGCGCTTCCCCTCGTAGTAGCAATGCCTTCGGGATCCACCAGAATGCTGGCGGACGTCCATCGGTAAACACCAAAGTGGCTCAGGAATTGTACATAGAATTATGAAGTCAGGTGGTGTTTATATAGGGGGAGACCCAGAGCAATGTGGCTTGCAGAAACGATGTGGGATACTGCCCGAGTGCGCTCGATCGCAGTATGTTTCGATCGATCGCAGGTGCGCTCGATCACGTGTCTGGTGCGCTCGATCATGCTGTAAAGATTTTGACCGATTTGGGATGATCACTTGCGATCGATTGCAAGTTTGTGCGCTCGAGCGCAGGTGCGATGCATTGCAAACATTTCGATGTGGGATTGATGACCTTACGCTCGATCGCAGCATAGTGCGATCGATCGTAATTTCTCCTGAAGCTTCACATCTCCTGAAATGCTTCATTTTCTCCACAATCCTGTAAAAATACACAAAACACGAAAAAAAAACATAAAATAAAGTGAAATACTAATAACTAAGAGCATAACAAATATAAGTTGAGGGTTTTAAATATGCAATATTTAAGACTCATCACATCGTTCCGGAACTCGTCCATCTCATTCAATTGTAAGAGTCATTTTTCACCTACTACTTTTAAATCAAAATTAAACTTCTTTACAGCCCAATAAGTTCTACGCTCCAACTCAACAGGAAGATGACACACTTTTCCAAACACTAATCGGTAAGGAGACATCCCGATAGGTGTTTTGAAAGCTGTACGGTATGCCCACAAAGCATCATCAAGCTTCTTTGCCCAATCCTTCCTATTGATGTTGACTGTCTTCTCAAGGATGTTCTTGATTTCTTGATTTGAAATTTTAGCTTGGTTATTAGTTTAAGGATGGTAACCAAGTGCTATCTTGTGCTTCACACCATATTTAGAAAGAAGGTTAGCAAACAACTTATTGTAAAAGTGGGTCCTCTCGTCACTAATAATAGCTCATGGGGTGCCAAATCTTCTGAATATATTCTTATGTAGAAATTTGAGCATAATCTTTGCATCGTTTATTGTTGCTGCAAATGCTTCCACCCATTATGGCACATAATCCACTACTAACAAGATATAGATAAAGCCAAAAGAATGAGGAAAAAGACCCATAAAATCAATTCCCTAAACATTAAATAACTTAACCTCTAAGATATTTTTCAATGGTAGCTTTTGACGCCTTGAACTATTTCCTATACGTTGGTATTGATCACAAGTCTTCACCAAAGTATAACTATCACGAAGATAGACGGCCAAAAGAAACCACTTTGAAATACCTTAGTTGTTGTTCATGTTGCTCCAAAATGTCCTCCATATGATGATGAATGGCAATGATGGAGAACGGTTTGCATCTCTTCTTCTGGTACACATCTTTAGATGATTTGATCAGGGCATCTTTTGAATAGCAAAGGCTCATCCCAAAAATAATATTTCTCATCATGTAGAAACTTTTTACATTAGTGGTAAGTGAGATATGGTGGCAGTACTTTTCAGGCTAGGTAGTTTACAATATCAGCATACCAAGGAAGCTTGATCTCACATGCAAACAACTGCTCATCAAGGAATGCTTCTTGGATCTCTAAATTTGGTCTCACTTCCTCTTGCTCCAACTGAGAGAGATGATCAACAACTGAATTTTCACTTTCCTTTTTATCTCGAACCTCCAAATCAGATTCTTGAAGAAGCAGGATCCAACGAATCAGCCTAGGCTTAGCATCCTTCTTGCCAATAAAATAACGAATTGTTGCATGATCAGTGAACACTATCAATTTTGAACTAATGAGGTAAAACCTAAATTTGTCACAAGCAAGAACAATAGCAAGCATCTCCTTCTCAGTTGTTGTATAATTTAGTTCAGCATCATTCAAGGTCCAGTTTGTGTAATAGATGGCCCTGAACAGTTTATCTCACTTTTTTCCTAATACTACTCCAACTGCAAAGTCACTTGCATCACACATGACTTCAAAAGGTTGACTCCAATCAGGTATAGTCATAACTGGTGCTAAAACTAGTTTTCCCTTGATTGCATCAAAGGCCTGCAAACAAGCATTATCAAAGTCAAATGCAGAATTTTTTTCATGAAGATTACATAAAGGTTTAGTGAGTTTAGAAAAATCCCTGATAAATCTTCTATAAAATTCCGCATGTCCCAGAAAGCTTCTAATTCCCTTCACATTCTTTAGAGGTGGTAGTTTTTCTATGTTTGTAATTTTAGCTCAATCAACCTCAATTCCTTTAGATGACACTCGATGGCCAAGCACGATCCCTTCTTGAACCATGAAATGGCACTTCTCCTAATTTAGGACTAGATTTTTGTCTTCACATCTCTGCAAAACAAGAGCTAAATTATGCACACAATGATCAAAAGATGTACCAAAAACTAAAAAATCATCAATAAAAATTTTCATTATCTCTTCTGCCATATCAGAAAAAATAGCCATTATGCAACGTTGAAATGTCGCTAGGGCATTACACAATCCAAATAACATCCTCCAAAAAGAAAATGTGTTGTAGTGGCATGTAAATGTAGTTTTGTCTTGATCTTCAGGGCCTATGGCAATCTGGTTATACCCTGAATAACCATCTAAGAAGCAATAGTAGGAATACCTAACCAATCGATCCAACATTTGATCAATAAAGGGTAGTGAAAAAATGATCCTTCCTTGTAGCTTTGTTAAACTTGCGGTAATCTATACATACACGCCAACCCGTGACTATTCTTGTAGGAATAAACTCATTGTTTTCGTTTATCACCATTGTCATTCCGCCCTTTTTTGGTACAACCTGCACTGGACTTACCCATGAGCTGTCTGAAATAGCATAGATAATTCCAGCATTGAGGAGCTTCAAAATTTCAGCTCTCACGACCTCCTTCATTGCTGGATTTAATCTTCTTTGGTGCTCGATTGATGGTTTGTAAAGTTCCTCCATTAAAATCTTGTGTAAGCAAATGGAGGGGCTTATACATTTTTTGTCGGAAATAGTCCATCCCAAGGCTGTTCTATGCCCCCTTAACACACGCAACAACTTTTTCTCTTCTTTGAGTGTGAGTGATGCAGCAACAATCACTGGAAATATGTAACTATCACCCAAGAATGCATAGAAAAGATGCTCAGGTAATTTCTTCAACTCTGGAGTTGTAGTTTGCTGCATCTTTTCTCTAGAAATTTCATAATCAGGCCTTGCTACAATCAGATCTAGCCTTCCCACTTCATTGTTAAGTGATGCATCCTGCTGCAAGGCTCTTGAGGCAAATATATAGTGGAGAAATTCTTTACTAAAAAGAGATAAATCAAATTCACAAACAGCAGAATTGGTAAAATTATTTGCTTGAGATGAAGTGGTGATACAGCTTTCTAGGTGATCAGCTGGTACATCTTCTAGAAAGGTTTCTTCTACACATTGCTTAATGACATCTACCTAAAAGCAAGTGCTTGGATCTTTTATAAATCTCATGGCTTGGTAGATGTTGAACATAACCTCTTTCTTGTTTACTCTCAATGTTAATTCACCATTTTGAACATCAATTAAAGCCCTTCCTGTAGCCAAGAATGGTCAGCCAAGAATTAGTGGGACTTCTCGGTCTTCTTCCATATCTAACACCACAAAATCAGTAGGAAAAATAAATTTATCCACCTTTACCAATATGTTTTCTATGATTCCACGTGGGTACTTGATGGATCGGTCTGCTAGTTGCAAAGAAATGATTGTTTGTTTCATCCCCCCAAGTCATAATTTCATGCAAACAAAAAGTGGCATAAGATTAATGCTAGCACCAAGATCACATAAAACTTTATCAAAAAATGAATTTCCAATAGTGCAAAGCAAAGTGAAACTCCCTGGATCTTTTAATTTTTGAGGTAATTTCTTTTAAAGAATGGCACTACATTCTTCAGAAAGCTTTACTGTTTCGAACTCCTCCAACCTTCTCTTCTTGGAAATGATATCTTTTAAGAATTTGGTATAATTTGGCATTTGCTCCAAAGCATCTACAAAAAGAATATTTATGTGAATTTTCTTTAAAATATCCAAAAACTTAGAAAATTGCTTATCTAATTTATGTTTCAGAAAACGTTGAAGGTAAGGAAGTGGAGTAAGGAGAATAGGAGGATTGTCGGGAAATGAAATTTCTTTAGGCTTTTCAGTTTCTCTTAATGTATCATCCACAATCTCCTCTTCATCTACTTTATTCTGGCATTGGCCATTGGTTGGAGCTGTAGGGGTGGACTCGGTTTCCTTTGATGGTGACCTCTCAATTTCTTTTCCACTCTTAAGTGTGATGGCCTTGCATTGTTCCTTTGGATTCACTTCTGTGTTGCTAGAAAATGTTCCTCTTTGTTGGGCATCGATGGTTGTGGCTAGTTACCCAATTTACACTTCAAGATTCTTCATAATGGCTCCCATGTTGCTACAATGATTCTCAATGTTGTTGAACCATGAATCATTCTTTTTTAACCTTGCTTTTGTCTCCTCAACAAAGTAAATCATGGTATCCTCAAGTGACATCTTCTTCTCACATGGTTGATTAACAAAAACAGGAGGTTGCAACACATTCTTTGTGTTTCCATAAGATAAATTCTCATGATTTTGAAGCCCTGGATGGTAGTAATTTGGCATAGGATTACCACGATAGTTATAGTTCCGATTTTTGATGTATTGAACTTGTTCTTGACTTTATTCATTACTTGGAACTGTCATACTTGGGGTTACAACATATTCTGCACTTTGTAGCATTCTTTGTGTTGTGAAAGTTGAAATTTGATGAGATAGAGAAGCAACTTGAGCTGAAAGGGTTGTTAATGGATCCAATTCATGAATTCCAGCAACTTTCTTAACCATAGTTCTTTTAGTTGGGCATTGATAGTTATTTGTGACCATTTCTTCCAAAAGAGAAACAGCGCCTTCAGTTGTCTTTGACATCAAAGTTCCACCAGACACCACATCAACTATGGTCCGAGTTTGCCCATTTAACCCATTGTAGAACATCTGAACTTGCAACCAGTCCGACAATCCATGTTGAGGGCAACGTTGAATCAAATCTTTATACCTTTCTAATGCTTCATAAAGTGACTCGAAATCATTTTGCTTGAATTGACCAATCTCACTCCTGAGTTAATCTGTTTTTGTAGGTGGGAAGAATTTAGCAAGAAATTTTTCAGCCATTTCCTACCAGCTAGTGATACTTCCTGGTTGTAGAGCTTGTAGCTAACCTCTTACCTTGTCCCTAAGGAAAAAGGAAACAATCTCAGTCTAATGGTGTCTTCAGTAACACCATTAATCTTTACAGTGTCACAAATCTCCAAAAATATCGCCAAATGAATATTAGGATCATCCAGTGGCGATCCTCTAAACTGGGCTTGTTGCACCATGCTGATTAAGGCTGGTTTGAGCTCAAAATTGTTGGCATGAATGAGTAGTTATCATTCACAACTGGCTGTACATAATCCTTTAAGGTGCGTGGTTGAGCATCATGTTGTTCATCAGTCATGGCTAGTACTTGATTTTTTCTTTGTGATCTAAAGGTTCTTTCAATCTCCCGATCAAAAGAGGTAATGTCACGATATCTAGCACGGTGCATGCAACGTCAAAAACACACCTGTAGAAAAAAATTAATAAAAAATAAAATAAAATTCTAAATTAAAACCAAGATTCATTTGTATCAATATTGGCAAAAATAAGAAGAAATCAATCCCCAAAAACGGCATCAAAAACTTTATCGATGCAAAACTGCAAGTGCTCGGTATTGTAGTTTTATAGTAAAGTGATAAAAAGAGTATTGTCCTCAGAGATTGGTAACTTTACTTCTGACAAGTACCGAAACTATACTAATCTCGATTTTATTTAGAAGAATCTCTTTTTGTTGTTATAATTGCAATATGAAATAAAATTAATTTAAAGGAAATAATCAAAGGAAAATAAAACTGTTTTTTGAATATCAAAATAAATCAGCCAAACATAGAAGATAATTACTGCAAATCAGCATAGAAAAGCAAGCATAGTTTGAAATTAAATTACATCATTTTCCCAGAATAAAGAAAGTTTAGTTCATGCTGAAAATTAAATTTAACAGCAATGAATTCACCATAATTCGGTAAACCAACGTGCGTTCAACTGCTGCTACTGCTCTGGAGGGCTGTTACTGCTGTAAAGGGCTATTGTGCGATCAGTGCTGGATACCGAGTAGAGGGTAAGGTAGGTGCCAATTGCAAGGAAGCAGCTACTAAAGGCGGCAGCTGCTGGTGCCGGATGAGGAGGACTGGTGGTTATGGGCTGCTGCTGTCAGATGAGGAGGAGAGGGCTGTCGACTATCTCTCTAGGGTTGTGTCTCTAGGGCTGCAAGCTTTCTCCCTTAATTATGGTTTATCTCTTTCCTTTATATAGGCTCCCAAATTTTCAATTAAAATTTCATTTTTTATGGGCTCCAAAGTCTTCAATTAAAATTTCATTTTTTTTTAAACAAGAGAAAGAGTCCCTTGACGATAGGACACTAAAATTTGGATCTTTCCCTTCGTCTAAACCTGAAATAATTTAAATGACAACAATGAAGCCTAAAACCAACAAAAATTAATAAAATTAGATTAAATTTAAAAGTTAAGGCGTGATAAAAATAAGAACTTATGCACGGAATCAATGGTGGTCGCCTTCAATGAGAAATAGGGTAAACTCTTTAGAGCACCTATGAAAATTCAGGTAGGCACATGGTTATAATGTGCTAAATCGAGAACTCATTAGAGAAAAGATGAAGTGGGTATGCAAAATTGA
Source organism: Bretschneidera sinensis (assembly GCA_023935145.1). Taxonomy (NCBI): domain Eukaryota; kingdom Viridiplantae; phylum Streptophyta; class Magnoliopsida; order Brassicales; family Akaniaceae; genus Bretschneidera; species Bretschneidera sinensis. The sequence goes on along the minus strand of CM043700.1, from coordinate 68,287,042 downwards.
TATTTACATAAAATGTGATTGGTTCAAGACACTTAGTCACCAATTACTAGTAAATTAAATTTTGTTACACAAGGCATCGATTCAAGTCCACAAGACATTGTTGCTTTAAACTTCATTATGGCCCAAGTTCTTTTTTCTCTTAAAATTTTGAATCATGTGGGTGATTGTTAGAAAAATAATGCTTCAAAATTTAAAACAATCATAAATATATTGGTATTTGTCTAAGGATTAAATGGGTCGAAGAATGAAGCTTCAATAGGCTTTGAGCCATGGCACAAGGAGTGTGCGTCGCGACCTCCAGCAAGGGAGAAAAGCTCCTCGACATGGTGTGCACCATGGCACAGGGTGGTGTGCGCCACGGCACAAGGTGGCACAATGTTGTGCGCCATGACCCAGGCCTTGGGAGCCGCGATGCCCAGCACCTGGAGGAGTTTCTGCCCTGTGTGCGCCGCGGCCAGCCCTGTTCTGGGCCTGGCGCCAGGCACATCTGATGCACTCTGATCAGCACTTTAAGATGGTGCGTGGAACTTGGTTAAAATGCATAGGATTACTTAGTCATCTTGGAGGGCTATGATTGTTTGGTTCTCAAGATCTAAGAGTTGGGAATGACTTAAAGATTGATTCAAGAAGTTGTTGCTCTATATAAAGGGTCATCAACAACAATCATCATAACAAGGTAACACAAGAGCAAGTGTGAGAATGCAAAGACACAAAACACAAGAGAGGCACAAGAAGAAGTCTTATTCCAAGAGTGGCTGGTGTTAAGAGAGAAAGACTTTATAATCTTCAGAGGTGTTACAAGTGAGAGAGAGTATTCAAGAAGTGGGGTTCAATGGCTTTGTAATTGGAATTTTCTTGGGGAAAATTTCAGGGAAACATTTAGTTCTTATCTCTTTCTTTTCTCTTCTTTCATGTATCAAGAACAAGAGGGTTCGTGAGGAGGTGTTGCTATAATTGTAAGAACTCCATTGATTTAGTGCAGAGAGCTCGGAGGAGCTCACGGGGACGTAGGCAAATTGCCGAACCTCGATAACAATTGCTTGTGATCTTTCTTTGATGGTTTGATGTCTGTTTATTACAAGCCATTCTGGACTTAGGTGTTTGATGGTCACCACCTGGGATTCTTGCAAAGGTGATTTTCAATAGTGGTATCAGAGGTTGAACAGGGGGGTATCGGAGCAAGACTCCAAGAATCAAAGGAAACTTCTTGGGAGATTTAAGAACGGTGCTGAGATCAAGATCTGATCAGGTTCTTAAGGTTCAAGAATGGTATTGTGATCAAGATTTGATTGTGTTCTTGAGATTTAGAAGTTGGAAAGCAATTGTAGGTGTTGCATAAATCTGGGATTTTCTCCGCAAGATGGGTTCAAACTTCATTGTTGAGAAGTTTGATGGAAAAGGAGACTTTGCCCTTTGGAAGCGAAAAATCAAGGCGGATCTTATTTAATAAAAGGTGGACTTGGCTATTGGAGAAGATGATGATTTTCCAGCAAGTATCACAGAGCTCCAGCGGAATGAGATGAAGAAGATGGAGTATTGTACCAGCTTTTTGCACATGTCGGATAGTGTCATAAGGGAGTGCGAAGACTCGGAAGATTCAGCTATTATTTGGAAGAAACTAGATAAGTTATTTCTTTCCAACACTCTCCTTAATAAGATTTATCTTTTGAAACATATCTTTGCTTTTAAAATGGATCCTAATAAAAAGTTGCAATATAATCTTGATGTGTTCAATAAACTAGTTTAAGATTTGACTAGTTGTAGTATAACATTCCCGGATGAACAATTAGCTGTTATATTGTTGAATTCTCTTCCTGATTGTTTTGAAAGCTTGATTAATGCTACTGAATATGGGAGAGATACACTAACCAAGGAAATTGTGATCAATGCTATAAGGGCTCAAGATTTCAAAGCTAAGATGAGGGAAGGATCAAGGGGAGAAGGGTTGTTCGTTAGTGTTGGGAATTTGTCAAAGAATTAAACAGTTGAAGAGTTCAGCATCAGGTCTTGGTGTGCGCCACGGCCCAGCCTTGGGCGTCGTGGCCTCCAGAAAGTCCATAAGTTTAGCCCTCAGGTGTGCGTCATGGCACAGCCTCCCCCACACCGCAGCGGCAAGCAAGGATGAAGACCATGAGAGTTAGGCACCGCGGCATGCCCTGTTCTGAGCCGCGGCGAAAGGCATACCTGATTCATGATAAGTGCTTAAATATTCATATTTAAGCCCCTTAATTTACATTTGTTAAGCCCTTTGTTTACGTATTTTATTCTATTTTAATTCCTCTTTGTGTTTTCTATGTTTTTATAGGTTTTTGGAAGAAATGAAGCATTTTAGAGCTCAGAGACCAAATCTGGAAAAAACTGGTATCTGTCTAGTGCGATCAAGCGCACAGAAGAGTGCGATCGAGCGCACCAGCACTCGTGCACACAAGAAGAAGGCTCGAGTGCAACCTGTGCTCGAGCGTAGCAGTCCAGGATCGAGCGCACACGCATCAGTAAAACCTCGAAACGGCAGTTCTTATTTTGGAAATAATTGTAAGGTTTTGTTTTCCGAGTTAGGGTTTCTAGATGTTCCAAAGCCTTATAAATAGGCCTGTAAAACATAGAGAGGGGAACTTCCTTTTAGTTTTAATTTTAGGTCGGGAGGCCGGAGGCCAGAGGGGATTCTACGAAGAATTGTTGACTCTTCAATAGAGCTCTCTCGGGTTTCTTCTTTCCTTTATTTTTATTATGTGTAACTAAACTTTTAGTAAGGGCTTGGTTGAAGCCCTAATTATATTTACTCAATAATTCAGTATTGGTACCTTTGCGATAGTTGTGTTGTGGTGCTTAACTTGATTAGTGCCGGTTTTTATTTAAATTCCTCATATGTGTTTGCTTGATCGACATATGCATGTGGTATAGATTAGTTAGTTGAATCAATTTGGATAACCGAGTCTTGGGTTCAACAATAGTAATAAAAGATATCCACGTCGGGTTCTTAGGTTAATCAACATGGGAAACCGAGAGACGACCAAGCCCTAGGTCTTATGTGGTTGTCGATTTCCACAGATCTTATGCTTTCTTAAGGAACAACTCAGTATACACTATGCTGAATCCCTTAAGAAATAGAAGAGTTAGAGTATACACCATGCGTAACTCGTTGCTTAGGAAAATCAATAGCTTAAGGAGTGGACCAAGCCCTTAGGTTGACAAACATTAGGTATACACGGCATGATTAAAGTATTGGCATACTGTGGTAGCATGATTAGTGGTGGATATCAAGTCTCTACGATTTTATCTTTATTAATTCAAACTCAATATTTATTTCTATCTTTTTATATTGTGAAACTAATTCTAAAGCAAAATTTACCAATCCCTGTGGAGATGATCTCGCATTTGTACACTATGCTACTGTTGACCTTGTGCACTTGCAAGTAAAACAAGTTCGATTATTTGCTTATTTATTTAGGTAGATAATGGCACAACAAGTTTTTGGCGCCGTTGCCGGGGATTGCGCTAAATTTCTGTTTAGAATTATTTTCTTTAGTTTTTATTTTATTTATTCTGTTCTGTTTTATTTTGTTTTATCAAAAAACCTAATTTTTCCTTCTTTTTGTTTTCTATTTTTCTGTTTCAGGTACTGCAGCAGCACTGCGCTCGAGTGCACTCCTTGGTGCGATCGAGCGCAATCAAGGCAGAGACTACCCGAGCAGTAATATTGAAACTGCTGCACTGAAGCCTTTCAGCTAAAATTCATGCACGTTCTTTGATCCAGGTATCTAACCATCTTTCCACTTAATACAGAGATTGAGCGGACCATTAGACAAAGGCTTAGAAACGACATTGAAGAGAATGAAGAAGAATTCGAGGGAGAAGCACAAATGGCAGAATAGCGTGAATGAAGACCTATGAAGAAATACTTCATCCCACGGAGCCTCGACCAGCCCTCATGCATTGCTTATCAATCAGAGACGGAAGGCAATTATTACATATCTTCTCAGATATTCAGTGCATTGACTCATTTCAAGGGTACACCTGCTGAGGATCCACACTTGCACCTTCGGGATTTCTTTGACCTCTGCAAGTTCCAACACATCCAAGGCCTAAATCAAGAGGGAATCAGGTTAATTCTTTTCCCTTTTTCATTAAAAGATAAAGCTAAGTTGTGGTATAATTCATTGCCTGCAGTGTCCATCCACGCTTGGGAAGAGCTATGCAGTAGGTTTCTAAGGAAATTTTTCCCAGCCCAAAAGACAAGGCGGATGAGGAGGGAGATTCAATCCTTCCAACAGAGGGATGGGGACCTTTTCTTTGAAGCATGGGGACACTTCAGTGAGCTGCTACTCAAATGCCTACACCATAATCTACCTCAGGATGAACTGGTACAGGCTTTCTATGAATGTTTAAGTGATATTAATCAAAGTATTATGGATTCAGCTTATGGAGGTGTGCTGATGGAGAAAAGTAGTGAAGAAGCCATGGAGCTGTTTGAGACATTAAGTGAGCACACCCAGCAATTCTCCTCTAGAGGAAAACAAGGAGTTAAAAGCAAGGGTATGTATGAAGTAACCTTAAATGGTGGACTTTTAAATCAGATGGCTGCTATGGAGAGGAAGCTAGATATGCTTATAAAAGCTATGACTACTCAAAACATCTCACCTAGTCCACGAGCCACACAATTTCAGGTATGTGCTATATGTTCTCGTTTTGATCACATTACTGACACTTGCCCTTTGTATTCATCTATAGATCAAGAGCAAGCGAACTATGTGGGACCAAACAACTATTCTCCCAAGAACGATCCATATACAAATACCCACAATCCTGAATGGTGGAACCACCCCAACTTCGCATGGACCAACAATCAAATACCTTGAATCTTCAAAGGCACCAAAAGAACTCCTAACTAGCAGTTTAAACAGTTCCGGAATCAAATGAGAGTGATCTCGAAAGTCTTATAAAGCAATTGGCCACTCAACAACAGCAACTAATGATATCATTGATAACTTCATAAGAATAGTTTATGACTGAGCAAAGACAAATCACTGCAAAACACGAGCAAGCAATTCAAATGCTGGAAGTACGAATGGGGCAATTGGCTAAGGAGCTAAGTGAAAGGAAGCATGGTGAACTTCCAGCCTAAGCACTACCTAATCCAATAGGACATCAACAACTAAATGTCGTGACAACTCTCAGAAATGGTAAGATCATAGGTGCTGATGAGCCTGCACAAGCATCTCCAGATAGAGCGTCCACATCAAAGGTAAGTGAAATGGAGAAGTGGAATGCACCACCCTTCCCTCAAAGGTTAGTAAAGCCTAAGAAAGAAAGTAAATTGCTTGATATTTTTGAAACTTTGTGGAAAGTAGAAATAAATATTCCCTTATTAGATGCAATTCAACAAATACCTGCTTATGCTAAATTTTTGATAGATTGTTGCACTCATAAGAGGAAGTTTCAGGAACATGAGAGAGTAGCTTTCAAGGAAGAGGTAAGTGTTGTGCTATTAAGAAACCTACAACCAAAATTGAAAGATCCGAGTAGTTTTACCATTCCTTGCAGGATAGGTAACCAGATTTTTTAGCATGCATTATTGGATTTAGGGGCGAGTGTCAATTTTCTACCATACACAGTATTCGAGACACTAAGTTTGGGGGAGCTTCAACCAACTTCCATCACCTTGCAACTGGCAGACAGAAGCATAAAAAGACCAAGAGGTATTATTGATGATGTCTTGGTAAAGGTAGGTCCATTTATTATACCTGCTGATTTTATAGTATTAGATATGGAAGAATCTCCTATGCCATTGCCTTTGTCCATCATTTTAGGAAGACTCTTTATGAGGACTACTGATACAAAAATTTGTGTGAAAAAGGGTATTGTAAGTATGACGATAAATGGTAAGAAGGTTGAATTCAACATATTTGATACATTAAAATTTCCCCAAGATAATATGGAATGTTCTAATGTATATATGATGCAAGGTGTTGTTAAGAAAATTTTTTAGGTCCATCACATTGCTCCATTGGAGTCCACCCTCACCCATGGGTTAACAATATCGGATGTTGAGCCAGAATCTGCAGATATTACTGATAACATTATTGAGGCCTCTCCAAAGTATCCAAGCACCAAATTTGGCATTGAAGCAGTTGCAGATGTATTCAACTCATGTTTTCTGGGAGGGAATAAGAGCATCTGGCTAAAGACGTTAAACTTAGAGCTCATGGGAGCCACCCCACAGCTTATCATTTATATTTTTATTGTTTTTTGTATTTATTTTTACTGTCTATTTTTAGTTTCTTTTTGTTTTCCCGTATTACTTTAGTTTTTCTTTTTCAGGGACAATGTGTGCAACAATTCAAGTTTGGGGGTGTGCTATGAGCCATGCTAACCCAACTAGTTCTCCATCTCCCAGGTCAGCTCTTTCCATGTTATTCACACATTGGGGACAATGTATAACTTAAGTTTGAGGGTATGGGAGACACATTCACACACATTGTTCCAGATTTTTTATTATTATTATTATTATAAATGCATGTTCATATTATTTTGAAAATTTTGGTTGACTTAATCAAATATTATGATAAGACTTCATCAGTAAGCTTAAAATCTTGAACACATGGTCCAGTAATACGGGTTTTAAAATTTTAATTACCTACCTCAAGGCACTTAAGAATTCACAAGTTTGATCTAAATCTGACACGAGCACATTAGCACATAATTGTGTAAGGTATGACATTTAATTTCTATGTATTTTTTTCCATGACCTAGCTGTAATCAGATAATTTATTAGAATAACACTGTGGCATAGAAAAATAAAGAGAAATGTTTATTATGCAAAAAAGAGAGAAAAAATGCTCATAATAATCATTAAATAAACTTTCCACTGAGTAACTGGACCTCTTGCCTCAGTAAGCAGTGAGTGTTCACGTCAAAAGGTGGGAATTTTGCTTATAATGATCATTAAATAAAGTTTCCATTGAGTAACTGGACCTCTTGCCTCAGTAAGCAGTGAGTGTTCACGTCAAAAGGTGGGAATTTTGCTTGGCAGCATTAAGACCAGTTAGTTTCGTAGCCTTTTTTACTCGAGTTAGTAAGTCCTTAGGAGTGTCTTTACACCTAATGAACTAAAACCATCTGGTTTAGGAGTCATTGGCTAAACACTCGTTACATAGGTCAATTAGAAAGCTTAAGGGAACTCAATATGGCAAAAATCTCATAATAAAAGAAAAAATAAATAAATAAATAAAACTATGCCATTTTTGTTCATTCTGATAGGAAATTCGATGAATGTTGAGACACTGAAACACTACACATTGGAGTTATTTGGAAGCTTCATCTTTTATATACTAATTCACCACACACTAAGTCAAACTTGTGAGGCCTTAACCAGCCTTATGTAAGTGATTAGATTTTAAAACTCTTATTCATTGCAAAGATGTGTTTATATTTTAAACTTGCTCGTGAATAAATGTTATGGTTTTGTGTGCAACCCAAATTTTTGGATATCTTGAATAGTGGATTTATTTTTGTTATTGTTTTTCATTTAGTTTTTAGTTTCGTATTGCTAAGGGACTAGCAATGTGTAAGTTTGGGGGTGTGATAAGTGCTTAAATATTCATATTTAAGCCCCTTAATTTAACTTTGTTAAGCCCTTTGTTTATGTATTTAATTCTATTTTACTTCCTTTTTGTGTTTTCTGTGTTTTTATAGGTTTTTGGAAGAAAGGAAGCATTTTGGAGCTCAGAGAGAAAATGTGGAAAAAACTGGGATCTGTCTAATGCGATCGAGCGCAGCAGTCCAGGATCGAGCGCACACACATCAGTAAAACATCAAAACGGCAGTTCCTATTTTGGAAATAATTGTAGGGTTTTATTTTCCGAGTTTTAGGGTTTCTAGATGTTCTCCAAAGCCTTATAAATATGCCTGTAAAACATAGAGAGGGGAGCTTCCTTTTAGTTTTGGTTTTAGGTCGGGAGACCGGAGGCCAGAAGGGATTCTACGAAGAATTGACGACTCTTCAATGGACCTCTCTCGGGTTTCTTCTTTCCTTTTATTTTATTATTTGTAACTAAACTTTTTGTAAGGGCTTGGTTGAAGCCCTAATTATGTTTACTCAATAATTCAGTATTGGTGCATTTGCAATAGTTGTGTTGTGGTGCTTAACTTGATTAATGCCTGTTTTTATTTAAATTCTTCATATGTGTTTGCCTGATCGACATATACATGTGGTATGGATTAGTTAGTTGAATCAATTTGGATGACCGAGTCTTGGGTTCAACAATAGTAAAAAAAGATATCCATGCCGGGTTCTTGGGTTAATCAACGTGGGAAATTGGGAGCGGACCAAGCCCTAGGTCTCGTGTGGTTGTCGATTTCGACAAATCTTACGCTCTCTTAGGAACAACTCAGTATACATCATGCTGAATCCCTTAAGAAAGAGAAAAGTTAGAGTATACACCATGCCTAACTCATTGCTTAGGGAAATCAATAGCTTAAGGAGTGGACCAAGCCCTTAGGTTGACAAACATTAGGTATACATGGCATGATTAAAGCATTGGCATACTGTGGTAGCATGATTAATGGTGGATATCAAGTCCCTATGATTTTATCTTTATTAATTCAAACTCAATATTTATTTCTATCTTTTTATATTGCGAAACTAACTCTAAAGCAAAATTTACCAATCCTTGTGGAGATGATCTCGCATTTACACACTATGCTACTGTTGACCTTGTGCACTTGCAAGTAAAACAAGTTCAATTATTTGCTTATTTATTTAGGTAGATAATTGCACAACAATTCATGATTCAGACTTTTCAGCTGGTGGGTGGTTTCCTTGATTAAAACGCACAGGATTACTTAGACTTTTAGATAGCCATGAATCTTTGGTTCTTGAGATCTAAGGGTTGAGATTGATCTCAAAGATTGGATGAGGTAGTTGTTGCCCTATATAAAGGGTTATCTAGGAGCAATAACACACAAGTGAATGATGTGTGAGAGTTCAAAGACACTAAACACAAGAGAGACATAAGAAGGGGTCTCATTCCAAAAGTGGCTGGTGTTGAGAGAGAAAGACTCTCAAATCTTCAGAGGTGTTTCAAGTGAGATAGAGTAATCAAGAAGTGGGGTTCAAGGGTTTTGTAATTGGAATTTTCTTGGAGAAAATTCCAGGGAAACACTTAGTTCTTATCTCTTTTTTTTCTCCTCTTTCATGTATCAAGAACAAGAGGGTTCTTGAGGAGGTGTTACTGTAATTGTAAGAACTCCATTGATTTAGTGTAGAGAGCTCGGAGGAGCTCATGGGGACGTAGGCATTTGCCAAGCCTCGATAACAATTACTTGTGTTCTTTCTTTGATTGATCTAATTGTTGTTTATTACAAGTAATTCTAGACTTGGGTGTTTGAAGGTCACCACTTGGGATTCTTGAGGTGATTTTCAACAGTGGTATCAGAGCTGTGGTTCTAGCAACAGCGATATCAGAGCTGAACTGGGGGTATCGGAGCAAGGCTCCAAGAATCAAAGGAAACTTCTTAGGAGATTCAAGAACGGTGCTGGGATCAAGATCTGATCGGCTTTTTGAATGATTCAAGAATGGTATTAGGATCAAGATTTGATCTGGTTCTTGAGGTTTAGAAGTTAGAGAGAAGACGGTTGGAAAGCAATTATCGGTGCTGCATAAATCTTGGGATTTTCTCCACAAGATAGGTTCAAACTTCATTGTTGAGAAGTTTGATGGAAATGGAGACTTTGCCCTTTGGAAGCATAAAATCAAAGCGGTTCTTATGCAACAAAAGGTGGATATGACTATTAGAGAAGATGACGATTTTTCAGCAAGAATCACGGAGGTCCAGCGGAACGAGATGAAGAAGATGGCGTATAGCACCATCTTTCTACACATGTCAGATAGTGTCACAAGGGAGTGAGAAGACTCGGAAGATCCAACTATCATTTAGAAGAAACTAGGGGCTCATGATTTCAAAGCCAAGATGAGGGAAGGATCAAGTGGAGAAGGGCTGTTCGTTAGAGGAAGGCCTACAACTCGATATGGCAGCAACATACATGGCTACTACTGGGACAAACCACAAGGTAGAGGACAAAGCCATGAGAGAGCGCACTCTAAACCGATATTTGCAGGAAAGAGATGCTACTACTACCATAAGGAGGGTCATTTCAAAAAAGATTGCAAGAAGATGATGAGGGATAAGAAGGGAAGAAGCCATACCAACAATGGAGAGGCTTCGGTTGCCAAGGGAGAACAGCGAGATAAGGTTCTTGTTGTGTGCTCAAATGTGAGCAAGAGGCATGGCAGCGAGAAATAGATCTTAGATTCTAGGTGCACTTATCACATGTGTCCTCACAAGGATTGGTTCAAGAATTTCAAGGAACCAATGATGGAAAGGTTTTCTTAGGGAATGATACTTCTTGCCAAGTGAGGGGGATAGGAGACATCCAATTGAGGATGTTTAATGGAATTACAAGGCTGCTGAGGAATGTGAGATATCTTCCGAAGTTAAGAAGAAATTTGATTTTATTGGGGCAGCTGGATTCCATGGGGTACACATACAATGCAGATGGAGGAAAGATCAAGGTAACCAAGGGATCTTTGATAGTGATCAAAACAACAATGAATGATGGTCTCTATGAGATGATTGGAGACACGGACATCAAGGAACAAGCAACAATCTTAATGGCTGAGATGGATAAGACGGTTCTTTGGCACAATCACTTGGGACACATGAGCAAAAAAGGTCTGTAAGTTCTCAGCAAGAATGGTTTACTTGATGGTGACACGGTAGAGAAACTTGATTTCTGCGAGTGTCGCGTTCTTAGGAAGCAACATAGGGTTAGCTTCAACACCGAGGTGCACAAGTCTAAGGGCATTCTTGACTACATTCATGTGGATCTTTGGGGACCCGTAAGAACACTAACACAAGGAGTTAATCTTTACTTTCTTTCTTTAATTGATGATTATTCTAGAAAGGTTTGGGATTATTTACTTAAAAATAAATCAGATGCTTTGAATAAGTTTGTGGTGTGGAAAAAGTTGCTGGAGACTCAAACGGGTAAGGTAGTTAAGGTTTTAAGAACTGATAATGGCTTAGAATTTTTTAATAAGGATTTTGATAAATTCTATGAGTTAAATGGGATTCTAAGACATAGAATGGTTGTGAAAACCCCTTAGCAAAATGGTGTTGCTGAGAGGATGAATAGGACCCTTATGGAAAAGTTTAGGTGCATATTAATTGGTTCTGGATTACCCATATGTTTTTGGGGGGAAGCTATGTCTACCGCTGCGTATTTGGTTAATAGATCACCCTTTAGAGCTTTAGATCTCAAGACTCCCGATGAGATGTGGAGTGGTAAACCCCTTGAGTTGAATAAATTTAGGACTTTTGGAGGTGCTGCGTTTGCACATCAAAATGATGATAAATTTAGCCCAAGGTCTAGAAAATGTGTGTTTCTAGGATATAGTGAAGGGGTTAAGGGGTATAGGTTGTGGTCCTTAGAGTAAAAAGGAACTAAACTCATAATAAGTAGGGATGTCATTTTTAATGAGCATTTATTTCCCTATTTGGAGAAAACTAACCCTGTAGGGGATAGTGGGCAAACTAGCCCGGTATTTGTGGAGTATACTATCAAAGAAAATTCAGTTCAGGTAGAGCAAGGAAGGCAAGAGGGTTCAGACCAGGTAGAGCCCATTGATGAAGGCCAAGCTCAAGACAATCATGAGGAGGCTGAACTAGAAGGGGATAATGCAGCAAATCGGAATGATTATCATATCACAATTCCAGGAAAACAGAGAGTTGTGGATTGTAAGTGGATTTACAATATCAAAGAAGGGAACCCTCCAGGGGATGAAGTCTGGTATAAAGCTAGGCTGGTGGGGAAGGGGTTCACAAAAAGAGAAGGTATAGATTTCACAGAAATTTTCCCACCAGTTGTGCCCAAGGTGGAGGAAATGGTGATTATCCTTATCTAAGTCGATGATATGCTGTTGGTTGGTAATAGCAGGGAGAGGATAGAAAGGTTGAAGTCTCAACTCAGTTCAGAGTTTTAGAGGAAGGATCTTGGCCATGCACAAAAGATCCTTAGGATAGGTATAATCCGGGAAAGGGAGAGAAACAGGTTGAAGGTTTCTCAATCTTCCTGCATAGAAAAGATGATATCTAAGTTTTCTATGGAAGATAGTAAACCTGTAAAGATTTCCCTTGCTAGTCATTTCAAGTTCTCCAGCAATCAATGTCCGAGATCGGATGCGGAGAAGAAGAAAATGGAAAAGGTCCCTTACTCTAGTGCGGTTGGATCAGTCATGTTCACCATGGTAAGCACTAGACCCGACATTGCTCATGCAATTAGTGTTCTCAGCAGGTTTATGAGTAATCCCAGAAAGAAGTATTGGCTTGGGATGAACTGGTTGCTGAGGTATTTGAAGGGAATCCCAGATGTGGGGATTTTTTACGAGAAGAAGGGTAAGTCCATCTGTCTAGAAAGTTATGCTGATTCGGACTATGGAGCAGACTAGGATAAAAGAATATCGATTACCTCCTACTTCTTCAACTTAAACGGATATTGTATAAGTTGGAAGGCTCAGTTGCAGCCGATGGTAGCACTCTCAACAACCGAGGTTGAGTACATAGCGACAACGGAAGCCATTAAGGAGGTTGTATGGTGCAAAGGGTTGTTAGAAGAGTTGAAGGTCCTAAAAGAGCAGGTGGTGGTCTTTTCGGATAGCCAAAGTGCACTGCATTTGTGTAAGAATCTAGTGTTCCATGATAGGATAAAGCATATGGATGTTCAGTATCATTTCATTCGGGAAAATCTTATGGATTGATGCATTCATGTGGACAAGGTAGCCACCGAAGAAAATCCTGTAGATTTAGGCACCAAAGTTCTACCTCTAAGCGAGTTCAATCATTACCTTGGACTTCTTAGGATTGGAGTCGGATGATTTGGTGACTCATATTGAGTTTAGATCCTGAGTTCTCTACACAATGGGTTTGGGTTTAATTGCTTAGACAAAGGTAGAGATTGTTAGGAATTTGTCAAAGAATTAAATAGTTGAAGAGTTCAGCATCAGGTCCTGATGTGCGTCGCGGCCCACCCTTGGGCGTCGCGGCCTCCAGCAAGTCTAGAAGTTCAACCCTCAGGTGTGCGCTGCGGCACAGCCTCCCCCACGCTGTGGCGGCCAGCAAGTATGAAGACTAGGAGAGTTAGGCACCGCGGCATGCCCTATTCTGAGCCGCGACGCAAGGCAGACCTGATTCATGATTCAGACCATTCAGCTGGTGCGTGGCTTCCTTGATTAAAATGCACAGGATTACTTAGACTCTTAGAGAGCCATGAGTCTTTGGTTCTTGAGATCTAAGGGTTGAGATTGATCCCAAATATTGGATAAGGTAGTTGTTGCCCTATATAAAGGGTCATCCAGGAGCAATAACACACAAGTGAATGATGTGTGAGAGTGCAAAGACACTAAACACAAGAGAGACACAAGAAGAGGTCTCATTCTAAGAGTGGCTAGTGTTGAGAGAGAAAGACTCTCAAATCTTCAGAGGTGTTTTAAGTGAGAGAGAACAATCAAGAAGTAGGGTTCAAGGGCTTTGTAATTGAAATTTTCTTGGGGAAAATTCCAGGGAAACACTTAGTTATTATCTCTTTCTTTTCTATTCTTTCATGTATCAAGAACAAGAGGATTCTTGAGGAGGTGTTGTTGTAATTGTAAGAACTCTATTAATTTAGTGCAAAGAGCTCAGAGGAGCTCACGAGGACGTAGGCATTTGCCGAACCTCGATAACAATTGCTTGTGTTCTTTCTTTGATTGATCTGCAAGTCATTCTAGACTTGGGTGTTTGAAGCACACTACCTAGGATTCTTGAGGTGATTTCCAATAGTTAGAGGAAGGCCTGGAACTCGGTATGGCAGCAACATATATGGCTACTACCGGGACAAACCACAGGGTAGAGGACAAAGCCATGGGAGAGTACACTCTAAACTGAGATTTGGAGGAAAGAGATATTACTACTGCCATAAGGAGGATCATTTCAAGAAAGATTGTAAGAAGATGATGAGAGATGAGAAGGGAAGAATCCATACCAACAATAGAGAGGCTTCGGTTGCCAGGGGAGAACAGCAAGATGATGATATTCTTGTTGTGTGCTCAAATGTGAGCAGAAGGCAAGGCAGCAAGAAATGGATCTTAGATTTCGGGTGCACTTATCATATGTGTCCTCATAGGGATTGGTTCAAGAATTTTAAGGAAACTAATTATGGAAAGGTTTTCTTGGGGAACGATACTTCTTGCCAAGTGAGGGGGATAGAAGACATCCAATTGAGGATGTTTGATGGAATCACAAGACTGCTGTGGAATGTGAGATATCTTCCAGATTTGAGAAGAAATTTGATCTCATTGGGGCAGCTAGATTCCATGGGGTACACATACAAAACAGTGGGAGGAAAGATCAAGGTAACCAAGGGATCTTTGATAGTGGCCAAAGCAACAATAAAGGATGGTCTCTACGAGATGATAGGAGACACGGACACTAAGGATTAAGCAGCAAGCTTGATGGCTGAGATGGATAAGGCGGTTCTTTGGCATAATTGCTTGGGATATATAAGAAAAAAAAGGCTTGCAAGTTCTCAGCAAAAACGATTTACTTGATAATGACAAGGAAGAGAAACTTGATTTCTGAAAATGTTGTGTTCTTGGGAAGCAACATCATGTCAAATTCAACACCGAAGTGCACAAATCTAAGGGCATTCTTGACTACATTCATGCGAATCTTTGGGGCCCAGCAAGAACACCAACACAAGGAGGTAATCTTTACTTTCTTTCTTTAATTGATGATTATTCTAGAAAGGTTTGGGTTTATTTGCTTAAAAATAAATCAGATGCTTTGAATAAGTTTGTGGTGTGGAAAAATTTGCTAGAAACTCAAACGGGCAGGGTAGTTAAGGTTTTATGAACCGATAATGGCTTAGAATTTTTTAATAAGGATTTTGATAAATTATGTGACTTAAATGGGATTCTAAGACATAGAATGGTTGTGAAAACCCCTCAGCAAAATGGAGTTACTGAGAGGATGAATAAGACCCTTATGGAAAAGGTTATGTGCATGTTAATTGTTTCCGGGTTACCCAAATATTTTTGGGGGGAAGCTGTGTCTACTGCTACGTATTTGGTTAATAGATCACCCTCTAGAGCTTTGGATCTCAAGACTCCTGATGAGATGTGGAGTGGTAAACCCTCTAAGTTGAACAACCTTAGAACTTTTGGATGTGCTGCGTTTACACATCAAAATGATGATAAACTTAGCCCAAGATTTAGAAAGTGTGTGTAGTGGTGTGTTTCCAAGATATGGTGAAGGGGTTAAGGGGTATAGGTTGTGGTCCTTAGAGCAAAAAGGAACTAAACTCATAATAAGTAGGGATGTCATTTTTAATGAGTATTTATTTCCCTATTTGGAGAAAACTAACCCTACAGGGGATAGTGGGCAAATCAACCCGGTATTTGTAGAGTATGGCATCAAAGAAAATTCAGTTCAGGTAAAGTAAGGAAGGCAAGAGGGCTCAGACCAAGTAGAGCCCATTGATGAAGGCCAAGCTCAAGACACCTAAGGGGAGGCTGAACTAGAAGGGGATTATGCAGCAAATCGGAATGATTCTATGCTCACAAGGGACCAGGAAAGAAGGCTGGTCAGAACACCTTTGAGATATTTTTTTGCGGATACTAATGTAGCAGCTCCTTATTCAAAAGGAGGGAGTGAACCAGAAACTTACATTGATGCCATGGGATGTAAGGATTCATCAAGATGGAAGCTAGCTATGGAGGAGGAAATGCATTCTTTGAGGAAGAACAACTCTTGGGAATTGCTGCCGAAACAAAACAAAATAGAGAATTATGGATTTTAAGTGGATTTCCAAGATCAAAAAAGGGAACTCTCCAGAGGATGAAGTTCGGTATAAGGCTAGGCTGGTGGCGAAGGGGTTCACACAAAGAGAAGGCATAGATTTCACCGAAATAGTCTCACCGATTGTAAAATACAAGACGATAAGAATAATGTTAGCTATGGTGGTCCAATTTAATTAGGAGATTGAGCAAATGGCTGTGAAGACAACATTCTTATATAGAGAGCTTTATGAGACCATCTACATGAAGCAACCCGAAGGTTATAAAGAAGGAAGGTAGGGAGAGTTGGTGTGCCAATTGAAGAAATCTCTCTATGGCCTGAAGCAATCACCTCGGCAATAGAATAAGAGGTTCGAATCCTTTGTAACTAGCTTAGGCTTTATGAGGAGCTACTATGATTCATGCTTGTACTACAAAGGTCACAAGGTGGAGGAAATGGTAATTATCCTCATATATGTCGATGACATGCTGTTGGCTGGGAGCAGTAGGGAGAGGATAGAAAGGTTGAAGTCTCAACTCAGTTCGGAGTTTGAGATGAAGGATCTTGGCCATGCACAAAAGATCCTTGGGATGAGTATAATTCGGGAAAGGGAGAGAAACAGGTTGAAGGTTTCTCAGTCTTCCTACATGGAAATGATGATATCTAAGTTTTCTATGGAAGATAGTAAACTAGTAAAGATTTCCCTTGCTAGTCATTTCAAGTTCTTCAGCGATCAATGTCCTAGAACGGATGAGGAGAATGAGGAAATGGAGAAGGTCCCTTACTCTAGTGCGGTTGGATTAGTTATATTCACCGTGGTAAGCACCAGACCCGATATTGCTCATGTAATTAGTGTTCTCAGTAAGTTTATGAGTAATTCTAGAAAAGAGCATTGAAGTGGTTGCTGAGATACTTGAAGGGAAGCCCATATGTGGGGCTTGTTTACGATAAGAGGGGTAAATCCATCTGTCTAGAAGGTTACACTGATTTAGACTATGGAGCAGACCGGGATTAAAGAAGATTGATTACCTCCTACTTCTTCAACTTAAACGGATGTTGTATAAGTTGGAAGGCTTAGTTGCAGCCTGTGGTAGCACTCTCATCAACCGAGGCTGAGTACATAGTGGCAGCAGTAGCCATTAAGGATGTTATGTGGTGCAAAGGGTTGTTGGAAGAGTTGAAGGTCCTAAAAGAGCAAGTGGTGGTGTATTCGGATAGCCAAAATGCGTTACATTTGTGTAAGAATCCGGTGTTCCATGAGAGGACTAAGCATATGGATGTTCGGTATCATTTCATTCGGGAAAATGTTACAGAAGGATGCATTCATGTGGACAAAGTCACAACGGAAGAAAATCGTATAGATTTAGGCACCAAATTTCTACCTCTAAGCAAGTTCAATCATTGCCTTGGACTTCTTAGGAATGGAGTCGAATGATATGGTGACTCATACTGAGTTTGGATCCTGAGTTCTCTGCACAATGGGTTCGGTTTTAATCGCTTAGCCAAAGGTAGAGATTGTTGGTATTTGTCTAAAGATTAAAAGGGTTGAAGAATGAAGCTTCAGCAGGCTTTGAGCAGCGGCACAAGGAGTGTGCCTCGCAGCCTCCAGCAAGGGAGAAAATCTCATCCACCAGGTGTGCCCCGCGGCACAGGCCTTGTGCACCGCAGCGCCCATCACCTGGAGGAGTTTCTGCCCTGTGTGCGCTGCGTCCAGCCCTGTTCTGGGCCGCGACGCCAGGCACACCTGATGCACTCTGATAGGCACTTTGAGATGGTGTGTGGAACTTGGTTAAAATGCATAGGATTACTTAGTCATCTTGGAGGGCTATGATTGTTTGGTTTTCAAGATCTAAGGGTTGGGAATGACTTCAAGATTGGTTTAAGAAGTTGTTGCTCTATATAAAGGGTCATCAACAACAATCATTATAACAAGGTAACACAAGTGCAAGTGTGAGAGTGCAAAGACACAAAACACAGGAGAGACAAAAGAAAAAATCTTATTCTAAGAGTGGCTGGTGTTGAGAGAGAAAGACTCTCAAATCCTCAGAGGTGTTACAAGTGAGAGAGAGTATTCAAGAAGTGGGGTTCAAGGGCTTTGTAATTGGAATTTTCTTGGGGAAAATTCCTGGGAAACACTTAGTTCTTATCTCTTTCTTTTCTCTTCTTTCATGTATCAAGAACACGAAGGTTCCTAAGAAGGTGTTGCTGTAATTGTAAAAACTCCATTGATTTAGTGCAGAGAGCTCGGAGGAGCTCATGGGGACGTAGGCAAATTGCTGAACCTCGATAACAATTGCTTGTGGTCTTTTATTGATGGTTTGATTCCTGTTTATTACAAGTCATTCTGGACTTAGGTGTTTGAAGGTCACCACCTGGGATTCTTGCAGAGGTGATTTTCAACATTGGTATCAGAGCTGTGGTTCTAGCAATAGTGGTATTAGAGCTGGAATAGGGGGTATCGGAGCAAGACTCCAAGATTCAAAGGAAACTTCTTGGGAGATTCAAGAACGGTGCTGAGATCAAGATCTGATCGGGTTCTTGAGGTTCAAGAATGGTGTTGTGATCAAGATTTGATCGTGTTCTTGAGATTTAGAAGTTGGAAAGCAATTGTGGGTGCTGCATAGATCTGTGATTTTCTCCGCAAGATGGGTTTAAACTTCATTGTTGAGAAGTTTGATGGAAAGGGAGACTTTGCCCTTTGGAAACGAAAAATCAAGGCGGTTCTTATGCAATAAAAAGTGGACTTGACTATTGAAGAAGATGATGATTTTTCAGCAAATATCACGGAGCTCCAGCGGAATGAGATCAAGAAGATAGCGTATAGCACCATCTTTCTGCACATGTCGGATAGTGTCACAAGGGAGTGCGGAGACTTGGAAGATCCAGCTGTCATTTGGAAGAAACTAAATGAGTTATTTCTTACCAATACTCTCCCTAATAAGATTTATCTTCGAAAACATATCTTTTCTTTTAAAATGGATCCTACTAAAGAGTTACAAGATAATCTTGATGGGTTCAATAAACTAGTTCAAGATTTAAATAGTTGTAGTATAGCATTCCCGAATGAACAATTGGCTGTTATATTGGTGAATTATCTTCCTGATTGTTTTGAAAGCTTGATTAATGCTATTGAATATGGAAGAGATACACTAACCAAGGAAATTGTGATCAATGCTATAAAGGCTTATGATTTCAAAGCCAAGATGTGGGAAGGATCAAGTGGAGAAGGGTTTTTCGTTAGAGGAAGGCCTGTAACTCGGTATGGCAGCAACATACATGGCTACTATCGGGACAAACCATAGGGTAGAGGACAAAGTCATGGGAAAGCACAATCTAAACTGAGATTTGGAGGAAAGAAATGCTACTACTGCCATAAGGAGGGTCATTTGAAGAAAGATTGCAAGAAGATGATGAGGGATGAGAAGGGAAGAAGTCATACCAACAATGGAGAGGCTTCGATTGCCAAGGGAGAACAGTAAGATAATGATGTTCTTGTTGTGTGCTCAAATGTAAGCAAGAGGCAAAGCAGCGAGAAATGGATCTTGGATTCTGGGTGCACTTATCACATGTGTCCTCACAAGGACTGGTTCAAAAATTTCAAGGAAACCAAAGATGGAAAGGTTTTCTTGGGGAACAATACTTCTAGCCAAGTGATGGGGATAGGAGACATCCAATTGAGGATGTTTGATGGAGTCACAAGAATGCTGCGAAATGTGAGATATCTTCTAGATTTGAGAAGAAATTTGATCTCATTGGAGCAGCTAGATTCCATGGGGTACACATACAAAGCAGAGGGAGAAAAGATCAAGGTAACCATGGGATCTTTGATAGTGATCAAAGCAGCAATAAAGGATGGTCTCTATGAGATGATAGGAGACACAGACATCAAGGATCAAGCTGCAAGCTTGATGGCTGAGATGGATAAGGCAGTCATTTGGCACAATCGCTTGGGATATATGAGTGAAAAGGGCTTGCAAGTTCTCAGCAAGAACGGTTTACTTGATAGTGACAAGGTAGAGAAACTTGATTTCTGCGAATGTTGTGTTCTTCAGAAGCAACATTGGGTCAGCTTCAACACCAGAGTGCACAAGTCTAAGGGCATTCTTGACTACATTCATGCGGATCTTTGGCGACCAGCAAGAACACCAACACAAGGAGGTAATCTTTACTTTCTTTCTTTAATTGATGATTATTCTAGAAAGGTTTGGGTTTATTTGCTTAAAAATAAATCAAATACTTTGAATAAGTTTGTGATGTGGAAAAAGTTGCTAGAAACTCAAACAAGTAGAGTATTTAAGGTTTTATGAACCGATAATGGCTTAGAATTTTTTAATAAGGATTTTGATAAATTATATGAGTTAAATGGGATTCTAAGACATAGAACGGTTGTGAAAACCCCTCACCAAAATGGTGTTGCTGAGAGGATAAATAAGACCCTTATGGAAAAGGTTAGGTGCATGTTAATTGGTTCCGGATTACCCAAATATTTTTGGGGGGAAGTTATGTCTACTGCAGTGTATTTGGTTAATAGATCACCCTCTAGAGCTTTGGATCTTAAGACTCCCAAGGTGATGTGGAGTGGTAAACCCCCTAAGTGGAACAACCTTAGAACTTTTGGATGTGCTGCATTTGCACATCAAAAGGATGATATACTTAGCTCAAGATCTAGAAAGTGTGTGTTTCTAGGATATAGTGAAGGGGTTAAGAGGTATAGGTTGTGGTCCTTAGAGCAAAAAGGAACTAAACTCATAATAAGAAGGGATGTCATTTTTAATGAGCATTTATTTTCCTATTTGGAGAAAACTAACCCTGCAGGGGATAGTGGGAAAACCAACACGGTATTTGTGAAGTATAGCATCAAAGAAAATTTAGTTCAGGTAGAGCAAGGAAGGCAAGAGGGTTCGGACCAGGTAGAGCCCATTGATGAAGACCAAGCTCAAGACACCCAAGGGGAGGCTGAACTAGAAGGGGATGATGCAGCAAATCGGAATGATTATCAGCTCACAAGGGACCGAGAAAGAAGGCTGGTCAGACCACCTTTGAGATATGGTTTTGCTGATGCTAATGTAGCAGCTCCTTATTTAGAAGGAGTGAGTGAACCAGAAGCTTACATTTATGCCATGGGGTTTAAGGATTCGTCAAGATTGAAGCTAGCTATGGAGGAGGAAATCCATTCTTTGAGGAAGAACAACTCTTGAGAATTGGTGTCGAAACCAGAAAAACAGAGAGTTGTGGATTGTAAGTGGATTTACAAGATCAAAGAAGGGAACCCTCCAGGAGATGAAATCTGGTATAAGGCTAGGCTGGTGGCGAAGGGGTTCACACAAAGAGAAGGCATAGATTTCACCAAAATATTTTCACTGGTTGTGAAATACAAGATGATAAGGATAATGTTAGCTATGGTGGTCCAATTTAATTGGGAGATCTAGCAAATGGATGTGAAGACAGCGTTCTTACATGGAAAGCTTTAGAAGACCATCTACATGAGGCAACCTGAAGGCTCTGAAGAAGAAAGTCAGGGAGAGTTGGTGTGCCAATTGAAAAAATCACTCTATGGCCTGAAGTAATCACCTCGACAATGGAATAAGAGGTTCGATTCCTTTATAACTAGCTTGGGTTTCGTGAGGAGCTACTATGATTCGTGCTTATACTACAAAGGTCACAAGGTGGAGGAAATGGTGATTATCCTCATCTATGTCGATTACATGATGTTGGTTGGGAGCCGTAGGGAGAGAATAGAAAGGTTGAAGTCTCAACTTAGTTCGGAGTTTGAGATGAAGGATCTTGGCCATGCACAGAAGATCCTTGGGATGAGTATAATCCGGGAAAGGGAGAGAAATAGGTTGAAGGTTTCTCAGTCTTCCTACAAGGAAAAGATGATATCTAAGTTTTCTATGGAAGATAGTAAACCAATGAAGATGCCCTTGCTGGTCATTTCAAGTTCTCCAGCGATCAATGTCCTAAAACGGATGAGAAGAAGAAGAAAATGGAAAAGGTCCCTTACTCTAGTGCGGTTGGATCTGTCATGTTCACCATGGTGAGCACTAGACCCAACATTGCTCATGTGATTAGTGTTCTCAGCAGGTTTATGAGTAATCCCGGAAAGGAGCATTGGCTTAGGATTAAGTGGTTGCTGAGGTACTTGAAGGGAAGCCCAAATGTGGGGCTTGTTTACGAGAAGAGGGGTAAGTCCATCTGTCTAGAAGGTTATGTTGATTCGGACTATGGAGCAGACTGGGATAAAAGAAGATCGATTGCCTCCTACTTATTCAACTTAAACGGATGATGTATAAGTTGGAAGGCTCAGTTGCAGCCGGTGGTAGCACTCTCAACAAACGAGACTGAGTACATAGCGGCAACGGAAGCCATTAAGGAGGCTATGTGGTGCAAAGGATTGTTGGAAGAGTTGAAGGTCCTAAAAGAGTAGGTGGTGGTGTATTCGGATAGCCAAAGTGCGTTGCATTTGTGTAAGAATCTGGTGTTCTATGAGAGGACAAAGCATATGGATGTTTGATATCATTTCATTCGGGAAAATGTTACGGAAGGATGCATTCATGTGGACAAAGTGGCCACGGAGGAAAATCCTGCAGATTTAGGCACTAAAGTTCTACCTGTAAGCAAGTTCAATCATTGCCTTGGATTTCTTAGGATTGGAGTCGGATGATATGGTGACTCATGTTGAGTTTGGATCCTGAGTTCTCTACATAACGGGTTCGGGTTTAATTGCTTAGTGCTTGAATTATTTCCATTAAACTCTACTTGACTTAATTGAAATTGAGAGTTTAATGAATTAACTCTCATACTTAATGCGTCAGTTTCTTACATTTTTGGGTGCCTTAATGTTTATAGTAAATGGTCTATCATAACTCCTACATAACCTTCCCTCATATCTTTAATGCATTTAATTATTCACCTTTAATTTTCTAATGTTTTTTGTGGTTGGCTAAAGTTCAAATTTAAAGGGGAAACCAACAAAGAAAAAGGGGATTTTGCTTCCTTGCTATACAGACATTATCTTATAATTTCTATAACTTTGTGTTAGTCTATAATTATGCTTGGGCCATTCTCTCTATGAATTCGAAGTCCTATTTGTGAGTGCACACAAATCAGGTTATCATTGTATCTTGGAAAATGACCATTAGAGTTATTTGCACCGTAATGGGACAAAATTGCTTCTCAAGAACATTGGATTAATTTTTGTGTCTCGATATTTTCTATTCAACTTTCATATCTTCTGTAATTAATCTTTGAGGTAAATATCGAGTACCATTTTTTGTTTAGTTATTTTGTTAATTATTTGAGTATGCCTCTAATTTTTTCCAACAGGATTTGCACTTGATTTTTGGATGATTGTGGTAAGTCATTTGTAGGTGGTGGTCACTACTATTATCCCTTTCCCTAGCATGGTTGTTTTGATTTTTGTTTTCCCTCTCTTGTTTGGTTCATTGCCTGATGAGGTGATGGGATTAGTTTTTGATGATTCACCTCTTTGTAATTGATTAATAAGATGACAATGAAATTATTTTTGTTCAAGTTGATTTAATCTATGGGCAGTAATATTCAACAATACTCTTATATCACTAGTATGTTTTCAGAATTCAAGCTTGCATTGTCAAAATCTGGGGCCATTTCGTGACATCTATTAAATTTTTTTTATATCACTATATCCTTTTTTAAAGAATTTATATTGCTATACTTTTTTTTAATCAATTCATCTAAAATGAAATCAAATTTATGGTGGGGTCAAAATAAAATGAAGAAGAAATGGGAAAGAAATAACAAATAAGGAAAGAAAAAATATATAAGCTTATGCATTTTCATCTGCAGAAGAAATACAGAAAAAGGTTTGGAGTATTATATATAAAAAAAAATTGATCTGTCCGTGCTGATTCTAACATCAAGTTGACTGATGTTAGCTTTTTTTACTTTCGATACAGAGATTCTCGTCAAATTCTAACAATGAGGATTAACTCGTAATTTTTGAAAATGAAAAGACTAATCCGTAATTAAACGTAAACCTCAGAGATGAAAAAGTAATTTGACCCGTATATATATTGTTTGGATGCTTTAAAATGAGAAAAGGAAAAAAAGGAAATTATATAATATACTTTACTATTTTTCCATATTAATAAAAAGAAATGGTTATAAACACTAGAATATGTTTGTTATTCTAAATAAAAATTATAAAAATTAATATTCCAAATTCTCTTAATTTGAGAGAATTCGAACAAAAGATTTAAAGAAAATCTCTTAACTAAAAGATTTTCCAGCGAAAGAGATTTACGTTCGTTTTTCTTTTCTTTTCATTTTCTCTTATTTCCTTTGATCCAATTGAGTAAAAGTATATTAAAATAATAATTACTTGAAAGCAAAATACAGACTCGAATCTCTTGACTTAATGATCATTTTTAAATATTTCATATAAAGGACTCAAATTCAATTTTTCCATAAAAAAAATTTTAAACATATCCCAACACATTTAAGCATATCACTTAAAATAGTTCAAAACATTTTTATCTGAAATAAATCTAAATAATATTTATTTAAACAATTTTAAATCAATATTCAAACATCTTATATGGTTTATGTAAAAAAGCACGATTCCATAAAATAGCATAACCCGACATCATGTTGCTTGCAAAAAAATAAAAATAAAAAAAAACTACAAAAAAACCCTTTAGACGTTGTCTTTTTATTTGTCTTATTGTATTAATTTTCCTTTTAATTGTTTACTATAAAAAATATGAATTGGTTGCTTTCATCTGGTGTATGAGCACAAAAGTAATGGAACCTATCGTTAGTTGGTTCCACATAGCTTATTCACGACGTTCTAGTTTATAGTTTTTTTTTTTTTTTTTTTTGTCTATAAGGATCCATGTTTTTTCTATTTAGGAGTTGATAAAGACTAATCAAAGTTAATAGATTGATTTTTTTCAATCAAATCAAGAATATAATTTCTCTTAATTATATAATTAAAAATATTTATTTTTATAATTATTTTATATTGTTTCAATAAAATGTAAAAATACATAAATACACCAACTGAAAGACAAATATGTAAGACATTATATCTGTGAACATAATCGAACTACATTAAATTATGTGTTCAATTTATTTTTTACTTTTTATTTTATATTTTTGTCATATTTCAAAATTTAACAATGGCAATTTTTCAAAAGTTTCATATAAAAAATATAGATTTTATTTTCTTTCTCGTTAACGAATAACAAAAAAAAAACAATACTCAACACTATGTTCCCTGAATTTTATATTAATAAATTAGAAACATGATGACAATTTATTTTGATAAATCATTTAAGTTTTATTAATCTCTTCTTCTTCTTCTTCTTTTTTTGACAAAAGGTACTCCATTAATCTCATTTGATAATATGGCATCGGCATATAAAGCAATTTTTTTTAAACCACACTGCGTAATCCCAAAAAAGATTGATACCCGAATGTGTCAGAAACATGCAAAAAGAAAATGTACCAAATCCGCCGGGCCTGATGTAAATAGTCCGGCGGTTGATTGATAGGCCAGACTCTTCTTCAATTAGGCTTTGTCTTTAATTTAATGTGGGTCCAAGACAACTCATGGCCCATCCTTTGATTCATTTAAATTATCAACCAACAGACCACTGGGCCTTTATCGCTCTGGTTTAAACTTCAGCTCGCTTCATTTGTTTGCTTATCTTTTTTTGAACTTTTTCTTCTACTTTTTTTTCACCTTCTTAAGTGTATTGGTAGGGTTAGTCTAAAAATTCAATCCAAATTGAATTGGATTGAAAAAATTTCAACTCAACTTAAATCATAAACTCATTCAACTTTAACTTAACTTAACTCATTCAAATCGTTTTGAGTAGGTTTAATCTTTTTTATTAAAAATTAATTCAAATATAAAGTATTACATAAGAAAAAATATTTTACTACAATAAGTCAATATTCATTTTATCCAAAATTGAATCCATACATGAATTAATTAAATCTTATAAACCTATCACTTACAAATTAAGTACTTTAAATCACTTAATACAAAATTCAAACAAGTTTAATTTAATACAAACCATATAAAAATAAATAAAAATTAGATTTTTGAGGTGTTTGATCAATAAAATACTTTAAAACTTCAACATCAATATAGACATGACCCTAGAATCTCTATAACCAAGTTTTTACATAATATCAAATTGACATTTTTTATGAAAACTATCAATTTTTCCTTGAAGGTTTTCTATGAAGACAAAGAAGTTATATATATATATATATATATATATATATATATATATGTAATCAAAACTAACTTACCAAAATATGGATATAATCCATCAATTTTTAAAACAAATTTATTTTAAATATATATAGAATATAATTATATAATAATGACCAAGTTACTGATTTATGTTAGGTTGAAAATTTTAAACTCGTTACTCAACTCTAACCATCAGATTAAATAATTTTTCAATCCTAACTTAACCCAAAATTTTAAAATCTTAATCCAATCTAACTCATTGCATCGATTTTGATCGGATCTACGGATCCATCGATTTCTATATTCACTACTATTCCTAAGGGTATACTATACCCCCGATTTAAATCAAAAGGAAGGTGTTACATTAAAAACGCAAGAGGCTGTTATATACACTATACAACTACTAATATTAGAAGCCGTCTCTTTGGACAGACTATCAGCTACTCCATTGTTTGTTTATCTTTTTGATAACGAAGAAATCAAAGAAAGGAATTTTCTTTTGCAATTTAACTTATTTTGACGGACTTCAAACCATATGAAACAAGGAGTTGACATAGGTTTGTCATACTTCATTGCTCTAGCGTTATAAGTGATTTTCTTCTTGTCTTATAATTTCTAAAAAGCGTACATTTTATATGTATGTATGCTATATAATGAAATTTAATTAGGATTTCAACTCGCTATCAGATGAAAAAAAAAATGCATATGTATATTCAATAACTAAAAACACTCATATACACGATCATTTATTAAAACTAGCTTAAGCAAATTCTTTCATTTGCTCAAGAAACAACTTGATCCCAACTCTAGCTTGTTTATTATAGTCGACTCTCTTCTCTTCCAATTTCTTTTTCTGCGTGTTGCATCCTCTCTCTCCCAACACCTCTTTTTCGGTGTGGAATTCTCTCTCTCTATGCTTAAATAGTTAATGAGT
This sequence comes from Bretschneidera sinensis, assembly GCA_023935145.1. Classification (NCBI taxonomy): domain Eukaryota; kingdom Viridiplantae; phylum Streptophyta; class Magnoliopsida; order Brassicales; family Akaniaceae; genus Bretschneidera; species Bretschneidera sinensis. Next base: position 68,259,989 of record CM043700.1, on the reverse strand, counting down.
TCTTTGGCTTCTTTAATTAACATTTTGGAAGATCACTTGGAGGTGGTAAAACTGACTCATTAGGGCCTTTGCCATTCTCCACCAAAAATGCCATCTTCAGTCCCCATGTTGTGTGGATTTCCAAATGACAATGCATGAACCAAACCCCTGCAAATTTACAGAGAAAAATATTTACATTTAGTACAATAAAATGATAAATAGTATAGTAATTACAGAGAAGTTCATAGAGGAGACCAAAAATTAACATTAGGCCTTGAGGATTTACCAAACCTTGTGTTTGGTAGCATGGAATTGAAATCTTGGAAATAAAATCAAATGTTTTCCTTTATAATTTTACCTAATTTCATTTTCAAGTTTCAATTTCATAAACAAAGAAAAATGTTATTGGGGGTATGTATACCTGGATTATCTGCTCGGAATCTGATAGCTACCCATCCACCAGAAGGCACTCCAATTGTGTTCCTCTCAACAGGATCAACAAGGTTAAAAAATTTTGAATCTTTCTTGGGATTGTAATTCCCTAGTCCTTTACCCAGGACGAAGAAATTGAAACCATGTAGATGGACTGGATGGTTTTCAGGAGCTATGATTCCTGTATCTTGCATAACAAGTTGAACCGTAGAATTGTAAGCCAACTTATAAACCTTAGTCCCTTTTGAGGTTGCCAAATTTGCCTGTGGGGTTCCCGTGTAATTGAAAACATGAGGGGGTTTACCAGGGAAATCAGTAGTAAACACCCCACTTATATTGAAGATATGTGCTTGAAGTAAAGCTGTTCTTGGCATATTAAACGTGACATTGTTAATACTAGCCACTACTCTACTCCCATTACCGGCTTTACAAGTAGGACAAGGGTTAATCCCTAACCCAACAGTGAAGAAAATGTTATGATCAACAGATTTTGGGACTTTTGCAGGGTATTTTTTGGAATTCAGGCTACGAAGAGAATTCGCAAAATTGTTAGCAATTGAAGTAGCATTTTGTGGAGGTGGGGTGGTGAGAGTTGTGGGGGTACTAGAAAGCGTGCCTGAATAGTGCAAAGTAGCAGTTGCTGTTATGTTATCAACAGCAATTGGAGAATCCATGAAAGGAGAAGCAGCAACTAAGTATTTTCCTGTGGCTTTGTTTGTGGCGATAAGGACATTGGTGGTTTGGCCTGGGGCAACAAGAATTGTATCTGTTTTGAATGGTTTCACATAAGTGGCATCAACTTCTACAACGGTGAGCTTGTGCCCAGCAATCTTGAAAAAGAGCTCTTCATTGAGTGCAGCATTGATTACGCGTAGCATGTAGGTTTTCCCATTTTGGACTGGTAATTTGACGCCTCCTACACATGATTAAGAAAAAAAATTTCAATTTTTTTTTATAAAAAAAATCAAGAATTATATGAGCTTATTGTCTCAATTTTGATCCGGGTTATCATTGTTTTAAGAGAACAAGAAAAAGAAAAATTGATTATGGCCATATTAGCAAACGTACCCTGTGAACGACAATTTAAGACAGGTCCTGGATAGCCATTAATTGTGTGAGCATTTGAAACATTAGGTGCTAATCCAGACTTGAGGGCTTCATTGATCACAGTTTCAGTGTCCGATTTCCACCATTCACCTACCATTTAAACAATTATATGTTAAATTAACTCGAATTAAATCAGGTACATTCTATGATTTATATGGAGATTATAAATATATGTTTCTTTATCCACTAAGACATACTATTTTATAAATAGTCATGGGCTTTAACCAAACAATTACATCTCTCTTATTAAAAGCATATTTTAGGTCGTTCGATATAGTTTTTTCAATCTAAAAAGTAAAAATAAAAAGACATGCTACTATATAACAAGAATGAAACGTTAAGCGTCACAATTAACACCCATTTTTAACACTAAAAAATAGATCAAACGGAAATTAAGAATGTCTCACTACAATATTTTTTTGACTCGTTATAATGATTTCTTTTAGGTAAAATAATCAACTACTAGTAAAAATTTTATCCGTATTGTTTTGTTACTAAAACACTACTTGGATATAAAAAAATAAAAATAAATAAAAAAACAAGTGTTTATATAGAAACGGTGATTTTATAGAGGCTAAGAAAATAAAATTTGAATTAGATTTTGAACTGACCTAATAAGACAACAACTTCCTTGTTGGGCGTAGGGAATGGGTAGGGAACCCCAAGCTTAGGCAAGATGACAAGAGCACCATGAACTGTTGCCCTTAGCCAGAGGATATGTGCATGCCATAAAAGTGTGCCTCGTTGGCCTGTGATGGTGAAATTGTACACATAGTTTTGGCCTGGCTGGATTGGGCATTGTGTTATGTATGCTGGCCCATCAGCCCAACCTGTTCTCAGTTGCCTTATTCCATGCCTGGCCAACAAAAAAAAAATCAATATTTTTATAATATTAATTAAGCTTGATTAATTAAGTACTATATATGATATTAATTAAATAATACAAGTGATTTTTGGTATCTCACCAGTGGATAGACACATTGTATTTGACATGGTTGACAACCTTGACGAGCACTGTATCGTCTTCCCTGGCATAGAGAGTAGGTCCTGGGAACTTACCGTTAACTGTGACGATTTGTTTGCTTGAACACAATCTGGTGGTGTTCTTCATCACCACCTGTTTAAATTACATACCCAGATGACCAAATTAAGCTCTTTAATCTAGAAATTGAAAGTGGAATAATATATTAAAATTTTATAAAATGGGTATGTTGTTGTTAGAAGTAATTACTCAGATAAATATATTTTAGGTTTTGCAATTTGGACTGACTTTTCTAATTAGTTGTGATAATTATTCATTTGATTTTAATTAAATCAGCTTAACGAATTAACTCTTATCTGGTATGAATTTAGCAGTGCTAGTTTTATACGTAACTATATTCTTTCCTCTTTTTGTACGTGTTTGTTGCTTTTTCGTCATTTTAAAAACAAGTGTTTTGATAATAAAAATTGGATAAAATCCATAAAAGATAGATAAAAGATTAAAAAAAAAATGTCTTTATATGGACATCAATAAATTAAGACCAGTGATCTCTAACCAGGCATGCTTCGGTTGATCCTCAACTATTACGAGAGAATCTCGCAAATCTTTGCCACTTTTATGATAAGTCGATTTTGTTCATGCGTCACGGGCTGAGAGTTTCACACCTCAACTATAAATATAAGGCATGCATAGCTATAGCAATTTAATAGCTTATTGATCTAAATTGTTTGCAATAATCGAACAATGTATACTTACATTGAACTTGTAATGACGAACACTGCACTCGACTAAAGCTGGAAAGAAGCATGCTACAAGGACCAGAAATCGAACCCAAGACTCCATTTTTCTTCTCTTTCTCTTAATATTCTCTGTTGTTAACTACTGTGTTAATTACTTGGTAATATTCCTTTCAAGCTTGTTGCACTCATGAATGACTGGCCACCGCACCCTTATAAAGGGGGATAAGCCCATCGCTGCAATGTCGTTTTTCCTTAGTTAGGTGAGGGTATTCTTTAATATCAAGATTTCTTAACACAAATATGTGACCATGGTTATCCCCTTGATTTCTTGCATGTTACATAAAGTAGTTTTTTTAGGGACGAATTTAGGATCTGGAAGAGAAATTACTACTCATCTTAATTACAACCTTAATCAGAAATTTGGTTTGTTGGAATTTTTGGCTAAATATATGATTTTTGTTCTCACTCTCTAAAATTATATGTTAATCTAGAACATATATCTCTCTTAATTTGATTGTCCCATCTTCTAGTTGAAACATCTTTAACTGGTTAACGCACAAAAAATAATTGGATCAGGAAAAACATCAAGGTCTAGAATAATACAGGATAAGTAAAAAGGAATAAATGCCAGCTCCAGTGATCCAATTGGCCTTAGCTGTTGATCACCAACATATTAAACACCATACACTGCAAATGAAAATAAAATGTGTAATGCAAGTTATAATTGACAACTGATCGATGGAATCCCCTTAAGAGGAAATAGCTGACATGTTAACATAATGTACTCACTTGATGGGTCTAGCTAGAATTTTTTTTTATTTTTGATAATGGGCTGTGAAAAATGATGTTTGATTATTCTCATTTAAACACTTTAAGCTACGAGTTATTTAAACTGCTTGACTCAGAATTGAGCATGATTTTCTTAAAAATTTGGAGAATTTTTTACACTAAACACTTTAAGGGTACATTTAATTGTACATTTTTCATTTATATTTTTCTTAACATATTCTTAACATGACTCAGAATTTTTTATGGAGGAGAAATTTTGAGGTTTCTCTAACTTTCAAAAACTCTTAATCTTTTAATTTTTTTTTTTAACACCTTGATGGAGTCCACAAAACCCTCCTCCAATAGAACATCAACACGTGGAATCCAACACCAGCTATCGGACCATGGCACGTGTCAATCCTCCTCAGCATGGCCAAGCACATGTGGAACGGACAAGCTCACGCAATCGCCACGTCAAAGCATGGTTTAGCAACCTAACCCTCCTGCAACACGCGACCCCTGACATACGCCATCTACTGATCATGCAATTAAGGCTTAACCTCTGAATGCAGAGACGGCATGGGCAAGGCCATACCTCCCCTACTCAGAAGACTATAAAAAGACGGAGGTATGGAATGCATATTCATACACACTTATCCGTTTACACTAAAAACTGCTTTAAGTTTAAACACTCGCCCTCGGCCTACCTTAAGTTCCCGTTCTAACTTAAGCATCGGAGTGCCCTCAGAGGTCTCTCCCTCCCCTCCTTCCCATTCTACCTTAGTTCACCTCTGTTACTTGTGGAGAACCACGTCAGCACCAAGGCCACGTCAGCACCTAGGCCACGTCAGCAGTAAGCAATTTTTTGGCATCAACAGATTGGCGTCGTCCGTGGGAAACCACAATCTCTCGCTATAACAAAAGCGAAGAAGTACAAAATAACTCATCTGTTACGATGCCACCAAGAAGCAGTACGAGAAGGACCGATAAGGAAGCCCCAACAGCATGCTCTGCTCCTATTCGGGGCAGCACCCACAGCCAACAATCTGGACCCAGATTCCCTACAATCCTTGAGCATGCAACCCTCAGGTCAAGCAGATGGCCCCCCGTTAAAAAGCAGCACCCTCATCTCTCCGGAACCAACTCTCCTGATTACGAGGAAGCGGTTGCGCATCCTCAGGCCCCTGTAACTCAAGCACAATTCCAAGAACTCTCCCGGATGATAGCCGATCTGGCAGCTCAAGTCCGAGGCAAAGGCCAACAACCTTGCTTTTCTCCCCACCAAGCTCCGGAGCAAGCAAAGTCATCTGACAGAGATGATCCTACCTATGACCAGCCCCCTACCGAGCCCTCGCTGCGTTGCAGCCAGTCCAATGAGAGCTCCTCTTCGAGAAGCAACTTCAACTTAGACAGACAATTCAAGGAAATGGAAGAGAAAATAGACTTGGCCCTAAAACACAAAAATCTCAATATCTTGGATGAGCTTAGCATCCAAGATCCCCCATTTATAGAAGTTGTCCTCGAGACCCCACTCCCCCTCAACTTCATAATGCCATACGTCAGAATGTACGACGGTTTAGGAGACCCCCCAGACCATTTGCAGCATTACAAGATGACCATGATGTTACATCAACATTCCGACCCTATCATGTGTCGTGCCTTCCCCTTGACCCTCGAGAAGGCCGCGAGCACTTGGTATTCACATCTGAGGCCAAGGAGCATCAGCAATTTCAGAGAACTCAGTTATGCCTTTGCTTCGCACTTCCTCAGCAGCAAGGGACAAAAGAAGACCTCGGAAAGCTTGTTCAACATTATCCAACACCGTGGAGAGAGGCTTCGAGCCTATATATCCAGGTTCAACACGGTCGCTTGGGAAATCCCTAAGCTCGACCCAAATGTTCAAATGATGGCGTTCAAAAATGGGCTGAGGTTCGGGATCTTCAGCTCCAAGCTCATCAGGCACCCACCCAAAGACATGAACGAGGTCTTAGCCCGAGCAGAGAAGTACATGCTGGCAAAGGATGACTAGATGTTCAGGAGGGAAAGAGAAGGAGAAACAGAAAAGAAGAGGAATGACGTTGATCCGTAGAGAGATATAGCCAAAAGACCTCGCCAAGATAACAGGTACAAGCCTCACCCCCGGCTCGATGGTTTCACCCCTCTCAACGCATCAAGGACCAATGTCCTCATACAGCTTCAAGACAAGTCAGTCCTCCAATGGCCACCCAGGACGCCGTACCTCGGCGGGGATCAAAGATAATGGTGCTGTTTCCACAAAAATTACGGCCACGATACCGAAGAATGCCTTACCCTAAAGGAAAAAATTGAAGCCCTTATCAGCCGGGGGCATTTAAAGAAGTTTACTAGGTCTCAGAGGAGAGAAATGCCCGCCCAGTCAAGGAGGGACCCTAACCATCTTCATCTCCAAGACCGAGAGCGACGAGACCCTCGGCAAGACCCCAGAACCGACCAAGAAGCACAAAAAAAAAAGAATCAAGAAGTGGCAACTACCACACAGATCATCAAGACAATAAATGGAGGCCCTGCAGCCGGTGGAAGCTCGGGGCAAAGCAGTAAGGCATACGTTGGAACTGTGGCATCTGTCAACGTACCTCATAAGAGAAGAAAGTCGGAGCTAGTGATCTCCTTCATGGAAGATGACCTAGAGGATGTGCAGACTCCACACGATGATGCAGTAGTGGTCTCCCTCCTAGTGGGCAATCATGAGGTACAGCGTATTTTGATTGATAATGGAAGCTTTGCTGATGTACTATTTTATGACGCCTTCCAATGCATGGAACTGAAGGGTGAGCGTCTAAAGCCAACCCTGGCCCAGCTTTATGGTTTTGGCGGATCTTCAATTTTTGCCGAGGAAAGCATAATCCTCATTGTCACCGCAGAGACAACACCATGGACCTCCACTGTGCAAACCATATTTTTGGTGGTAAAGCAACCTTCCTCTTACAACATGATCATCGGGCGACCCACCCTTAACAAACTGAAAGTTGTTGTCTCCACATACCATCTAAAGGTCAAGTTTCCCATCAGTGAGGGAGTGGGGGTAATCAGAGGTGATCAGAAGGCCTCTCGATCCTGCTATTTGAATGCTATCAAAGAAATGAAGAAGACAGAAGCCCTACCCCTCGAGGTAGAAGACCTCAGGGATGAAATGAAAAAACCGAGAGGGCAACCAGCAGAAGAGCTGACTCCAGTGCCCCTAGGGGAAGACCCCACCCAAACCATCCTGATGGGGTCAAACCTCCGAAAAACATAGGGAAGAGCTCTTCTCCCTCATCCAGAAGAACCGAGACTTGTTCGCCTAGTCTGCATCAGACATGCCTGGGGTTGACCCCAAGACTATTGAGTATCTCCTAAACGTAGACCCAAAGTACAAGCCACTTGTCCAGAAGAAAATGACTTTCGCCCCCGAATGCCAGGTTGCCATCCACGCTGAAGTAGAGAAACTACTTAAGGCTGGCTTCATCCGAGAGGTAAAGTAGCCCGAGTGGGTGTCATAAGTAGTGATGGTCTAGAAGGCCAATGGTAAATGGTGGATCTGCATCGACTTTACCAACCTATACCAAATCTGTCTAAAGGATAGCTTTCCTCTCCTGCGAGTCGATCAGCTAGTGGACACCACTTCAGGACATGAACTTCTCTCCTTCATGGATGCGTACTCCGGTTACAATCAAATTTTCATGTACGGGCTAGACCAAGAGAAGTCCGCCTTTATCACTGACCGAGGACTGTATTGTTATAAAGTCATGCCGTTCGGACTCAAGAATGCCGGCGCAACCTATCAAAGGCTAGTGCATAAATTCTTCAAAGGGCAGATAGGGCGAAATATGGAGGTCTACGTGGATGATATGCTGGTTAAGAGTATAGAGGCACAGAGCTATGGATCTGATTTAGAAGAAGCGTTTGGAGTGTTACGCAAGCACAACATGAGCTTGAATCCAACGAAGTGGGCGTTCGGAGTAACAAGAGGAAAGTTCCTTGGGTTCATGGTCACCCAAAGGGCTATAGAAGTCAACACTGAAAAGGTAAAGGCCATTCTTGATATGGCCCCTCCTAAGTTCGTGAAAGAGGTACAACGACTCGCCGAGAGAATCACTGCCCTAAGTCGTTTCATATCCAAGTCTGTAGAAATGTGCTTACTCTTCTTCATGGCCATCAGGAAGGCCAAAGATTTCTCTTGGACAGAGGATTGCCAAAAGTATTTGAAGAGTTAAAAAAGTATCTGTGCTCGCCCCCACTCTTAACCAAACCACTTCTGGGTGAAGAACTGTTTCTATACTTGTCAGCCGAGCAAGGCGCTATGGCCTTTGTCTAAGAAGAAGAAGGCATTCAGAGACCCATATACTATGTTAGCAGGATCCTCCATGAAGCAGAAGTAAGGTATCCTCCTATTGAGAAGATGGCTTATGCTTTCGTGATAGCTGCGCGAAAACTCTGACTGTACTTTCAGGCGCACACGATCAACCTCCTGACTAATCAGCCTTTAAGATAGGTCCTGCATAATCCAAGTGTATCCGGGAGAATGGTGAAGTGGACGGTGGAGCTGGGGGAATTCGATATCTGATATCACCCACGGAAGGCAATAAAGGGCCAAGCCTTGGCCGACTTCATAGTTGAGACAACTCTACCCACAGATCCAAGCGAAGCAATGGAAGTAGAATCTGATAAACCACTTCTTAGATGAACCCTCCATATGGATGGATCTTCGAATGCGGCAGGGGAAGTGGAGTAGGACTCATCCTCCGCAGCCCAGACGGCTTCACAGTTGAGTACACCTTAAGATTTGAATTCAAGACTTCGAATAACGAGGCAGAGTACGAAGCCCTTCTGGCTGGCCTAAGATTGGCCAAAGTGCTGGCTGCCGAGGCACTAAAGGTGTTCAGCGACTCTCAATTGGTAGTAAGTCAGATGACGGGGGAATTCGAGGCCCGGGGAGAAAAACTCACCCGATATCTCCAAAAGGTAAAAGAGCTGGCCGCATAATCCAAGGCTTTCCGAATAACTCAAAATTCACGAGCCGAAAACTCCGAGGTGAATGTTCTGGCCAACTTGGCCTCCTCCTGGCACTTGGAAACAACCAAAGCTGTCTATCCACTCCCAATATAGATGAAGCCCCGGTCTTACTAGTAGAAAGAGAAAAAAATTGGATGGACCTGATCCTCTGGTATTTGAGGAATAAAGAAGTCCCCGAACAGAAGGGAGAAGCAAGAAAACTAATCTCCCGTGCATCCTGTTACACAATTATAGACAGACAGTTATATAAGAGGGCTCTGACTATACCTTACTTGAGATGCCTTAACCCTGTCGAGGCCGATTATGCTCTCTCAGAAGTCCACGAAGGCATGTATGGGAATCACCTAGAAGCTCGAGCCCTCGCCTTCAAAGTTCTTCGCCAAGGGTATTATTAGCCCAAAATGAAAGAAGACGCAGCTAACCTGGTCAAGAAATGTAGAAACTATCAACAGTACTCTCTAGTGCCACACCAGCCCGCTAACCCTCTCACCTTGATCACCAGCCCTCTCCCCTTCACCATATGGGGGATGGATATTCTTGGCCCGTTCACCCCAATAACTTGACAAAAGAAGCACCTCATTATGGCCATCGATTATTTCACCAAGTGGGTCGAGGCAGAACCACTGGCCAGCATCACGGATCACTAAACCCGAAACTTCGTTTGGAAGTCAATCGTGTATCAGTTTGGGATTCCTCGAGTGTTGGTCATCGATAACGGAAAACAATTTAATAGTTCCTAGTTTAAAACATTTTGTGAAGACCTCCACATCAATCATCGATTCTCATCCGTTGGGTATCCGCAGGCCAATGGTCAGGTAGAAGTTACCAACAGGACCCTACTCCAAAGAATCAAGAAAAGACTTAACAAAGAGGATAAACGGTGGGTTGACCAGCTCTCCAATATTCTTGGGGCCTATCGAACGACCGCACGAACGTCAACAGGAGAAATTCCATTTTTCATGACGTACGGATCGGAAGTCGTCATCCCGGTAGAAATTGGGATTTCATCGATGCGAGTGTAATCTTTTGAACCAAGTAACAATGAAGAAGGCTTGCTGATGAACGCGGACTTGGTTGAGTACCAACAGAGGACGGCTCGATATTACAACTCTAGAGTTCCAAACAAAGACTTCAAGCTCCACGATCTCGTCCTTCGAAAAAACAAAGTGTCCCGTCCTCGGCACACGGGAAAGCTTGTTCCAAATTGGGAAGGCCCATACAGAATCCGAAGGGTTTACCGGATGGGCATTTTTTAGCTCGAAGAATTAGATGGCAAGCCAGTCCCTCGTACTTGGAACGCGGATAACCTCCGCAAATTCTATCAATAAAATATAACTGCAAAAAGTAAAGGATTAATGAAATTCGAAGTTTGAAGAAAAATTCTAAAATTTCATTAAGTCAAAAACGGAGATACAAAATTAGGTGCTATCAGCCTTAGGGGTACAAAAAGATAAAAAGAAAATCTATCCTAAAAAACAGGGGTCTTTCGGGTCTCGCCCTCTACAGCCTCCTGGGCCTCGCTCTCTGCAATCTCCTAGGCCTCGCCCTCTGGTGCCCCATGGACGACAGCTATGGCTGTGTCCTCCGTTTCCCCACCAGCAGCAGTAGCATTCGACTCTCTTGAGAGGGCCCCCAGGTTAAGGTCGAAAAAATTGACCTTCTGGTAAAGGGACTCAGCCTTCCTCCTTGCCTCATTGAAGCCCGTTAGAAACTAAGCCCCGACCTCCTCCAGCAAGGCCTCTTCCCTCTCGATGGCCTTGGCGACCTCCTCCTCTCTCGCAGCAACCTTGGTGACCATCTCCTCCATCTCACCCCTCAGCAGCTCATTCTCCTTCCTTAGAGCTTCCTCGGCACAGCGACGATGGTCCCTCTCTATTACGGTAGTATCTTTGGCCCTCTTGGCAGCCTCCAAAGAGGACAGCAAGGCTCGGATCAATGCCCGAGTCTCCTCCAACTTGTACTCGATCTTCGCCAAGCGCTCAGCCATATCAGCACTTCGCTTCGTAAGGACCCCAACAAGAACTCCAGCCTGAAAAAAGTGGCATTATTAAAAACAATTGGAATATTGAGAAAAAATCGAAGAAATAGGGCGAAGGAAAGAAACTATATTTGGGAGAAAGCGGTATCTACGGCTGAGCAAAACACCTCGAAGGGCTTCGCCGAGATCTCCAACATATCACGGGGAGGGATCCCCATGATAAAGTGTTCGCGGGTAACCTTTGGATACGTGAACACAAAATCATCCACCCTCAGTGCCCACCGTGGCATGAAGGTGAAAACAGCCTTAGACCCTTCCATGGATGAAGATGGTCTTGGGGAAGGAGTGGGAACGGCAGGATTCATTCTCTCTTCAGGAACTGGAGGCTTCGAAGAGCTCTCCACTATAAGGGGCACTAGGGTTAAGGCCCGGGCCTTCTTCTTTTGCTCCTGTTCAGAGCTACCCGCCTCCGCGGCCCTTTTCTTTTCTCGGGCCATGCATTTGGCCCTCTTCCACTCCAGGGCAACTATCTCCATCTCTGCACAAAAAATGAGCATCAATGACTTGGAATAAAAATCGAGAGTACTATAAGATAAAGAATGAAGAGCTACCATGCTCGATGTTTTTCGGAAGGCTAGGAGGGTAGAGGCCGCGCCTGTGGAGCTCCTCGTTATCTCCAAGCACCTCGATATCCAAAGATGCGGTCAGCATGGCATTTAATGTCTCCTGCTTTCGGTGCAAGAGGTGCGGCCTCTTGCACTTGCCAGCACACTCCAAGCTCCAAACGAAGGGGATGTCAAAGCTCTCTGCACTCCGTATGAAGAAGAAAGCCCTCTTCCACCTCTTTATAGAAGAAGGCTTCTTCTTCAAAACCCTCTTTCGTCTCCTCGAGCTCACGATAACCCATTCAGAATGACCAAATCGGGCTATCTGAAAGTGGGCTTTGAACACGTTAAGGTTCATCACCCCTCCCACCTCCTGGCAAACGACAATAAATTCTAGGATCAACCGGATCGAATTGGGCACCAGCTGACTCAGCGTGATACCAAAGTATCTAAGCACCAAGTAGAAGAACGAATGGAGAGGGAACCTAAGTCCGGCCTTCATCTGCTGTTCGTAAACGCACAGCTCGTAAGGCACTTGGCTCTGAAGGGCATCGCAAGCCTTCTTTCCTCCCTCTGGTGCCCTCAGTTGGTACTCCATAGGGATTCTATACCTAATCCTTATCCCCACGAGTTCAGCCTCCCTCACCACACTTGAGATGAAGTTCGCTTCGAATGTCTACTCCTCTCTCTCGGTATCTATCATCTCTAATGATCATCGACACTCGTATATCCTCCTCTCTAGATGATTCTCCATCCTCGACATCCTCTCCATCTCCTCTGTAAGGAACAAGAGCAAGAGCCCCATCCCGAAGGGCAGAGAAGAGACTTCATCGGTAGAGGAAACACCTACTGCTTCCTCCAACTCCCTCGACAGATCCCTACTAATTTCACTATCCTCAGACATTCTACTCACCAAGAAATCTTTTGAAGAGATTCTTAAGAAGACCAAGAGCTCTCAAACTATTTCTCACAAACTTATGCTATCAAGATCTCTCAAAGTGCAAGTGAGAATTGAAGTGAAGAAGGACCCTCTTATATAGAAACTGTGGCAACAGAAACGAGGAGCATTAACTCGGCTCGTCAAATGAGAGGTCGCACCCTTTGCTGTCACCCAGGTGCCATTTCTATACCCCGAGGTGCCAACTGTCATTAAGACATACCCTTTACTATGCCCAACGTGCCGCCATTTAATGACAGCCGCCATTATTTACTGCACCTGTAAAAGAAGAACCTATGGGCCTAAAACAAAGAAAAGCCCATAAGGCCCAAGGCAAAAAGAAAACCCATAAGCACAAGATGGAAAGAGACCCATAAGCCTGATTTCTCTAAGTCCGAGCGTATGAGCTGCTTGTCATACACTCGGCCTGATTTCACCAAGTTCGAGTGTATGAGCTGTTTGTCATACGCTTGGCCAGATTTCTCCAAGTCCGAGCATATGAGTTGCTTGTTAAACGCTCGGTCTGATTTTTCCAAGTCCGAGCATATGAGCCGCTTGTCATATGCTCGGTCTGATTTCTCCAAGTCCGAGCGTATGAGTTGTTTGTCATACACTCGGCCTGATTTCTCTAAGTCCGAGCATATGAGCTGTTTGTCATATGCTCGGTCTGATTTCGCTAAGTCCGAGTGTATGAACTACTTGTTATACACTCGGCTTGATTTCTCCAAGTCCGAGCGTATGAGTTGCTTGTCATACGCTCAGCCTGATTTCACCAAGTCCGAGCGTATGAGCTGCTTGTCATATATTCAGCCTGATTTCTCCAAGTCCGAGCGTATGAGCTGTTTGTCATACACTCGGCCTGATTTCTCTAAGTCCTAAGGTATGAGCTGATTGTCATACGCTCGGCCTGATTTTGCTAAGTCCGAGCGTATGAGATGCTTGTCATATGCTCGGCTAGATTTCTCTAAGTCCGAGCATATGAGCTACTTGTCATACACTCGACCAGATTTCTCCAAGTCTGAGCGTATGAGCTGCTTATCAAACACTCGGCCTGATTTCTCCAAGTCCGAGCCATACGCTCGGCCAGATTTCTCCAAGTCCGAGCGTATGAGCTGCTTGGCCTAATTTCTCCAAGTCCGAGTGTATGAGCTGCTTGTCATGCGCTCGGTCAGATTTCTCCAAGTCCGAGTGTTTGAACTATTCCTCAAACACTGGGCCAAGATTTCTCCAAGATCGAGTGTTTGAACTGTTCCTCAAATGCTCGACTAAGATTTCTCTAAGATCAAGTGTTTGAACTACTCCTCAAACGCTCGGCCAAGATTTCTCCAAGATCGAGCGTTTGAACTGTTCCTCAAACGCTCAGCTAAGATTGCTCCAAGACCAAGCGTTTCAACTGTTCCTCAAACGCTCGGCCAAGATTGCTCCAAGATCGAGCGTTTGAATTATTCCTTAAATGCTCGACCAAGATTTCTCTAAGATCGAGCGTTTGAACTGTTCTTCAAACGTTCGGCCAAGATTTTGCCAAGATCAAGCACTCGTTTTATGAAAAGCAAAGTATAAAAATAGGAAAGTAATAAATGCGAAACAAGGTTTGAAGGAAAAACGTTTTATTAAATTGTCAAAAGGATTACAGCAGAAACTCTAATGACCTCGAACTACAAAGAAAAGAGGACCCTAACGGCCTCGAAGTACAAAGAAAAAACCAAAATTTCTAGTCCAGGGTAGTCCAGGATAGGAGCTGCCTCAGCCTTTTTGTCTTGTTGCCTCAGCCTCTTTGTCTTGAGGTTCTCCCCTGTGGCTGGCTGCACTCATCCTGAGCCTGGACTCTCCTCCCCTATGGCAGAATCCCTGCGCTTGGATGTTCTTCCTGCCCAACTAGCTGAGTCTGGAAAATGTTCCTCGGGCCTCCTCCCCCCAAAGCAAGATGCTCCTCATCCTCCTCGGACTCCAGCAAATCAAGGCTCACGGATTCCATTTCCAGGCACATAACCTCGATCTCCCTCTTGGCTTCCATAAATCCCTCAAAGAACTACTGGCCCCCCTCCTCTCCAGGACCATGGCCGCCCAGTAGGCCTCCGAGCCCTAGGATTCAGGTTCTAAAACGACAAAGGCTCTCAGGAGTAAGAGAACAAGGCCGAAGGCTCCTAACTCTCAAAGAAAACAAAACTCACTTTTGGTTTAAAGAAAAAATAACAAAAACCTCCTTTTATAAGAAGGAAAAACACGTCCAACGAGGGCACTTAATGCAAGTGCAGAAAAAGAGGCGACCTTTAAAATCCCAAGGCCACTCACACGCTCCCCCAGGCGGCTTCTCGCTTCCCAAGAGGAAAAAACTCATTCCCAAGGGCCGCCATTTAATGCCGGGTTGACTCATGCCACATGTCACATCTGCTGCAAATGCCCCAGGATCGGACACCCAGTGCTCCAAGGCCGAACGCTCGGATTGCTCCACACGCGCTCGACACACTGACTCAGAGATCCGAGCTAATGGACCCAGCTCCACTCATGCTCGGACTTATGTGAATTGCTCCACATATGCCCGGCTTGGTTCTGTCGAAGCACGGCACACTACCTCATTCGTTAGAAAATCGTACCCTACAATACTTCCTTAAGCACATAATGTACTCAAGGAAGTGGGGGGCCTGTGATGGAGTCCACAAAACCCTCCTCCAATAGAACATCAACACGTGGAATCCAACACCAGCTATCAGACCATGACACGTGTCAATCCTCCTCAGCATGGCCAAGCACACATGGAACGGACAAGCTCACGCAATCACCACGTCAAAGCATGGTTTAACAACCTAACCCTCCTGCAACACGCAACCCCTAATACACACCATCCACTGATCACGCAATTAAGGCCTAACATCTGAATGCAAAGACGGCATGGGCAAGGCCATACCTCCCCACGTGGGCAATACCTACTCAAAAGACTATAAAAAAACGGAGGTATAGAATGCATATTCATACACACTTATCCGTTTACACTAAAAACTGCTTTAAGTTTAAACACTCGGCCTCAGCCTACTTTAAGTTCCCGTTCTAACTTAAGCATCGGAGCACCCTCGGAGGTCTCCCCCTCCTCTCCTTCCGAGGTTTTTAGTTCACCTCTGTTACTTGTGCAGAACCATGTTAGCACCAAGATCACGTCAGCACCAAGGTCACATCAGCAGTAAGCAATTTTTCGGCATCAACACACCTCAATCGAGGGGTTTGCAAGGCTTTCATATATACAAACTTATTTACATTAATTTACTATCTTTTACTTTATAAAATTCTCAAATAAAATAACGTTTTCAATGTCTCCTTTATTCTCTTTTCCTTACCCTCCATTTCCTTTAAAAATCTTTTCTCTTTTTTCGCTGAAAACTCCCAAAAATGTTTTTAAAAGAGGTATATATTTTACAAATTTAAGCTTGGAAATGAACAGAGCAAGAAGCACATTGACCTAGCTACTGAGCTTCAAATAATGCTTATAGTGCAAGACAGATAATGGTTGAGAAATGGCTTTCATGTCATATGTCAGATGGTAACCCAATAGGACATCATAATTAGTTTGAAGTAAAGACTAAAACCAACGGTGGGTAACTCACAACTCATCAACCGCCTCTCCTTTATTTATATTTTATATATACTCCCCTTTCTCAGTCTTTGTTCACACACCATGTGATAATTGTGTCAAGAAAAAGCACACAATGTGGTAATTATGGTTTAAAAGGGTACCAATATGCAATTGATCAGTTAATCAGCTATCACAGATTAAAAGGTTAGTTTTCAAAATTAATTTGGTCAACTGGTGTTGGTAGCGTAGAAATGAGTCTAAATTACGTTGTATTACATCCGATATGTAGATTGAGAAATTCAATTTGCTTTTTGTACCCTGAAGTGGACTTTTTATTTATTTATTATTTTTGACAAGACTGAAGTGGACCTTTTTGTTAGTTTACAGATGGTGTTTCATTTTCACGAAGAAAAAAAATTCTTCCCTAGATTTTGCGTATATGGTTAGCGCTAGGCGCCTTGGCCGCTAGCCAAAATCCCAAGCTTGCTTCAAACTTTGACCAATTCTTGGCACAGAATGCGCAAACGTTAGATTTTCTTGTACTTTCTTTATGGACTATATTTTTCTTATCCTTATAACGGAAGGATTAATTTAATCCCCCTAAGCCGGTGGTGCTTACTTGACCTATTTGTTCACATGTGATACTACATAGTTCATCAAGAGTTTAACATCCATTTTTCAGTTACATCTCTGTCATTTTTTTTTTTGGGTCTTGTGCAAATACTATATTGATATATCAAATTGAAATGATTTGCAGCTTAACAAGTTTTGAAAAGATCAATAGTGATTTGTTGCAAAACAAGTTAATATGTTTTAATTGATTGATATTTTAAGTTCGATTTCTCAAGTTAATAAATTTTATTAAAAAACATTCATGAATTTATTAAAAATCCAGGCATCTGTTCAAAGAAAAGTTTCAATACAACTAAGTATATCCCCAAACCACAAAGATGGAGAAATGCATTCAATGCCCATTTTATCCAGAGAACATGAAAACTTGCAAGAAGAGAACTGTTGCTTCAACATAAAAATATAAACAATCAGATTTCCATTCTCAGCTAGACAGGATTCAATGTTTGCACAAGGTATTCCCATTTGTAACACAAATTGTAGCCCTTCTCGAACCGAAACTGACTCCGTAGCAACCACTGACCGTAACAAAGGACAGCCAGCTGCCCTGGCGCTCACCGTGAAGCCATCACTATCCCTAAGAACTCCTTCCATCCTCATGCAAGCTCCTGTCAATAACTTTTTTATAAATAAAAAAAATTGTTATATGAATGATTAAAAATTAAAAATAGATTAAATCATCATTGTTAATAAAAAAAATAAAAAAAACCTCAAATGTCAAAATGAAATTGACTGGGTTGATGAAGTATGCAATCAGAGATTGTAATTGGATTAGGGAAAAGCCCAAGAAGGCGCATACCAACCCATGTATATTCAATGGAGATTATTGGTATGTTTAAACTGATACATTGGGCCATATTAGCAGCTCAAAAAAATGACCAAGGCCATTCCTATAAATACCCAGGAAAAAAGGTTAAATAAAAGGAAAATGCCCATTTCGATGCTTATTGGACCTCATAATATTAAAACCAATTTTAGGTCATGAGTCATGACGGTTCTGCATCGGCCTCCATTATCACTTAACTAGTGTTAGTTCCCTTGGAGTAAAAAGAGTGCGATTAAGCCTCCATAACTCTATGGCACTTATTCTTTTGTGAGAGCAATATATCGGTTTTGATCTGGATTACATTCTTTTCAATTAAAAAAAGCTATCTAATGCTAAGCAAACAAATTGAACGTTGGTTTTCAACTTAAAAGAGTAGCATGCCTACTATTATTATTTGACTTAGTTTTTAAAACGGTTTACTTTAAAAAAAACACAGAAGTCAGGCTAAACAAAAAGAGAAACAATTTTCAAGAAGAATCAAAAGCTGAAATTTTGATTTTAAAATTTTGAATGTCTTCGATGCAAATTTTCACAACTGTTTTATCAAACCCTGATCATTTTTTTTTTAATTTTGCAGTGATTTTACCAAAATTCATTTTAAAACCCCATTTTATATCACAAACTTAAAATTATAGTTAGGCCAAAGATATAGTCGCAAGTTTCGTTTTACGGTTTGATATGGGTGAAATAGGAGGATGACACGTGGGTTTTCTAAAGGGAATTGAAGTAATTTCGCCTCAAGGATAAAGACTATTTGCTCCTCAAGAAAGGTAAAGGGAAATAAGGTAATTTCATCCCGAAGGGTCCCATCACCTTTCCTCATTAGGGTAAGATTCCAAGCCTTATATAAAAGACTATTCCAAGTGTACCATTCATTACACTCTTTCATAGAAAGATTCTCCTCTCTCCTCCCTCATCTCTATTTCATTTTCTTATGTCATCTGCTGACTTAAGCATCGGAGGATCTTTCCAGAAGAACAAAAACTCTAGACAACTTCATTTTCAAGTGGTTTGGCTTCGGTGCTCATAGCTCAGACGTGCTACTCAGACCTTAGAAGACAACTTGAAATGGTGGTAGCCGAAAAGGTCTATTCTTAGCATCAACGGATTACAAATGATATAGGTGAAATACACCACCCAATAGAATATTGACACATAGGTGTCTTAGAGGGCATTGAAGTAATTTTTCCACAAGGATAAAGGCTACTTACTCTTTAAGAAAGGTAAAGGGCAAGAAGGTAATTTCACCATTGAGGGTCCTATCACATAGTCTCATTAGGGTAAGATTCCAAGCCCTATATAAAGAGCACACTATTCCAGGTGCACCATTCACTACATTCTTTCTCATAAAGATTCTCACTTCTTATCTCTTCTCCTCTTCTCTTTCATAGGTCATTTGTGGATTTAAGCATCTGAAAGTCCTCCTTAGAGAACAAAAACTTTGGGTAGCTTCTTTCTCTGGTTATTCGAATTTGGTGCTGCAACTCAAACATGCTACTTAGACCTTAAAAGACGACTTGAAGTGCTTGTGGCTGACTAGGCCTATTCTCGGCATCAACAGATTACAAATTATATGAGTGAAATACACCACCCAGTAGAAGGTTAACACATGGGTGTCCTAAAGGGCATTAAAATAATTTTGCCTCAAGGATAAAGGCTACTTACTTCTCAATAAAGGTAAAGGATAAGAAAGTTATTTCACTCTGGAAGGTCCTATCACTTTTCCTCATTAGGGTAAGATTTCAAGTCCTATAAACATGACACATTATCATGTTTCACCAATCATCACACTCTTTCCAAAAAAGAAGATTCTCCTTTTCTCCTATTCTTTTCTCTTTCTTAGGTCATTTACTGATTCAAGCATCGGAGGGCCCTACTTAAAGAACAAAAACTTTAGGCGGCTTTTTTTTTAGGTGGTTCAACTTCGATGTGCACAGTTTAGACGTGCTACTCATGCCTCAGAAGATGACTTGGAGTGATGGTAGCCAACTAGGCCTGTTCTCAACATCAACTAATTGACTTCATCCGTGGGGTCGACACAATTCATATGAACGATGCCTCCCAGAAATCCCTTAGCTCCACTTTCTCAGATGAATGCCATTCTTCAGTCAGCTGCCGATGCTAACCAGTAAGTAAGAGCCCACCTGTAATACCCGTATTTGTAAAATAAGGGTAAAGAAGTAATTTAATAAATAAGTCATAGAGTTCAAATACTTCATGTATAAAAAAAAAAAAAAAATTCCAGAGCGTTCCAGAAGAAGAAAAATAATAAATAAATAAAAAGTTAAAATAAAATATATTAATAATAAAATAAAATAAAATTTGGGACGCGAACGTCCCAGAAGAAAGAAGAAAGAAGACGGAAAAAGGAAAAAAAAAATTACACATGCGTGGCAGCAGGTGGCAGCACCTGCTGCCCAATTTTATAGCAAGATTACATGTGTAAAAGTTACCCTCCAGCTAAACAAAAACGTGGAAGACTTTGGGTGGGGGGAGTCGTAGATTGTTTTTAAAAAAGGCAACTTTGGTTTGTATATATATATTGCAATTGTAAAAAAAATGTCTTAACCGATTTTATTTGTTTTTCTTTCAAATTTCTTATTTTCTATAAATACTTGGGGACCCAAAGAAAAGTTAAAAGAGTAAATTTTTGACGGGGCTTTCTGCGGAATTGCATAGAGAATCAGGAAAAGCTCTTAGAAAAACAAAAGGTAATAATGTAGTATTTTTTGTTTTAATTTCTGACATTTATGAAATTCCTAAAAAGTCAAAATGGGAATTTTCAAAGTGTGTGGTTTATGAAGAAATAAAGAAATAATTAGGAATTAAATACAAATATTATGTC
This sequence comes from Bretschneidera sinensis, assembly GCA_023935145.1. Lineage (NCBI taxonomy): Eukaryota > Viridiplantae > Streptophyta > Magnoliopsida > Brassicales > Akaniaceae > Bretschneidera > Bretschneidera sinensis. The sequence continues at coordinate 68,239,564 of CM043700.1, read as the reverse complement.
AGGTGTTGACGGTCAACAACCGGGGGAAGTTTCAAAGAAGAATGAGAAAGGCAAGTAGGTGATTCATGGGTAGGTTTAAGTGCTACGTGGTGAGTTGGATTTACTTTAAGTAGTCTAAATAAAAATCAAATATCTAGTGATGATATTAAATTTAATTAGTAGCGTATGCTTTGGTGGTAGATAAATATTTGGTTGATAGGTATGATATAAATATTGGCCACGTAGAAAATTATTATGTAAAAAGAAATATTATTATAATAATGAGTTAATTTAATAGTAAAGGGGATAAATAAAATTCGGTACGAGTCTGAGTAAATAAATTTATATGATATATGAGGAGAAGAAATTAGTGAAATAATAAGCTGATTTAATAATAAAATAGATAAGTAAAATTATTGATGAGTTATGTTTAATTAGTAGATGTGATATATGAGGAGAGAAATTTTGAGGAATTTATTTCAATGATAAATTGAGAATGATCATGGTAGTTAATTTAAATATTTTTGTTTACATGTTATTGTTATATTACTGTTCATAGGCATATTTCATATTGTTGATCATATGCATATGCATTAAATAAGATAACCGAAAGAACCGATGAGGGGCCGGTCTAATGGAACAACCTTGAAAGCCGGTATATGCTGGAGATAAATTCTGTGACAGCCGGGATAAGCTATAAAGAACCGGGAAGGGGTAGGTCTAAGATAATAATAACCTGTCGACAGGTGGGAAGACGTTCCCATCATAATCATTTATGCATTGCATCTGTTTTAATTATTGCTTCCATTATTGAAATGATGAGATGTGGTGTATTTATTGTGAATATAATTAGTGATGGATGAGTCTCCCAGTGAGAGACAGTTACAATGAGAAAAAGAGAAAAAAAGGCATAGAAATATAATCATATGAGAATTACATAAATATTAGACTTTTTACTATTATCCAGTTATAGGAGAAATAAATGATTAAATATTAAAGGACTTTTTAAGAAATTGGAATACTTTTAATAAATTTAATTCACTGAGCTTGTGAAGCTCACCCTTCATTGTACAATGATTTCATGTAGCAAACAGGACTAGTAGTCTGGTGGGTTGAAAGTCAGAAGAAATCATTTGCTGTAAGCCACGTACGTGTCAATATCCTCAAACAAATGAGAAAATAACAAACAAAAATTTATTTGTAAATATTCATGCATGTTAAGTTGTATATTATGTTTAAATTATATCAGATTGATGTGCCTCCCCTGTTGAGGGATGAGGGTTACAGTAAAAATTCTTGTTAGTTTTATTTTGCTTTATTGTTGCATATATGTGTCATGCTGGGATTTTCAAAATGTGATGACACCGTCTCGGGGGTGGCTAACCCGGATGGGTCGTTACAATTTTGGTATCAGAGCATTAGGTTTTAAGATTCTGTAGACTGCATGAGAACCTAAAAAGTGGAAGATTCTAAATAAATTATATTTTAAATACAGAGTCTGAGGATGACACATGATCGTGCGAGAGCTAGAGGTAGAGTTCAAAATCAGAGGGGACGTGGTAGACCCCCAATATTTAGGAGGACTGAAGTGGAGGAGGAAGTTGAGTCAGTGATTCCCGCAAGGGAACATGATGATAGTGCAACTAGTACGAGTCGAACTGGGAGAGTATCTGAAGGTAGGAATGATGAATTGAGAGAGGCTCTTAATCGTGCTTTAGAGAAGGTGAATGCAGCTGAAGAAAAAGCTACTAATTTGCAAAGAAGATTAGAGGAGAGGTATAGAAGAGAACCAAATGTGGTGAGGCAAGAGGTTCCTGAGGGAAGGGTATTTACAAATGAGATGCAAGGGGATTGCTTTGTGAGGTTTCTTAAGTTTAAACCTCAGTCCTTTAGAGGAGCAGCAAATCCGGTGGAAGCTGAGCAATGGATTAGGCACGTAGAGAAATATTTTGAGGTTTTACCGGTGTCAGATAGACAGAAGGTGGCTTTTACTTCCTTTATGCTGGAGGGTGAGGCTTCTCAATGGTGGGAGGATGTTTTGCCCAGGGTAAGCACACAGGTAGAATAACCTTTAACTTGGAGTAAGTTTAAGGATGAGTTCTTTGCGAAGTATTTCCCAGATACCTTTCAAGCACAATAGGAGAAAGATTTTATTCATCTAAGACAGAGAAGTTTATCGGTGGTTGAATATGATAGCAGATTCATAGCCCTGTCAAGGTTTTTACCTGAATTGGTGAATACGGAGGTGAGAAAATGTAAGAGATTTTTAGATGGATTACACTATGATATTCGTACTAAACTCTCTTATATGGGCATAGGGAATTATGCGGTGTTGGTGGATAAAGCATTGCAGATTGAGAAGGATCTGATGGAGTTGAGAGGTAGGAGGGATTGGCTGAAGAGATCTAGATTTGAAGGACCTAGAGATGGTAGTAGTATGGGCGTACAGGGTGGAAGACTACCCCAGAGGGGGCGTTCCTTATCACAAGGAAATGTAGTGCAGAATCAGAGGTAAGTAGGATTTGTTGCTTCTGTAGCTCAGAATAATACTGGTGGGACCCCTAGATTTGGTAGTTATGGTAGAGGAGTAAGTATGCCACCAGGGGAAAGTAGTAATCTGATGTACGGTCGAGAGGCAAGAGTTTGCTTTAAATATAATCAGACAGGGCATCTGTCTCGGTATTTCCCTACACATATATGTTTTGTATGTGGTGGAGGAGGACACTTTACTGCAGATTGTCAAGCGGAGAAATCTGCTGACCTAAGTGTTGGAAGTGTAGGGAGAAGATCAATAGAGAGATGAGGAGGACCAGGGAGCATGTGGGGTAGAGGGCGAGGATCCATAGCTGAGTGAGGATGTGGCAGTCAGTTTCAGCCCAGAGATAGCAGAGTCTATGCATTGACCCAACAGGATGCACAAGCCACTCCTGATGTTGTTATGGGTATGATATCTATCCTTGGTAGGCCTGCTAGATTATTAATTGATCCTAGTGCAACCCATTCCTTTGCATATAGTATTTATATGAAATCTATTGATACTAGTGCTAGTCCTTTGATGTATGATATTGTTGTTGAGGTTCCTACTGGAGATAGAGTTATTATTAGAACAATTTATCGAGGTTGTGTGATAAATATTGTTGATAGAGAATTTGAAATTGATTTATTGCCTTTAGATATGATAGATTTTGATTTAATTTTGGGGATGAATTGGTTATCTGCATATCATGCTTGGGTAGATTGTTTTAGGAAAAATGTGGTGTTCAAGATACCCGGGCAAGAAGAGTTTAATTTTCAGGGAGAACGTAAGATACTTACTAATTATCTTATTTCTGCCTTAACTGCTAGTAAATGGTTGAAGAAGGGTTGTGAGGGATATTTGGCAAATGTGGTGGATTCTAGCAAAGAGAGTAGGAAGTTAGAAGAAATATTAATGGTGAAAGATTTTTCTGATGTCTTCCCTGATGAGTTGTCTGGTTTGCCTCCCAACAGAGAGATTGAGTTTTCTATTGAGGTGATTCCAAGATCTGCAACCATATCCATAGCACCCTATAGAATGACACCAGCTGAATTGAGAGAGTTAAAAGTTCAGCTTCAGGAGTTGCTAAATAAACAGTTTATCCGACCTAGTATGTCACCCTGGGGAGCCCCTGTATTATTTGTCAAGAAGAAAGATGGGACAATGAGGTTGTGTATTGATTATAGACAGCTGAATAAGATCACCATAAAAAATAGATATCTTTTGCCCAGGATAGATGACTTATTTGAGTAGTTACAGGGAGTTAGAGTGTTTTCTAAGATAGACCTGAGGTCAGGTTATCATCAGTTGAGGATAAAAGAGGGGGACATGCCTAAGACTGCTTTTAGGGCACGTTATGGCCATCATGAGTTTCTGGTGATACCATTTGGGTTAACTAATGCTCCTGCAGCATTTATGGACTTAATGAATCGGGTGTTTAAACCATTCTTGGACAGATTTGTGATTGTGTTTATTGATGATATTTTGGTATATTCCAATAATGAGGAGGAGCATATGCAACATTTAGAGATTGTGTTGGAGATTCTGAGGAGAGAGAAATTATATGCAAAGTTCTTTAAATGTGAGTTTTGGTTGAGCGAGATATCTTTCATGGGGCATGTTGTGTCGGGAGAGGGGATAGCAGTTGACCCACAGAAAGTGGAAGCGGTGTTGAATTGGGAAAGATCCACGAGTGTAACTGAAATTAGAAGCTTTTTGGGGTTGGCTGGTTATTATAGAAAATTTATCCAAAATTTTTCTATGATTGCTGGACCATTGACTAAATTGACCAGGAAAGATGTGAAGTTCAGGTGGTCAGAGGAATATGAGAGAAGCTTCCAACTGTTGAAAGTGAAACTGACGACTGCCCTGGTGTTAGTGCTTCCTTCTGGTGATGAAAGATTTGTGGTTTATAGTGATGCGTCACATCAGGGGTTGGGATATGTGCTGATGCAGCATGGTAGAGTTATAGCTTATGCATCTAGGCAACTGAAAAACCATAAGAGAAATTACCCGACCCATGATTTAGAATTGACTGTCATAGTTTTTGCTTTAAAGATTTGGAGACATCATCTATATGGAGCCAATTGTGAAATTTTTACTGATCATAAAAGCTTGAAGCATTTACCAACCCAAAAAGAGTTAAATTTGAGGCAGAGGAGGTGGATGGAGTTGATCTGTGATTATGACTGTACGATTCACTATCATCTAGGAAAAGCTAATGTAGTAGTTGATGCATTGAGTAGAAAGGCTATAGGGAGATTAACTTCTATTGGGAGTCATAATACTAGCTTGATGATAGAGTTAAGAAGAATGAGGATGCAGTTGAGTGTCAATGATAGAGGAGTATTGATGGCAAATATGATGATAAAATCTCCTATTATTGATCGTTTATTACAGATACAAGGTAGAGATGAAGGGATAGAGAAGATTAGGCGGGAAGTATTGAGCGGGAAGTCAATTGAGTTTAGTATTAGAGAAGATGGCATGGTAGTATTGGGGCATAGGGTTTATGTTCCCAATGATGTGGAGATGAGGAAGGAGATACTAAGAGAAGCTCATGATTCTGTATATTCCATGCACCCAGGTAATAATAAGATGTACAGGACATTGAAACAGAATTATTGGTGATCAGGGATGAAGAAGGATGTAGCAGAATATATTGCTAGATGTTTGACTTGTCAACAGGTAAAGTCTGAGAATAGACATCCAGCAGGTTTATTACAACCTATTCTAATACCTAAGTGGCCATTGGAGAATTTGAGCATGGATTTTGTCTCTGGTCTTCTCCGTACCTAGAGGGGACACAACACTGTATGGGTTATAGTGGATCAACTTTCTAAGTCTTCACATTTTCTTCCTATTAAGACTACCTGGAGTCCAGAAAAATTGGCTAAATTGTATGTAGCTGAGATAGTAAAATTACATGGAGTACCTTTGAGCATTGTTTCAGATAGAGATTCTAGATTTACCTCTAGATTTTGGAGGGGTTTCCAAGAAGCTATGGGTACGCAATTACAGTTTAGTACAGCCTTTCATCCACAAACAAATGGATAAACAGAGAGAATCATCAAAATACTAGAAGATATGCTGAGAGCAAGTGTATTGAGTTTTTCAGTGAGCTGGGATGCTTATTTTCCCTTGATTGAGTTTGCATACAATAATCAACACCAAACTAGTATTGGGATGGCACCCTTCGAGGCTTTGTATAGTAGAAGGTGTAGAACTCCAGTATGCTAGGAAGAAGTTGGAGAGAGAAAGATATATGGCCCAGAAATGATAGACTTGACTACGGAAAGGATCAAACTGGTTAGGGAGAACCTCAAAGTAGCCCAGAACAGACAAAAGGGTTATGCCGATAAAAGAAGACGACCTCTTGAGTTCCAAGTTGGTGATTGGGTATTTTTGAAGATATCTCCGTGGAAGGGAGTGTTGAGATTTAAAAAGAATGGAAAGTTGAGCCCGAGATTTGTGGGGCCCTATGAGGTAATTGAGAGAATTAGGCCAATAGCATATCGATTAGATTTGCCTCCGGAATTAAAACAACTACATAATGTATTTCACGTGTCACTGTTGAGAAAGTACTTACACGATGAATCCCATTGTATCTCGAATCAGGCGATAGAATTTCAAGAAGATTTAACTTTTATGCAAGTACTAGTCAAAATCCTAGATAGAAAGGATCAAGTCTTGCGCAATAAAGTCATTCCCTTGATTCAAGTATTATGGCAAAATAGAGATGTCGAAGACGTCACGTGGGAGCATGAAGCAAGAATGAGAAAAGATTTCCCCCAACTCTTTTCTTGATTTTAGTAAGGAAATTTCAGAGGTGAAATTTTTGTAAGGTGGATAGAATTGTAATACCTGTATTTGTAAAATAAGGGTAAAGAAATAATTTAATAAATAAGGCATAGAGTTCAAATACTTCATGTATAAAAAAATAATAATTTCAGAGCGTTCAAAGAACGGCAAAAGAAAGAAGAATAAAAATAAAAAATAAATAAAATATATTAATAATAAAATATAAAAAATCTGGGACGTGAACGACCCAGAAGACGGAAGAAGAAGGAAAAAAAAAAGTACACATGCGTGGCAGCAGGTGGCAGCACCTGCTGCCCAATTTTATACCAAGATTACATGTGTAAAAGTTGCCCTCCAGCTAAACAAAAACGTGGAAGACTTTGGGTGAAGGGAGCTGTAGATTTTTTTTTAAAAAGGCAACTTTGGTTTGTATATATATATTGCAATTGTAAAAAAAAAGGTCTTAACCGATTTTATTTGTTTTTCTTTCAAATTTCTTATTTTATTTAAATACTTGGGGACCCAAAGAAAAGTTAAAAGAGTAAATTTTTGATGGAGTTTTCTGCAGAATTGCATAGAGAATCAGGAAAAGCTCTTAGAAAAACAAAAGGTAATAATGTAGTTTTTTTTTTTAATTTATGACATTTATGAAATTCCCAGGAAGTCAAAGTGAGAATTTTCAAAGTGTGTGGTTTATGAAGAAATAAAAAAATAATTAGAAATTAAATACAAATATTATGTCAAGTGTTGACGGTCAACAACCGGGGGAAGTTTCAAAGAAGAACGAGAAAGGTAAGAAGGTGATTCACGGGTAGCTTTAAGTGCTACGTGGTGAGTTGGATTTACTTTAAGTAGTCTAAATAAAAATCAAATATCTAGTGATAATATTAAATTTAATTAGTAGCGTATGCTTTGGAGGTAGATAAATATTTGGTTGATAGGTATGATATAAATATTGGCCACGTAGAAAATTATTATGTAAAAAGAAATATTATTAGAATAATGAGTTAATTTAATAGTAAAGGAGATAAATAAAATTCGGTACGAGTCTGGGTAAATAAATTTATATGATATATGAGGAGAATAAATTAGTGAAATAATAAGCTGATTTAATAATAAAATAGATAAGTAAAATTATTGATGAGTTATGTTTAATTAGTAGATGTGATATATGAGGAGAGAAATTTTGAGGAATTGATTTCAATGATAAATTGAGAATGATCATGGTAGTTAATTTAAATATTTTTGTTTACATGTTATAGTTATATTACTGTTCATAGGCATATTTCATATCGTTGATCATATGCATATGCATTAAATAAGATAACCGAAAGAACTGGGAAGGGGCCGGTCTAATGGAACAACCGTGATAGCCGGTATATACTGGAGATAAATTCCGTGACAGCCGGGATAAGCTGTAAAGAACCGGGAAGGGGTCGGTCTAAGATAATAATAACCTGTCGACAGGCGGGAAGATGTTCCCATCATAATCATTCATGCATCGTATCTGTTTTAATTATTGCTTCCATTATTGAAATGATGAGATGTGGTGTATTTATTATGAATATAATTAGAGATGGATGAGTCTCTTAGTGAGAGACAGTTACAGTGAGAAAAAGAGAAAAAGGTATAGAAATATGATCATATGAGAATTATATAAATATTAGACTTTTTGCTATTATCCAGTTATAGGAGAAATAAATGATTAAATATTAAAGGACTATTTAAGAAATTGGAATACTTTTAGTAAATTTAATTCACTGAGCTTGTGAAGCTCACCCCTCATTGTACAATGATTTCAGGTAGCAGACAAGACTAGTAGTCTGGTGGGTTGAAAGTCAGACGAAATCATTTGCTGTAAACCACGTACGTGTCAATATCCTCAAACAAATGAGAAAATGAAAAACAAAATTTATTTTTAAATATTCATGCATGTTAAGTTATATATTATGTTTAAATTATATCAGATTAATGTACCTCCTCTGTTGAGGGATGAGGGTTACAATAAAAATTCTTGTTAGTTTTTTTTTGCTTTATTGTTGCATATATGTGTCATGCTGGGATTTTCAAAATGTGATGACACCATCTCAGGAGTGGCCAACCCGGGATAGGTCGTTATACCACCGACGAACTTAACCCTCAGTGTGCTTCAGGGAGTTAGCTTATCTCTAAAGACAACGTTGAGCGGGTTTGAATTCTTACGCAAAATGATCCAATGATTGAAGATGCCAAGCAAGACCCGATAGCTCTAGTTAGTCGAGTTGAGTATGAAGATCTTCGGTGATGATACGACACTCACACTCATTGGACAACTCTTACCAGAACTAAGACAAGGTCTTCACCCTCATCATCTAAACCGATAATGAAAAGCTCTATGAAGGTCAGTCTAAGTCCAATATTGTGAACCACCCACATGACTTGAAGAGGTGACTTTAAGCCATAAGAATAATCGACTTGATCAGGACTGGCTCTTGAATACCTCTTTGAAAGAGCAAAACTGAGGAAATTAAATCCGCAACATTTTGTCTGCAACAACGTGTTTATCTCCAACTCCCTCCCTGAGAAACAATAAGACCACGACAAGTTCGAGGTCAACAAGCAATTGAAAGAGGTGAATGTTCGGATCAGACTTGCACTTTAAGAGAAATGGTGGATATCAGAGATGATTTCAAGCCTTATGACAACCCATTCACGCTTGAGATCATGGTTGCACCACCGATAATCTCTAAGCTTCTGAACATGGAAACATATTATGGCAAAACTTTCTCGATTGATCATTTAGAGATATACACCTGCTTAATGCTGTTCTACGGCTACTCTAATACTTTGATGTGTTGAAATTGGTTCTCCAATCTACTGGTCAAGTCAATCATGTCATTTGTCGACCTCAGTTTCCAATTCACCTCACAATTCGTTAGTAACCGAGGTTTAAAGAAAACCTCTGAAAGCCTCATTACCATAAATTAGTATTCTGAGGAATCTTCATCAGTACATCCAATGATTCACTTCCTAATTTGTATTGTTTCGAGTTCTAGATCAAAAGTGTGGGGTTATGGCGTTCGTCAATGGACCCTAAGCTTTTAACTTCAGCCATTACATTTCAAGAAACTAGGTTCATAATATGATTGAACTCCTCGCCAAAGTTAATGAGTTCGTCATTGCTGGGGAGGATCAAACTTTCTGGAAGCAAAATGAAGAAGCCTTAACCAAAACGAAATAGAAAGAATCAGACATTCTACGAAAAAAAAGTGACCAGGACAAGAGTAACCGAGGCAATAATGGGAAGAGCGAAAGATCTGACACAGCACCACAAGGGTTTGAAAGTTACACGCCTCTTAACACCCCAAGATCGATAGCGCTCAAAGAGATCATAAATGATAAAATCCTCTGGTGGCCTCAAAAGATTAGAAGTCCTCCAAGAAAGAGAGATATGCCCATGTTCTACTAATTTCAAAGAGATCAAAGGTATAAAACCGAAGACTTCTAGCATATGAAGAATGAGATCAGAAATCTTATTCAGAAGGGGTACCTTAAGAAGCTTGTCTGAAGGAATTTTATGAAAAACCCTCATCATGGCAAAAGTCTGAAGAGAAGAGGATAAAGCAGGTTGAGGAAGAGAAGCCCCAAAAAACAAGAGATGAGGAAAAGAAATGTAGCATCGAAAAACGATTAGATAACACAACTTTAGTGGGCGTTATCCAAACCATTTTTTGGGGGGTAACCTCTAGAGGAGAATTCATAAATTCTCGTAAAGATTATTCTAGATTCGTTGGAGAATTCAAAGGGCCTAGTAAGAAAACCAAGACCAATTAGACGATTAGTTTCACTGATGAACACCTCGTAGGGGTCCAATTCCCTTATGACACAGTGGTTGTAACACAAATCATCACGAATTTTACCGTAGAATGATTTTTGGTAGACAATGGTTCTTTTCAAGATAATATTTATTACAATGCATTCAAAAAGATGAAATTGTCTAGAGATCGCCTCAAAGCCTCCAAGCATCCCTTATATGGCTTCTCAAAAGACCCTATCTATCCAAATGTTAGCATTATTTTGCAAGTAACAACGGGAATCACTCCATGCCCAGCGACCATCATGAGCACCTTTTTCATGATGGACCTCTTGTCAGCCTATAATGCCATTCTTGGCGGACTTGGCATAAATTCCATGAAAACGGTTGTTTCAACTTACCACTTGAAGATGAAGTTCTCCACTGAGCAAAGAGTTGGTGAAGTAAAAAGTAACTAAGTCACTGCCTGACTATATAACTAGCCTCCATGAAAGGTAAGAACAAGATTGGCATTCTCCATATCAAATACTTGATGGATAAGGTTAAGAACCCAAGAAGCAAACTGATGGAAGATTTAGTCTCCATTCCCCTAATAGAAGATGATGATGATAAGAGGATACAAATCGACTCATTCTTGGATGGTGAACTCTGAGCACGACTGATCTCATTCCTCTAAAAGAACCAAGATGTGTTTGTATGATCAGTTTTGGACATGCTTGGAATTGACCCAAAGATCATCGTGCACCGCTTGAACGTTAATCTCAAGAACAAACTTGTGATTTAGAAAAAGATATCATTTGTCCCCAAAAGGCAACAAGTAATTGATTGCTGAGGTCGATAAGCTCCTAAAGGATTAATTCATCAAAGAAACTGACTATCCTAAATGGGTAACTAATATGGTCTTAGTGAAGAAATCGAATAGAAATTGGCATATTTGCATTGATTACACTGACTTAAACAAAACATCAACGACTATCGTCTTCATGGTAAGAATCTTATTGGCTGTAGCCTGAACACTCATTATCAACTTACTCGATCTGTTACCATAGCTACATTAAAGAAAAAAAAGATAAGATCAAAACCGAGTTAAAATAAAATCACGAAAGCTACAATTATGAAAGTAGCCAAACTACCATCAATAGTCGAGCTAAGTCCATATTAGATCAACAAATGTTTATTTATTAGCTCGTAAGCACTTATAGGGTTCCTCCGAATCAAATTCAAAAACTCATTCTCTTCCTCTGAAGTCAGAAGGACTTATTGATTCTTGTACGCTCCAAAGTGAATTCTCCACATATGAGGATTGAGGTGAAAGCCCAAAAATGGCTTTTTACCTCATATAAGTTCGAGGTGAACTCTCAATCTTTGAAGACAAATACCTATTACAAAACAGTTCAGAAACCATTACTTTAGACCAAAAATTCACGTCTAAGATAATGGAGGACATATGATATGGGTGAAATATGTTGAGATACTTTTCAAATCCCATATAGGAGATAAGTGTTATTGTAAGTAGTTCTAGTCTCACATCGTCTATGCGTCAAAAGGATGTTGGTACTAGTTATTTTAAATATGGACATCAAGAGAGTTAGTTCTTTACCCTATTCTTAAAGCAGGAATAGTTGGTCAAATGTAGAGTGTAGTTAACCAAACACCAATATAACTTGTAAAAGAGAGTTTTACAGGGATCCAAGGATTGAGTGAACATTGGATGTATTAGGGCTTGGGTTGTGAGATTGGAGAGATTTTTCACATAGTTTTGCCTATAAAAGTTGTGTACTGTTAGAGTAGTGAGTTTTTGCAGCTTTCTTCCATCCAAAAGTTGCAATGAATGTTTTGGTACAGTTTTGAATAGAGAAATTGTATAATTGATGTAGTTGAGAATTGATAGTAGATTGATTCTCTCATGGACGTAGGCAAGAGATGTCGAACCACGTTAAAATTCTTGTGTTTATTTTCTCTTTATTTTTGCTATTGTGATTATGTGTTTGTTGATTGAGTGTCAGATTCCCAACAAGTAGTATCAGAGCTAAGATGCAACGATCCATTGGGTGCTTCAACAAGTGGTATTAGAGCTAAGTTTAACAATGGCAAAAATTCAAAGAATTAATGTGGTGAAGAATCAATTCAGATTTGTTATTGAATATTTTATTTTAAGCCTAGGTGAAGGATTGTTGGGATTAAGCCCAAAATATGATTAAGTGGTATTGAAGGCCCAATTAAAGCAGGGAGGTTTTATCGAGTAAAGGCAAACCCGGTGCAAGAATCAAAGTGTTTGAGTATTTTAGTGGAGGGATGAATTTGTTAGGATACTCCTCAAGTCCCACATCAGATATAAGTGCTATTGTAAGTAGTTTTAGTCTCACATCGTCATATGTTAAAAGGATGTGTGTACTAGTTATCATAAATATGGGCATCAAGAGAGTTAGTTCCTCACTCTATTCTTAAAGCATGAATAGTTGGTCAAATGTAGAGTATAACAAACCAAACACCAATATAACTTGTAAAAAAAGGTTTTACAATGATTCAAAGGGTTGAGTGAACATTGGGTGTATTAGGGTTGGGTTGTGAGATTGCGGAGGGTTTTCTCATAGTTTTGCCTAAAAAAATTGTATACTATTGGAGTAGTGAGTTTTTGCAGCTTTCCTACATTCAAAAGTTGCAATGAGTGTTTTAGCATAGTTTTGGTTAGAGAGATTGTACAATTAAAGTATTTGAAAATTAATAGTGGATTGATTCTCCTGTGGATGCAAGTAAGAGGTGTCGAATCACGTTAAAATTCTTGTGTTTATTTTTTTTTTGTTATTGTGGTTGTGTACTTGTTGATAGGGTGTCAGATTCCCAACAAATGGTAGTAAGGCTAAGGTGCAACGATCCACTAGGTGTTTCAACAAGTGATATCAGAGCCAGGTTCGACAATGACAAAAATTCAGAGAATTGATGTGGTGAAAAAGCAAGTAAGATTTGTTGTTAAAGATAAGATTTTAAGCCTAGGTGAATGATTGTTAGGATTAAGCCCAAAATTTAATTAAGTGGTATTGAAGGTCCGATTAAAACAGAGATGTTTTGATCGGGTGGAGGTAAACCCGACACAAGGATTGAAGTGTTTGAGGATTTTAGTCGAGTGAATAATTTGTTGGAATACTCCTTAAATCTCATATCAGAGATAAGTGTTATTATAAATAGTTCTAGTCCCACATCGTCTATGCGTCAAAATGACGTGGATACTAGTTATTATAAATATGGGAATCAAGAGAGTTAAATGTAGAGTGAACATTGGGAGTATTGGGGCTTAGATTGTGAGATTGTGGAGAGTTTTCACACAGTTTTGATTAAAAAAATTGTGTATTGTTTGAGTTGTGAGTTTTTGCAGTTTTTTTCCATCCAAAAGTTGCATTGAGTGTTTTAGTATAGTTTTGGTTAGAGAAATTATACAATTGATGTAGTTGAAAATTAATAGTGAATTGATTCTTCTGTGGACATAGGCAATAGGTATCGAATCATGTTAAAATTCTTGTGATTATTTTCTCTTTATTTTTGCTATTGTAATTTTGTGGTTATTGATTGGGTGTCAGATTCCCAACAAAATACACCACCCAATAGAAGGTTGACACGTGGGTTTCCTAGAGTATTGGAGTAATTTTGCCTCAAAGATAAGGGCTACTTTCTCCTCTAGAAAGGTAAAAGGCAATAAGGTAATTTTACCCTAAGGGTTCATCACATTTCTTCATTAAGGTAAGACTCCAAGCCTAATATAAAATGCACACTATTCTAAGTGCACTATTCATTACACTATTTCCCATAAAGATTTTCCTCTCTCTTTTCTTTTTTTTCTTTTTCTTAAGTCATCTGCTCATTTAAGCATTGGAGAGCTCTTCTCGGAATACAAAATCTCTGGGCAATTTCCTTTTCAAGTGGTTCAGTATTGGTACACGCAGCTCAGACGTGCTACTCTGACCTTGAAAGACGACTTGGAGTGGTGGTAGCTGACTATAGGCCTATCCTCGACCTCAGCATGGTTAATTGATTACACTTTTTTTTTTTAATAATACCTTGAATTTGATCCGAGTTACCATTCATCACAATTAAAAAAAAAAAAAAAATATGTATATACTTAATGAGTGCCCACTTCCAAGTTCCAATGCTTCCTTAAGATGGTGTGCCATAACCCTTAAAACAAGCAAAGATAAAGGAGATTTAAATGTGGTTACGTGAATGTTTGCATGGGCTTCATTTGTAACTCGAATTAAATGCCATTTTTTCACTTCTTGAAATATGACAATACTGCTTCAACATTGCAATTAAGTGATGAATCGAATTGCGTGCCACTTTACTTTTTATGTGACAAATTAAGCTTGAAATTCACATGGACAAATTAAGCTCACGAACAAGTAAATAAAAGATGGGCATATATTGCACTCTTTATCTCTAGTTTATGTGACAATACTATCATTAAATGCTGTGAAATTTTATCCAGACTTGAGAAGTCTTCAGGGATATAAAAATGGTGAAGAGGAGAGAACTTTCCCAGGCTTAACTCACCCACTTGACCTTCTTGCTCAGTTGAAAGAGAGAAGGAAAGATATATATTTCTTTGTAGACAATGTCATAAGGTAATTTATTTGTAATGCGTTTATCAAATTAAAGCTTCACATGATTATCATTAGCTCTTTGGTTATTGCCTCTCATAGATAACATCCTGTGAAGCTCATGTTTTATTCTTAATTTAGCTGCAAAACATGACCTATTTATTTTTCAGTTAATCTTTGTATAGCAAGATGATTACTGATGCATTCTTTTTTATTTTTTTTTTATTTTTAATGATCTTCACTGGATGTAGGCAAGGTGGAAAAAATTGCAATAAATATAGCAAATATTCTGCAGTCTATAATCACCAATGGCAGAAGATTATATTTACACAAAAGATGGAACAACTGATTTTCGTAATAATCCTGCCATCAAGAAGAAAACCGAAACCTGGAAAGCATGTCCTTATATATTAGGTAACTCTATTCGGGTATTTGTTGATACTAATCCTGTGCTTGATAATATGGAAATGAGGCCTAGAATTGGATGGACACAAGAGCTTCTTCCCGCAATTTTACTCTTGAAAAAAACTAACAATTCTACGTAATTTCATTTCCAAGGCCTTGATTGGTAGCATCATATGTATAATTGCCTTTTCTCTAGCCTTCTTTTAAGTACAATAAATGAAAATTCATATCAATCTCCACTTCTCAACAGGAAACGAATGCTTCGAAAGACTGGCCTATTATGGTATCAACACAAATTTGGTGAATTATCTCAAATATCAACTGAACCAGCGCAGTGTTGTAGCAGTCAATAATGTCACAAATTGTTCAGGGACATGTTATGTGATGCTACAAATTGGAGCATTTCTAGCTTATGCCTACTTGGGTAGATATTGGACAATTGCCAGTTTCTCAATCATCTATGTCATTGTAAGTTGTAGAAAATCTGGGTCGGGTTAGGTACCCATGATGGGCAACCCGACCCGACCATTTAACCATTCATCAAGAGACATAGTTGAATGCATGCAACTCTTGGTTGAAAGCATACAACTCTTGGATGTTTCAACTGAAAAATAACCACTCTCTCTGCAGCATATAAATGTATGTTTACAAGCAAAAAAAAGGCTGTTGGAATTCTGTAGAGAGGAAGAGAAAGACACTCATTTTATTCTAAAGAGAAGAAAATTAAGGTTCTTGTGTGGTGAACAAAGTGTGTTTTCCTTTTTGTGATTACACACAAACACTGGTGAGAATCAGGAGACATTCACGACAAATGGATTCGAACCATCATAGATTTTCGGGTTTAAGAGGTATGTAAACTTTCTGCTGAGTTTACTTTGATTACATAAGTTTTTGTCAAAGGCAGAACTACTGACACATCACTTGAAATATTAAGAACATATTTGATTTTATGACTGATTTAGTTTTATCTTTTTTAAGCTTTCTGATTTTGTTGCAGGGCATGACTGTATTAACAATGTCAGCATCTTTCCATGGACTAAAGCCGCGTTGTGATGAAAAGAATGTTTGCCATCCAACAGGATTGCAAACTGCAGTGTTCTTTGTAGGATTATACTTGATAGCACTGGGTACTGGAGGGATTAAGCCTTGTGTCTCATCTTTTGGTGCTGATCAATTCGATGGTTCTGATGAGGCAGAGAAGAAAAAGAAGAGTTCTTTCTTCAATTGGTTCTTATTTTCAATTAACATTGGCACTCTCGTTGCAGCTTCTGTGTTTGTATGGATACAAACAAATGTGGGTTGGGGTTGGGGATTTGGTATCCCATAAGTGGCTATGGCTATCGCTGTTATGAGCTTCTTTTCAGGTACTCGGTTGTATAGAAACCCGAGGCCTGGAGGGAGTCCTCTGACCTGCATTTGCCAGGTGATAATTGCTTCCTGTAGGAAATTTCGAGTGGAAGTTCCTGCTGATAAGTCTCTTCCATATGAGACCACAGACCAGAAATTATCTGCTTTCAAAGGAAGCCATAAGCTTGATCACACGAAGCAGTTAAGGTAGATTATAAAAAACTAATCAGTAATTTTGCAATTCGGGTTCTATTTTTCCCCTTTTTTTGAGGACTACATCTGAACTTTAGTACATGTATGCATTTGCTAATGTTTAGATCTGTAATTTTCAGTTTCTTTGACAAGGCAGCTGTTGAGACTCCATCAGATAGTATCAAAGGCTCAATAAATGAATGGAGACTTTGCACTGTGACTCAGGTTGAAGAGCTTAAGTCCATTATAAGATTGCTCCCTGTAAGGGCAACAGGGATAATTTTTTCTGCTGTTTACAGTCAAATGGGGATCTTGTTTGTCCTGCAAGGCAACACAATGGACATAGCTGGCTCATTTGAGATCCCCTCTGCTTCTCTCTCCCTTTTCGACACGATTAGTGTTATCTTCTGGGTGGCGATATATGACTTTGTTATAGTTCCATTTGCTACGAGGTTTACAGGCCATAAAAACGGATTCACCCAACTTCAACGCATAGCAATTGGCCTTGTTATCTTCATCTTCACTATGTTAGATGCTGGAACATTAGAGCTTGTGAGACTCTACGAGGTGAGGAAGAATAATTACTATGAGCTAAAGCACATACCAATGTCAATATTTTGGCAAGTGCCTCAATACTTCATTATAGGTCGTGCTGAAGTTTTTACCTTTATCGGGCAATTGGAATCTTTCTACGAGCAGGCTCCTGATGCAATGAGGAGCTTGTGCTCAGCTTTATCACTTACAACTGCTGCTTTAGGGAACCATTTGAGTACATTTTTGGTCAATACTGTGACTGATGTGAGCACTAGGCATGGTAATCCTGGTTGGATACCTGACAACTTGAACTATGGTCACCTTCACTACTTTTTCTGGCTTCTTGTTGTTTTGAGTGTGCTGAATTTGGGGTTCTATGTTTTGGTTGCAAGGTGGTATACATATAAGAAGGTAGTGGCATCCATATCCAGTGATTAACTTGCAGGTTCTTATGCATTTTTCTTTGATTTTATTAGTATCTCTTCACTTATCTGATGAATCTCACATTGACAATAGTCTCATTGTGGCGTCACTAGTTCTATTGCCTCTGCTGCCAATTTCTTTTTTTTTTTTTCTTTTTTAATGAAAGGATGACTACCTGGATCGGAACCTGAGCGTTACTACCACGTGGGAAAAGGTACAACCTCAGAACTAAACTCATGGTCACTTCAACCAGTTTCAAGCTAGTCAACAAAACAGGATTAAGATAGCATCTATAGCAGAAAGTGTGATTCCTTGTTCCATTAATTGGGTCTGATTGATAAAGGGTTCTTGTGGCCAACCCTATAGATCAGCAAAGTAATTGTATGCAACAGCGAACAATCACAAGATATGTTTTGTTTTTTCTTTCATCTCCTGAAGTTGTTTTTTTAAGCTAGAATATTGAATTACCAAGCGCAGCGTAATGTCTGCTTCATCTTCACAGCTCTAATCATACATAATACTAATGGAAATCTTCTACTAAAAAAAACACACTAATGAAAATCAGGCCGAAAAGAAGAGTATTTCTTTTTTTCATTGTAGGACTTACATATTAGCCCAATCCAAAAGACAATTGCTGATTTTTGGGAGCACTAATAGGGCCTTTTAAGAACAACTCACGTTACGATGAACTGTTTTTTTTTCTTCAATTTTACAAATACTGAGAATGTGTCAAGAATAGCGTCTACAAGAAAAAAAAAACACAAATTATGTGACTTGGAGTTAAAACTCCAACGTCCATGAAATTTTTTTTATAACATAATGAGGTACAAATGATTTTGAGAGATAGAACTCTCAAACTCATTAATATTTTCTAACAAATCTTAATCTCAATACACTCGAACTCAATTTTAATAAATTGAATAGAAAAATAACAGGCTTGTATGACCCTGAACTAACTAATGGAACTCTAGAACAAACAACGAGCCTAAAATGTAAGAGATTGGAATATTTTTATATAAAAATAAAAATGAATGTCAAATTCATGGTGTTGAGATTAAATACCATTATGGTAAATTTAGATTTAAATATTTTTCATTTAATGATGTAACTTTCAATCTTACTCAATGTTTTGAAAGACGGTTTTGGGCGCGCTATGGACAAAACGGCATAAAAATACTCTATGGATAAAAGTTAGACGTTTCTTTCGTTAGGCGTACCTTTTTTGAGTCTGAACGTAAAAGCATGTGCTTTTTACTCAACCAATGAAAGTTTTTTTTTTTTAAACAGAGAAATTGGCTGGGACTGATTTATGCCCAGATTTTAAGAGGGAGAAGCAAAATTAGAGAGAGAAACAAGGGAAAAAGAGAGGAAAAGGGAGAGAAGTGAAAAGAAAAAAAGAAGGGCTTTATCTCCTCCAAACAATGGCTACTTTAGATCAAAGAGATAGAAAATTGCAAATAAATGAAAGAAGAGAGAGAAAAGAGATAAGGAAAAAATAAAGAGATGAGGGATGAGTCCCCGTTGGGTCCCCGTTGGAGAGAAAGAAGAGCCGTAACGCCGGTAGGAAAAGAGAAAAGGAGGAGCTGTCATGATCTTAGGTTGAAGAAAAGACGAGCCCTGTTTTGGGTGTTGGAAAATTGCATTAGAGGGAAAAACAAGTTTTCCTCACTTTTGTCGAACACAATAAAATAAAAGTTTTTTTTTGGATGTTTGTAATTCAGATTAAGAGGAAAATAGATATTTTTCTTGCTTTTACTTAGAGATTGGCAAAATTTGACTTAATCCGATCGGAAATACATCAAAAATAATATGATATGAATTCGAGTGACCCGAAACGATCCAGATTCAAAATAACCCGACCCGACTCGAAAACCCAAAACGACCCGAACCCGAAATGGGACCCAAAATGACTTGAAAATAATTTTTTTTATAAAAAAATTTACTTTCTAAAACTAAAATAATAGTTATTTGACTTGTTTTCAAATAAATTAAATTATATAACAATTAATTAATTATTGATTTACATGTGTTGGTATACATGGTTCAACATTCTATTAATATGAGTAATCTCATTAATTTCAAATAAAAAATTTTGTTCTTCAAGTCACAATAAAATTTTATATTTTAATTGTCCCGAAAAAATATAATGGAATAAATTGATTATATGAAATTTAATCTCCAAAATTTGGTATAAGACGTTACTAATAAGAATAATTTTGTAGACTAGTTGTTTGAGATCATTTAAGACTGAATTTTGGGACTAATAATCATATCATTGCATATTGCATTAAAAAAATTAAATATATTATTTAAAAAATTAAGTATTAATTTTTATTAATTAATTTTCAAGTATTTGACAATGTAACTTTTTTAGTCATGTTATATGCAAATAAAATATTTTTTTAATTAAGTATAAATATCTATTTTGTTGACCTGACTTGACTTGACCCGATCCGGTCCAACCTGACCCTACTTGGTCCGACATGACCTGAGAATCGATATGATCCGAGGTTGATATGACCCGAACCCGACCTGACCCGAAAGACCTGAGACCCAACATGACCTGATTGACCCGACCCAAACCCGAACCGACCTCGATTGACCCGACCTGACCCGTTTGCCACCTCTACTTTTACCAAACACTAAGGCCGTAAATCTATTTATTTATTTAATTTAATTGTCTAAACAAAATTCAAACCATCAATTATATTTAAGAGAAAATCCTCCGATCATTAATTTCTCAACAAAATAAATAATAACATGAGATATGTATGCATGATGATGATAATAATGTCATGAGATTTTTTTTAAAATTACTTAATCACCATTGATACTAAGGTGAGGGTTTTACAAAGCATACGCCTAATGTATGTGAATTTATTATATCATTGTAAATATGTAAACAGAAAACACTTAACACTGTGTTTGTAAAATATTTTGATAAATATTTAGTCTTAGGTCTTAAGTTATTAAAAATGATTGATAATTAATTTATTTACTTTTTTTTCAATTTTTTAACATTTTTTTTCATTTAATTAATATTATTTTATTCAAAACGCTCAACTTTTCAAAATACCTACGCCCCAACACCTCAGGGCTTACTCCCCTCCTCATTGAGGCAAAACGCCTCGCTCAATGCCCTCGTCTCTAAAAAAACTAAGAGCCAGTTTGGTACATGGGACTAATGTGGGATAAACTAACTTAATCCCACATGAACAGTTTAGTTTGAGGAACTAACTATTCATCTGGGATTAAGTTGAAACAGAAATAATCATAGTCTTAGGATTTTTGTCCCACCCTCCTCACTGTGACAGAAATAATCTCAGGTCTTGTGACTAAATTATTTTAGTCCTTTCCATTTTTGCCCATCCTCATTTTCGTCTTCTTCTCCCCCATCTCCGCGACGGTAGACTTCTTCTTCACCTCCTCCATCTTCCCTTTTCCTCCCTTCTTCTCCTCCTTCCTTCTCATCCTCTATCCCAGCGCCGCGCGCTGCATCTCCTCCTCCTTCTTCCTATCTCCTTCGTTCTCCTCCTTCTTCCTATCTTCTTCGTTCTCCTCCTTCTTCTTCCTCTTTTCTTCTTTCTCCTTATCCTTCTTGCCCAGATCGCGCCTTGAGCCGCGAACCGCCTCTCTCCCCTCCTCCTTCTCCTCCTCCTTCCCCTCTCATTCCCTTCCCCTTCCTCCCCACGCCTCCTTCCCTCCTTCCCCTTTCTCTTTGTTTCACAATACGATATATATATATATATATATATATATATATATATATTATAATAAAATATAAAAAAAATATTTTAGTTTTTATATTTGTTATCCCATTTTAGTCTCAATCTAATAATCTCACGAATCAAACATAAAACTAAATTAGTCATACTTTAATTCCTTCTAATTTTATCACACTGTCTCATTGTAATCTTATCTGTAAACCAAACAGATCTTAAATTCTCCATAAGTTTGACCCCATTTCCATTTTTAAATGGAGAGGATTCCAATCCACTTATAAGGCCTTTTGCTAATGGATTGGCCCTAAAGAATAGTCATCAGAATGTGATGTGAGAGGATGTAACTAACTTAAGACATGATTTTGTTGCCGCTGCTAATAAAATTTGTAATCACACTGTATCAACTTATAAGATTTAGAAAATTATCAACATCGATCATCATTCATCACATAGTGGGTAATTTTTATTTAATGACTTCAACACGTCAATGTTTAGTATCAACATTTTTATAACAAAAAATCAAAGTAGATTAGTAAGCAAAGAAGAACGGAGATTGATTTAGCCTATAGTTGATAAGGCTACTAAACTCAGATCTTATCCACAGTTAAAGCAGCCGGAAAGGCAATTAGCTGGTTGACATTCAAGTTAATACTTAACAGTTCTGACAATAAATTAGACTGACGTTATATTTTGTGACGATTGAGCTCACCAATGCTCAGTGATCATCATTTGGATTCTGTCTCGAGCCCAGCTCTGAGCTGCTGTTAATTCAGTCTAGACATTGGCATTGGATTAACAACCCAAATCCAACAGGGAATTAATGTGCTCACTCCTTTTCTTTCATTGCAAAGACTGAGATACCCTTTCAGTAGATATTAATTGCTCGTTTCTGTTTGGTGCTCTCAAACAAAAGTAACCAAAGGTACTAATCAGAAAATGACTTGTCCTCCCAGCAGAGAAGGCGATGATTGCCTGAACATCAAGTTTACAGCAACAACACCCCATTTCTTCAAGATTATTTTCCACCATAATATTTTAGATGGGAAGCTTGTAAGCATATTTTCTCTCCCTCCTTCTTTTGCTCTTTGTGAAAATTAATTAGATTATGTTAGTCCAATATATTAACCTAGTTGTTCGTATAAGGGTTTAAACATGGAAATGTGATAGACTTAACGAGAATAAACATGAATGGGCTTTGTCACATGAAACGACATCTCCATAGCCATGTAGGGTATGGAGTTTTATTTATGGAGGGAGGATATTTACAGGTGAGAAATAGTTTGTTATCAAAATAATAACAATCCTACTGAGAGAGTAGATGGGTGGTTACTACCTTGCCTTTAAACAGCCTGACTTTTGGACTTTATCAAATTTTAATTAAATTTCTTCAACAGTTACAATAATAAAGATTTAATCTTTATAATCTCTTTGCATTTGAGTGAATCTTCTGATCCTTTTCAACAGTTTCATAAAGCATTTCTATCAAATACAGTTTGCTCTCTTGGTACTTGCATAAAATCCCAACTGATTGGAGTGTGCTTTCTGCTTATTTTAAGGAATGCTCTGTTTTATTCTACAGTATAATTTCTTATTTTTTGTACATATAGTGTATGTTAATCGGAGTTTCTTTCTATTAATAGCGGATACCAAAGAAGTTTACAAGCAAGTACGGAGATGGCTTGCCAAGCCATGTACTGCTTAAGGTCCCAAGCAGTGCAGAATGGCAAGTAGAATTGAGAAACTATGATGGTGAAGTTTGGTTGCAAAATGGTTGGAAAGAATTTTTAGAGCATTACTCATTACGCCACGGGCACTTTGTGGTTTTTAGATATGAAGGAAATGGCCATTTCCATGTAGTCATATTTGATATGACTGCTTCAGAGATAGAATATCCACACACTTGCGGCCATGGTAAGGATCACAATTTCACAGAAGAGCCCAACATGGGAGAGGCTGCAGATGATACCTCTGTTGAAATTTTGGACAATATTTTGCCAAGCAGGAGATTAAGAGACAAGTCACCATTACCATGTTCCCGGCCCTGTAAAATGGTGAAAATCTGTTCACCTTGTTCCCTGCCAGAATTTGGAGAAGGTCTAAATTTTTCATTTTTAACTCCTCATTCATGCTTTCTTGTACCACATTTATTTGTTGGATTAGTACTTCAAGCTCATATAAAAGTTCTAGTACTGTCTAGTAACTTTGTTGATCTTTCACAGGAGAACTTAATCGAGCAAAAAAAGGCGGTGGAGGCATGTCTATTAGTAAGAGACAGCCACAAACAAAGGTTTTCAGGACTAGGAGTTTGCAGCCACTGGCAGACGATGAGAAAGCAAAAGCCCTTCAGAAAGCTAGTGCTTTCAAATCCCAAAATCCATCTTTTGTGGTTTCAATGAAACCATCATATATAAATCCTGGATATAAAATCGTAGGCTTTCAATCCAAAACCTGATATCATTCAAGTTTCCTCCTGTTTGAAACAGATTATTTTTTTCCCCAAGATTCATTTTTTTTTTTTAAATTTTGTGCAGACCATACCATCAAGCTTTGCTATGAATTATTTAAAGAAGAAGCTAGGTGATGTAATCCTTTGTGTTTCAGATGGGAAAACTTGGCCTGCTAAGTACCATTTCTCGGGAGTAAATACGAAATTAACTAATGGTTGGAGGGGTTTCGTGATGGACAATAAATTGGAAATTGGTGATGTTTGCATCTTTGAGCTGATTAAGGGCACTGATATTTCACTGAATGTAATCATTCACAGAGGATGTTGCCCATCTCTAGGTGAATAGGATTCTGTTAGATCATAATGTTGATGAGAAACTTGATCTACGCAATTAAATGCTTGAAAGTTTTTCTTTTCTTTACTCCCTTTCGAGATGAATTGCACATGGATGTTTTTCCTAATCCTTTTCTTCTGGCAACCAGCTGATGTAACTAGAGCCAATCGAAGCAAATGCCAGAGGAATCCTCAGAAGTCAAAGAGTAATGTTGATTCACATTATTCCACAAAAGAATTTAAAGGTATCAACTCTTAATTACTATCTTTTTTCGTTGTATTTGTTTTTCGATGTCATCAAGGAACTTCTGATGTTTTGGTCCTGTTCTTGTGAATATGTGATCCTTGATAGTTGGAGTTAATTTTCCTGTCAATGAAGGTAGTGGAAGGATGTCTTTAGCTCATAGATGCTCGAAATCTAAGGTCGTTGGAGTTGAAAAGAGTATAGCTCTACAGAGAACTTGTGCTTTCAAATCCAAAAATCCTTCTTTCATGGTTCCCAACAAGAGTGGAGCTAATCAAGTTTTACCCAACAGGACCTTGGTTCCTAAAACTGAGTCTGATTGCACTGGCAATACCAAAGCTGGAACTGCTACGGCAGATCAATTTACAAACCAGGAACTTGAACTTCCTCGACACAATTTTAAAGTCGAACATTGTAAGCACACGAGAATTTCTGAACATTCTTTAGAGGTTTAACCAAGAGAAAATGGATTTTACTTGATTGTTGCTTGATTTAATGTAGGCCCGTCCAGACAATTGAGATGCAAAAAGAGATCAGGTGTCAAGGATAGTCTGAGGCCTCTTGAAACTGCCAGAAACTTTGTCTCGAAGTATCCATTCTTTGAAGCTGTTGTGCGGTCATCTCATTTGAAACACTGCTGTATGGTAGGGTTGAAAACATATTCATATAGAAATAGCAAACATATATTCTATAAGTTCCAGTGTCAAGATTTTTGAGCTATAAGATTGGATATGCTGCAAAAACCAAATCAGTATGACTGCATTTTCATGATGTGCATCAAGGTTTAGTTGTAGTTTTACATCACAAAACTACTATCCACACAATTTTCAAAATGATGTTTGTTTTTTCTCCTTAACATCACAATGGTTAATAATTAGGTCATATACTGATAGCATTCAAACGTCTATTAATTTTGTGCAGACCATACCAGTTTGGTTTCTCAAGAATCATATAAAGCAAAGTGAACAATCTGTGACCCTCCAAGCTGCAGGTAGATCATGGCTTGTGAAGTTATTAAGCTATCAACATCAAAGAAAAGTTATTTTATCTGCTGGTTGGTCTGCATTTGCTAGGGGGAATTCTCTGCAAGCAGGAGATGTCTGTGTCTTTGAGCTGATCAAGAATAGTAATATAGTGTTGAACGTCTCTAGGTTTCAATGTGCTAGTTAAACCGTTGTTTATTAATATTTCTCTCATATGTCTGTTTATGGGAGAATTTTCTTGTAGCCGAGATGGGTATATGGAGATTCTTATGTTGAGACCTTCCTTGATCTTCTTGAATGGATTGGTAAGAGTAACTTTTGCTGTAATTATTAGGGCTGATGATCCTCTGCTGAAGCGTCTAATGTTCATGAACATAATTCTTATTATATTTTTTGGAGGTTTGAAATCATTTCTTGCTTCTTTCTCTTATGCTTTAGCTATTTGGCTTTTGTTCAAAATTCCCCCTCGCTTCCCCTCAATCCTGCTAGCTAGCTTCTTTAATAGTATATACTCCAGATTTTGCAGGGAGTAATTTCATTGAATCCTCTCTTAGCATTAGGCATTAGCTGCACAAGTTCAGTTTGGATTTCTACCAAGTTTTGGGACAGAAAATATATCAGAATCTTCAGTTACAGGTATGAATAATATATACGTTGAAACTCACAACTCAGCTAAAACCTTCTGACAACATGTGAACAGACCTAGCCAGGAGTGCCGATGCAGATTGAAAGAACCGAAAACCACAGTGCTGATAATTTAAATAATAATCCAATATTGGAAAATGGTTCACAAGAAGTTACCTTTGTTATATATATCATCCATCCGTTAATTAATTTGCAGGTTCTTCTTCATTTGCTTGATTTTATTAGTATCTCTTCAACTTATCCATTGAATCTCATAGTGGCAGTTGTCTCATTGTGACTTCACTAGTGCTAGTGCCTATGCTGCCATATTGTTTTTTTCTTCTGTTCTCTTTTTTATTGAAGCGATTACAACCTAGATCAGAATTGGGATTAATATACAACCGCTGAACTAAGCTGGTGATCACTACTGCCACTTTCAAGCGTGCCATCAAACAGAATTAAGTTAGTATCTATTGCAGAAAATGTGATTCCCTGTTCCATTGATTATGTCTGATTGATAAGGAGTTAATATGGGAAACATTATAGATCACTAAAACAAATACTGTATGCAACAGTGAAAAATCACAAGATTTTTACTATTATTTTGTTTTTCTTGCATCTCGCTGAATTTGCTCTTCTAAGCTATAATATTGAATTATCATGCGCAACGTATAGTCTGCTTCACCTTGATAACTCTAATCATAACACTATAGAAATCAGGTCAAAAAGAAGAGCATTTGGAAAGGAAACCTAAAGATAGATGTTTGAAAAAGATGGGCACTATCAGATTATGGTGAACTGTCTTTTTCAACCAACAAATACCGAGAATGTGATGTTAGAGGATGTAGTTATCTTAAGACATGATCTTGTTGCCACACTATCAGCTTTGAGGATTTAGTTTTTTCTTTTTTTCCATGCATGTGTTTTTGGATTAAATCTTAAAAATAAAAAAAAACTTTTGAGGATTTAGAAAATTAGAAACAATGATCATCACATAGTGGGTAATTTTGGTATATGATTTTAGCATGTTAATGTTTTATCAACATTTTTAAAAAAAAAAGAATGTGACTTCTTAAGAGTGAAGAAACCAAAGAAGAAAAAGAAAGAGGAGATTTATTTAGCTTATATGTGTGAACTGAAGTAGCAGAAGAAGACAGCAAATACGAAGTATTAAATCAGGTCAACAATAGTTTGCTTTCCCACCAAATGTGAACCCATAATCCAATCCAATTCCATTAAGGCACTCTTTTAAGTCAATAGTGTTTTGAAAACAATTTCAGCTAGCTATTCACTCCAAAGTAAATCATTTAAGATGTCAACATTAGCCTGAAAAGAAAAGAAAATTTAGAGGAAATGCCTATTAAGTATTAACCAAAGGCTTTGTTACGAGTTATTCCACATTTAAAATAAATAAAAAATAATAATAGGTTATATTCAAGGTTTGAGCTCAACATTCATGAGTTCAAGCTTTTAAGTCATATTGATGTTTATCTATGTATATCATATCTGTGTTAGTATGAACTTTGTATGAACAATATTTTAAAAGAAAATCTTCACTGGATAGTAGTAATTGATTTAGACCTCCAATTTATGTTTATGTCCCTTTTTCTCTCTCAAAACCTCAATTAAGCTTGTTTTCAGTCTTCCTTTAATTCGTTTGGAATGAAACTGTTTTGCCTGTAGTTTCAGTTCATACCTACTCAAATATATTTTAATATAATGTACAATATATTTTCAAAGAAAAAAAATGGTGAAATTGAACTTAACAAATGACAAACGTCTAAGTTTAGCAACCATCAAATCTCTTGTTCAAAATGCAACAAAATCTCTTAACCGATATGCACAATTTTTTACTTCTCTTTCCATTTGAACACACAAAATGAAAAGCAAAAACATACATGATCGCTTACATGGGTGATCTGGGTTTTGACAGACATAACTAAAAAACTCAACAAGTCCAATTTTCCAAACTAAGGCCTTTCTTGGTTAAACTAACGAAAATTGTCTGATGTCTGATGACTTATTCGTGAAATTTTTATTTATAATCAAATCGACTGATTTCTGATTGTTTGGTTGCAAATTGTTTGATACCATTATCCTTTTCTTTTTTTTTTTCTTCAGATAAACCTCTTTGAGGTGGAGTGATGGGAAGCCCTGATAAGATTGGTCAGCTACACAAATTGATTCTTAAAAATAAGACAACCTTTTTGGTAATAATAGAGCCTAAACACACGAGCAAGCATCTCTCACAATTTTTTAGAAAGCTCAAATTCCCTCATTGCTTTCCCATAGGAATCCTACTAATATGCAGATTTGGTTACTTTGGAATGATGAAATAAATGTAGAGGTGCTGCATGTTACTAATAAGTTGTTTTCAGTAAAGATTCAGTTCATGACAGCTCTTTCAATTTGTTATGGGTCGTTTCTATATGTTAAATGTTCAAAACAGGAAAAGAGGGATCTGTGAACCTCTTTAAGTCGGTTTGGCGATATTGTTAATGCTCTTTGATTTGTAGGTGGTGACTTTAATGTTGTGACAACTCCAACTGAGAAGTGTGGTGTTTTTCCAATTGATTTGAATGTTGTTAATGAGTTCACGAATTTCATTCACAATAATGGCTTGTTGGATCTTGGTTATGAAGGTAACATTTTTACCTGATCGAATGATTACCAAGATGCTACTCATTGTTGAGTGTTGTTTGGACAAAGTCTTGATCAATGGTGAGTTTATCTCTTTTCCTTAAGTCAAAGTTATTCATCATGAAAGAATATATTCAGATCATTCCCTTATTGTTTTCTTGATGATTAATAAGGTAAGATTACCTTAACCTTTTCGCTTTTTTAAAGCTTGGTATAAGCATGAAAATTTCAGAAACTTTGTTGAGGGTTGCTGGGGGATTGTGCTTTCTGGTTCAGTTATAGCCATTCTCCATCAAAAGTTGAAGCATTTACATAAACAGCTTAAAGGGTGGAACTAGACAGTTTTTGAAAATATTATGACTTAGATTTATGCGACTCAAGATTAAGTGATTAGAGCCGAATGTCGTCTACAACAATCTTTGTCAACAGAAAATGTTGTGGCGTTATGTGATGCTAAACAGAGGTGGAGGGATAGGAAGCCCTGATAAGATTGGTCAGCTATGCAAATTGATTCTTGAAAATAAGACAACCTTTTTAGTAATAATATAGCCTAAACACAAGAGGTGGAGGGATGGGAAGCCCTGATAAGATTGGTCAGCTACGCAAATTAATTCTTGAAAATTAGACAACCTTTTAGTAATAATAGAGTCTAAACACACGAGTAAGCATCTCTCACAATTTTCTAGAAAGCTCAAATTCCCTCATTGCTTTCCTATAGGAATCCTACTAATACCCATATTTGGTTATTTTGGAATGATGAAATAAATACAGAGGTGCTGCATGTTACTAATCAATCTTTTTCAGTAAAAATTCAGTTCATGACAGCTCTTTCAATTTGTTACAGGTCATTTATATATGTTAAATGTTCAAAAAAAGAGAGGAGGGATCTGTGAACCTCTTTAAGTCAGTTTGGTGATACTGTTAATGCTCTTTGATTTGTGGGTGGTGACTTTAATGTTGTGACAACTCCAACTGAGAAGTGTGGTGTTTTTCCAATTGATTTGAATGTTGTTCATGAGTTCACGAATTTCATTCACAATAATGGCTTGTTGGATCTTGGTTATGAAGGTAACATTTTGTAGGTCCAAAATATACTATGGCAATACCCAAGAGGGGGGTGAATTGGGTATTAAAAAAATTAAGTACTTTTTGCAATCTCAAATAACGAAATATATGCGGAATTAAATCTTTCTAAATTACTAGCACAAAGATGAGAGAGTTTATTGCTTAATATAGAAATGATAATTGAATTATAAAATAATTAAGCAATCAATCTCATTTACTTGAATAATAAATAATTATAAGCAAGTAATTATGAAAGTAATTAAAAAGATAGAGTTAGAGAGATGCAAACTCGATTTATAGTGGTTCGGCAATATCGGAATCCTTCCGACCCTACGTCCACTCTCTTCAAGGATCCTCCTTGAAGTCTTTCACTAAACCAAGCAACTTACGGGTGTTGCTCAAACCGAAACACAAGCAACTTACGGGTGTTGCTCAAACCGTACAATCCCCTTCCTCTCGGAAGTAATCCCCTTCCTCTCGGAAGTATCCACTTCCTCTCGGAAGTAATCCCTTTACAATAAAAGCTGTAAAGTAAATGGTAGAGAGACAACAAATGAAAGCTTATACAACTGAATAATGTCTCTCTTTCAAAGAAAAGCTTGAAGAATAGCTCAACATGAGTATTTCAAAGCTTTTTTGAGTTTCAAAGAATGAATGACTTGATTGTGTGTGTTCTTCTTTTTTTGAATGTCTTCTCCTCCTTGTTGAATGCTGAATTGAGTGGGTTTATATAGCAATCAATTAATATGGCCGTTTAGGACTTTAATTTGAAAAAGATTTACTTTAAAACGTTCAGATTTGGAGTCCAACGGTCATATTTTTGAACTACCAGTCGACTGGGTCGTGATACCAGTCGACTGGGTCCTCTCAAAAATTCACATTTTTGCTGCTATAGTGTTACCAGTCGACTGGTAAGTCATACCAGTCGACTGGGAACATTCTGCCACTTTTACTAGTCGACTGCACTATTCACCCAGTCGACTGGGTCACTGTTGGAGCGCTGCTACAGTGATTTCTGGATGAACAGTGTTTTCAGCATAATTTTCTTCATATCTCTTTATTCTTTTTGGATTTTTGAGTTCCAAAAAATCTCCTAATTTAATCAAACTTTCTTGCACATTAAACACACAAGTTAAACATTTCAAAAGTGTTTTGTTATCATCAAAATTAATCTAATCAATTTCTTGATTGAGGCATTTTTGATGATGACAAAACATATTACAAATTTAAGCATAATGTGTGTGCTAGATATATGAAGAATGATACATTACAAATGCTCAAGTAATTTTCTATGTCAACATAAATTCTTCTTAAATTCAATTAGAGAATGTTAAGAATTGAGCCTAAAGAATTTATTTGCATTTAATAAAGTCACTTGGAGATTTTATATCTTCAATTAATTAAGACTATATAATAAAATGCAATACAAATATAATTAGCTCATAACAATTGAAATGCTTACAAAGTATATCTTAGGATTAAAATCTATAATTTATCCCTATTGACTTTGAAGATGCATTTAAATTATTCTCCTTGAATTTGATCTTTTGGAGAACTTATTAACTTTTGAGATCATCAACATTGATTCACCAATTTCTACAATCTTGATCTCTTTTGATGTATAAGCACTATTAACAATCTATATTACTTAAGTAATACTTATTAGTGCTTAATTAAGATTTTTGTTACTATCAAAATCATTCAGGGTCAACAATCTCCCCCTTTTTGATGGTGACAAAAATCTTAAGAATAAGGTCTAACAAGATCTCTAATATTCTTATTTTTCTCCCCCTTTTTGTCATAATCAAAAAAGGGTGGATTTAAAAAAAAAAAAGAGCTCCCCCTCAAAATATGCTATTGAAAATATTTTGATGAAACATATTGAGAAAAGAATCGTTTTACAAGATATCAAGAAATATAAAACAATAGGTTTGAACTCATTGCTTGATTTACCAATAGGTTTTCTCTTTTACCAATAAATCAGATTTTCTCCCCCTTTCAAAAAGGTCTAAAGTAATTGTTTTTAACTTTTAAGAGAAATAAAATTGGATAAAACTTAACAGGCCTTATTGGTAGTTAATTGATTGAATAATCAAGACAAAGAGCTCATCAACTACTCAAAAAGATATTCAAATTGGAAATATCTATAAGTATTTGAAAAAAAAAAATTACTTCCCCAGCATATATGCACCGAAATATAATTTTCAATTATCAATCAAATATCATTTTCAGGGTATGTTAGATTCAATAATTAGATGATTATCAATTCAACACAAAGATAATCATTAATTTCAAACTATAATAGAAAGTTTCATATTCAGCTCATGCTTGATAGATAAATAACTCAAAAATAATTCTCAAATCTAAATTCAAGCTCATCACTTGATTTATCCAATGCCAAATCAAAGAGAATTTATCAAAGAACAATTAATATTTGAGTATTAAATGGCTCCAAACAAGATTTGATTTTATAGACGACTGGAGAAGACTTACCAGTCGTCTGGAGTTTTTGGCAGAGAGTTACCAGTCGACTGGGTCAAAATTACTAGTCGACTGGACAATCAGGCAGTGACTTACCAGTCGACTGGAGCACATTTACCAGTCGACTGGACCATTAGTAAAATTTCCAGTCTTGAATTTTTAGCACGAATTTGTTTATCTATGACATTTTTTAGTGAGGAAAATATTTAAACATGGATTAATACTCTTTCACTCAATGTCAATCATGCAAATGATGAAATGAAATGCAATCAAGCATTCAGTTTATCAAAATCAAGCAATCCCATCAACATTCTAATCTTACAAAAACTAGCTTCACATAGGGGTTTTGTAAGAATATCAGCTATTTGATCTTCTGAAGGTATAAATTCTAATCTTATATCACCTTTTTGAGCATGGTCTCTTAAGAAATGATGTCTAATCTCTATGTGCTTGGTTCTAGAGTGCTGAATAGGATTTTTGGTTAGGTTGATAGCACTAGTATTATCACAAAAGATAGGAATATTTTTGAGGTTCATGCCATAGTCTTCTAGTTGTTGTTTCATCCATAATACTTGGGCACAACAACTGCCAGCTGCTACATATTCCGCCTCAGCGGTTGATAGTGCAACGGAATTCTGTTTCTTGGAGAATCAAGAAGTTAACATAGCACCTAAGAATTGACATGTTCCACTTGTGCTTTTTCTATTTAACTTAAATCCAGCAAAATCAGCATCTGAATATCCTACAAGCTCAAAAGATGATTCTCTAAAGTACCATAATCCTATGGTTTGGGTTCCTTGCAGATATCTAAGAATTCTTTTTACTGCAACTAAATGTGATTCCTTAGGATTAGACTGAAATCTAGCACACATGCATACACTGAACATAATATCAAGTCTACTTGCAGTTAAATAAAGCAAAACACCTATCATGCTTCTATAATATTTAGTATCTACAGGTTTACCTTCTTCATCGAGATCAAGTTTTGTAGATGTGCTCATTGGTGTTCCAAGTGGCTTTGAGCTTTTCATCCCAAACCTCTTTAGTAGGTCCTTAGTATACTTTGATTGATTGATGAAGATACCTCCTTTAAGTTGTTTGATTTGAAGACCAAGGAAGTAGGTAAGTTCTCCCATCATGCTCATTTCAAATTCACCTTGCATGCACTTTGCAAACTCTTGACACATAGATTCATTAGTAGCACCAAATATAATATCATCAACATATATTTGAACTATCAAAGTGTCATTTTTGTGAGTTTTTGTGAAGAGAGTTGTATCTATTCTTCCTCTTACAAATTCATTATCAATCAAAAATTTACTTAGTCTTTCATACCATGCCTTTGGAGCTTGCTTCAACCCATATAGAGCTTTAGAAAGTTTATAGACATGATATGGAAGACTAGGATTTTCAAATCCAAGAGGTTGTTCAACATAAACTTCTTCTTCTATAAAGCCATTTAAAAAGGCACTTTTCACATCCATTTGAAATAGTTTGAATTTATTAAAGCATGCAAAGGCTAACAACATTCGAATAGCTTCTAATCTAGCTACGGGAGTATAAGTCTCATCAAAGTCTATTCCTTCTTCTTGATTATATCCCTTAGTAACTAGTCTAGCCTTATTTCTAGTTACTATTCCATTTTCATCCATCTTATTCCTATAAACCCATTTTGTTCCAATGATGGAATGATTCTTAGGTCTTGGAACTAGATTCCAAACCTTGTTTCTCTCAAATTGATTAATCTCTTCTTGCATAGCAATAATCCACTCATTGTCCTTTTCAGCTTCTATAAAGGACTTAGGTTCTACCTGAGATAGATAAGCTACATAATTGCAAATATTTTTAATAGAAGAGTGAGCTCTTACCCCTTGTGAAGGATCACCAATTACTTGATCAATTGGGTGATAGTTTACATACCTCCAATCTTTAGGAAGTCCATCCACTTGTTGGCTTGTAGATGGTTGGTCCAAATTATGAGCTTCCAGCTCTTCATTTGCTTGAGTTGGATTCTTCTTCGGGTCAACAATGAGAGTAGGTGTTTCCTTTCTTGGAATAAAATCTGCATCATTATTAATGGAAACTTCTCTACTACTAATAGGGTTAGACTCATCAAGAGTTACATGCACAGATTCCTCTACTACTAGAGTTCTCTTATTGAAAACTCTATAAGCCTTACTCGATGTAGAATATCCTAAAAATATCCCTTCATCAGTCTTAGAATCAAATTTACCCAAATTAGTTTTATTGTTATTCAAGATGAAGCATTTGCAACCAAATGTACGAAAATAGGAAATATTAAGCTTTCTACCTTTCCATAGTTCATATGGAGTTTTATCAAGTATAGGCCTAATTAAAATTCTATTTAAAATATAGCAAGAAGTGTTCATGGCTTCAGTCCAAAAATATTTTGGTAAACTATTTTCACAAAACATTGTTCTTGAAAATTCTTCTAGAACTCTGTTTTTCCTTTCAACAACTCCATTTTGTTGAGGAGTTCTAGGAGCTGAAAAATTGTGATTGATTCCATTCTCATCACAAAAATTTGAAAAGCTTTGGTTTCAAATTCTTTTCCATGATCACTTCTTATGCTTGAAATACAAATTCCTTTGTCATTTTGAACCTTTTCGCAAAACTTTTCAAAACCTTTGAAAGCTTCATCCTTGTAAGCAATAAAAATAACAAAGGTATATCTTGAAATAGTCATCAACAATAACAAGAGCATATTGATGGCCACCTAGACTAATGGTACTTATTGGACCAAACAAGTCCATATGCAAAAGTTCCAAAGATCTTGTAGTTGAAACTACATTTTTTGCTTTAAAAGAAATCCTGGTTTGTTTTCCTATTTGACAAGCATCACATACTTTGTCTTTTTCAAAATTGATTTTAGGAAGATCAATGACTAAATCTTTTCTTGAAACAATTTTCAGCAAGTTCATGTTTACATGACCAAGCCTTCTATGCCATAGCCATGGATTTTCACTAAAGCAGGAAAACATTTTTCATTTTCAGAATGCAAAGATTTCAAATCAACTATATAGACATTTTCATGTCTATGGCCAATAAATTTGATCTTGTTGCTCTTGATGTCTATAACTAGACAATGAGAGGACTCAAATGTGACTTTGTTACCTTTGTCACATAGTTGACTAATGCTAAGTAAATTTGGCTTAAGGCCTTGTACTAGCAATACATTATCTAGGGTAGAGAAATCATTACCAACTTTTCCATGCCCGATGATCTTTATTTTGGTGTTGTCTCCAATGGTGACATATCCACTATCTCTTAGAGTTAGCTCTTGAATACACTTTTATCATCGGTTATGTGCTTTGAACATCTACTAACAAGGTACCAACAGTTACCTTTCTCCTTGGTGTGGAGACATATCTACATCACACAAGGATATACAATTGCACTTTTGGGTACCCAAAATTTCTTGAGTCCTTTGGGGTTAGTCCTTGAAAATATGGTTCATTTTGGGACCCATACTTTCTTAACAACATATGGAGTTCTATAGACATGATGATGATGCACAATCCTAGGATAGTGGTTATTGAAATTTCTAGGATCCCTTAGATGTGCATGCCTATTATGCTTAGGATATGAGTTCCTAAGATACATGTTTCTATGGTAAGGAGTATGAAAATGCATGTCATTTCCAGAAAATGAATGATGATGCATTCTAGGATACATGCTAGCATTATTTTGTGTATGCATATTGTTTCTAGGATAACCATGATGGTAATTCCTAGGATGAGCATGAGCAGAATGCATTATTTGATTATACACATTGTTCCTAGAATGAGCATGATAATTATTTCTAGGATGTGTATAAGCATTTCTAGAATTAGCATACATATAAGCATGAGTATTTCTAGGATGCTTCAATTTAGTATGAACATTTAAATTTCTAGACTTCCTAGCATTCATCGAGGGAGTGCTCTTAACCATGCTAGGAGATTTTGAAGTAAAGGCTCCATCTACACAAGAGGCTTTCATGAATAAGCTCTCTTTTGATTTTTGCTTTCCCAATGGAGAATATCCTAAACCAGATTTTCCTCCACTTGATCTTTGGGAAGATAACACTTCATCTAGCTTTTCTTTTCCAAGCATAAGTCTAGATATAGTATCATTTAATTCTATTATCTTCTTCTTTAAGTTTTCATTTTCATCTTTAAGAAGATCTTGAGAAGAATCATAAAGTAATGAAGATAGTTTATCTTTTTCTTCTCTTAAACCTACCATCTCTTTAGAAAGAGATGACACCTCTTTTTTAAGAATGGTGTTCCTAGAATCGAATTTCTTCAATTCTTCATACATTTCATTTATGACTTCTATCAATTCTTCACTACTGCTAACAATGTTATTTTTTGAAGAGGAAGAAGTTGATACCTCATTTTCGTCGTCGATTGCTATAAGACATAGGTTGGCAATTTCCTCGCATTCGATCTCTTTATTCGAGGAGTCTTCTTCTTCTTCATCACCATCATAATTAACATCTTTAATTTCCATAAGAGGTAAGGATGTAGTGGAACCATCGATTTTGTAATCCAAGTAGCTTTCATGCTTCTTGAGGGATTCCATAAGCTCTTCTAAACTTTCACTTATAGAATGCTTTGTCAAAATAATTTTCCATTGATTTGACAAAGACCTAAGAAATATTCTCACAAGTTCAAGGTTAGAATAAATTTTACCCATGAAAGATAAAATTTTAACAAGTATGGTAAAACGAGTTTGCGAATCAAAAATTGATTCATTTTCATTCATTTTAAAATGCTCTAAGTCATGAACAAAGTTTTTTAATTTGAAATTATTTTCTTGCTCATTTCCTCCATGTATGACTTCCAATAAATCCCAAATTTCTTTTGCGGTCTTACATGAGGAAATTCGATCAACTTCGTTTTGATCAAGAGAACTATAAAACATGTTCATAACTGTAGCATTTAGTTGAATGAATTTATAATCATTTACATCAAAATCATTTTCATTTTCAAAAATGAAATACCAAGCATAATAATCATGAGCTTGAATAAAAATCTTCATTTGAGCTTTCCAATGGGTGAAATTTGTTACATGGAGAGGAGGTGGACTAGAAAGATCTCTTCCTTCTAAAAATATAGTTGCCATAGGATCAACTCAAGGATATTAAGCCTAAAAATGAGAATGAGGCTCTGATACCAATTGTAGGTCCAAAATATACTATGGCAATACCCAAGAGGGGGGTGAATTGGGTATTAAAAAAATTAAGTACTTTTTGCAATCTCAAATAACGAAATATATGCGGAATTAAATCTTTCTAAATTACTAGCACAAAGATGAGAGAGTTTATTGCTTAATATAGAAATGATAATTGAATTATAAAATAATTAAGCAATCAATCTCATTTACTTGAATAATAAATAATTATAAGCAAGTAATTATGAAAGTAATTAAAAAGATAGAGTTAGAGAGATGCAAACTCAATTTATAGTGGTTCGGCAATATCGGAATCCTTCCGACCCTACGTCCACTCTCTTCAAGGATCCTCCTTGAAGTCTTTCACTAAACCAAGCAACTTACGGGTGTTGCTCAAACCGAAACACAAGCAACTTACGGGTGTTGCTCAAACCGAAACACAAGCAACTTACGGGTGTTGCTCAAACCGTACAATCCCCTTCCTCTCGGAAGTAATCCCCTTCCTCTCGGAAGTATCCACTTCCTCTCGGAAGTAATCCCTTTACAATAAAAGTTGTAAAGTAAATGGTAGAGAGACAACAAATGAAAGCTTATACAACTGAATAATGTCTCTCTTTCAAAGAAAAGCTTGAAGAATAGCTCAACATGAGTATTTCAAAGCTTTTTTGAGTTTCAAAGAATGAATGACTTGATTGTGTGTGTTCTTCTTTTTTTGAATGTCTTCTCCTCCTTGTTGAATGCTGAATTGAGTGGGTTTATATATCAATCAATTAATATGGCCGTTTAGGACTTTAATTTGAAAAAGATTTACTTTAAAACGTTCAGATTTGGAGTCCAACGGTCATATTTTTGAACTACCAGTCGACTGGGTCGTGATACCAGTCGACTGGGTCCTCTCAAAAATTCACATTTTTGCTGCTATAGTGTTACCAGTCGACTGGTAAGTCATACCAGTCGACTGGGAACATTCTGCCACTTTTACCAGTCGACTGCACTATTCACCCAGTCGACTGGGTCACTGTTGGAGCGCTGCTACAGTGATTTCTGGATGAACAGTGTTTTCAGCATAATTTTCTTCATATCTCTTTATTCTTTTTGGATTTTTGAGTTCCAAAAAATCTCCTAATTTAATCAAACTTTCTTGCACATTAAACACACAAGTTAAACATTTCAAAAGTGTTTTGTTATCATCAAAATTAATCTAATCAATTTCTTGATTGAGGCATTTTTGATGATGACAAAACATATTACAAATTTAAGCATAATGTGTGTGCTAGATATATGAAGAATGATACATTACAAATGCTCAAGTAATTTTCTATGTCAACATAAATTCTTCTTAAATTCAATTAGAGAATGTTAAGAATTGAGCCTAAAGAATTTATTTGCATTTAATAAAGTCACTTGGAGATTTTATATCTTCAATTAATTAAGACTATATAATAAAATGCAATACAAATATAATTAGCTCATAACAATTGAAATGCTTACAAAGTATATCTTAGGATTAAAATCTATAATTTATCCCTATTGACTTTGAAGATGCATTTAAATTATTCTCCTTGAATTTGATCTTTTGGAGAACTTATCAACTTTTGAGATCATCAACATTGATTCACCAATTTCTACAATCTTGATCTCTTTTGATGTATAAGCACTATTAACAATCTATATTACTTAAGTAATACTTATTAGTGCTTAATTAAGATTTTTGTTACTATCAAAATCATTCAGGGTCAACACATTTTTACCTTATCGAATGATTACCAAGATGCTACTCATTGTTGAGTGTTGTTTGGACAAAGTCTTGATCAATGGTGAGTTTATCTCCTCATTTCCTTAAGCCAAAGTTATTCATCAGGAAAGAATATATTCAGATCATTCCCTTTTTGTTTTCTCGATGATTAGTAAGGTAAGATTGCCTAAACTTTTTTTGCTTTTTTAAAGCTTGTTATAAGCATTAAAATTTCAGAAACTTTGTTGAGGGTTGCTGGGGGATTGTGTTTTCTAGTTCACTTGTGGCCATTCTCCATCAAAAGTTGAAGCATTTACATAAACAACTTAAAGGGTGGAACTAAACAGTTTTTTAAAATATTATGACTCAGATTCATTAGACTTAAGATTAAGTGATTAGAGCTGAATGTCGTCTATAACAATCTTTGTCAACAGAAAATGTTGTGGCGTTATGTTATGCTAAACAGAACTTAGACAACCCTTTAAAAATGGAAGAGTCAATGGCAATGAATAAATCTATAATCAAATAGCTTCCAGAAGGGGATCAAAATTCTCAATTCTTTCATGCATCCATTAAATAGAGGTCCTTATGTCCGAAATTTAAATTGAAGTTTCCAAATGGTTCTTGGATGACAGATGAAAACAGACTAGGTGAGGCAACTTTTTATTTCTTTATTGAGTTATTTTTTTTTTGTTGTAGCAGTCTTCTTCAACATATCTTTTGAATTGTGTTCTTATGTTGATTATAGAATCGTAGAATGCAGCTTTATGCGCAATTCTAGAGATAGATAAGGTCCATAATGCGGTCACTAGTTTGGAACTGGATAATGCATTTGGTGTGGATGGTTTTACTACTCACTTTTTCTGTCACTACTAGGATATTATTAGGATGGATGTGTTGGCTGCAGTACAAGATTTCTTTAAAAGAAGTGATCTTCTAAAATCTTTCACTTCGACTAATTTGATCTTGTTTCCTAAGGTTGACAACCCATAAGCTTTTACCGATCTTCGGTATATTAGCCTTTGTATGTTTATGTATAATATTATTTCATCGATCTTGACAAATAGATTGGTTTATCTTCTACTTGGTCTTATGTCCTCGGAAAAATTAGGTTTTGTGATTGGTACAAGTATTCATGAAAACATCGTTTTGGCTCATGAGCTAATCCAGGATATAGAAAAAAAGTTTATAGTGGGAATGTGGTCTTCAAAGTTGATATGTCAAAGGCTTATGATCGAATGAAATGGGTTTTCTTGATTTAGACTTTACAGAAGTTCGGTTTTGCAGAAACTTGGTGTGATTTCATTTATAGATTTGTATATGTATGCAATACCCATATTTGTAAAGTAAAGGTAAAGAAGTACTTTAATAAATATGACATAGAGTTAAAATAATATATATATATATATATATATATATATTTAAATGCGAAAGGTTAAATTTTTATAAAACAATTCAAAAATAAAATAAATAAAAAAGAAAAACGTGGCAACAGGTGTTGCCACCTCTTGCCAAGTTTGGTGTGTGATGCTGCATGTAAGACAACATCACACATTTCTGGCATCAGTTGGGGAAGGGTGATGTTGAGTATTAAAAATTTTGGCGTGTATATATATATTAAACGTAATTTATTTTATTACTTACCAAATCCTGTTTGGTTTTCCTTCAATTACAATTCAAACTACTCTATTTCTCTAAACACTTGGGGATCAAAAGAAAGATGGAAAGAGCAAAATTTTGAAAGGATTTATGGGAGAATTTTATAGAGAACCACGAGAAGCTCCAAGAAAAACATAAGGTAATAATGTGAAGTTTATTTTTGAAATTTAGCATACATGAAATTTCCTGGAATTCAAAGTGAAAATTTTCAAAGTTTGTGAATTATGGAAGAATTGAAGAATAAATTAAAAATTTTAATATTAATATTATGTCAGGTGTTGACGATCAGCAATCGGATGAAATTGCTGAGAGGAGTAGGAAGAACAAGGAGGTGATCCACTAGTAGCTTTAAGTGCTACGTGGGGAGTTAGATTTACTTTAAGTAATAAAAATAAATATGAAATATCTAGTGATAATATTAGAATAAATTATTAACTTATGCTTTGGTGATAGATGAAAATTGATTGATAGGTGTGATAGGAATAGTTGATGTATAGAGAATTATTTTATGATAAATAATATTATTGGAATAATGAGTTAATTTAATAACAAAATCGATAAGCGAAATTCTTGATGAGCTATGGTTGATGATTTGATATGATTTATGAGGAGAAGAAATTTAGTGGATTTTGACAAGTTATGACTGATGATTTTGATGTTATTTATGAAGAGAGGAATTTAATGAATTTTTTTAAATAATAATTTGAAAATATCAGGATAGCTAATTTAAATATTTGAATTCATGTTTGTTTTTATATTATTGTTCATATGCATATTTCATATCATTGTTCATATGCATATGCATGAGATAAAAGAACCAGAAGGGGGTCGGTCTAATTGAAAAACCGTGACAGTCGGTATATGCTGAAAATAAATGAAAACTGTGACAGCCAGTATATACTGAAAATAAATGAAAACCATGACAGCCGGTATATGCTGGAAATAAAAGAACCGGGAGGGGGTTGGTCTAAGATAAAAACATGTCGACATATGGGAAGACGTTCCCTAATAATAATTCATGCATTGCATATGTTTTAAATATTGATCGCATTATTGAAATGCTGAAGTGTTGTTTGTTATTATAAATTTATTTATAGATGAATGAGTCTCATAGGGAGACAACTATGGTGAGAAAGAAACATAAAAGTATGATATGATAAGAACCATCTAAATGGTAGACTTTATGCTGTGCACCTCATAACGAGGTAATTATAAGATAATTGATGATCTTAAGGTGAACCAATATATAAGAAGAAGAGATTGATAGAAAATGAGACTTATGATATGTGTAATGATAGTAAAATGCTATTATCAAGTTGTATGAGATATAAATGATTAAATATTGAAAGACTATTTATACAAATTGAATACTTCTAGTAAATTTAATTCACTGAGCTTGTGAAGCTCATCCCTCATTGTACAATGATTTTAGGTAGCAGGCAGGACAAATAGCTTGGTGAGTTGAGGTTCAAATGAAATCATTATCTGTAAGCCATGTACGTGTCCACATCCTCAGACTAATGAGAAAATAAAATAAAAATTTATTTATAAATATTCATGCATTTTACGTTGTATACAATGTTTAAGTCAATATCAGAACGATGTATCTCCCCTGTTGAGGGTTGAGGAATGATGTAAAATTTATGTTGGCGTTATTTTTCTTGTTGCATATATGTGTCGTGCTGGGATTTTAAAAATGTGACAACACTGTCTCGGGGGTGGCCAACCCGGGATGGATCGTTACAATGTAATGTCTGGTACTTGGTGACTATAAATGGGAAACAA
Source organism: Bretschneidera sinensis (assembly GCA_023935145.1). Taxonomy (NCBI): domain Eukaryota; kingdom Viridiplantae; phylum Streptophyta; class Magnoliopsida; order Brassicales; family Akaniaceae; genus Bretschneidera; species Bretschneidera sinensis. Next base: position 68,197,091 of record CM043700.1, on the reverse strand, counting down.
CACAGTTTCTTTACTTCAACATCGGGATTGCGTCAGGGTGATCCTCTTTTCGCTCTTTTATTCATTTTGGGTGAGGATGTTTTCTCTCGCAACCTTAATAATTGGATGGATCAAGGTCTTATTGAATGATATAAAGTATTAGGAGTATCAACTAGCATCTCTCACCTCTTATACGCGGATGGCATGCCTATATTCCTGAATGGTAAGAAATATTTCGTGTAGGGTTGTACTAAGTTATTAAAGTCGTATGCGGAGGCTTCTAGTCAAAGGGTAAACTTAGATAAAAGTTTTTTCATTGCAAGTTAGAAATGGAGCACTACTAAAGTGGCTTTTCTTAAACGGTGGACTTCTTTCTCTCAATATTTTTTACCAAGTATCTTGGTGTTACTTTGTTTAAAGGAAGATGCATTAGTAGATATTTTATTTATTTGGAGGAAAAAATAAGGAAAAAGCTTGCAAACTGGAAAGAGAATTTATTGTCTATGGGTGGAAAGCTTAATCTCATCAATAATGTTTTAAGTTTTATTCCCATTTATACGCTTGTGGTGGTCCCTATTCCTATTTGCTTGATCCATAGCATTGAAAGTCTAATTGCTGCATTCTTTTGGAACCAAGACAATCAAATCAAGCATCATTAGGTTGCATGGGAGACTATTTGTAAACCTTCTCATGAAAGAGTTTTGGTAATTAAATCTTTGAAGGAGATGGTCTCTTCTCTTCAAGCTAAGTTAGCATGGAGTTTCATTCAAGGAAATTCATTCTAAGCAGTTTTAATGCAACAAAAATATGGAACTCTTTTTAGAAATTTGCAGGCTCCGTGGTATAGCTCTCATTGTTGGCTTGCTATCTTTCTTCACATTCAAGTAATTCTTTTTAACTATACCTGGATTATTAGAAAAGGAAATGTTCCTTTATGGACGTCAAGATGGCACAATGTGGATTGTACTGTGAATAATACTCATTTTGTTGAATGTTCAATATCCGAAATTCTTTTAAATCCTGATAAAGTTAATGCAATTAGATGTTTATACCCAAAATTATATGTTGCTTTGGATGTTGTTCGAATACATGACATTAATGATAGGCTGGTATGGGATCATGCAGTTCAAGCTTATTTTTTACTAAGGAATATTACGAGAAATGCAAGGATAAGAAGGGGATGGAGAATGTGGTGGCAAATCACTTGTCTCGCTTGGAGTTTAATAAGTTTGTCGATGGGCCACCCATCTGAGACTACTTCCCCGACGAACTTCTGTTCGCCGTAAGCCAAGTACCATGATATGGAGTGCACTATAAGGTCGCTAATGCCTACCACCCACAGATTAATGGGTAGGTCAAATTAGCCAACCAAGAGGTGAAGCAAATATTGGAGAAGACAGTGAACTCGAATAGAAAGAATTGGTCTTTACGCCTTCCTGACGCTATTTGGGCTTGCTTACAAGACCAACCTCAAGATGTATCCGTGCCGGCTTATCTATGGAAAAGCTTGCCATCTACCAATTGAGTTAGAACATTATGCTTATTGGGCTATAAAGAGTATTAACTTTGATCTTAATGATGGAGGAACTCATAGGAAACTTTAGTTGGCTGAGATTGAAGAGTTGCGAAATGATGCTTACAAGCAAATTCTGAGGAAGTATTTCGACCCTAATCAACGAGTCCACCTCTATGACTCGAGGCTTCACCTTCATCCCGACAAGCTAAAATCGAGATAGACCATCCCGTTCGTGGTTAAGCAAGTCTTACCCATTGGTTCGGTTGAGATAGAAGATCCAAAAGATAGGAGAGTATTTCGAGTGAATGGGCAACGTCTGAAGCACTATCTCTGGTTGCCACTGTATACTTTGATTAATGTTCAGTACTTTTATCTATATTATTTTTTACTGCTTTCTAGTTTAATTTCTTTTATTTTGCTTTGTTTGCTTTTATGTTTTGTTTTGTGTGATGCAGGTTTACCTACTCTATGTTATTAGAGTTCCTCTCTCCCGTCGGTATGACTTTCTTATCTTTTGGTGACTATGAGGACACTGTTACATTATGGTTGGGGGTGGTTGTATATGCATCCTTGTTATATATTGTTTTGTGTGAAACTATCATGGCATGTTTGTGAGATTTTGCGATTTTGTGAACTGTTGATGCATAATTATAACTCTGTTTTCGTCAAGGTCCAATAATACTATCTTGATTAACACTAACTGTTTTCTGGAAACTCATTTCTGTGCACATACTAAGCTTTGTGGATTGTTTAGAGAGTGATTCATATGATCTTTGGTTTTTAACCATGTTTGAAGAACATTTTTTTTATTGAGTGGAGAGTCTGAGAAAACTAATATTGTGAACTTTTATTGCCTACTTGAATTGGTTTTATTGATATTTGAGATGCTTTGTTTTGCTTACCTTGCATGTGGAGAAATGATTTGGTTAGTCGTCGAAGCCTTCGAATCTATCATTGACATTTACGCAAAGTTTTGATTGTCGACAATATTTTGGGAATGCTTATTCTTCCATCAGTTTATTTATTTATATTGTAATTCTCTAAAAGAAAAAGAAAAAAATAGAAGAAAAAAAAATCATTCTTCTATCAGCTTATTTATTTATAGTGTAATTCTCTAAAAGAAAAAAAAAAGAGAAGAAAAAAAGAAAAAGAAAATATCAGTTTTCGTTTACTTCAGTTTTCAAGTTTTCGAAAGAAGGAAGGTTTAACACCAAGGCTTATTGATTAATCATTGAAATTTCGAGGCATTATATTGGTAAGTCGGATAAAGTCTTTTGAATTGTGTGATTAGCCTATCTTGTTATCGATTCTTGTTCACTTACTTGTCCTAAATTGCTTGACCCTTTCACTGAGTGCTTTTATCTGCTTTCCAACTGCATGAGTAAATAGATTGCCTCTTTAAATTGATAAACACTTTACCTGTGAGGATAATGGAGTTGAGGCTTCTTTCTTGGTTGAATTCAAAGTTTTATGTCTCATTGGTTTATGGTAAAAAGGTTTAGGCTTAGTGCACACACTCACAGTTTCTCAGAAGATATGATTTGAAAATCTCGTTAGCATCTGTGAGCTTTAGCCAACGTTTATTTGAATGCTAGACAGTTCCGTAAAATTCTCGGATAAACAACATTCATTCTATGTTACTTTTCATGCATTGCTGTTTTGCTTGCATCACTAGGTACTAGCAATGAGCTGGTTGGGGGTTGTGATTCATGAAAATGCACTTCAGATAGAGTTAATTATATGCATTTGTGGAGATTAATTTTGATTATTCATTGAATTTCTTGACAAGTGTGGTCTTTTGGAGAATTCTATGTTTTAGTGTGTTTTGTAGATTTTAAAAAACAAAGAAGCCTTAAACAAAAATATATATAAAACATGTTCGAAAGAATCCACAACATCCGGACCAGTTAAGAGCAGTGAAACCGGGTTTCCCAAAAGGAGTGCAACAAAACCCATCATTTCTAGACTGTTAAAGTAAATTAAGCATTTTGCTAAGTCATGTTGTCACTAGCAAATGGTGAAAAAGAGTTTTATTAAATTGCTAGAATTGGTCGTACAGATCAATCATTTTTGCAGATTAAACTGTATTGATTCAGGAAGAATAAGGAGATGGACATATATTCTTGGAAAAATCTAGATGTCTATTTTTTGAAGAATTTTACAGTTCATAAATATGATTTTTCTAGAGAAAGCTATGACAGTTTTAGTAGACAAAGGTCAGGCTGTGCGTGATTTCAGCATGGCAGAAGTAAATGAGCTATTAAATTCTGTTTTTTTTTTTTTGGAATTTGCACGGCTTGGATAGTAGCACAACTGGACCAGTTCTAGACAGCAGAAACTGGGCCTGGACAACAGAAAATGCACGGCCTGGATAGCAGCAGAACCGGGTCTAGACAGCAGCAGAAGCACACGGCTTGAATAGAAACCTTAAGACAACTTTTCTGTTTACAAAGCCGTCTCCATACAGCTATATATAGGATTGTAGACTCAAAGAACAGAGGGTTGAAGAGATACACACTAAATTTCTAGAGAGTTGTTGTGATTATGTATTATCGACTAGGCTAAGTTTCAACCAAAGCGATGAGATGAACTCCTAGACATAGCGGGTTTGGCTTGTATTTAATTCAGTATTTGTGTTTTTAACATTGAATAATTATTTTGAGCTATTCCTTTTATTTAATATTGAAGTTGATATTTTTGTATGACAGACAATTATATTTTCTTCTCCCATAGATTTTATTTAACTCCGGTGATTGTTGTTCTTTTTCTCCATATAAGTTCAGTCATGCTTCTCTTATGTGTAGAATTTAGGATGTAGTTGATTTTGGTATATTAATTATATATGCTGGTCCATTATTGCGTTATTATCTCCAAATATATCATCGATTTAGGATATCATATATGATTGACAATTGCGTTACTTGTAAAAACAAGAAGGAGATTTCTCATAATAATTTACAAAAGAATATTTTTGGTGCTTTCACTATTATTTTCTGATTACATATTTGGGATGTGAAATATATAGTTGAGTTATAATTACTGAATTGATACAAATTGAAGCTGTGAAATCTATGAGGGATTTTTGGACCCTTGTGTTTCTCATTATTGATTTTCTTTCACTTAATTCAATTGCTTCATTTAATTCTCAACATTTTCTTAATATTAATTTTTAATTGTGTTTCCATTATTTTTTTCTTGAGACTTTGATTGTAGAACGTTCTCTTCATGGGATTGATACCTCATTTTATACTGCTGCTACCGCATAGTACTGTTTGGGCGTAATTCAGAAACAAACAGGTAGGGGTCTACACCAATCCTCCCTGAAGCACATGGAAGTGTTTTTTTTTTTTTTAAAAGGTTGGACGGGATTTGACAAGGACCTCCACCAGTATATTATATGAAAATAAATACAATTAAAAGTGAGAAGGACATAACCAAAACCCCGCAAATAAATGCATATAACAAATAAAGCCAAAAGGCTAGAAGTTGTAAACCGAGGTTCAAACCCAAGAGGGGGGTGAATTGAGTTTTAAAAACTTTTGCTAATTAAACGTGTAAGTTTTTAAACAGTTAATTACATAATGCACACAATCAAATAATATACTTGAAAGTAAAGGATTTCAAAGGAAGAGAAAGTGCAAACTTCGTTTATAGTAGTTCGGCAATATCAGAATCCTTTCGACCCTACGTCCACTCTCTTCAAGGAACCTCCTTGAAGCAATCCACTAAAACTTTAGTCGTGCAACTTCACGAGTATTACCCAAATCTTAAAACCAATCCCTTCCTTACAGAAGTTAATCCCTTCCTCATGGAAGCTAATCCCTTCCTCACGGAAGCTAATTCCTTCCTCACGGAAGTTACAAAGAAGTGCTTAATCCTAAACACTCTAAGAGTTATTACAACTCTTTTCCCTTTACAATAAATGAGATTTGCTGTAAATTAAATGGTAGAGAGATTGCAATAAGTGCTTTTACAAATGAATACTATCTTTCTTTCAAAAACAAGCTTGAAGAATGGCTCAATAATAAGTATTTTAAAGCTTTTTTGAGAATTAATGAGCTTTCTTGTGAATTAAATGTGTTCTCTTCTTCTTTTAAATGTTCATTGAAGTGGGTTTATAAGCCTTCAATTAATATAACCGTTTGAAACTGACTTTATAGGTTTAGGGCATTAAATGCTTAAGTCCCGTGTATCAAACGGTCATATTTTTTGAATATCCAGTCGACTGGGTCCTTGTACCAGTCGACTGGATCAAGTGAGAAACTTCACTTTTTAGGCTATGAAAGAGTACTAGTCGATTGGGTCCTAAGCACCAGTCGACTGAGAACTTTTTTTCCCAGGTACCAGTCGACTGAATCCTTCACACCAGTTGACTGTGAACCTTCTGCCCCATATCCCAATGTTATATAGAGCCAATCAATTGGGTTGTCATTCAACCCAGTTTTTCATGTTTTTAAACTATTTTTGACTTAGAAACTTTTTTGTATTTTGGTTTTGTCAAAGTCTTCTATAAATTGAGCCACAAATCAAGCTATGTAATTGAATGTAAGAGATTTACAATTGTTTCAATTACCTTAATGCCTATTCTAGATCTTCTGTCTTGTTTTGGTGTCTGAATCGAGTTGAGTTCTTGCATCTTTGTTTTTATGCTAAATGCCTTTACCGCTTAAACACTTAGATAAAACTATTAGTGCAATTGGTGTAGTGTTTTGCCATTATTAAAATTAAACAAGGATCAACAATATCCCCTTTTTGATGATGACAAAACTAATGAGAGAAAAACAGTTTTAAAAACTAAGTGTTGGGTTTTTAGGAAAAAAATGGGTAGAGTTTTCTCTGTTTTTCAGATAAAGCAACCTGTTAAGCATTCAAACGCAGTTCATATATAGTTATATCAACCTAACCAATCAACACAAGATTATATTACATTTTTCAATTTGTTCAGAGCAATGCTCCCCCCTAAATATATGCTCTATTCTAAGTTTACATACAGTTTATTGATTTTTCTCTTTTTTCTCCCCCGTTTTGACAACAGTAGAAAATGGGATGTAAACTCAAAAATTAAGCAAAACAAACACCACAACCATGAAGATAGGATAAAAAAAAGAATTGTATATGAAAACTAGGCATGATTCAGAATTGTGAAGACTTCCCGGGAAGAATCAGAAGTTGACTACACTCGTATAAGCAATTGCAGCATATAGGGTAATATCAAGTGCTTAAACTAAGCAATCATTTAGCTTATAAGTAAAGCATATATAAGAGCAAAAAGCTAAATAACTGAAAAGTAAGAATCTATATATAATCATCCATACATCATAAGCTTTACAGAAGTTGTATCAATGAGTACAAGCAAATGAGTGTATGAAAAAAATGTCTGTGTGTTGTATCTATGGAGCTAATAAATGTACATAATAGTAAGATAAAACAAAAATAGCTCAGCGAGTGGGGGAATCAGAGCTATCTCCAGAAGATCTCGAAGCTCAGCCAAAGAGCCCTCTGTGTGCTCCCGGTGCAACTCGAAATCGTCTTAAAGTGTGCGGAGGTCGCAATACTTGTAATCTATAGAAGAGCTTAAGCTCTAGAATCCGGACTGCATGGATAGCTAGAGGCTCAATATAGCCTGAAGTAGGTCATCGTATCTAGCCTGACCAGCACCATAGCCACCATGTTGTAGACTAGGTGCTCGCTCATCAGTGTCTATCGCAGTAGAAGGAGCTGCATCACCACCAACCTCGCCGTCCTCCTCGCTGTTGTCATCTTTAGCACCAATCTATATGTTCCTCCCTGCCTTGGAGTAGATCATACCCTCTTAGATCGTGCACCCCTTCTTTTTCATAGAAGAGACGTTGATGATGTTTTTCGGGTTGATGTCTTGAGCCTCAAAGGTGGGTAGGGGGACTCGGAAATGCTGTAGGATCAGGGTGATAAGCATCCCATAGGGAAGGCACCCAAAGTTGTTCGTTTCGTCATTTATCATGTTGGCGAGCAGTAGGGAGTAGATATTGAAATGGTGTCCAGTTTTGAACACCAGATCAATACCATATCTATCTTCGAGAGATAGGCCCAACTCCCGAGTCGTGGGTGGATGGTCCAAGTCACAATGAGGTTGAACAAATTTGAATCAAGGGGCATCCTCACTACACTGGTGAAATGTAGTGGGCCTGAAGATGTAGTCGGGGTCACCCCTAACAATCTGGCATGCCTCATTATAATCAAAGTTGTCCGGTCATCTGTCCAGACTCCATTGGATCCCTCCCACAGGGATCCTTAGGATGTTGACCAGGAGGTCAGTGTTTACCTCAAATTCTATGCCCATTACACTGGTTCTGAAACGAAAAGCCAGTGGACTAAGTTTCACCAAGTTGGTGTAGAATTGGTGAATGAGGCAAGGGTAGTATTTTTGGTGTATCTTGACAAGTGGTGTAAAGTGAATGGCTTTAAAGGCAGGTAAAATATCAAAATTTTCTTAACAGATAGAATTGAAGTCAACGAATCTACCCGTCATGATATTTTTGTTATGGATTATAGAGTTATACCTGCTCTTAGCGGCTGGGCTCTAGAAGAGCGAGTCATCGAGTTTCAACCTCGCCTTCTTGCTTGAGGAACTCACTAAACTTTTTCCTTTGGCATCGGATCCTGAGGTCTTTGTAGACCAAGGCCTTGTAGGCGTGTGAGGTCCTCTAACTGTGGTTTGATTCGGATTCTCTCTGACATTGTGAAAGGGTCTTTTTGGAGAGAGATTATAGGGAACGAGGAATTTTAAACAGCGAGAAGTTAAAAAATGGGTTATTTGAGGAATGTTTAAAGGTTTTATGAAGCTGTTATGAGAGATTTTGGACTGAAATCACGAATTTTCTAGAAAGAGAAAGCTTAGGGTTTTAAAAATGGTGTGAAAAACTGAAAAATATGAAGAGATTATAGAATAGTGATACCAGTCGACTAGGTTAGGGCACCAGTCTATTGGGTCCTTCATCATTTTAGGAATTTTTGACATGCCAGTCGACTAGGTCGGGACACTAGTCGACTGGGTAAACTGGCAGAGACATGCTAGTTGATTAGGTGATCCTTACTAGTCGACTGGGTAGACTGGCAGAGACATACTAGTTGATTAGGTGATCCTTACCAGTCGACTGGGTAGGTCACCAAAATTTTAAATTTTGGCTCTAAACAATGTCTTGTAGTACCAGTCGATTGGATGACTTAAACTAGTCGACTAGTAAAATGGGAAGTGGGATATCAGTCGATTGGGGTGAACACACTAGTTGACTGGGTTCTCCAGAAAACTTAAAATTTGAGCTCCAACTTAAGATTTCAGAATGTAATTATTTATCTATGCCATCTTGAGTGAGAGAAATATTAAGTGAGAGTTAATACTCATTCACTATATGTCAATTTATGCATATGATGAATGTGAATGCAATCAAACATATAGTTTATCATAGTCTTTCTAGCCCATCAATAGTCTAATCTCTTAAAGGTTTTGTAAAAATATCAGCTATTTGATCTTCTGAATGAATGAATTCTAGTATAATATCACCCTTTTGAGCATGATCTCTTATGAAATGATGCCTAATTTCTATGTGTTTGGTTATAGAATGCTGAATAAGGTTTTTGGTCAAGTTGATGGAACTAATGTTATCACAATGAATTAGAATATCTTTAAAGTTCATGCCATAGTCTTCTAGTTGTTGTTTCATCCACAACACTTGTGCATAACAACTTCTAGCAGCAACATATTCCGCTTCGAGAGTAGATAATGCAACCAAATTTTGTTTCTTAGAAAACTAAGAGGTTAACATTGCACCTAAAAATTGGCATGTACCACTAGTACTTTTTCCATCTAGCTTACAACCCGCAAAATCAGCATCCGAATATCCAACAAGCTCAAAAGATGATTCTCTAGAGTACCATAATCCTAGGTTTTGAGTCCCTTATAGATATCTAAGGATTCTTTTTACTGCAATTACATGTGACTCCTTAGGATTAGCTTGAAATCTGGCACACATGCATACACTGAACATTATATTAGGTCTACGTGCAGTTAAATAAAGTAAAGCTCCTATCATGCTTTTATAAGTTTTAGTATCTACACACTTACCTTCCTCCTCTATGTCAAGTTTTGTAGAAGTGCTCATAGGAGTGCTTATTGACTTTGAGCTTTCTATCTCGAACCTCTTTAATAGGTCCTTGGTGTACTTTGATTGATTTATGAGGATACTGTCTTTTAATTGTTTGATTTGTAGTCCAAGAAAGTAGTAAGCTCTCCCATCATGCTCATTTCAAATTCACCTTGCATGCACTTAGCAAACTCTTGACACATAGATTCATTAGTAGCACCAAATATAATATCATCAACATATATTTGGACTAGTAGTGTGTCATTTTTGTGAAGAGGGTTGTGTCTATTTTTCCTCTTGTAAAATCATTTTCAAGCAAAAACTTACTTAGTCTTTCATACTATGCTCTTGGAGCTTGCTTCAACCTATATAGAGCTTTAGAAAGCTTATAGACATGGTTTGGAAGACTAGGATTTTCAAATCCAAGAGGTTGCTCAACATACATCTCTTCTTCTAAAAAGCCATTTAAAAATGCAATTTTTACATCCATTTGAAATAACTTAAACTTATTAAAGCATGCAAAGGCTAATAACATTCGCATAGTTTCTGATCTAGCTATGAGAGCGTAGGTCTTATCAAAACCTATTCATTCTTCTTGATTATATCCCTTAGCAACTAGTCTAGCCTTGTTCCTAGTTACTATTCCATTTCCATCCATCTTATTTCTAAATACCCACTTAGTTCCTATTATAGTGTGATTCTTTGGTCTAGGAACTAGGTTCCATACTTTGTTTCTTTCAAATTGATTTATTTCTTCTTGCATAGCACTTATCCAATCAACATCCTTCTCGGCTTCTACAAACGTCTTAGGTTCTACTTGCGATAAATAAGCTACACAATCGCAAATATTTCTAATAAAGGATCGAGTTCTTACCCCTTGTGAAGGATCACCAATCACTTGATCGATTGGATGATAATTCACATACCTCTAATCTTTGGGAAGATTATCCTTTTGTTGACTTGTAGATGGTTGATCAAGATTGAGAGCATCTACCTCTTGACTTGTTTGAGATTGGCTCTCATTCGGGTCAACAATGGGAGTAGGTGTTTCCATTCTTGGAACAAAATCTGCATCATCATTAAAAGAAACTACTCTACTACTAATTGGGTTAGACTCATCAAAGGCTATATGTACAGATTCTTCAACCACTAGAGTTTTCTCATTAAAAACTCTATAAGCTTTACTAGAGATTGAATATCCTAAGAATATTCCTTCATTGGTCTTTGAGTCAAATATACCCAAGTTAGTTTTACTGTTATTTAGGATGAAACATTTACAACCAAAAGCACGAAAATAAGAGATATTAGGCTTTCTACCATTCCATAGCTCATATAGAGTTTTATTTAGTATAGGCCTAATTAATACTCTATTTAAAATATAGCATAAAGTATTTACGGCTTCTGCCCAAAAATATTTTGGCAAACTATTTTCACAAAGTATTATTCTTACAAATTCTTCTAGAACTCTATTTTTCTTCTCAACAACTCCATTTTGTTGAGGAGTTCTAGGTGCAGAAATTTTTTGATCAATTCCATTTTCATCACAAAATTTTGAAAAGCTTTGATTTTTAAATTCTTTTCCATGATCACTTCTAATGCTCAAAATGAAGATTCTTTTTTCATTTTGAACTTTTTTACAAAAGTTCACAAATCTTTTGTAAGCTTCATCCTTGTAAGCAATAAAAATAACAAAAGTATATCTTGAATAGTCATCAACAATAACAAGAGCATATTGATGGCCTCCTAGACTTATGGTACTTATTGGACCAAACAAGTCCATATATAGAAGTTCCAATGGTCTAGTAATTGAGACTATATTTTTTTTTTATTTGAAAGAGATTCTAGTTTGTTTTCCCATTTGACAAGTATCACACACCTTGTCTTTTTCAAATTTGATTTTTGGAAGTCTAATGACTAAATCTTTTTTAGAAATGATTTTAAGCAAATCCATATTTACATTGCCAAGTCTTCTATTCCATAGCCATGGGTTTTCACTAAATGCGGGAAAATATTTTTTATTTTCCGAATGCAAAGATTTTAAATCAACTATATAGACATTTTCGTGTCTATGCCCAATAAACTTAATCTTGTTACTCTTGATGTCTATAACTAGACAATGAGAGGTTTCAAATATGACTTTGTTGCCTTTGTCACATAGTTGACTAATACTAAGAAAATTTGGCTTAAGGCCTTGCACGTATAATACATGATCAATGGTTAAGAAATCGTTACCAACTTTTCCATGCTCGATGATCTTTATCTTTGTGTTATCTCCAACGGTGACATGTTCGCCATCCCTTAGAGTTAGCTCTTTTAACATGCTTTGATTACTGGTCATGTGCTTTTAGCATCCACTATCAAGGTACCAATAGTTACATTTTTATTTGGTGTGGATACATATCTACATTACACATTGATATACAGTTGCACTCTTAGGTACCCAAAATTTCTTGGGTCCTTTGGGATTAGTCCTAGAAAATACGATTCCTTTGGGGACCCATACCTTCTTAACATTATAAGGTGCTCTATAATTATAGACATGTTGATAATGCATAATCCTATGATAATAGTTATTGAAATTTTTAGGATTTCTTAATTGTGCATGTCTATAGTTCCTTGGATAAGCATTCCTAGTATACATGTTTCTATGATGCATGTTATTACTAGGAGTTGTATGATGGTAGCTCCTAGGATGTGCACTTGTGGTGTGAGCATACATATTATTTCTAGAATACACATTATGGTTATTCGTATGATGTGTATTTCTAGTATATGCATACGTTAAATGATTATTCTTAGCATTTGCATTTCTTGAGTGAGCATACATATATGCATGAGCATTTATAGGATGCTTCATTCTAGTATATGCATTAGAATTTAAATTTACATTCTTAGACCTACTAGCATATATCGAAGGAGTACTTTTAATCTTGCTAGTGGCCTTGGAAGTAGAGGCTTCATTCACACATGTTGCTTTCATGAATAAGGTCTCTTTTGATTTTTGCTTGCTTAATGAAGAATAACCCAACCCAGATTTTCCTCCACTTAATCTTTGGCAACATAGCATTTCATCTAGCTTTTCTTTTCCAAGCATAAGTCTAGATATAGTGCTATTCAAGTCCATTATTTTATTCTTTAAATTTTCATTTTCATTTTTTAGAAAATCTTGTGAAGAATCAGAAAGCATGGAATATAGTTTTTCTTTTTCTTCCTTTAAGCCTTCCATCTCTTTAAAAAGAGATGCGACTTCCTTTTTTAGGGTAGTATTCCTAGAATCGAATTTTTTCAATTCTTCATGCATTTCATTTATAACCTCAATTAATTCTTCACTACTACTAACAATTTTATTATTAGAAGGGGAAGAATTTGATACCTTATTTTCTTCATCAATTGCCGTTAGACATAGGTTGGCAATCTCCTCATATCCGCCCTCATTGTTCGAGGATTCTTCTTCTTCGTCATCACTTCAAGTGGTTGCAATCATAGCTTTCTTTTTAAAGCTCTTATATGGTTTGTTGCTATTGTACAATCGGCTTTGATATGACCAGGCTTTTTGCAACCGTAACACACAAGAGGTTCCCTTTTTGGAGTGGAATCTCTTGTGTAAGGTTTCTTGCACTTTTTTTAAGAACTTGTGAAACTTTTTGGTGATTAGAGTCATCTCACCATCTCCTTCACTGCTCTCTACCTCTTCATCCGTTTTTTCCTCTTTGTTGTTCGTAGAGGCCTTAAGAGCAATCACCTTTTTCTTCTTCTCATTATCATTAACAATAGGATTCATTTCCTCCATTTTGTATGTCAATAGTGATCCGAAAAGTGTTTCGGCATCAAGTTTGTCGAGATCTTTGACCTCTGTGATGGCCGTCTTCTTTGCTTTCCAAGTGGTTGGCAAAGACCTTAAGATCTTCCTTGTTAGTTCAAATTCCTTAATGTTCCTACCAAGAAGCTTTAGATCATTAACAATGGTAGTAAAATGTGAGTGCATTTGAGAATAGTTTCATTTGGAGACATTTTGAAAGATTCATACTCGGACACTGGCATATAGATTTTTGATTTTTTAACTTCTCTAGTTCCTTCATATGTAACTTGCAATTTGTTCTAAATTTCTTTAGTTGAAATACATGCAGAGATTTTATTGTATTCAGTAATATCTAGAGAACAATGTAATATGCTAGTTGCTCTACTATTGAGAGACATCATTCTACAATCATCTTCATTAAACTCTGTTTTGAGTTTAGGCATTGTATGATTTATTTCTCCAACGATTATTTCTCTTGTAGGAATTCTAGGTCCCTCTTCAATGACCCTCCATAGATTGTAATCTTATCCCTTGACAAACTAGGAATACTCTTCGGTATAGCTATTAGATGGCACTAGATCAACTCAAGGATTTTAAGCCTGAAATTGAGTAAAAGGCTCTGATACCAATTGTAAACCGAGGTTCAAACTTATGAGGGGGGTGAATTGAGTTTTAAAAACTTTTGCTAATTAAACGCATAAGCTTTTAAACAGTTAAATACACAATGCACATAATCAAATAATATACTTGAAAGTGAAGGAGTTTAAAGGAAGAGAAAGTGCAAACTCCGTTTATGGTGGTTCGGTAATATCGAAATCCTTCCGACCCTTCGCGCACTCTCTTCAAGGAACCTCCTTGAAGCAATCCACTAAAACTTTAGTAGTGCAACTTCACGGGTGTTGCACAAACTTTACAACCAATCCCTTTCTTACAGAAGCTAATCCTTTCCTCACGGAAGTTACAAAGAAGTGTTTAATCCTAAACTCTCTAAGAGTTATTACAACTCTTTCATTTTTACAATAAATGAGATTTTTTGTAATGTAAATGTTAGAGAGATAACAATAAGTGCTTTTACAAATGAATAATATCTCTCTTTCAAGAACAAGCTTGAAAAATGGCTCAACAATAAGTATTTCAAAGCTTTTTTGAGAATTAATGAGCTTTCTTGTGAATTGAATGTGTTCTCTTCTTCTTTTAAATGCTCATTGAAGTAGGTTTATATAGACTTGAATTAATATGGCCATTTGACACTGACTTGGTAGGTTTGGGGCATTAAATGCTTAAGTCCCGCGTCTTAAACGGTCATATTTTTTGAATTACCAGTCGATTGGGTCAAGTTTAGGCTACGCGAGAGTACCAGTCGACTGTGTCCTAAGCACCAATCGACTGGCAACTTTCTGTCCCAGGTACTAGTCGACTAGATCCTCAACACCAGTCGACTGGGAACCTTCTGTCCCATATCCCAATCGACTGGTATATGGAGCCAGTCGACTAGGCTGTCCTTCAACCTAGTTTTTTATGTTTTAAAATTGTTTTTGACTTAGAAACTTTTTGTATTTTGGCTTTATCAAAGTCTTCTGTAAATTGAGCCATGGATCAAGCTATATAATTAAATGTAAGAGATTTATAATTATTTCAATTACTTTAATACCTATTCTAGATCTTTTGTCTTGTTTTAGTGTTTGAATCGAGTTGAGTTCTTGCATCTTTGTTTCTATGCTGAATGTTTTTGCCGCTTAAACACTTAGATAAAATTGTTAGTGCAATTGGTATAGTGTTTTGTCATTATTAAAATCAAATATAGGTCAACAGAAGCTAACCAAGAAAAAACCTCCTATTACAATATGTTTTTTAAAGGCCGAAATGTAAGCATGCCTTGGCTATCTTCAAAGTAAGCTTTTGATATGATCTATGGAAGATAACCCATAGTGGAATAAATTCGTCAACTTTGGTGTGGGTGTGCCAGAGCCATAAGACCATCTGCGGGGCGATTACCTTATCTGAATGTGTGGAGCAAAATCATAAAATGAGTCGGCAGAGACTTATACTCATTTATAATGAAAAAATATTTTCTAAGAGCTTGAAAAATAGTTAAAGAAAACTTTAGAATGAATCTCAATGAAAGAAAATGAAATATTATAACTATGAAAAATTTGAAGTCCGGTTAAAAGCACCTTAGCTTCCCCTTCCATATTAGAGCCACCACCAAAATAATAAGAAAAAAAACCCCTTATGGATTCGAGGATGTTAAATAGGAAAAAACAAAGCTTGTAATGAGATAGTGCCATGGAAATCAACAGGAGATGTAAGATTGAACATCATAAAAATATTTAGCAACATGGTTGTCACCTTTAAAATAATTTGGTGAGGGAACATGGGTATAGATTGATGATGCCAAGAGTTTTGAGCCTTACAAATTTCCTAACAGCCAACACTTAGTACAAGGAAACGAGTCACACCAAGTTGCGATGAACAATTCACTTGAGAGTACCATGCATGAAACAGCCTAGCAAGAGTGTTAAAGCATGATGGAATATGTAGCTTCAAACCATAGAATCAAACAAAGGAATCCCCAGACTTTGAATTCTAGAATCAACCGGAATAGCATTATTGAAGATTCTCCAGATGAAGAAAACAATTTTTTTGGTAACTATTTATTCCCCAAGAATTTATACCATCTAAAGAGAGAGTTATGAGGATGATGAAGTTCTTAACAAGAAGAAAAAATATATTTACCAGTTGGGCAGTTACACCAAGCAAGTTTGTCTTCCATTTGTTGGTTGAGGATGATAGACTTCTGATTACGCCCAAAGAATAACGCGGTAGTTGTAGCACAGCTTTGGGGTGTCGATTCCACAAGGAGACAAATTAAAAGAATAGTAGAAGGTACTTAGAAACTAAAGAGAAGTATCGAATGATTAATGGAGAATAAAGATTAATTTTTAATTCAAATTAAAGTAAAGCAAATTTGATAAACAATAAAGTGTTGGGAATCCCTTGCACAAATCCGGTATTTTAATTACTCTTAATTCATTGAATAACTCAATTGGGAACTCAATTTCCAAAATTCCCAATAAGAAGATATAGATTTATAAACCAAGATTAAACCAAATGTAGCCCTTTGAAAAATCATTTACCACTTTTAAAATACGTCAATTATTATAACTATTGAGAAAATCTAACGACGATAATATACTCAGGAAGTGATATTGCAGCAAAGAACTAAATCAATATAGATAAATAATTAATCCCAACATAATCAAAGAGCTAAACCATTCAATAGAAAAACCATGACCGAATTCTTAAATAGAATAAATTCTAAGATTATTCGAAAAAGAAAACATCACCAATGAATTGCAAATGATAAAACAAAAGAGTTTTAGTAATTGAAACTCAAATACATAAATCAAAAATAAACAAAGATACCATTAACTGTGCAAGTTCATCCCTAGTCCCACTTGAGAATTTAGTTACCCATAAATATAATGGACAACAAAAATCTCAAAGGAAAGATTTGATCTCGCCGTGAGCATCCCCCCTTGGTAGCAAAGCCTTGGAGATTCCCCAACTTGCCCTTCAAAAGTCTTCTAGATTGCTCCCAAAAGCCCTCCATATATACTCCCAGATAATCTCCAAAGTTGAAGTGGAGTGAGCCTTTTATAGAGGAACTCCATGAGTGCAATGTGTTTCTAATCCGATGTGGGATGTGGGATATAGAAACGTTGTTGGAAATCACCTTGGAGATGCCTAGGTGGTGATCTTCCAAACACCCAAGTCTAGAATGACTTGTAAAGATGAATCGAAAATAAAAACAGAAATCAAAGAAATGAAAGGACACAACAATTGTTATCGAGATTCAGCAATAGCCTATGTCCCTGTGAGTTCCTTTGAACTCTCTGCACTAAATCAATGGTTCTTTACAAATACAGCAACCCTCTCCAAGAAACTCAAGTTCTTGAAGAACCAAAGAAGAAGAAGTAAAAGAAAGTGATAAGAACTAACCCTGGAATTTTCCTAAGAAAATTCCCTTTACAAGCCCTTGAATCCCCTTTCTATTCTACTCTCTTTTTCTAAACAACCAGCCCTTACAATGAGTCTCTCTTGTTTTGTGTCTTTGAATTCTTATAATTGATCTTACTTTCAATCACAAGTTATGTCTCTTTGAAGCTAGGTGACCCTTTATATAGTGCATCATCTTCTTGACTCATTTTGAGGATCAATATCCACCCTTAGATCTTGAGGGCCAATCAACCTTAGCCCTCAATCAATTCTAAGTGATCCTGTGCATTTTGAACATGCCTCATGCACTTAACAAAAGGCTGAACCAAAAGGAATCAGTGTGCCTTCAAGCCACAGCCTAGAACAGGACATGTCGCGGCCTGGAGTGTGCTGAAACTTCACCATGTTGCATCCATTCTGGGCGCCGCGGCTTGGGGGAGGCTGAGTCGTGGTGCACACCTCCTCCAGGTCTTCTTCTTTGCTAGGCGCCACACTTTGAAAGAGCTAAGCCACAGTGCACACTGGTGTGCACACTTTCTAGAGTTGCTGCAAGGTGAGGCACGCACACTTGAGCTGAGGCGCCAAGACTTGAGGCTGAACCTCTTCAAACCATGTTTAAACCTTAGACAAACACCAACAATCTACCTTTGTCTAAGCGATTAAACCCAAACCCATTGTGCAGAGAACTCAGTATCCAAACTCATCTGGAGTCATCATATCAACCGACTCCAATCCTAAGTAGTCCAAGGTAATGATTGAACTTACTAAGAGGTAGAACCTTGGTGCCTAAATCTGCAGGATTTTCCTCCGTGGGTATCTTGTCCACATGAATGCATCCTTCCGTAACATTTTTTCGAATGAAATGATACCGAACATCCATGTGCTTTGTCCTCTCATGGAACACCTGATTCTTACACAACGCACTTTGATTATCCGAATACACCACCACCTGTTTTTTCAGGACCTTCAACTCTTCCAACAACCCTTTGCACCACATAGTCTCCTTAATGGCTTCCGTTGTCGCTATGTACTCAGCCTCAGTTGTTGAGAGTGCTACTAGTGGCTGCAACTGAGCCTTCTAACTTATACAACTTCCGTTTAAGTTGAAGAAGTAGGAGGTAATCGATCTTCTTTTATCTCGGTCTGCTCCATAGTCCGAATCCGCATAACCCTCAAGACAGATGGACTTACCCCTCTTCTCATAAATCAGCCCTACTTCTGGGCTTCCCTTTAAGTACCTCCGCAACCACTTCATCCCAAGCCAATGCTCTTTTCTAGGATTACTCATAAACCTACTGAGGACACTTATTGCATGAGCAATATCAGGTCTAGTGCTTAGCATGGTGAACATAACTGAACCAACCACACTAGAGTAAGGGACCTTTTCCATTTCTTTCTTCCCCACCTCCGATCTCAGACATTGATTGCTAGAGAACTTGAAATGGCCAGCAAGGAGAACCTTTACTAGTTTGCTATATTCCATAGAGAACTTAGATATCATCTTCTCTATGTAGGAAGTCTGAAAAATCTTCAATCTATTTCTCTCCCTTTCCTGGATTATATTCATCTCAAGGATCTTCTGTGCATGGCCAAGATCCTTCATCTCAAACTCCGAACCGAGTTGAGACTTTAATTCTTCTATCCTCTCCCTACTGTTCCCAACCAACAGCATATCATCGACACAGATGAGGATGATCACCACTTCCTCCACCTTGTGCCCCTTGTAATACAAACACGAATCATAATAGCTCCTCATGAAACCCAGGCTGGTTACAAAAGAATCGAACCTCTTATTCCATTGCCGAGGTGATTGCTTCAGGACATAGAGAGATTTCTTCAATTTGCACGCCAACTCTCATTGCTTTCATTCTTCATAACCTTCGGGTTGCCTCATGTAGTTGGTATCATTAAGCTCTCCATGCAAGAATGTTGTCTTCACATCCATTTTCTCGATCTCCCAATCAAATTGGACCACCATAGCCAATATTATCCGTATTGTCTTGTATTTCACAACCAGTGAGAATATTTCGGTGAAATCTATGCCTTCTCTTTGTGTGAACCCCTTCACCGCCAGCCTAGCTTTATACCGGACTTCATCCCCTGGAGTGTTTCCTTCTTTGATCTTGTAGATCTACCTACAATCCACAACTCTCTGTTTCTCTATATTGGGCACCAATTCCCAAACGTTGTTCTTCCTCAAAGAATCTATTTCTTCCTCCATAGCTAACAGTCACTTTGGCAACTCCTTACATTCCATGGCATCCATGTAAGTTTCTAGTTCAACCTCTCCTTCAATCTAAGGAGTTGCTACATTAGTATCTGCAAACCTATATCTTAAAGGTGGTATGACCACCCTTCTTTCCCGGTCCCTTGTGAGCTGGTAGTCATTCTGACTTGCTGCATCAACCTCTTCTAGTTCAACCTCCTTTTGAGTATCCTGAGCATGGCCTTCATTAATGGGCTCTACCTGGTCTGAACCCTCTTGTCTTCCTTGCTCTACCTGAACTGAATTTTCTTTGATGCGATGCTCCACAAATTCCTGACTGGTTTGCTCACTAGCCCCTGCAGGGTTAGTTTTCCCCAAATAGGGAAATAACAATTCATTAAAAATAACATCCCTACATATTATGAGTTTCATTCCTTTTGGTTCTAAGGACCACAACCTATACCCCTTAATCCCATCACCATACCCTAGAAATACACATTTTCTAGACCTTGGGTTAATTTTATCATCCTTTTGATGTGCAAATGCAGCACACCCAAAAGTCCTAAGGTTGCTCAACTTAGAGGGTTTCTGACTCAATATCTTCATGGGAGTCTTGAGCTCTAAAGCTCTAGAGGGTGATCTATTTACCAAGTATGCAGCAGTTGACACAGCTTCCCCCCAAAAATATTTTGGTAAACTGGACCCAATTCACATGCGCCTAACCTTTTCCATAAGGGTTCTATTCAACCTCTCAGCAACTCCATTTTGCTGAGGTGTTTTTACAACCATTCTATGTCTTAGAATGCCATTTAACTCATAGAATTTAGCAAAATCCTTATTGCAAAATTCTAAGCCATTATCGGTTCATAAAGCCTTAACTACCCTACTTGTTTGAGTCTCCAGCAACTTTTTCCACACCACAAATTTATTCGAAGCATCTGATTTATTTTTAAGCAAATAAACCCAAACCTTTCTTGAATAATCATCAATTAAAGACAGAAAGTAAAAGTTACCTTCCTGTGTTGGTGTTCTTGCTGGTCCCCAAAGGTCCGAATGAATGTAGTCAAGAATGCCCTTAGACTTGTGCATCTCGGTGTTGAAGCTGACCCGGTGTTGCTTCCCAAGAATGCAACACTCACAGAAATCCAATTTCTCTACTTTGTCACCACCAAGTAGACCATCCTTGCTGAGAACTTGCAGGCCTTTTTCACTCATATATCCTAAGCGAGTGTGCCAAAAGGCTGCCTTATCCATCTCAGCCATCAAGCTTGCTGCTTGATCCTTGATTTTTGTCTCTCCGATCATCTCATAGAGTCCATCTTTTATTACTGCTTTGATCACTATCAAAGATCCCTTGGTCACCTTGATCTTTCCTCCCTCTGCTTTGTATGAATACCCCATGGAATCCAACTGCCCCAATGAGATCAAATTCCTCTTCAAATCTGAAAGATACCTCATATTCCACAGCAACCTTGTGACTCTATCAAACATCCTCAACTGGATGTCTTCTATCCCCCTCACTTGGCAAGAAGTGTCATTCCCCAAGAAAACCCTTCCATCATTGATTTCCTTGAAATTCTTGAACCAATCCTTGTGAGGGCACATGTGATAAGTGCACCAGGTATCCAAGATCTATTTTTTTGTTGCCTTGCCTCATGCTCACATTTGAGAACACAACAAGAACATCATCTTGCTGTTCTCCCTTGGTAACCGAAACCTCTCCATTCTTGGTATGGCTTCCTCTTCTCTCATCCCACATCTTCTTCTTGCAATCTTTCTTGAAGTGACCCTCCTTATTGTAGTAGAAGCATCGCTTCCCTCCAAACAACTCTTTATTAGGATCCATTTTAATGCAAAGATTCTTTTAAGAAGATAAATTTTATTAGGGAGAGTTTTGGTAAGAAACAACTCATCTAGTTTCTTCCATATGATAGTAGGATCTTTCGAGTCTCCGCACTCCCTTGTGACACTATCCGACATGTGCAACAAAATAGTGTTATATGCAATCTTCTTCATCTCAATCCGCTGGTCCTCTGTGATACTTGCTGGAAAAGCATCATCTTTTCCAGTAGCCAAGTCCACCTTCTATTGCATAAGAACAGCCTTAATCTTCCGCTTCCAACGGGCAAAGTCTCTCTTTCCATCAAACTTCTCAACAATGAAATTTGAAGCCATCTTGCGGAAAAAATCCCAGATTTATACAACACCCATAATTTCTTTCCAACTTCTTCTAAACCTCAAGAACATGATAGAAGATTGATCTCAATACCGTTCTTGAATCACTCTCAAGAACACGATCTGATCTTGATCTTTACTCCGTTCTTGAATCACCCAAGAAGTTGATCTTTGATTCTTGGAGTCTTGACTCTGTCACCTTCTATTCCAGCTCCGATACACGCTGTCCAAAGCTCCTCTGGCTCTGATACCACTGTTGTTCTCCTCTTGCTCTGATATTACTGTTGGAAATCACCTTAGAGATGCCCATGTGGTGATCTTCCAAACACTCAAGTCTAGAATGACTTATAAAGATGAATCGAAAACAGAAACAGAAATCAAAGAAAGGAAGGACACAACAATTGTTATCGAGGTTCGACAATAGCCTATGTCCCCATGAGTTCCTCTGCACTCTCTGCACTAAATCAATGGCTCTTTACAAATATAGCAACCCTCTCCAAGAAACTCAAGTTCTTGAAGAACCAAAGAAGAAAAAGTAAAAGAAAGTGATAAGAACTAACCTTGAAATTTTCCCAAGAAAATTCCCCTTACAAGCCCTTGAATCCGCTTTCTATTCTACTTCCTCTTTCTAAACAACCAGCCTTTACAATGAGTCTCTCTTGTTTTGTGTCTTTGCACTCTTACAATTGATCTCACTTTCAATCATAAGTTATGTCTCTTTGAAGCTAGGTGACCCTTTATATAGTGCATCATCTTCTTGACCCATCTTGAGGATCAATATCCACCCTTAGATCTTGAGGGCCAATCAACCTTAGCCCTTAATCAATTCTAAGTGATCTTATTCATTTTGAACATGCCTCACCGACTTAACAAAAGGCTGAACCAAAAGGCATCAGTGTGCTTTCAGGCCGCGGCCTGGAGTGTGCTGAAACTTCACCATGTTGCATCCATTCTAGGCACCGCGGCCTGGGGGAGGCTGAGCCATGGCATATACCTCCTCCAAGTCTTCTCCTTTGCTAGGCACCGCACCTTGGAAGAGCTGAGCAGCGGCGCACACTGGTGTGCGCACTTTCAGGAATTACTGCAAGGTGAGGAGCGCACACTTGTGCTGAAACGCCAAGACTTGAGGCTGAACCTCTTCAAACCATGTTTAAACCTTAGACAAACACCAACAAATATGTTTCCAACCGATGTGGGATGTGAGATTTAAGCCTTCACATGCTCTTCAAAAGTTCTGCCCATGCTGAAATCCTGTACTGCCTGACCTTTGTCTACTAAAACTGCCATAACTTTCTCTAGAAAAATCATATTTAGGAGATGTAAAATTCCTTATAAAATAGACATCTGGATCTTTCCAAGCATATATGGCTCATCTCTTGGTTCTTCCTCAATCATTACAGTTTAAATCCTCAAAAATCACTTCTGCACGCTGAAATCACGCACAGCCTGACCTTTGTCTACTTAAATTGCCATAACTTTCTCTTGAAAAATCATATTTATGAGCCATAAAATTCCCCCAAAAAATAGACATCCGAATCTTTCCAAGCATATATGGCTCATCTCCTGGTTCTTTTTGAATCAATATAATTTAATCCGTAAAAATGACTGATCTGTATGGGCAATTCTGGCAATTTAGTGAAACTTCATTCCAAGTGCTTGTAAACCTGTGAAACAACGAAAAAATAACTCAAAGTAACAAATTCCTAAGCTAACAATTTTAAATTAAAGGGCCAAGATATGCAATATTTGGCACTCATCAAATACCCTGAAACTTACATTTTTCTAGTCCCTTAGCAAAACAAAATAAAAAATAAATTAAATTAAATGAAAAACAAAAAACATAAAGATAAGTTCATCATTTATGATATCCTAAAATTTAAGCATCACAAAAAAGCATGATATTCATTCAGGTCCAAGCTTAAAATGTAAATCCATCTTCGCAATGAATAAGAATTTTAAAATTTAATTACTTACAAAAGGCAAGCTAAGGCATCACAAGTCTGATTCAGTGTAAAGTGAATTAGCATATAAAGATAAGGCATTCAAATAACTCCAATGTGCAATGTTTCCATGTCTCAATATTCACAGAATTTATCATCAGAATGAACAATGATGACATAGTTTTATTTGCTTCTCTCTTTTATTATAAGGCTCTGCTATGTTTAGTTCCCTTAAGCTTTCTAATTGACCCATGTAGCGAGTGTTGAGTCAATGACTCCCAAACCAGATGGTTTTAGGGCATTAGGTGTAAAGACACCCTTAAGGACTTACTAACTCGAGTCAAAAAGGCTACGAAACTAAATTGGCCTTAATGCTACCAAGCAAAATTCCCACCTCTTGACGTGAACACTCACTGTTTACTGAGGCAAGAGGTCCAGTTACTCAGCAGAAATTTTCTCAATGATCAATATGAATAAAATTACCACATTTTGACGTGAACACTCACTGCTTACTGAGGCAAGAGGTCTAATTACTCAGCAAAATTTTTATTAATGATCATCATGAGCATTTTTCTCTTTTTGTGCAATTTTTTTTTCAAAGTGTTTATCTAACAAGTCATCCAATTTCAGTTGAGTCATGGAAACATACACATTAAACTCACATGTCATACCTTCCACTATTTTGCGCTAATGTGCTCGTGTCAGATTAGATCAAACATGTGAATTCTCAAATGCCTAAAGTAAGTAACAAAATTTTAAAACTCTATCATCAAATCATGTGTTCAAGATTTTAAGCTCATCAATGGCATCACATCATAGTATTCGTTTAGATCAACCAAATTTTTTTTTTAGAATAATATGAACATGCGTTTATCTTTTCAATAATAAAAAAAAACTGGGACAGAGTGTGTGTGAATGTGTTTCCCATACCCCCAATGTGTGAACAACATGGAAAGAGCTGACCTGGAAGATGGAGAACTAGCTGGGCTGCATTGGCTTATAGCACACCCCCAAACTTAAACTGATGCGCATATTTTTCCCTGAAAAAGAAATACGAAGGTAATACGGGAAAACAACAAAATACTAATAAGAAACAAGAAAAAGAAATATGAAAAAAAAATAAAAATAAAAGGATATGCTGTGAGGTGCCTCCCATGAGCGCTAAGTTTTACATTTTTAGCCAGACACTCTTATTCCCTCCTAGAAAAACATAAGTTGAATGCACTAGCAACTACTTCACTGGCAAATTTGGTGCTTGTATGCTTTGGAGAGGCCTCAAGGATGTTATCAGTAACATCTGTAGATTCTGGCTCGATATATGCTCTTGTGAAACCATGAGTGAGGGTGGACTCCAATGGATTAAGGTGATGGACCTTTTCCATGAATGAGTCAATCATGTATGCCTGGTGGCTCTCGTCATCATCTTCTGATTTGTTCATTGTTGGGATGTGTAATGACTTACCACTTCGTGTCACAATGGCATTCACATCCTTCAAAATCTTTTGCACCAGGTGTTGACCATGGGGTATGGACTGACCTTTAGAAAGGAACTTACCTTGCTTATTCACACTCAAAGAGCTCATCAATTTAGACACTTGGCTCTTTATCTCCTTATTTTCTTCAACAACCTCAATAAAAGCATGCAAAGTTTCTTCTAAAGGACTGCTAGAAGATGCAGGTGCATGATATGGTGTAGGATATGATCTAGGGGGTTGTGTAGGCGGCTGGTTTTCAGATTTTCAGCTAAAATTGGGCTGATTGTGCCACTCTGGATTATAGGTATCAGAGAAAGGTTGATGAGTCTTAAATATTGCATATTTTAGACCCTTAACTTATATTTGTTATGCTCTTAGTTAGTAGTATTTCACTTTATTTTATGTCTTTTTTGTGTTTTGTGTATTTTTACAGGATTGTGGAGAAATTGAAGCATTTCAGGAGATGTGAAGCTTCATGAGACATTGCGATCGATCGCACGAGATATGCGATCGAGCGCACCTGCGCTCGAGCGCACTTTCCTACGAACGAGCGCGAGCGCAAGATCAACATCCCACATCGAAATAGTTGCTATTCAGTGCGTCTGCGATCGATCGTAACAGACATACGATCGATCGCACCATTCTGCGATCGAGCGCACTCGGGCTAGTATCCCACATCGAATCTGAAACCTGCATTGCTCCAAGACTTCCCCTATATAAACACCTTCTGGCCTCATCATTCAGTGTACAATTCCTGAGCCACTTTGGTGTTTACCGGTGGACTTCTGCTAGCATTCTGGTGGATCCCGAAGGCATTGTTACCACGAGGGGAAGCGCCGCCCGTCAGCGAGTGGAATTTCTCCCATGTAAAGTTGTTTATTTATTTCTTTATATTCAGTTGCTTTAGTTTAAATGTTTAGCACTTTTTATTATAGTTTTATAGTTATGACTGGCTGGACTCTTCAGCTAAGGTTGAAGATGAAGCCCCGCCGTTGTTTGGCGTAGTAGTTTAGATTTGCTTGTACAAATCTGATAATTTTTAGTATAAATGTTCTGTCAATTATTTGAGTTAATCTTATAATTGATTGAGTTTAAATTGTCTATTGCATATTCTTTGTGTTTCATCTGATGGATACATTGAATGCTTTTCGATTAAATTGGATTTCCTTTGTGATTTGTTAAGAGCGGATACATTGGATGCTTTTGGTTTAGTTGGGATATTCTTTGTTTTTTGTCTTATAGTTGGATTCATGGAATGTTTTGATAGGCTATATTTTTAGAACATATATGCTTAACTTCGGTGGGGCTGATTTGGAAACCTTAGTGCTTTTTATTATTAGTTTTAAAATCAACTTAGTTTAGTTTTAATTTATTTTGCAATATCATTATGAAATTTGGAACTAGGTTAAGATAGAGTTAGTTTAGATTAAAAATATATTTTCACAACGCAATTCGCTGTGGATTCGACCTCGCACTTGCACAACGCTATACTGCAAACGACTCGTGCTCTTGCGAGTAAATTAAAACTCACAACAAGTTTTTGGCGCCGTTGCCGGGGAATTGTTTAGTTTGTGAAAATTTTTGGTCTGAATTGATTTTATTTTTCTACTAGTTAGTTATTTTTTTGTTTAAAAAAAATTATTTTAAAATTTTTTGTTGGCTCATTTTGTGAGTAGTGTGTTAGCTGTTTGTGCAGATATTTTATTTTATTCTGCAAGTTTCTGCTGGTTAGTTTACTTTAGTGCCTTTTCTGTTGGTGTATGCTTGGTCGGAGATCTTTGGACTTAGATTTGATACATTTAGATCCCGACTTAGAAAGAATTCTTAGGAGACAGAAAAGAGCGCTAGTTGAGAGAGAGACTGTTGAGATGGCAGAGAATTATAGGAATGCAAATCATTCTGAACATGTAGAGTAACCTAGAGCTTGGAACGTGGACTCCACTACATCCCTTAGGGATTTGTTCGCACCCGTTGCGACTAACTCATCCTCTTGCATAGTGTTGCCACCGACTAATGCCACCCACTTTGACTTGAAGCCACATGTCATCCAACTCTTACCCTCATTCTATGGCTTAGATCTTGAAAATCCTTATAGCCATGTGAAGAAGTTCAAAGACATTTGTGCCACATTCAAATTCCAGAACTTCTCTGAAGAGTCAGTCCATCTTCGACTCTTCCCTTTTTCTCTTCACGATAGAGCTAGGGCGTGGTTGGATTCCAACACGCCCGGGTCTATTACATCTTGGGAAAACCTACTTAGCAAATTTTATCATAAGTTTTTCCCAATGTCTAGAGTGAATGAGTGCCGAAAGGAGATTAGCTCTTTCACTCAGGATGAGGATGAAAAATTTTCTGAGAGTTGGGAGCGCTTCAAAGAGTTACTGATCAGATGCCCTCCACATGGATATGAGAAGTGGAGACTCGTTCAATTCTTCTACCAAGGGTTGACTCAACCCAACCGTAGCATGATCGAGTCTATGAATGGGGGGGCATTCTTGAATCTGACAAGAGACGAAACATATATGGCGTTGGACAAGTTATCCGACAACTCGCAGCAATGGGATTTTTTAAGCTGTCGAGATAAGTCCATTCATGCTCCTAAGAGGGGAGGCATCTATGAGGTCAGAGAGGACTCTGAATTGAGGATAAAGTTAGATGCCCTTACCAAGAAGATTGATGCTCTCACTATGAGCCAATCCATCAATGCTACCAACACATTCAATGTTGAAAGCTGCTCCATCTGTGCTAGTCCCATGCATCTAGCACAAAATTGCCCATCAATGCCGGCTTGTGCCGAGTATCCTATGGAACAAGTAAATGCTTTCAATGACTTTCGAAGGCAGTCAAATGGATCGTACTCTGAGACATACAATCCAGGGTGGCGGAACCACCCAAATTTTTCATGGAGGCAGAACCAACCAATGAATCAGGGAGGAGCCCCTCATCATGCTCAAAATCAATATCCTCTCGGATTTTCCCCACAAATTCCTAATCATGGTCGTTCTGCCCATCCAGCACTTTCACCTGCTTATCACGCACCCATTCAAACACCAGCGCCAGTTTCACAGTCGCTAGAGGACACCCTTAAGGAGTTCATGAAGGCGACTAGCCAAAATATGAGTGATGTGAGGAATGAAATAGTGGTAAACACCCAAGCAATTGCCAAGCTGGAGAGTCAAATATGGCAAATTGCAAGTCACTTGGGTGAGAGAGAGAAGGGAAAGTTCCCCAGTCAGCCCGTGACCAACCCGAAAGGATAATTTATGGTTGGGAGTTCATCAACTCCTACGCACGGGGCGAAACAAGTACAGTCGATTGTCACACTAAGGTCTGGGAGACAGGTGGACAATTGAGTGGAAGAGAGCCCTGCTATGCAGCAAGGGCAAGGAAGTGGCAACACGAAGAAGAGAAATGCTAAGCCATCTACAGCCACACCTACTGAGAAGGACCCTCCTAGGTCATTTGTACCTAGAGCGCCTTACCCCGAGAGACTACAGGCGCCGAAGAAAGGAGGGAAGTATGAGGAAATTCTTGAGGTATTCAAACAAGTCCAAATCAATATCCCATTTTTGGATGCCATCCATCAAATTCCATCATATGCCAAGTTTCTAAAGGACTTGGTCACTATCAAAAGGAGGACAAATGTCCCAAAAAAGGTATTTTTGACCGAGCAGGTCAGCTCAATCCTTCAGTGCAAGCTACCCATCAAGTATAAGGACCTGAGGTGTCCTACCATCTCTTGCACGATAGGAGTCAGCCATATTGAGAGGGCTCTCTTGGATCTAGGGGTGAGTGTGAATCTTCTACCCCACTCAGTCTATTTGCAGTTGGGGTTAGGAGAATTGAAGCCCACATCCACTACGCTTCAATTGGCTGACAGGTCAGTGAAAAGACCACGGGGAATAGTTGAGGACGTTTTGATAAAAGTGGATAAGTTCTATTTCCCTGTGGATTTTATTGTGCTTGACACAGAGCCGGTTCAGAATGTAGGGATTCAAATACCGGTTATTCTAGGGCGACCATTCTTAGCCAAGGCTAACGCCCTGATAAATTGTAGGACAGGGGTGATGAAAATCTCCTTCGGAAATATGACAGTGGAGTTGAATATTTTTTATATCACTAGGCAACCACATGAATATAATGAAGTGAGAAATGTATGCTTGATAGAGGAGATTCTTGAGGAGACTGTGAATGAATCAAGCACTGAGGACCCCCTAAAGGCATGTTTTGCTCAATTTGGAGAGGATTTGGATTTAGATAAATTACTTGAGCAAGCAAATGCCATTTTGGAGTCTCCTCCTTGGGAGAGCAGTAAGATGGAGGAGATTGTGGATGACTCCCGCATTGAGGACCCCCTAGAGGCATGCTTTGCTCAATTTGGAGAGGATATAGATTTAGATAAATTACTTGAGCAAGCGAATGCCATTTTGGAGTCTCCTCCTCGGAAGAACAATAAGACGGAGGAGACCACCGCACCTGAAACCCCCAAGAAGGAACTTAAGCCTTTACTAGATAATCTTAAGTATAAGTTCCTAGGTTCAGTCGATAGTTTGCCTGTGATTATACCTTCAGATTTGGGTGATGCTCTAGAGGAGAAATTATTGGACGTCTTAAGAGAGCATAAGGAAGCTATAGGCTGGACCATTGAGGAAGTCAAGGGGATCAGCCACTCGGTGGTGATATACAGGATACATTTGGAGGAGGATGCTGAGCCATCGAGGGAGCCACAAAGAAGGCTCAACCCTGTTATGCAAGAGGTTGTGAGGGTAGAAGATATTAAGGTGTTAGAGGCAGGGATCATTTATCCCATCTCTGATAGCAAGTGGGTGAGCCAGATTCATGTTGTGCCTAAACGTACTGAATTAACGGTAGTGCAGCATAAGGACGATGAGTTGGTTCCAACTCGTGTTCAGTCAATTTGGAGAGTGTGTATCAACTACCGTAAATTGAATGCTGCCACTAGGCCTGATCATTTTTCATTCCCATTTATTGATCAGATGCAGAGCGTTTCGTTGGGCACGATTACTAATGTTGGGTCTGGCTGAAGACGTTAAACTTAGCGCTCATGGGAGGCACCTCACAGCTTATCATTTCTATTTATTTATTATTTCGCATTTTTATGATTAATGTTTGTTTCCAGTATTTTTTGTTTTCCAGTTTTTATTTTTCAGGGACAATGCGTACTTCAATTCAAGTTTGGAGGTATGCTATGAGCCATACCAGTCCAGATAGTTCTCCATATCTCAGGTCAGCTCTTTCCATATTAGTCACACATTGGGGTCAATGTGTAATTTAAGTTTGGGGGTATGGGAGTGTAACGACCCATCCCAGGTTGGCCACCCCGAAACGGTGTCATCACATTTTGAGAATCCAGCACGACACATATCTGCAGCAGTAAAAATCAATATTACCAAAAGAACTTTACATCAATCTGTAAAATGCATGAAGAGTTACAAAAAAAATTTCATTTTATTTTCTCATTAGTCTGAGGATGATGACACGTACGCGATTTACAGAAAATGATTTCTTCTGAACCTTATCTCATCAAACTATTTGCCAAGCCTTCAACCTGAAAATCATTGTACAATGAGGGGTGAGCTTCACAAGCTCAGTGAATTAAATTTACTAAAAGTATTCCAAATTCCATAAATAATCCTTTAATATTTAATCTTTTATTTTTTACCTAACCTGATGACAACTTTCTGCTATCATTTCCCATATCATAAGATTTATTCTCTATCAATCTCTTCTTCTCAATCATTTGTCCACCTTAAGATATTCAATTATCTCATAATTATCTCGTAATGAGGTTCACATCATAAAATCTTCCATTTAAATAAGTCTTAATACCATAATTGTCTCTTTCTATGAGACTCAACCATTTATAATTAAATTCACCATAATGTCCCACATCTCAGCATTTCAATAATCTCATTATTATAGATGTCTCTTTTTATGAGACTCAACCATCTTAAATTAAATTCACAATAATGTGCCACATCTCAGTATTTCAATAATCTCATCATTCTAGATGTCTCTTTTTATGAGACTCAGTCATCTATAATTAAATTCAATATAAAAAAATACCACATCTCAGCATTTCAAATAATGTAGCAATAATTAAAAACAGATGCAAATGCATGAATGCTTATGATGGGAACGTCTTCCCACCTGTCGACAGGTTGTTATTATCTTAGACCGGCTGCCCTCCCGGTTCTTTTATTCTCATCAGACCGGCTGCCTTCCCGGTTAATTCCAGCATATACCGGCTGTCACGGATTTCACTTTTCATCCCAGCATATACCGGCTGTCACGGTTTTCACTTTTCATCCTAGCATATACCGGCTGTCACGGTTTTCACTTTTCATTCCAGCATATACCGGCTGTCACAGTTATTTCATTAAACCGGCTACCTTCCCGGTTCTTTCGGTTATATTATTAAATGCATATGCGCATGAACAATGATATGAAACAGTAATATAAACAGTAATATAAAAACAATATAATGATTCAAACCACTTAATTTGGCTATCCTGATTATCCACAAATTTTATATAACAAAGTTTCTTTAAAATTTCTTACATCCAATCATCCTGATTTTTATCAAATTATATACAAATTCCACTAAATTCTTCTCTTCCAAAATCACATCAAATAATCAATTAAAGTCTGTCCAGATCCACTAAATTTCATCTCAAATTGTCCATCAGAATTTGTCAAGATCCACTAAAATTCATCTCAATTCATCCATCAAAATTTGGCAAGATCCACTAAAATTTATCTCATCATAATTCGTGTTAAAACATCAGTATGTCTCATCAATAATTTATTTATTTCTTTTATTCTCAAATAAACTTATAATTTCCAAAAAAATATTATTTCTCACAGAGAAATATTTCTACATGTCCAAATTTTCTATCATACCCGTAAATTAATTTTTCATCTATCACCCAAGCATACTTAAATAATTAATTATAATAATATCACCAAATAATTGATTTTTTTATTTAGACTACTAAAAGTAAATCCAACTCACCCCGTAGCATTTAAAGCTGCTTGTGGGTCACCTTCTTGCTTTTTTCGGTTCTTCTCAGAAATTTCTCCCGTTGTAGATAGTCAACACCTGACATAATATTTGTATTAAATTTCTAATTATTTCTTAAATTCATCGTAAACCACTCCGTATGAAAATTCCCACTTTAAGCTCTAGAAATTTTATATATGCTAAAAATTCAAAAATAAATATTATACTATTACCTTATAATTACTGATAGCTTCTCATAATCCTTTATGAAATTCCGTAGAAAATTCATTCAAAATTTTGCTCTTTTGACTTTTCTTTGGGTCTCCAAATATTGTGAGAATACAAAAATTTGAAAGAAAGAAACTGAACGACTTCAGTTTCTACACATATATATAGAAGCTTCAGCCCCCCTACCTAACTTTCTAGTTTCTAAAAAAAAACTTCACGTTTTTTTTCTTTTGTTAGTCTTCAGCAGCCACCCCCTCCCACCTAACTTTCTCATCATTTTGTTTTGTCCCTTTTTTTTTTTATTAAAAGACCTCCACTAAGTAATGGTGGAAGCACCATTTTTTTTATATTTTCTTTCCTTATTTTCCTTTTCTTTTTCCTTTCTCTTTTATTTCATTTCATTTTATTTATTCTTGTCTTTGGTCTGGGACGTTCATGTCCCAGATTTTTCTACTATTCACCCTTTTACTATTCACGATTTACTGTTCACATTTTACTGTTCACATTTTTTTTTTAGAATTATTTTATTCAATATTAATCCTTCGCATAAATATATTAATTAAAATTCATGACATATTTATAAAATTACTTCATTACCCTTAATTCATGGATATGGGTATTACAATTCCACCCATCTTACGAAAATTTCGTCCTCGAAATTTCTTTACTTTACTGCATAATCAAAATATAAATAATCCTTCTTCATACTTGTCTTACGCTTTCAAGAAATCTCTTCAACATCCTTATTCAACCATCGAACTTTACACTAGTGAAATTATTCTTTTATACAAGACTTACTCTTTTTGTCCAAAATTCTCGCTGGTACTTGAATATAGGTCCAAATTTTCTGAATTTCTATAATTTAGCTCGAAATATCATGTAAACACTTTCTTAAAAGTGAAACATGAAATATATTATATAAATGTTTTAATTCCGGAGGCAAATTCAAGTTACTCACAACAAATCCAACTTTCTCAACAACCTCATAGGTCCCACATACTTCGGATTCAACTTTCTTTTTCCATTTAAATCTCAATACACATTTTCATTGAGATATTTCTCAATACACCCAATCACCTACTTAAGACTCAAGAGGTATACTCTAGGTTGTTTTACGGTTTTCTCTAACAAATTTGATCATCTCTAACTCAATAATAAATAGACCAGATATATTTTTTTATTTTTTCATTTCTTCCCAACATATAGGAGTTCTATACCTTATATCTTTCAATGTCTCAATGGGTACCATCCCAATACAAATTTGATACTGATTATTATAAACAACTTCAATCAATGGCATGTAAACATCTCAATTTACTGAGAAATTCATCATATTTGTCCTTAGCATATCTTTTAGTAAAAAAAAAATCTAATATGAGCATGAAATTATATAAAATTGTCACTGTGTACCCGTGGCTTTCTGAAAGCCTCTCCCAATACCAAGGTGTAAATCTAGCATCTTTCTTTAACATTATGCTCAATGGTACTCCATACAATCTCAAAATCTTAGCTACATCCCTCTTCAATCTTGACCATCAGAATTTCTGTCTCAATCCTCTATATTTCTTATTGTTACTGGATTGCATCGAATCTACATCATTATGTACTTTTCTCACTATCTACCATTTCAATTTTGCATTATTGGGAACACCATCCATGTACCAACACCAAACTACCTTCATTTCAGATTTGAACTCAAAATGCTTTCTAGTAAGCACTCAATGCTTAATCTTTTTCTGTCTCTTTATCTCTACCTTGCATCTCTAAAACATTTCATTATGGATGACTGTACAACCATATTTATTAACCATGATCCTTTATTACTGATATTCAACTTCATTCTTATTTCTCTTAAATTTATCAGTAATTTAATATAAGGACTCCCAATAGCAGTTAACTTTCTTGTAGACTTTCTACTCAATGTATCAATTATCATCTTCGCATTTTCTAGATGATAGTAAATTGTACAGTAGTAATCACAAATCAATTCCATCCACCTCCTCTGTCTCAAATTCAACTCCTTCTGGGTTGGTAAATGCGTCAAGCTTTTACGATCAGTAAAAATTTCACACTTGGCTCCATATAAATGGTGTCTCCAAATCTTTAAAGCAAAAACTATGGCAACCAATTCTAAATCATGAGTCGGGTAATTTCTCTCATGGTTCTTTAGTTGCTTAGATGCATAAGCTATAACTCTCCCATGTTGCATTAATACACATCTCAACCCCTAATGTGACGCATCACTATAAATCACAAATCCTTCATCACTAGAGGGAAGCACTAATACTGGGGTAGTAGTCAGTTTTCTTTCAACAGCTGGAAACTGCTCACATTTTTTCTAGTCAGTCTATTCAACTGCATTACAATAATAAAAATTGTCTAAAATAATCTTCTATAATCACTAACTAACCCAAGAAGATTCTAATCTCAATTATATTAGTTGGTTTCTCTCAACTTAACATTATCTCTACCTTTTGTGGATCAACTGTTATGTCGTTTCCGAATATTATATGTTCTAAGAAAGTTATTTCCTTTAACCAACATTCACACTTAGAAACTTTGCCTATAATTTCTCTCTCCTTAGAATCTCTAGCACACTGTTTAATGGTCCATATGTTATTTTTCCTTATCAGAATATATCAGAATGTCATTACTGAACACAACCATAAGATTATCAAGAAACAGTTTAAAGATTTTATTCATCATGTCCATAAATGTTTCTGGAACATTAGTTAATCCAAATGACATCACGAAAGCTTATGAGCATAATGTGTCCTAAAAATAGTCTTAGGCACGTCTCCCTTCTCTATCTTCCATTGGTGATAACCTGATCTCAGGTTTATCTTAGAAAAAATTCTCACTCCTTGCAACTGCTTAAACAATTCATTTATCCTGGTAAAAATTTATTTATTCTTATTCAACTATCTGTAGTCTATACACATCCTTATCGTTCCATCTTTCTTCTTCACTAACAACACTTGACTCCCTAAATACATTAGGTCAGATAAATTGTTTATCCACAATTTCTTAAAACGGTACGTTCAACTTTCTCAATTCAGCTGACGTCATTCTGTAGGGTGCTATTAAATATATGTGATAATCCTGGTATCACATCAATAGAGACTTTAATCTCCCTACTTTGAGGCAACCTAAACAACTCATCAAAAATTAATTTAGAATATTCTTTCATCACTATCTCCTTTTTATAATTCATGATATATGTCCAATACTCCTTAAAACCCTTCTTCAATCATCTCCTATTGGCTAGAGCAAAAATAAGATAGTTAAAAGTATCTCACGTCTATATCTTGAACCTTCTTTCTAGAATAATCAATCCAGACATAAAACATCGATAACCAATTATTTCCCAAAATAAATTATATTCAAAGATAATAAATCAACTTTAGATTTTTTTGTCACTGGTACAAATCACACAATCCCTCATGAATATTCATGATTATCATTCTATCTCAAGTGAGAACTTTAACAAGGATATTTTGCAATCCAAGGACTAATAAATTCTTCAATAGATTTTATATGAATACTGGATGCAAAAGAATGGGTTGCTTCAAAGTCAACCAACACTGACATGTCCACCTTCTCCACACATAAAGTATTTCAAAATTTGAAAATTCTGGGATAAATATCTTTTCTGATTATAATAAACTTTTATATCCCAATCATACATCAGATTGCCCCTTCCACTTGGTGGCATACTTACTTCCTCTACCATGACTTCCAGTTCTCATAATCTGTCTCCCAAATCTAAGGGTCTCACCAATAGTATTCTGAGCTATAGAAGTAATAGGTCATGAGTTCCTCTGACTCTGTTTCTTCAGTTTCCTGGGACAAGGAACTCTTCCTTTGGGTGGTCTCCTACCCTGCACAAATCATATTACCACTACCTCCATAACTTTCATGTCTAAGCCTCTTTGACGACTCTTTCTCTTTCCCTTAAATTCCATCACATCTCTCTCGATCTGAAATAATATACCCACCAATCTGACATAATTCATATGCCTCATGTAAGATAATTTCGATCAAACCTTAAAACATAGTTCATCTTTGAACCGCTTACGTTTCTTCTCCTCTAGGTCTACCATTTTTGGTACAACCATTGGCAAAACCATAAATCTGTTATCATACCGAGCCACAGTTAACACATTTAAATAATATCTCTATCTTGTTGAGCTCTAAAGATATAAGGAAAATATCTATCAAGAAAAACTTCCTTAAACTTATTTCAGGTTAAGGGTCTATCAACATTTGTACTTATCTTGGGAAAAATATCCTTCCATCATTCACAAAACGTCTCTTTCTAAGGCAAATGAAGTAAAGGCAATCATCTGTTGTAAAATACTAAATAATGTCTCCACATATTTCTCCGAAACTTAATCGTAAAAGGATTCATAGATCCTTTAAACAACAAAGCATTTAGCTTAATTATATCTCCTTGCATCTTATGTATAAATCCACTTTTCTCCCTTTTTAAGTGTCTACCATTACTGGATTAACAACATCAGGCACTGCTCTAGTCTGTTTATCAAGTTTATGCTATAAGTTATCCACTCGATCATCTGATACATTCATTTTCTCAAAAGTATGAGTAAGAGCTTATCTTAGCTCATCTATTTTAACTTTAGATTCTCTCATACCTCAATTATATAACTAATAT
Organism: Bretschneidera sinensis; assembly: GCA_023935145.1. NCBI lineage: Eukaryota > Viridiplantae > Streptophyta > Magnoliopsida > Brassicales > Akaniaceae > Bretschneidera > Bretschneidera sinensis. The sequence goes on along the minus strand of CM043700.1, from coordinate 68,159,955 downwards.
CAATCATATTATCAACACGTTCCCTTCTAGGAACCACAGATTCAGACTCAACCTCGACTTATCAAAAATATTGCGGGCTTACCATTCCCTCTCAAATCAACAATTCTAACTCTAGCTCTAGCGCGTTCACATGTCATCCACAGACTGTTCATTATAATTTACTTTAATCTTCCACTTTCTTACTTTTTATAAAGTCTACAGAATCATAAAACCTAATGCTCTGATACCAAAATTGTAACGACCCATCCCAGGTTGGCCACCCCGAAACGGTGTCATCACATTTTGAGAATCCCAGCACGACACATATATGCAGCAGTAAAAATCAATATTACCAAAAGAACTTTACATCAATCTGTAAAATGCATGAAGAGTTAAAAAAAATTTTCATTTTATTTTCTCATTAGTCTGAGGATGATGACACGTACGCGACTTACAGAAAATGATTTCTTCTGAACCTTATCTCATCAAACTATTTGCCAAGCCTGCTACCTGAAAATCATTGTACAATGAGGGGTGAGCTTCACAAGCTCAGTGAATTAAATTTACTAAAAGTATTACAAATTCCATAAATAATCCTTTAATATTTAATCTTTTATTTTTTACCTAACCTGATGACAACTTTCTACTATCATTTCCCATATCATAAGATTTATTCTCTATCAATCTCTTCTTCTCAATCATTTGTCCACCTTAAGACACTCAATTATCTCATAATTATCTCGTAATGAGGTTCACATCATAAAATCTTCCATTTAAATAAGTCTTAATATCATAATTGTCTCTTTCTATGAGACTCAACCATTTATAATTAAATTCACCATAATGTCCCACATCTCAGCATTTCAATAATCTCATTATTATAGATGTCTCTTTTTATGAGACTCAACCATCTTAAATTAAATTCACAATAATGTGCCACATCTCAGTATTTCAATAATCTCATCATTCTAGATGTCTCTTTTTATGAGACTCAGTCATCTATAATTAAATTCAATATAAAAAATACCACATCTCAGCATTTCAAATAATGCAGCAATAATTAAAAACAGATGCAAATGCATGAATGCTTATGATGGGAACGTCTTCCCACCTGTCGACAGGTTGTTATTATCTTAGACCGGCTGCCCTCCCGGTTCTTTTATTCTCATCAGACCGGCTGCCTTCCCGGTTAATTCCAGCATATACCGGCTGTCACGGTTTTCACTTTTCATCCCAGCATATACCGGCTGTCACGGTTTTCACTTTTCATTCCAGCATATACCGGCTGTCACGGTTATTTCATTAGACCGGCTACCTTCCCGGTTCTATCGGTTATATTATTAAATGCATATGCGCATGAACAATGATATGAAACAGTAATATAAACAGTAATATAAAAACAATATAATGATTCAAACCACTTAATTTGGCTATCCTGATTATCCACAAATTTTATATAACAAAGTTTCTTTAAAATTTCTTACATCCAATCATCCTGATTTTTATCAAATTATATACAAATTCCACTAAATTCTTCTCTTCCAAAATCACATCAAATAATCAATTAAAGTCTGTCCAGATCCACTAAATTTCATCTCAAATTGTCCATCAGAATTTGTCAAGATCCACTAAAATTCATCTCAATTCATCAATCAAAATTTGACAAGATCCACTAAAATTTATCTCATCATAATTCGTGTTAAAACATCAGTATGTCTCATCAATAATTTATTTATTTCTTTTATTCTCAAATAAACTTATAATTTCCAAAAAAATATTATTTCTCACAGAGAAATATTTCTACATGTCCAAATTTTCTATCATACCCGTAAATTAATTTTTCATCTATCACCCAAGCATACTTAAATAATTAATTATAATAATATCACCAAATAATTGATTTTTTTATTTAGACTACTAAAAGTAAATCCAACTCACCCCGTAGCATTTAAAGCTACTCGTGGGTCACCTTCTTGCTTTTTTCGGTTCTTCTCAGAAATTTCTCCCGTTGTAGATAGTCAACACCTGACATAATATTTGTATTAAATTTCTAATTATTTCTTAAATTCGTCGTAAACCACTCCTTATGAAAATTCCCACTTTAAGCTCTAGAAATTTTATATATGCTAAAAATTCAAAAATAAATATTATACTATTACCTTATAATTACTGATAGCTTCTCATAATCCTTTATGAAATTCCGTAGAAAATCCATTCAAAATTTTGCTCTTTTGACTTTTCTTTGGGTCTCCAAATATTGTGAGAATACAAAAATTTGAAAGAAAGAAACTGAACGACTTCAGTTTCTACACATATATATAGGAGCTTCAGCCCCCCTACCTAACTTTCTACTTTCTAAAAAAAAACTCCACGTTTTTTTTTCTTTTGTTAGTCTTCAGCAGCCACCCCCTCCCACCTAACTTTCTCATCATTTTGTTTTGTCCCTTTTTTTTTTATTAAAAGACCTCCACTAAGTAATGGTGGAAGCACCATTTTTTTTTATATTTTCTTTCCTTATTTTCCTTTACTTTTTCCTTTCTCTTTTATTTCATTTTATTTTATTTATTCTTGTCTTTGGTCTGGGACGTTCATGTCCCAGATTTTTCTACTATTCACCCTTTTACTATTCACGATTTACTGTTCACATTTTTTTTTAGAATTATTTTATTCAATATTAATCCTTCGCATAAATATATTAATTAAAATTCATGACATATTTATAAAATTACTTCTTTACCCTTAATTCATGGATACGGGTATTACAGGGAGACACATCACACACTTTGTCCTAATTTGCTGTCATTTCGTCGTAAAGATAAATGCATACTCATGTTATCGTGAAATTTTGGTTGATCTAAACATTTTCTGTGATGTAATGTCATTGGTGAGCTTACCATTTTGAACACATGATCTAGTGATAAATTTTTAAAATTTAGTTACTTACTTTAGGCATTTTGAGATTTCACATGTTTGATCTAATCTAACACGAGCACATTAGCACAAATTATGTGAGGAATGACATGTGATTTTAATGTGTATTTTTTCTTTTCTTAACTGAAACTGGATGACTTATTGGATGAACACTTGGGCATAAAGAAAAAAAAAATTACTACAACTTTTCGCTGAGTAACTGGACCTCTTGCCTCAGTAAGTAGTGAGTGTTCACGTCAAAAGGTGGAATTTTGCTTGGTAGTATTAAGGCCGGTTTAATTTCGTAGCCTGTTTGACTCGAGTTAATAAGTCCTTACGGGTGTCTTTACACCTAATGCCCTAAAACCATCTGGTTTGGGAGTCATTGACTCAACACTCGCTACATGGGTCAATTAGAAAGCTTAAGGGAACTAGACATAGCCGTGCCTTATATATATAAAAACTAAATAAATAAATAAAAAACTATGCCTTTTTCGTTCATTTTGATGGGAAATTCGGTGAATCTTGAGATATGGAGACCTTACACATTAGAGTTACTTGGAAGCTTCATTTTTATATGCTAATTCACCTTACACTGATTCAAGCTTGTGATTCCTTAACCTACCTTTTGTAAGTAATTAGATTTTAACTTTTCTATTCATTGCGAAGATGGGTTTACCTTTTTAAGCTTGCTCATGAATGAATATCTTGGTGATGTGTGCTCCTTAAATTTTTGGATACCATGAGTGATGAACTTATCTTTATGTTCTTTGTTTTTCATTGAGTCTTTTATTTTGTTTTGCTAAGGGACTAGCAAAATATAAGTTTGGGGGTATTTGATGAGTCTTAAATATTGCATATATTAGACCCTTAACTTATATTTGTTATGCTCTTAGTTAGTAGTATTTCACTTTATTTTATGTCTTTTTTGTGTTTTGTGTATTTTTACAGGTTTGTGGAGAAATTGAAGCATTTCAGGAGATGTGAAGCTTCAGAAGACATTGCGATCGATCGCACGAGATATGCGATCGAGCGCACCTGCGCTCGAGCGCACTTGCCTACGAATGAGCGTGAGCGCAAGGTCAACATCCCACATCGAAATAGTTGCTATTCAGTGCGTCTGCGATCGATCGTAACAGACATGCGATCGAGCGCACATGCGATCGATCGCACTATTCTGCGATCGAGCGCACTCGGGCCAGTATCCAACATCGAATCTGAAACCTGCAGTGCTCCGAGACTTCCCCTATATAAACACCATCTGGCCTCATCATTCAGTGTACAATTCCTGGGCCACTTTGGTGTTTACCGGTGAACTTCCGCTAGCATTCTGGTGGATCCCGAAGGCATTGCTACCACGAGGGGAAGCACCGCCCGTCAGCGAGTGGAATTTCTCCCATGTAAAGTTGTTTATTTATTTCTTTATATTCAGTTGTTTTAGTTTAAATGTTTAGCACTTTTTATTATAGTTTTATAGTTATGAGTGGCTAGACTCTTCAGCTAAGGTTGAAGATGAAGCCCCGCCGTTGTTTGGCGTAGTAGTTCTGATTTGCTTGTACAAATTTGACAATTTTTAGTATAAATGTTCTGTCAATTATTTGAGTTAATCTTATAATTGATTGAGTTTAAATTGTCTGTTGGATATTCCTTGTGTTTCATCTGATGGATACATTGAATGCTTTTCGATTAAATTGGATTTCCTTTGTGATTTGTTAAGAGCGGATACATTGGATGCTTTTGGTTTAGTTGGGATATTCTTTGTTTTTTTTCTTATAGTTGGATTCATGGAATGTTTTGATAGGCTATATTTTTAGAACATATATGCTTAACTTCGGTGGGGCTGATTCGGAAACCTTAGTGTTTTTTATTATTAGTTTTAAAATCAACTTAGTTTAGTTTTAATTTATTTTGCAATATCATTCTGAAATATGGAACTAGGTTAAGATAGAGTTAGTTTAGATTAAAAATATATTTTCACAACGCAATTCCCTGTGGATTCGACCTCGCACTTGCACAACGCTATACTGCAAACGACTCGTGCGCTTGCGAGTAAATTAAAACTCACAACAAAGGTGAAAAAGGTTTTGTGTACATACCTAAGGCATTACATTGTTCCTTATACATCCCTCTCATCTCAGCAAATGTGGGGCACTCTTGGGCGAGATGATCTACCCCGCCACACACAAAACATGGTCCAAAAGACTTTGCATGATTAGCTACGTGTGTTGGCTTTAAGCCCTTACTCTTTAACACATCTAGCTCCCTAGTGAGCATCTTGACCTTAGCCTTTAGGTTATCCTCTTCTCTAAGATAGTAAATTCCACCACCATTTGGGCTTTCTGTAGGTCGTGACCTATTTGTGCTCTCCGTAGCACTACGTTCAATCCAAGTTTGAGCTTTTTCAGCAAGTTCATTGAGGTATTCTATGGCTTCATCAAGATCTTTCTATAAGAACTCACCATTACACATCATCTCCATAAATTGGCGCTCTCTAAGTGTAAGTCCCTCATAAAAATAGCTCACTAAGCGCCAATTCTCATACTCATGGTGAGGACACATACTCAACAACTCCTTAAATCTCTCCCACGACTGATACAAAGTGTCACTGTCCTTTTGTGCAAATGTGGAGATTTGCCTTTTTAAAGCGTTGGTCTTATGTTGGGGAAGTATTTATTAAAGAAAACCTGAGTCATCTCATTACATGACCAAATAGATCATGGTCTCAATGAGTATAGCCAACTCTTAGCTCTATCCTTTAAAGAGAAAGGAAAGAACATAAGTCTCACAATGTCATCAGTTGTATTTTGACTATGAAAAGTCGCAACTACGTCCTTAAACTCTCTAATGTGCATATATGGGTTTTCATTTTCCAAGCCATGAAATGTTGGGAGTAACTGTATCATCCCTGTTTTAAAATCTAGTTGGCGAGTATTAGCTGGAAACATGATGCATGATGATGTGGCTATACGTATAAGGTGGAGGTAATCCTGAAGGGTCCTAGTGGCTTGACCTCCGTGTTCACTCATTTCTTCAGGACTAGATGGATTGTCAAATAAAGAATTTAAAAAAGTGTGATTCTGACTCTAGCACAGGCTTACAAGAAAATCTACCTAAATCGTCTCTATATCTGGGCATGCAAGGTCACAAAATAATAATAAAAATACTATAAAAAGAAAGAAGAGAGGGAAAAAAATAAATAATGCAGCAAGCTAAACGAAGGAACAAAGTTACCGCCTTTACAAACCACTGAAAAGAAAAACTGTCTAGCAATTCTTCTACCGTCTCCCCGGCAACGGTGCCAAAATTTGATTACGCCCAAAGAATAACACGGTAGTTGTAGCACAGCTTTGGGGTGTCGAATCCAAAGGGAGACAAATTAAAAGAATAGTAGAAGGTACAAAAAACTAAATAGAAATATCAAATGATTAATGGAGAATAAAGATTAATTTTAAATGCAAATTAAAATAAAGTAAATTTGATAAACAATAAAGTGTCGGGAATCCCTTGCACAAATTTGGTATTTTAATTACTCTTAATTCATTGAATGACTCAATTGGAAACTCAATTTCCAAAATTCCCAATCGGAAGATATAGATTTATAAACCAAGATTAAACCAAATGTAACCCTTTGAAAAATCATTTACCACTTTTAAAATACGTCAATTATTATCACTATTGAGAAAATCCAACGACGACAATATACTCAGTAAGCAATATTGCAGAAAAGAATTAAATCAATACAGATAAATAATTAATCCTAACATAATCAAAGAGCTAAACCATTCAATAGAAAAAACATGACTGAATCCATAAACAGAATAAATTCTATGATTATTCGGAAAAGAAAACATCACCAATGAAGTGCAAATGATAAAACAAAAGAGTTTTAGTAATTGAAACTCAAATACATAAATTAAAAATAAACAAAAATATCATTAACTATGCAAGTTCATCCCTAGCCCCACCTGAGAATTTAGTTACCCATAAATATAATGGACAACAAAAATCTCAAGGAAAAGATTTGATCTCGCCGTGAGCATTCCCCTTTGGTAGCAAAGCCTTGGAGATTCCCCAGCTTGCCCTCCAGATCTGCTCCCAGATAATCCCCAAAGTTGAAGTGAAGTGAGCCTTTTATAGGGGAACTCCATGAGTGCAATGTGTTTCCAATTCGATGTGAGATATAGAAATGTGTTTCCAACCAATGTGGGATGTGGGATTTAAGCCTTCACATGCCCTTCAAAACTTCTGCCCATGTTGAAATCCCACACAGCCTGACCTTTGTCTACTAAAACTGCCATAACTTTCTCTAGAAAAATCATATTTATGAGTCGTAAAATTCCTCATAAAATAGACATCCGAATCTTTCGAAGCATGTATGGTTCATCTCCTGGTTCTTCCTGAATCATTACAGTTTAAATCCGCAAAAATCACTTCTGCTATGCTGAAATCATGCACAGTCTGACCTTTGTCTACTTAAACTGCCATAACTTTCTCTAGAAAAATCATATTTATGAGCCGTGAAATTCTTTAGAAAATAGACATCCGGATCTTCCAAGAATATGTGACTCATCTCCTCGTTCTTTTTGAATCAATACAGTTTAATCCGTAAAAATGACTGATCTGTACGGGTAATTCTGGCAATTTAGTGAAACTCCTTTCCAAGTGCTTGTAAACCTGTAAAACAACAAAAAAAAACAACTCAAAGTAACAAATTCCTAAACTAACAAATGTAAATTAAGGGGCCAAGATATGTAATATTTGGCACTCATCAACTTCAAAGTTTCTCATAGTGACCCTATTAACAAACCATCAATTTATTGCATGAAATCTACCGAGTTAGGAGATTCAACCAAAGAGATCTCAGGTCTCAACTGAATGCACAAGTCTAAAGGCTCTACTAACCATTTATCATGTGTAAACCTTGTCCCAACTACATAGCATTATGAATAAGAAAATGAAGAAGGCCATGAATAAATTTTCAACTGTGAGATGCATAAACTGATAGTGAGAATGACATAATTTCATGTGGGGAGTCATATTTATGATGCATGAATGAAGCCCAAAGAGACTTACGTTGCATTAAAGTCCATCCTAGTTTAGCATTTAAGGTAGTCGTCCCTTGCCCAAGATTTTTAATATAAATACCACCTTCTTCTACTGGAATTGAAAGGTTATCCCATGCAATCCATTGTCTTCTAGATTCACTACTAGAGCTCCAAAGGAATGCCGTGAAGATTGAATGCAATATGTTAATCAAAGATTTAGGAACATAGATCGCTACTAAAGAGTGAATCGAGATAGGAAATAAAACAAACTTAATTAGAGTAATTTTACCTCCAAATGAGAGTAATTTGGCTTCACATCCTTCTAGTGCCTGACTTTGCCAATCAAATAATCAAAGTAAGTTATTTGAGCTTTCCTTTTGAAAAGAGGCACACCACGAAACATGAGAGGAAGATGATGTTGCTGAAATCCTGTCCAATATGAATTAAGTTTGACCTGCTGTGAGGCAGTTTAGATGACATGATAAAGCAACTCTTTCTAATATTCATTTTTGACCAGTTTCTTTCTCATAAAGCACAAATAAATTGAGAAAAGCCTATAAAAATCTTTTACTCCCATTAGTAAAGACCAAAATATCTTCAAAAAAATAGAAGGTAGGAGAAATACTGAGAGCACCCTGACCCATGATAAGGCAATATTTTCTTTTCCTCTATAGCTTTGTTGAGATTATGGCTTAAGCATCTTAAGCTAATATAAAAAGAGAAGGGGATAATGGATCGCCTTTCCTGAACCCTCTAGAGATGGTAAAGAAACCAAAAGACTGTCCATTCAACTACAAAGTGTACCAACAATTAGAAAGAGTTATGTAAACTAGATCACACCAAATTTTCGAGAAGCTACATTGTCGTACCACCTAAAAAGGAAATCTCCATTCCATTCATAGGACTTAGACATATAAATTTTGAGAATTACATTCCCTCCAAATACTTTCTTGTCAACATCTGCTAGAAGCTTAAACGCCAATGCAATATTTTCACGGATGCTTCTACCTTTGATAAAACCAGATTGATTTAAAGAGACGATTTTAGGCAAGAAACCAACTACTCTATCATTCAAAATTTTGGCCATTATTTTATAGCTAAAATTGCACAATTTGATTGGCTCAAATCAGTCAGTGAAGTAGGATTGATAATTTTTTACCAAAAAAAAAAATGAAATTAGTGTAAGTTAACAAGCATAGAATACAAAGTGAAAAATTAAAAATTTATGCCTATAGACTTAAATCCCAAGATAAATCTTTATGAATATATTAGAATGATGATCCAAATAATATTTCTATACAAGGTTAGAGATTTTTACTTTTGATGGAGATTTTTGTTTATCCTTGAAACAGATTCACTAGTCATTCAAGTGTCTAGCCTCTAAGTATGTCCACACGAGCAACCAAGAACGTAGATCTTTTTCTTCGGGATGTTGAACACCACACAATTAAGAATACTAGGGCTGGTTGAAAATTCTTTGAGTGCTAACTCTGAAAATTCAGCCCTTCTAGAGAGAAAGTGTCTGAAACTATTTTAAGTAATAATAATATTTTTAGGGTCTCTATCAAATAGAACCTTTATATAGAGCCCTTACTCCTAAAGTTCTAGAATTTCTATATCGCAATTAAACCCCTAGTTTGATTAATTCCTAGAATTCTCTCTTTTGACCCACTAATTTTCTTTATTCTTGCAATTGCTCAATTGTGTTTGGCCCCTTATTTTCAATATTGCTCTGATAGTAAGTCGTAACAATTGGATCCCATCCATTTAATTAAAACTCATGTTAATTTTAATTTGAAATCAAATTCCTTTTAATTCTTCCCTTTAAATTAATAATTAATTACAATTAATTCTTAAGTGTTTTTACAAGTCATGATTGACACCTAGCAGTATGTCATGATTACCCAGACAATATTAATTAATTTGAACTTTTTCGTTGAAGATATTGTACAATTCAATCATTGCATCATGCAATGACCCTGATTAAACATAAGGCATTGATTTACTATCAAGCCTTAATTGTTTAATCATATGTATCTAGATCTCAAGTCTGTAACTTAAATGATGAAATTAGAAGTTCCTTTCTAATTTTCACCCCATCTTAGCCATAGAATTTTCAAGCTATGACTTAATCAAATAGGATATTTTCTCTTTTATTGAGAGTGATAGATCCTCTATTATATACTCATATACCTCCATTAATAAGTGGCCATATCTAATTACTACCTTTTTTGACCCATGAATATAGCCATATTTAGGTAGTATCAAAGCATGATGACTCATACACAAGATATTCATGGTGCCTCAAGTCAAAGGATCACTTATACAACAATAACATAAGAATTCATATTGAAAGCGAATAAAATGTCCATTAGGAATTTCTTAGTCGAGTCAGTTTAGTGTACTTGTTCTATAACAAGCACCTACATAACTTGTTTTGGTGTCTCATACATCAGTGACCGTGAGATCAATTATCCCCAACTCTTTGAAGAAACATAATATGTACTAATCTATTCGGCTTCACTAATGCCCTTCTTAGTGATCCTATGATTACGAACATTTAAGAATAAATCTTAAGGAAATACATCTCACAAGAATGATCTCATCATGGTGCTTATTTCCATTACTCTTATTCTATTGGCTTTATTATGTAATTCATATACAGGGATTTGTAATGAATATGATAAATAAGATGATTGCCATTAATAATTGTTTATTGTCAATAAATGAATAAGATCAATTTGCAAGTAATATGCCCATAACATCAAATGCTATTGGCTTGTAGGGCACACTACTAGAAATTAGAGGTTGTAATTGCTTTGGGTAAATGAACACTTTGGAAAAATTCTGGAACCATCTGAACCACATCCTCTTTAATTATGGACCACCAAGAAGTGCAAAAATGACCTATAAAGCCACCATGCTGTGGCTCACTATCAAGAATTAAATTCAAAGACAACCTTACGAATCTCCTCTTCAGTTGGAATACCACACAATAACTCATTATCTTGATTAGAAATTAGTTTAGGCAGAAATTCAACAGAGAACTATGAGGTGAATTAACCTCCAACATAAAAATACCTAAGAAATGTTGGACAATAGCTTGGCTAATCATATTCATATATGAAGTGAACGAACCATCAACTAGCTTTAACATAAATGGAGGTCTTGAATACCTCTCTTTTATACATGCATGAAAAAACTTTGAATTGCGATCCCCTTAAAATTGACTTTGCTTTCAACAAAATTTGCCTCGAGCCAACAAGCAAGTTAACTTAGAATGAGCATCAGACAATATTTTATGACCCTCTTCTGTTCTGAGGTAAATCATGTTTTCCTCAGCCATCGAAATTGCCTACTTAGCTGAATTAATCTTCTAGTTTAAATCGCCAAAGACCTCCTAGTTCATTTTTAAAACAATTTTCTCATATACTTTAATCTCTCAAATATATTAGTACCACAAGAAGTCTAATGAGTCTAGACAAATGAAAAATATTGATCATGAGTTGTCCACATCTGTAAGAATTTAAAGAATTTTCAAACTGCTGGTAGTTGAGGAACGAAACTGAGAAGAAGAAGGTTATGATATGATAGATGTCTAGTTACATGCTCTATTGTCAAAGATGGAAAACTAGCAAGAAATCAACTATTCACCAAATATCTATTAAGCTTGCGCTTATACCAAATAAATATATTGCATGTAATACCTGCATCTTTAAGGCTAACATGAATCAAACAATTATTAAACTCCTCTATCGTATTATAATCTTGATTTTGATCATGAAGCCTTTCCAAATTTGAGGAGATGACATTAAAATCATCTCCCACTAACCAGGGTATGTCATAAATGTAAGATATTAATGCCAACTCGTCCCACAAAGGCCAATTTTCCTATCTAGTGCACTTAGCATAAACAATCGTGAAGAGACAAGATAGATTAATAGAAGTAAATTGAATTTTACAAGAAATAGCTTGTAAATGTACCTTCACCACATTGACACCAATTTAATTATTCTAGAATAGCCATATATGTTCTCAAGATTACCATGAAATAAATTTGCATAATTAAGACAACGGGCCAATGAAGCAATACTATCACCATACTTATTAGGATCTAAAAGAATTAGAAAATCATGATGTTTCGAAAAAACCAAGGTCCTATGATAATTAAAATTTTTAGGATATTGGAAACCCTATATGTTTCATATCAGACCACTAAATATTAATATGTGGGTGCAAATTGACATTGTGATCTCGTCTGAGATATGGTTATAGGATTCTCTATAAGCATAGCTCTCTTGTTAGTTTTCTTTTTCTTTTTCTTTGACGAGGTAGATAATACTACCACTCCTTTAGAGGAAAATTGTTGCAAGTCACTAGTTGATGCTAGCCTTACTATACCCTGATTATTTTCTAAACACTCCTTATGCAATCAGACCAGTGCAATATGCACTCAATTATCAGGATCATCACCTGTCTGCATGGGAACCTATTGTTGACTACTAATATTGTATATGGTTTTTGACTTATTTGTAACTATCTAATGAGACGCAGATTCACTAGCACAAGTGTTAGAATTAGCTATCACCTAATCCATATCCACATTCGGGACATCTTGTGCCAAAACTTCAAAAAGATTAACTGAACCCAAAATTTTCGAGTCTTCCGAACTATTGTCCGAACAACAACTAACTAGTGACCAATGAAATTTTTTTCATAGTCACATTTTAATTTTAGATATGGTATATTTGAATAATTTACAACTTTAAATCTCATAAATAATTAAAAATTCATGACAAAATATTTTACATATTTCATAAATTATAAAATCCATAAAAATGTTTTATATGTCATAATGATCTAAAGTCTCTTGTTCTACTTCAATGGTCCAATTATCATTATTTAATTATGATAATGAACATAAAAGTACAATCAATGAAAGTAAAAACAATATTCTATCAATAATGAGACAACATCACATCATAGTCTAACCATAGAACCTAATGTGTTATGGCTCATTATCTTGTGTAGTAATGGGGGTCGTTGCCCTAACAAGACGATCAATCCAAATAAAGCTATCCCAATGATCATGTGATTCAAAATTGATTTGCAAATTATAAACATCTTATATAACAATCAATTCGTTATATCAATTCACTGAAATTTATAACATATACATATACCATAAGCAAAAAGGCATCGATAGAAACGTCTCCCATTATTCTTGGGAGCGTTAGCAACCTAAAGGTGCATATACCCATTTCAATATGCATAACTGGTGTACTGGTCATACTACTGCATAATTATTAGCAATGATAATTATTATGACATTCTGTAATCAACAACATGCATTTTTAAACCATCATTTCAATCCATACATCCAACTAATATAAAAATTTAAAAACATAAAATCCCAACAACAAATATAAAAATTTCATGAGAATAAAATAGTATCTATCAACACACATCATATAAAAACTAAGTGGTGGCATGCTAGGGAGCTGAATGTCACTAGAGGTTAGAGGATGATACTCGAACCGGGTGGGAACCGACTGTGGCTTATAGATAGGTGTACTACAAGAGCTTAGCGAGTATGGTGCTTGTTGAGCGATGATAGGCCAAGGTAGGGAGGTCTGAAAACTAGTTGTGTGCCCATACTCATTAGGAAAACTAATAGCCCCGTATCCACAACCCATTCTCATATGGAGTATAAAACCAAGGGGTGACATACCAGTGGGGACACATATGTCGGGATGGAGAAGAGTTGAGGGAAGATATGTCGATTAAGAGCCGACATTCATTTGTTTCTTCATGAAAACCTGTCAGTCCAGCTTCTCTTTCCTATTCTTCGACCTAAGCCAATTCTCTTATTTCACTCATCTTTGAACAATATAAATGTTTTATGGTATAACATGCTCTCAACCAGTACCACGTCGCTCATATCTCTGAGTATAGTCATGCACTCATCAAACTTTAACCCCACATTACTCACAATCGAAGATGATTTAATAGAAGCCTTCACCACCTCCCACAACTAAGCTATATTGGGATTTAGAACAAGGGACTTCCCTTGTTGTCTAGTTTGCCACTCTATTGAGGTCGATCTGAATGATGTTGTCGCTTTAAACCAACATTTTCATTTACAGCAGCATCAAACACTTTATCGGGTTAGGAAAAGCCCAATGGATCATGCGTCGCAAAAGTAGGTGCAGGCTGAGGCCCAAGTAGGGTGGCATCTCCATCTCACCCCTCATTTACTTAGGTTTCATTTTCTTCCACTATATGATCAAACACTAGATGGTATTCTTCCAAGGGTCCCCAAACGTGTTTTTCAGTGACTATTGTCCCCTCAAATATGATTGTCATCTTCGCCAGATGAGGTGGTGGATCTTAAAACCTTTGCACTCTGGGTTCGTTTGTGATCATAAAAGAAAAATAATCTTATTAGCGATATTTATTATACAAATATAAACATTTTATCATATCAAAGACTTTACATGGTGGTAGTGAGAAGAGGCATGATAGTACTACCTTCACAAAGAGGTCCCAAATATCATCTATAACCACTATGTTTCATGTGCTCAACTCTGTCCCAATCTCACTGTGGTCCTCTAACTTCTTCCAAGCAACCTAATCCTTTTTAACTTAACTCATGTGATTCTTAAATTGCTTCTTCATATACGATGTCCCTTTTGTCTCATTAAAAGTATCAATAATGTGTTTCCAAGCCCTTGTAGTGAAAGTGCTTGTTTGTTTATTCCCATTATTGACTTCATCATGACATAACCGCATTAATCAGGCTTTTCGACTAGTAATCAAAGTCTCTTTCTCAGTAGATGACTGAGAGGAAGTAGGTTCACTTGATTTGTTTGTAGTTCTTTCCTATCCATTCTATACACAAGAAACTAATGAGTGGCAAATATAACATGTAAAGTATAAATAAACATACACAAATATTACATTTATATACCTCACACACACATAAGTTAAGTTTTATCAATTTTACTATATTTACATGCAACAAAGTCTCTAGTGCTCATCCTCATAGTCAAATTCTTAGCCTCCAGTCCCTTAATAGACAGATGAATGCATACATGCCACAAAAACAAAGCAAAATCTAATGGGTTCATTATTGGTCAACGGCCTAATGCAATTTATGAGACAAACCAAAAAATCAATATAATATAATGTATGAGAGACACTTAATTGAACCTAATGCAATGCACGAAAGACACCGAATTGAACCTAATGCAATGCATGACTAACACGTAATTAAACTAAATCAATGCATATGAGACACCCAATTGAGCTTAATGCAATGCATGAGAGACATGGGATAATTATATCAAAATGATTATAGCAAACATTAGAGAGACATGCAAGTGTCACATGGCCTAGTAAGCACACAGACAAAAACCATGATCATGGAAATGTAAGTTCTAGCTATATAACAAAAACTTTGGCACCCTGATCTATTAAGAGCGTGAACAGAATGCAAGAGCATGAGCAGAATGTAAGAGCAAGAGAAAATTTTAAGAACAAAAGAATTTAATAGCAACAACTTAATTTAAGAGCAAGAGCAAGAAAAGAATTTAGTCAAACCCCATTTCAAAGCATGCTCAACAAACTAAACTAGAGAGGTTATTGTAATTATATTAAGCATATGTGTTTGTTAATAATATATAGTTACATACTTAATAATTAATATACATTAGTAATTGTTATCAAATTTTCCTTAACACAAAATAACACATGAATTCCAAGAGAAAAAGAGCAACTCTAAAGCAAAAAATTACACTAAAAAGAAGAAATGATTGATTACACTAATATTCCGAAAAATACCCTAAATCAATTAAATAAAAACCTCAGTAAATAGTGCATTGATTCCAGGAGAAGAAGAACGAAATTCATACAAAGATGAAAAAATCAACACATTATAACATCATCAAACAAAAAATCTCAGTAAATAACTTATCGATGTTGAGTATAAGCATGAACAAAAAATATGTAAACCTAAGCTTGTTGAGGTCGTGAAGAAAACTCAAAGACGATGAATATGATGAAATCATGGGTTTCAGGTGCAACTTTCAGGCGAGCTCCAACGTTATTTTGGCAAGAAATTGCAGAGAGAGAAATGAGAGAGAGAGCAGGGCGAAGTTGTCGAGGTTTTGTGATATATTGTATAATACCGAATATAGAGTGACTTATGGGAGGTTGATAAGTAAAAAAAAAATTAGGATTCAGGATTATGGTCATTTTAAGTCACAAGCTTGACTTGTATAAATCAGAAAACCATTTGACTAAACTCATTTTTCCAAAAAACCATTTTTGAAATAAGTAGACTTATTTTTCACTTTAAGCTCCACAACTAGGTTTTACTAGTCCTACCAAACAAGAGCTAAATTTCCTTTCCATAAATCCGATCAATTAAACCCAGAAGAAAAAAATGGGCTAAATTATAATTTACTCCATTTACTTTTGGGTGTGAGATTATTTTACTCACTATACTTTTCAATTGCTTCAATTTAATGTATTCTTTCAAAATTAGCCAAATCACTCAATTCTGATGGAAATATAGATCAAACATTTAACAAAAATCCATATAAACATCACGTGGGATAACAAATATACAAGTTCATCACCCCATATATTTTGGGGAGGAATTAATTTTTAGTGGCTTAATTGAAATTTTCATCGAAATAATGTGATTTGATTGATTTTAAAAGTTTATGCATTAAATTAAAACAATCGAAGTAACAATGGTGAAATGAATTGATCCACAAAATACATAGTGTAAATTCATAATTTAAAAGAAAAAAAAATGCTTTGACACCAACTAGTACCACTGTTATACATTATACACTACATTATTATTATTATTATTATTATATATATATATATATATATATATATATATATATATATATATATATATATATAACGGTTGAATTTATTAGCTCTCCGAAGGAGAAAGAGAAAGAAGATGCTTACAATTAAATTTGACTATGTGAGCTAAACAATAGTAGAGGACCAGTGGAAAGCTTGTGCATTGCACGAGTTTTATTTTGGGTTTATAGGTGCTTAAAATAAATGAAAATTAAAACATATATTATTCATATGATATCACATATTTAATTAATTTATGGAATAATTTCAATGGAATATCTTAATTTTGAGAAATTAAACATTTATTTATTTTTTAGCATTGGCTTTGGCAAAGAAATTTTGCAAAGTTAACTTGCTATAGCCTAAGAAACAAAAAGAGAAAAAAAAAAAAAAAAAAAAAGACTAAATAGAAATTTTTGCCATTGAGGTTTACCTCGTTTAACATTTTCATCCCTGAGGTTTGAAATTGTAAAATGTAGGTACTGAGGTTTAAAAACGAGAATAATCAAGCCATTATCATTTAAGTCTTCATCCAACACTTAACAAAAAGTGGTTATAGGTCTTTTAAAGCTGACCTGGCACTTAATCACCACTTCTATGTTGACAGAAACAACATGTGCAAGATGAAGATGGAAGATAAAATGTTACTTGGATATCCCTTGCCATTTTCTTCCCTAACTGTCACGTAGAGAGGGTTAGATTTTGGGAGAAATCATTGCGTCTTTCTGCTACCTTCTTGGTAATTACATCTCATACATTTATACAAATTTCTTGTTGAAATTTTTTTAATACACTCGTTAATATCTGTTGTGTTTGGTTTGAGTCGAAAATCATAACATTTAAGTCGTTGTTGCGCAAGGGAGAGACTATCATTCAGTTCAAATGTCACGGTTATTTAATATAAGATTACCTAATGAGGGTAGCCCTATTTATAGTAAGTTGAACCTCTCGAGTTGTATTAATTTTTTACTCTTTGATTATCTTCGTTGTATTGAACGCAGTGTTGTATTTTACCTTGTCTTGATGGGTGTTTGGTTTTATTTTTCTGTGATATTTTTGTTTATGTGCTCTATTTTTTCCTAGAGGTAAATATCGATGCCCTTTCTGTTATGGTTCATGTGCATTTTAATTTGGGAAATTTCTTAATTTCAAAACCCATTTTTGAAATATTATATGTTAGTAATTTGTCACATGGATGTGCTTCAAATTTTTTTTAGTATTGTAGTAACACTAAACACTTTGTTGAAGATAAAATGATGAAAATGTCTTAAAGTAATTTGTTTGTCATTCATGCAGAGAGTAATGTTGATGAATTATTTACATTGGAAGTTCATCATCGATGGAGGTTGGCACCTGATAAATTGTATGTAGGTGGTGAATTAGATTATTTTGATTGGAGTGATGGAAATAGATTGTCTCTTTTAGATATCAATGTAATAATTAAGGATATTGGGCATGATGGGTTTATTAACTATTATTGGAGAGATCTTAAAAAGGACATTGCTGATGAGAGTGGCTTATTGCCACTGAAAACTGATTCAGATGTGTATTTAATGGCAATAGTGTGCCAGATAGTAAGGTAATTGAGGTGTTCTTGGAACACTTAACTGTTGACCAAGCGTTGAAGCAACATGGGTTAGATGTTGAAGATATTTATGAGATGATGGATGAGTGTTATGAGGGGAAGGATTATTTTGTTTTGTATGATGAAACTTTTATTTATAATGAACCAAACAAGGGTGTTGTTATTGAGGAAGTAAATAATGATGATGATGATGATATATCTAATTTCCAACCTATGATGGGTGAACAATTGAGAATTGGTTATAGTACTGAAAAGAATTTTGTAGAGGATAATGTGAGACATGAATCCACTATGCATGAGTTAGTTAGGGAGGAGACTATTAGGGATAATTCAGTTGAGAAGGGGATTTGTAGGTGTCAATCAATTGATTAGGGGCTTGGTGGGGAACAGTCAGTTGATGAAGGGATTGGTAGGGAGGAGTCAGTGAAGGATGGAACTGGTAAGAAGTAGTTAGTTGATGAGGGTTCTGGTAGGGAGTAGCTAGTGAGGGAGGGGACTGGTAGGGAGTAATCAATTGATGAGGGGTCTGGTAAGGAGCAACTAGTGAGATAGGGGATTGGTAGGTAGCCGCTAGTGAGGGAGGCGATTGGTAGGGAGCAGTTAGTTGATAAGAGGTCTGGTAGGAAACAACCAATAAGGGAGAGGACTGGTAGGGAGCAGTCAGTGGGCATGCAAGGGATGATGATACAACATTTAGGTTTTATGCAAATGAAGAAGATGATCCTATAAGTTCTGCAACTAATGAAGATTTAGATGATTTATAAAGCATTGGCAATGATTCTAATGAAGAAGTGAAAAGAAGTCATTCTAGAGAGTGGAGGCAAGATATTGACATTGTTGATCCAAATTTTGAGCTAAGATTGAAGTTTAGGGATACAATCCAAATTAAGCATGCAATTGATGCTTATGCAATTAAACATAGGTACAACATTAGATACACAAAGTCTGACAAGAGCAGAGTGTATAAGAAGTGCAAGGTAGGTTATCCATAGAAGATATTGATTAGTAGAACACCTAGTTATCTTATATTCATGGTAAAGACTCTTGTGAATGAACACCTATGTGCTAGATCAAGGAAGAATAAGAAAATTTCTTCGAAGAGATTATGTGATATTTATGTGGAGTCATTTAGGGCTGACCCTAAGTGGCCTATACTTGTATTTGTTGCTACTGTTATGAGGGATTATAATATAGAGGTGCTTTATCCAAAACTGCAGAGAGCAAGAGACAAAGCTTTAGAAGTAATTAGTAGAGATGATAAACAGTAGTACAAGAGACTACATTCTTATGAAACATAGTTGAGAAAAACGAATCCAAGGACTACTAAAATTATCAAATTGAATTCTTTATTGTTTGAGACAATGTATATTTGTTTGGATGCGTGCAAGAAATGGTTTCTTGCTGGATGTAGACCCTTGATTGGAGTAGACGGTTGCTTTTTAAAAGGGAGATATGGGGTCAATTATTACCTGCAATTGGAGTAGATGCTAATGACTGAATGTACCCCATTTCCTTTGTTGTGGTGGAATGGTTCCTCAAGTTATTTGCTGAAGACCTCAACATGTAAAATTTCTCTAAATGGACATTCATGCCAGATAAACAAAAAGTGAGATGATTTTATTCTAAACTAATGATGTATGTTATTGATAATTGTTGCTTTTATATTGTTATCTATTATTGATAATCGTTACTCTTTTACATAGACTTGTGCTAGGACTTCATGAAATATTCCCATTGACTGAGCACAAATTTTGTGTGAGGCATTTGTATTATAACTTCAGGAAGCTTTATCTAGGGAAGGCTCTCAAAGATGCATTATGGAAATATGCAAGAGTTACTTACATAGAAGACTTTGAAGACAAGATGAAGCAGTTAAGGGAGCTTTCAAAAGAGGCATACCAATGGCTGCAAGACAAGTCCCCATATAATTGGTCAAAGTTACATTTTAGAGAGCATTGTAAAAGTGACATGCTCCTTAACAACCATTATGAAGCCTTCGACAAGGTGATGTTGGATGCAATAGAGAAACCAATCCTATCAATGGTTGAATCAATTTAATGTAGGATGATGAATATGATCCTAAACAGAAAGAATAAGATGGTGAGGTATGAAGGCCAATTGTGTCCCAAGATTCAAAAAGAAATTAAAGAAGAACAAGGACTTATCTAGAAAATTCTAGCAATCCTAATCTAGTAGTTAAAAGATAGGAATTTCTATGACGTACAATGATAATAGATATGTGGTTGACATAGTTGAAAAGACTTGCACATGCAGGAGATGGAATCTCACTAAAATCCCATATGCACATGCAGTTGCTGCCATTTGAGACAATAGAGAAAAACTAGAACACTATTGATGATTGTTACAAGAATGAGACCTACCTGAAAATATACTTCACTATTATCAATACAATTAGTGGACCTAACTTGTGGCCCAAAAGCAACCTCAATGAGATTCATCCACCCTTGGTAGAAAAGGGGACTGTTAAGAAGCCTAAAAAGGCTAGGAGAAGAGATCTTGATGAAGATCCAACTGCAACCAAAGTGAAGAAGAGCTTTTTAGTGTCATGTGGGAACTGTGGTATAGTAGGACATAATAGAAGGAGTTGCAACATCAATGATGAGCCCAACCTAGAGCCACCACCTCTTGTTGGAGGTAGTGCAGGGCAATCTGTAAGTATCTGATTTTGTACTCTAATGTGTCAGTTTTGGTCAATTTAATTCCCTAATGTATATTTGTATATAACATAGGGAGAACATTATAAGGGGAAAAGAAAGGTGAAGAGGTAGGAGAAGAGATATAGACATAGGTTAAGTTAGATTTAATACAAGGGAAGCGGAACCTGTGAGTTGTATTAATTATACAAAACCCATGAATTATTTGTGTGTGTTATATTTTATCATTGGTTAAATTTTTTAATGAATGTTTGAAAGTAAATTATAGTAGATAGAGAACAATGAACCAATGAGGCCAATAGGTAGGAGAAGGGTTGCCGATAAAGGTGAAGTTGGAGCTAATACAGGGGAAGTGGAATATGTGAGTTGTGTTAATTATACTAACAAATATTTATTTTGTATGTGTTCTATTTTCTCATTGTTTTTAAGTTTATAATGAATGTTTGAATGTAAAGTATACCAATAGATATTGATTTTGTAGCAGATGGAGAACAATGAAACAATGAGGATAAGTAGTAGTGGAAGGGCTGCCAAGAAAGGTGAAGTTAGAGCTAATACAAGGGAAGTGGAACCTGTGAGTTGTGTTAATCATACTAACAAATATTGATTTTGTGTATGTTCTGCTTTCTCATTGTTTTAAGTTTCTAATGAATATTTGAATGTAAATTATACTAAAAAATATCGATTTTGTGGCAGATGGAGAATAATGAAACAAGGTGGCCAAGTGGTAGAGGAAAATGAGGAGACAAAATTTCAATATGTATTCCGTTGATATTATTTGCATTTTATTAATCAATTTTAATTAGTAAATAACATATTTATTTCTTTATCAGGTTAAGAGAACTCATGGACCTCCTAGTGGAGGAGGTACCTCAACAGTTGCTGTAACTAGAAGGCCTCATTTTTCAGCTTCCATAACTCTGAGATATTTCATATGGTTTCCTTATGCTAATGTGATTTCATTTGTCTTTCTATGTGTTTTATATGCATGGCTCAGCCTAGTATTACCATGTACAAAGACCATCACCTTAATAGGATCTCAACCCCCTTCCATCCAGTATAGTCATAAACAATGAAATGAGAATGAGTCTGTAGGGAGCATCACCTTGTAATGATAGACCATATGATTCTATTTTTTGCATTATGAAATTGGTTCCATATTTTGGATGGTTTTTTTTTTTTTTTTTTTTTTTTGGGTATGATGTTGTGAATTGGTATATGGGATAATGTTGTGAATTGCTATGTATTGTTGTGACAGATGAATTCATGTTTGAATCATGGTCCCTTTTTTACATGTTGTGTGTTATTGTTCTAGATAATAGCATTGGTGTGTACTGTAATGAATTTTTAGGACTTTTAGGTCCTAATCTAATGTAATGATTTATTGCCAAGACTTCTACGGCCCAATCTAATGTAATGACTTTTGAGGACTTCTAAACATTTGTAATTGTTTTGCTTATATGTATGTTTATGTCTTCAATCCAATCCTTGAAGATGCTGATTAGAAATCCATAAATGCTTGCAAAGAATGATAAGGTAAAAGAACATTGGTGGTTTTATTGTAAAGATTGCAAAGATTGATTAGGTTAATGTCAAAATAGCTTTGCAATACTTGTTAATAATTGCATTCAACAATAGTATTTTAACACAAAAAGTAAGAATAAAATGGAATTGCAATGCAGTTGGCTAAACACTACAAATTCCATAAACTTTAAATAGATGTAATAGGTTACATATTGGGTGACAAAGATGCCTTAATCCTTCCACATTTTCATCCAACACAAAATCCCTAAACCACCATACCCATTAATAACCAAAAAATTAGCCTTACCATTAATCCAACGCATAATCATCCAAGTAAGCATAAACACACCCACAGAAACTCACCCACAGAAACCCACCCACAACCTTTTATACAATATAATCACTTGGAATACATATAAGATTTCAAAATCCACACAAAAAAACTATATACAAACTCCACATATGTAACAGAAAATCCTTAATATCTCCTCCTTCAATCTATCTTTGGCAGTATCCCTCTCCATTCTACGAATTTTACGAAGAAGACCAATCACAAGCTGACTAGTACAATCATTTAGGCGAGCATAATACCAAGTAAATAAACGACATCCACTTTGTTGTTGTAAAAGATGAAAAAAATAGACATGAAGCTTATAAATTAAAGAGAATCGTAAGTACTTCAGTAGAAAACCCATGAATTATTTGTTCTTACCCATATAATCTACACCCTAGAAATCTCCTCCCTGGGTTAGTTTCCATCTAAGATGTTTTTATGGATGCAGAGGCACCACAATGACACAATGGTAAGACCACTGTTGACTCTGACATGGTTGTGTGTTTGTAGGGGAAGAAGATTGGGGAAGAAGAAGACGAATATTGGTGAAAAAAAAAGAAAAAAGAGTTAGCAGCAAACTTTTGGTGACGAAGAAGAACAACATGAGAAGAATTTTGGTGATGAAGAAGAACAATGGGAGAAGGATTTGAGGGGAAAAAATGGTCTTATCTTTGTTCTTGATGGAAGAGACATGGGGGGGAAATAAATAGGGAAAAATTAGCACCAATTTTCCCACTAAAGTTCTATGTGGGTCCTAGAGCCAACTCAATTGACAGCGTGGTGGCGAGTCGATGTTTTTCGTCCATTCTAATGGAGACTTAAACTGTAATGGCTTGATCGTTCTTGTTTTTAAACCTCAGTGCCTACATTGCACAATTTCAAACCTCAGGGACGAAAAAGTTAAATGAGGTAAACCTTAGTGACAAAATTGCCTATTTAGCTAGAAACAAATACCAAGTGAGAGTGAAAGATCGAAAGAACATTCATACATTGAAAAAACATTCTAATAACCTATGTTGTAATGCTAGAAGAAAGTTAAGAACCGAAAAAAAAAAACAACAAAAAAAGAATAAGAGGTAGTCTTCTGATAATTGCTTAAATATTCATATTTAAACCCCTTAATTCACATTTGTTAAGTTCTTAGTTTGTGTTCTTTCATGTTATTTTATTTCCTTTCTGTGTTTTCTGAGTTCTTTTAGGTTTTTGGAGAAAATGGAGCATTATGGAATTATCTGGCTTAGAGAGCAAATATGGAAGAGCTGGAAGTTTCCTAGTGCGATCAAGCACAAAGACTCGCGATCGAGTGCACCAGTGCTCAAGCCAAGGATCAAGCGCACCTGTGCTCGCGCGCGCACAAGAAGAAGGCTCGAGAGCACCAATCTGTGATCAAGCGCACACGTGCATCAGTGAATAGTAAAATGGCAGAACCTATTTTGGAAAGTAGGGTAGGGTTTTGTTTTACGAGTTTAGGGTTTCTAGATATTCCTAAACTGTATAAATAGGCCTGGAAACACATAAATAGGGGAGGATTGTCTCATGAGAGATTTTGGGGACGAATTGACGACTCTTCTCCATAGTATTTTTGGGTTTATTCTTCTCCCTTTATTTTATTTTATGAAGATGTTTAGCATCAAACTCATGTGTAACTAATTTGCTAGTAAAAGCTTGATTGAAGCCCTGATTATGTTTACTCAATAATTCAGTATTAGCACCTTTGCAATATTTATATTATGATGCTTAACTTGATTAATTCTTGTTTTCTTGAATTCCTCATATGTGTTTGCCTGATCAACATATGCATGTGGT
Source organism: Bretschneidera sinensis (assembly GCA_023935145.1). NCBI lineage: Eukaryota > Viridiplantae > Streptophyta > Magnoliopsida > Brassicales > Akaniaceae > Bretschneidera > Bretschneidera sinensis. The sequence goes on along the minus strand of CM043700.1, from coordinate 68,135,211 downwards.
ATGGACTAGTTAGTTAAATCAATTGGGATGACCGAGTCCTGGGTTTAGCAATAGTAACAAAAGAAATCGGGACTATATACCATGCCTTAGGTCTCGTGTGTTTGTCGATTTCCACAGATATTATGTTTTCTTAAGGAACAACTTAGTATACACCATGCTAAATCCTTTAAGAAAGAAAAGAGTTAAAGTATACACCATGCCTAACTTGTTTCTTAGGGAAATCAATAGCTTAAGGAGCATACACCATGTCCTTTGGTTGACAACATTAGGTATTCATGACGTGATTAAAGCATTGGCATATTATTTTATTGTGGAAGCATGATTAGTGGTGGATATCAAGTCCCTACGCTTTTATCATTATCAATTCAAACTCAATTATTATTTCTATCGTTTTATATTACGAAACTAATTCTAAAGCAAAATTTACCAATCCTTGTGGAGATGATCTCGCATTTGCCCACTATACTGCTATGTTGACCTTGTGCACTTGCAAGTAAAACTGTTCAATTATTTGCCTATTAATTTAGGTAGATTTTTGCACAACAAATTTTTGGTGCCGTTGCCGAGGATTGCATTAAATTTTGTTTAAAATTATTTTCGTTCAGTTTTATTATTCTGTACTGTTTTAATTTTTTTTTTCAAAAATCTGTTTTTTTTCTTCTTTTTGTTTTCTGTTTTTGCTTCAGGTCTGCGGCAGAGAAGTTCCTGGCATTGCGATCGAGCACTGAGCAGCAGTTCCAGAAAGTACCCGAACAGCAGTACTAAAACTGCTGCACTGAAGAGTTTCAGCTGATTCATGCAAGGGCTTCGATCCAGGAATCCAACTATCTTTCCACTTGATACAGAGATTGAGCGGACCATTCGACAAAGGCCTAGAGACAACGTTGAGGAGGAAGAAGAAGAATTCGAGGAAGAAGTACCGATGGCGGAACAACTTAATAACCATACGCCACTAGAGCGAAGACCCATGAAGCAATCCTTCATCCCATGGAACCTCTACCAGCCCTTATGCATTACTTATCAACCTGAGGCAGAAGACAATTATTATATATCCCTGTAGATACTCAGTGCTTTGACTCATTTTCAGGGGTACACCTGCTAAGGATCCATACTTGCATCTTTGGGAATTCTTTGATCCTTGCAAGTTCCAACACTTTCGGGGCTTAGATCAAGAGGGAATCAGGTTAATTCTTTTCTCTTTTTCCTTAAAAGATAATGCTAAATTGTTGTACAATTTATTGCCTGCAGTGTCTATCCATACTTGGGAAGAGCTATCCAGTAGGTTCCTAAAGATGTTTTTCCTAGCACAAAAGACAAGACAGATGAGGAAGGGGATTCAATCTTTCCAACAGAAGGATGAAGACCTTTTCTTTGAAGCATGGGGACACTTCAATGAGCTGCTTCTCAAATGTCCACATCACAATCTACCTCAAGATGAACTAGTACAAGCTTTCTATGAAGGTTTGAGTGACATAAATAAAGGTATTGTGGATGCAGGTTGTGGAAGTGTGCTGATGGAGAAGAACAGTGAAGAAGCCACAGAGCTTTTTGAGACATTGAGTGAGCACACTCAACAATTCTCATCCAGAGGTAGACAAGGAGTTAATAGCAAAGGCATGTATGAAGTGAACTTAAATGGTGGATCTCCAAATCGGATGGCTGCTGTGGAAAAAAATCTAGATATGATTGTAAAAGCCATGATTACTCACAACATCCCACCTAGTCCACAAGCTACACAACTCCAGGTATGTGCTATATATTCTCATTTTGATCACACTACTGAAACTTGCCCTCTGTCTCCATCTGCAGATCCAGAGTAAGAAAACTATGTGGGACCAAACAACTATCCTCCCAAGAACAATCCATATGCTAATACCTACAATCCTGGATGGTGAAACCACCCCAACTTCTCATGGAATAACAATCAGAATGCCCTGAACCTTCAAGGGCAAGAAAGGAACCCCCAACCAGCAGCCCAATCAATTCTGGAATCAAAGAAAAGTAACCTAAAGAGTCTTGTAAGACAATTGGCCACTCAATAGCAGCAATTGATGACTTCACAATATCAGTTTATGGCAGAATAAAGACAATTTTGGACTAAGCAAAGACAAATCAATGCAAAGCATAAGTAAGCTATTCAAAGACTGGAAGTACAAGTGGGGCAATTGGCTAAGGAGCTGAGTGGAAGAAAGCAGGGTGAATTTTCAGCCCAAACACTACCTAATCCATGAGGACACCAGCAATTGAAGGCTGTTACAACTCTCAGAAATGGTAAGATCATAGGAACCGATAAGCCTGCACAAGCATCTCCAATTAAAACATCCATATCAAAGGTAAGTGAAATGGAGAAGGTGAATCAAAGGTTAGTAAAGCCAAAGAAAGAAAGTAAATTGCTTGATATCTTTGAAACTTTGAGAAAAGTAGCAATTAATATTCCTTCATTAAATGCAAGTCAACAAATTCCTGCATATGCTAAATTTTTGAAAGATTGTTGCACTAATAAAAGGAAGTTTCAGGAGCATGAAACAGTGGCTTTAACTGAAAAGGTAAGTGCGGTGTTATTAAGAAAACTACCACCAAAGCTAAAAGATCCAAGTAGTTTTACCATTCCTTGCAGGATAGGTGACCAGCTTTTAGGTGTGCACTACTGGATTTAGGAGCGAGTGTCAATTTGCTGCTATACATTGTATTTAAAACACTGGGTTTGGGGGAGCTTCAACCAACTTCCATCACCTTGCAATTAGCAGGCAGAAGTATCAAACGACCAAGAGGTATTCTTGAGGATGTCTTGGTAAAGGTAAGTGAATTTATTTTACCTGCTGATTTTATTGTATTAGATATGGAAGAATGTCTTATGACATTACCTTTGCCCATCATCTTAGAAAGATCCTTTATGAGAACTATTGATACAAAAATTTGTGTGAAAAAGGGTATCGTAAGTATGAAGGTAAACGGTGAGAAAATAGAATTCAAAATATTTGATGCATTAAAATTACCCCAAGATGATATGGAATATTTTAATGTATGTATGATGCAAGGTATTGTTGAGCAAACTTTTCAGGTCCAGCACATTAATCCGTTGGAGACCACCCTAACCCATAGTTTCAAAAGATCGGATATTGAGCCTGCATCTGAAGATGTTACTGATGACATCTTTGAAGTTGTGCACCTCCTTAAGGCCTCTTCAATGCATACAAGATCGAGTGATAAGAGAAAGTTGCACGTGAATGAGCTAGGAGAATTGAGGCATGATGCATATAAGAACACCAAGCTCTACAAGGAAAGAACCAAAGCCTATCACGATAAATAGCTGGTTAGGAAGGAGGTTCATGGTGAATGGACACATAGTAAAGCCATACCTTGAAATCAAATTGCTACCAAGAGATGAGGATTTGGCACTCCAGTCTGTCCAATATGCAGCAGCACCAAGAGCACTTGAGCCACACATGGTGGACTTTAATGCTTCCTTCAAAAAGAGTAGCACTGAAACTACTATAGAGAGTGTTTGAGCAGTTTAGGCTTTGATAAATATATAGCTTGAGCGCCTCTATTGAGGTCAGTGGTACTGAGGCCACTGAGTACGGTACATTTTTCTTTAATTTTGTTGTTTTTCATATTTTTAATTTTTCGTCATTTCTTTAGTTAATTTAGTGGTTTAGTACATAGGTGTGGCATTCTGTCCTTGCGATCGAGCAAGCTTCATAGTGCGATCGAGCGCACTCGAGACAGAGAGTCACGTGCCTATTTTAGGTCATTTTATTTCTTTTTTCCTTACCTTCACTCTCTGCACTTCAATCGCCCTCACCCTCTGCATCGCACATACTCACAGCATTTTCACTCCTTGTTGCCCATCACATGCCGGCAACCACACACCACCGCACACCACCGCAGTTACACACCACCCACCCACCACACATCACACCGCACCCACCACAGTTTAATTTTTTTTCCTTCCTTATTCACATTTTCCCCATCTCCCCACGTTTTTCTTTTGTTATTTCTAACAATTACTGCATATACAACTTGTTGTTTTCTCCTTTTTGGGTTGGTTTTTCTTGATTTGTAGGGGGTTGGACAATTTTAGAGGTTGTTGGCTCTGCTTGGGTTCAGAGTCACCCACCATTTGTTCAACAAAAGTCCTTAGTGACCTGCCAAAGGGTGCGATCGAGTGCAACTAGCACAGTGTGATCAATTGAACCTTGCTGTGATCGAGTGCACCACTGCCACAAATTATTTCCACAATGCCTAAGAAATCTACCTCCACATCCAATGCTTCGGGAAGCTAGGCCCAGTTTTCCCGACCCACTTTTGAGCAACGGGAGGTCCTCTTTGAAACCACATTTAACATCGATGATGACTTCAAAATTTTTGAAGCAACACAATGGGCTGTTCAAGAGTTCAAACACCGTGGTTTGAAAAGGTTGTTCAAGCCCGTCAGCTCTACTGCCTACACCAGATTTATTGTGCAGTTCTATGAAAACCTCTCCTTTGACTGCAATAGGCCGAGGGTCTTATCCTCATCTGTTCAAGGCAAGTATATTGACTTGACATCATCAGATATTGCTGCTGCCCTCAAATGCAATGACGAATATCCACCTGAGGGTGCCCAATTGGACGAGTAGCCGGAGTCCTCCATTTCTGCCATCATTGAGGACATATGTGCAGGGCGGTATGCAAATAGGCACAACAATGATGGCAGTCGAGCCAAGTTGCTTCCACAACTCTAGCTTGTGGACTTTATTCTACAGTGTAATGTGTGCCCATTGGGACACAAGACTCAGAGGCGTGGCCAGTTCCTCCAAGCACTGTATACCTTTCACAGAAGCCATTGGTACTCCATCTCTACGATCATCTAGAGCCAAATTCATAAGCTTTGGGACCACGTACATGCACACTAGGTCACCAGTGCAAATGCATGGGGGCTTCCATTCTCGTTCCTACTCATTTACATCTTCAAGAAGAAGGGAATCAAGGACACCTCCACAAATGGACCAGTTAGGGAGTACCCATTCTTTGGCAAGAATCAGTGGACTCAAAGCCAATCACACATGCTCAAAGGACTTCGAAGGCCTGCACCTACTACTGAAAGGGTAGAGGACGACCCTATAGAGGTCGATGACCCTGCAGCTAGTCAGACTTGAGAGGAGGACCATGTTGACATGGGACCCACAGAGTATCAGTACATCCTTGAAGAGATGTCTTCCTTCCGGTATGAGCTAGTTGATATTAGATAGGAGGATCGAGAGGCTACATGCCTAGTTCAAAAGTGCATAGACGGGTTAAAAGCACGCTTGAGAGGCAAGAAGCGATGCTCTAGGCCATTCTAGACCGATTACCTCCCACCTCAAGAGCCTCATCTTCAGCACCACATAGAGGACAACAGTGAGAGAGGTGCACCGTCTAGCTGAAGACGTAAAACTTAGCGCTCATGGGAGGCACCCTACAACATATCATTTATGTTTTTATTATTTTTCATATTTCTTGTATTTATTTATTTTTAGTACTTTTTGTTTTCCAGTATTGCTTCAGTATTTCTTTTTCAGGGACAATATGTGCATCAGTTCAAGTTTGGGGGTGTGCTATGAGCCATGCTAGTCCAGCTAGTTCTCCACCTCCAGGTCAGCTCATTCCATATTATTCACACATTGGGGACAATGTGTAATTTAAGTTTAGGGGTATGGGAGACACATGTACACACATTTTGTCCTAATTTTTATTATTATTTATTATTGTTTAAAAAAGAAGATAAATGTATGTTCATGTTGTTTTGAATTTTTGGTTGATCTAAACAATTACTGTGATGTGATTTCATTGGTGAGCTTAAAATCTTGAACACATGATCTGATAATAGAGTTTTAAAGTTTAGTTACTTACTTTAGGCATTTGAGAATTCACATGTTTGATCCAATCTGACACGAGCACATTAGAACATAATTGTGTAAGGTATGACATATGATTTTAATGTGTATGTTTTCATGGCTTAACTGAAACCAGAGGACTTGTTGGATGAACACTTTGGCATAGAAAAATAGAAAAAAAAAATTTGCACAAAAAGAGAAAAATGCACATGATGATCATTAATAAACTTTCCACTGAGTAACTGGACCTCTTGCCTCAATAAACAATGAGTGTTCACGTCAAAAGGTGGGAATTTTGCTTATAATGATCATTGATAAACTTTCTGCTGAGTAACTGGACCTCTTGCCTCAGTAAGCAGTGAGTGTCCACGTCAAAAGGTGGGAATTTTACTTGGTAGTATTAAGGCCAATTTAATTTCATAGCCTTTTTTACTCGAGTTAGTAAGTCCTTAGGGGTGTCTTTACACTTAATGCCCTAAAACCATCTGGTTTGGGAGTCATTGACTCAACACTTGCTACATGAGTCAATTAAAAATCTTAAAGGAACTAAACATGGCAAAATCTCATAATAAAATAAAGAAGGAAATAAAACTATGCCATTATTGTTCATTCTGATGGGACAGTCGGTGAATCTTAAGACATGGAGACATTACACATTGGAGTTATTTGGAAGCTTCATTTTTATGTGCTAGTTCACTTTACATTGATTCAGACTTGTGATGCCTTAGCCAGACTCTTGTAAGTAATTAGATTTTTAAATTCCTGTTCATTTCGAAGATAAGTTTATATTTTAAGCTTGCTCATGAATGAATATCATGGTTTTATGTGATACTTAAATTTTTGGATAACATGAATGTGGATTTATCTTTGTGTTCTTTATTTTTCATTTAGTTTTTAGTTTCGTATTGCTAAGGGACTAGCAATATGTAAGTTTGGGGGTGTGATAAGTGTTTAAATATTCATATTTAGGCCCCTTAATTTACATTTGTTAAGTTCTTAGTTTGTGTTTTTTTATGCTATTTTATTTCCTTTCTGTGTTTTCTATGTTCTTTTAGGTTTTTGGAGAAAATGGAGCATTATAGAATTATCTGGCTTAGAGAGTAAATCTGGAAGAGGTGGAAGTTGCCTAGTGTGATCGAGCACAGAGACTCGCGATCGAGTGCAACAGCGCTCAAGCGCCCAAGCCAAGGATCGAGCCCACTTGCGCTCGCACGCGCAAGAAGAAAGCTCGAGCGCACCAGTCTATGATCGAGCGCACACGTGCATCAGTGAATAGTAAAACGGCAAAACTTATTTTGGAAAGTAGGTTAGGGTTTCTAGATGTTCCTAAACTATATAAATAGGCCTGGAAACACAAAAATAGGGGAGGATTGTCTCAGGAGAGATTTTGGAGATGAATTGATGACTCTTCTCCATAGTATTTCGGCTTTATTCTTCTCCCTTTATTTTATTTTATGAAGATGTTTAGCATCAAACTCATGTGTAACTAATTTGCTAGTAAGGGCTTGCTTGAAGCCCTGATTATGTTTACTCAATAATTCAATCTTGGCGCCTTTGCGATATTTATATTATGATGCTTAACCTGATTAATTCCCGTTTTCTTGAATTCCTCATATGTGTTTGCCTGATCAACATATGCATGTGATATGGACTAGTTAGTTAAATCAATTTGGATGACCGAGTCTTGGGTTTAACAATAGTAACAAAAGAAATCCACACCTGGTTCTTGGGTTAATTAACATGGGGAACCGGGAGTATATACCATGCCCTAAGTCTTATGTGTTTGTCGATTTCCACAGATATTATGCTTTCTTAAGGAACAACTTAGTATACACCATGCTAAATTCTTTAAGAAAGAAAAGAGTTAAAGTATATACCATGCCTAACTCGTTGCTTAGGGAAATCAATAGCTTAAGGAGTATACACCATGCCCTTAGGTTAACAACATTAGGTATTCATGACGTGATTAAAGCATTAACATATTGTTTTATTGTGCAAGCATGATTAGTGGAGGATATCAAGTCACTACACTTTTATGATTATCAATTCAAACTCAATTATTATTTCTATCGTTTTATATTACGAAACTAATTCTAAAGCAAAATTTATCAATCTTTGTAGAGATGATCTCGCATTTGCACACTATACTACTATGTTGACCTTGTGTACTTGAAAGTAAAACCGTTCAATTATTTACCTATTAATTTAAGTAGATTTTTGCACAACATCTTCCATCCTAATAAAAAGCAAATATGAAAGGACTTTATAAAAAAATAAAGCAACTTAAACCCTTTCATTCCCTTTCCCATAATAAATGACCCATGAAATAAATAGCTAAAAAATGAAATAAATCTTTTTTTTCTTCAATTGTAATCAGCTTGCTCTTACACACGTTGCAGGAAATATAACACCATCCATTATGTTAAATAAAGTACTCCGTAATATGTTACCTCTTGATTAAAATTTTCCATTTAAATTATTTAAGGTAAATTACATTGATCATCTTACAAATATGAATATTTAGCATTTAAGTCTTTAAACTATGAATTTGATATAAAAAATTCTAAAGCTTTTAATTAATTATAGTGTTATCCCTTCATCAATATATTTATTTATTTACTTTAAAATAATTGAATACATCAAATAAGGTTTCAATGAACTCTATAAATCATCTTGATAATATTTTGACTTCATGGAACATATACATTAAAGGGAAAATCAACAATTACCTTTTTGGATGACATTTTCGCTTCATGTGATGAAAAGGAAAATCAGCTTCATGATATTGTTGGCTAAAAATGTGATGTTGGTTGGCACAAAGTAAATACACAATTATTAGGAAAAAAAAATAAAATACTTATTTTGATTATATAATTATTGATCGATTTTTATTTTGATCACACAACAAATTAAGTTTTGTGATTTTTTTTTTTAAATTTATCAATATAACTTTTTTAATGAATTTGATTTCAAAATCTTATCGGATTTCTAACTCAACACTAAGTAAGTATTGATGTGATGTGTGATTTTAAATATTTTATATATATGTTGTTTATTAACCACCTCAACACATGTTGAGATGAAAATTTGATAAGATTTTAAAATCAAATTTATAAAAAAAAAATTAAATAAAAAATAAATAAAATTATAATAAAAAAATATCATTAAAAATTATTTGATGAAAATAAAATAGGAGCCATATCCAAAATAGATATTTACCCAGTGAATTCTGATAGCGCAGATGACACATGAATATGAAGTGCCATCACTCTCAGCAAAAAGACAGCTCATATATATCACAGAATCACTTACCATTTTTTTAGGCTTTTATACTTTTTAAATTTTCCATCTATATCTAACATCTCGCGGTGTTAAAAATCAAAGATAATTGCACGAACAGTTTTTAGATATTTATGAATGTTTAACATTTAAGTTTTTATTTTTATTAAGAAAAAAAATATGAATTTGACTTAAAAAATCTTTAAATCTTTAATTTATTATAATTTAACTCTTTCAATTATTATTCATTTATAAATTTATCTTAAAAAATAAAATATAAAAATTTACATATAATATTTTGTACACGTGTAAAAAAAAAATATGCTTACACAGGGAAAAACATTTAAGGTCTTTTAGCATTGAAAATATATATTTTTTTTGCTATAAAATATTTCAAATAGCACATGAGTGGATAATTCAAAGAGATTTTAAGTGACCTCTAAATTATTCGTAAAATTTATTGAGACATATTTCGGAGCATTGAATCGTATCTAATTGGAATTTGAGTTTATTTACGTTCTAGTTATTTTTAAGTTTTTAATATAAAATATATGAGTTTAATCTTTTTTTTTTGTTAATATATAAAAAAAATTATACTACAATAAAAAAATAAACATTTTATTAATAAAAAACGTGACATTGCGACGGATTGAAAATGGAAAAACTTTTGAGACCAAATTCATCAATATGAACCTAGACGCTGTGAATCTAAAGTTTATGGACCTTTCAAATAATCTTCCTTTAAAATTAACCATATTTGGAATATTGATCCCCTGTTGCCAACTAAACAACGAATCTTTGCTAAATGCATTAAACGAGATCTGGATTTTGTTTTCTTTGGAGGATATGGACTTGATCACTCTTGGTTGTCATTCTCATGTACGCAAATACCCCTCCCCCTTATAAAAAGAGAAAGTCCGTAAAATTTGAATGAATAAAAGGGTAATGTAGTAATTTATGATTAATTTCCTCTAATCCTCTCTAAAATAGAAATAGTGAAGCTAGTATAAAGTTGCACATAGATCGTTTCTGACTTTCTCTCTTCTTTATGGGTTTTGTATGGGAGTAGGAAATCGGGCCTGGTGTCTTGCTTTTGCCCGGCTTCACTTTTTTCATATTAATACCATCCCCCACCTTTCTCTCTCTTAATACTCCATCTAAGGTATTTCTCAACTGTAATCACTATTATTATTATACTCTGTCTGCTCTGCATGCATTCTTAATTTTTATACTCCATATTTAGTATTTATAGACAGTTCCATTGCATGATAGTTGTTATAAATCTTTTCTGTTATTTTTATGTGGGTGTATGGATCTGGGTTATTCTGTTTCTTATTAGAAATGCCAGGAATAATCAGATTTATCTGTTTTCTTTTAGATGATTATAGAGTCTAGTTTTAGAATGCTCTCTTTGCGCGATTATGGATTTTTAAAGGGTGGATTTCGGATTTAATTTTCTGAAAATTTTCATTATTTTTGTTTTTGTCTATCATGATTGCACCAAGATTGATTATAGTAAGAAATCTTCAAATGTTTCAGTTTACACTCCTTCCTATTATCTGGATATACAAGAAAGATTTATCATACAGTAATTCTCTGTTTTATTTTATTTTGTTATGCTTAATTCTTTACTCATAGTCCTATATGATTTTATTTTTCAAGGGAGATTGTCTTGCATAATTAACCCACATGCGTGTAGTATGATGGAATTTGACCTTTTACAATATAATAACACAATGATTAGGCTTGAAGTTTCTTTTGTTTATTTGTGTAATTTTTAATTAATCAAGGGAATTTATGGATTCGTTGATGATGGGTATCTCTTCGATGGATCCCTGGATAAGATATTTTAATGGGTGCTTATTATGCGCTAGTATACATCTTCATCTTTGACCTCGGGTAATATATAATATTATAAAATCAAATTGTTTCCGTTAAGCACTCCTGCCGGTTGATAGTCATTCTAATGGCCGCACTTCTGGTGAAGTTTATGATTTTTTTATAGCTTTTCTTGTGCTTTTTTCTGTTTCTTTTTCATTTATTTTAAAAGGAAAACAGGTTGTACAGCCTGTAACACAAAGTGTGCCCGGACTATGTTACGACGGTTGTGCTCAGCTAATGAATATACTTGTTTCATGTGATCAGATTCTGTTTATGTGTCATCAATGAGATTTAGGAATAACAAATATGCTTTGAATTAGTTTATTAAACTACATACTAATGTAGTATTTTTTAAGTTTATAGTTGGCTGTTAGGTTGCCATGAAACATTATGAGTGCCTAGTATTCAAATGGTTGCTGTAGTATTCCAGATTTCTTCTATATAAACCCATCTTCCTTGAATAATACTCAGGGTAGTCGTTTGTAATATTTAAAATCTTCTCATAATATTCTCTGATTATAATGTTTATCTGTCTGATGATTAGCCTGTGGAATTTAAGCATCCCACATGCTGTTCAATGATAACTTTCAGTAACAGTTGAATTACAACTTTACTCAGGGATAGCAAATCTTCAAGCACACAATGGAAGAAGAAGATATCTATACGAATGATGGGACAGTGGATATACACAAAAATCCTGCTAATAAGAAGAAAACAGGAGATTGGAAGGCATGCCACTTTATTCTCGGTATGTTTTTTTCCCTTCTATTCCTCATCTAAAAAAGTGTAATATCATCTGTGTTTTTGATCCTTTGTGCTATATGTTGATTGTGAGATGTTAAACATTGATAAATTTTCTCAGGAAATGAATGTTGTGAAAGGTTGGCATACTATGGGATGAGCACTAATCTGGTTAACTATCTCAAGAAGCGTCTCAATCAAGGGAATGTCACTGCATCAAACAATGTCACAAACTGGTCAGGAACCTGCTACATTACTCCATTGATTGGAGCCTTTCTAGCTGATGCATATCTGGGAAGATTTTGTACAATAACCATTTTTGTTGTCATCTATGTCTTTGTAAGTTTAGTTCAGAAACATTTTTTTCTTCCTTTTTTTTGGGTTTCTTTAAAGTACACAAAGGCTGGAGTTTGCATATTTGATGCATTTTCATCATTATTGAGTGGTCAAGTATTCAAACATCAACCCAGATGATGTAAATTTGATCAATTTTATCTCCTAGCAAAATGTCCATTTTTGCTCATGCTTTTTATTTCAAGCCATTCTGCGACCTTCTATAATTCTGTGACTTTTTCTATCAAATTATCATTCGTTCAAAAAATAATTCAAGGGGAAAATTAGGGGGATTTAAATCGGCTTAAGTCTCCTAGCATCTTTGCATGACGTGTTACTGCAGAATAAGTTTTTTTCCCCATAACTATGGAAATCATGAACTCTTGTTTTTTTCTTCTAGGGAATGACACTCTTAACATTGTCAGCCTCTCTCACCGGATTAAGGCCATCATGTGATGGGGATGTTTGCAACCCAACAATTGCACAAACCACTGTCTGCTTTATAGCGCTCTATTTGATCGCTTTTGGGACTGGTGGAATCAAACCATGTGTTTCGTCCTTTGGTGCAGATCAATTTGATGAAACTGATGAGATTGAGAAGAAAAAGAAGAGCTCTTTCTTTAATTGGTTTTACTTTTCAATCAATGTTGGTGCCCTAATTGCTTCCACTGTTTTGGTCTGGATACAAATGAATGTGGGTTGGGGATGGGGCTTTGGAGTTCCAGCAGTTGCAATGGCCATTGCAGTCGTGTTTTTCTTCTCTGGTACCCGGTTTTACCGCCTTCAAAAACCTGGAGGGAGTCCCATTACAAGAATTTTTCAAGTTATAGTTGCATCCATCAGAAAATCAAATGTGGAAGTTCCCGAGGATAAGTCTCTTCTCTATGAGGCGGCAGCAGACGAGGAATGTAGTATCAAAGGAAGCCGCAAGCTTGAGCATACAGACAAGTTAAAGTAAGTACTTCAATCCAGTATTTCAATAAGCTGCAAGTTGTTTTCAGCCTTACTGAATGAAATCTTATCACTTAATCTGCCTTTCTCTAAGCATTTTTCTTCTTTTAATAACTGAGCTGCAGATTTATCTGTACTGATTATGTGCTTTCCTTATATTTATTGGTTCAAATAAGGTTACAATGTGCATACAAGCTGATGCCGAGTCTTAAATTTTGTTCAATGTTGCTATGTTACAGTCTTCACTTTTTAACTGATTCTCAGTTGCTGTGTTCCACTGATTGATCTGGCCTCTAATCGAAGTTTTCAAATTCCAGTTTCTTTGACAAGGCTGCTGTGGAGACTCAGATTGACCGCTTCAAGGGCTTGGCAAACCCATGGAGACTCTGCAGTGTGACACAAGTTGAGGAGCTCAAGGCTGTTATCAGGTTACTCCCAATATGGGCATCTGGTATAGTCTTTGCTACTGTATACAGTCAAATGAGCACCATGTTCGTTTTACAAGGCAACACAATGGACCAACACATGGGGCCACACTTTAAGATTCCATCAGCATCCCTCTCCCTCTTCGACACAGTCAGTGTTCTCTTCTGGACTCCTGTATATGACCAAATCATTGTCCCATTTGTAAGGAAATTCACCGGCCATGAGCGAGGCTTCACCCAGCTTCAACGAATGGGAATTGGCCTTGTCATTTCCATATTCTCCATGGTCACTGCTGGAGTTTTGGAGGTTATTCGTCTTGACTATGTCAGGAGGAACAACTACTACGATCATGAGCACATTCCCATGTCAATTTTCTGGCAAATACCGCAGTATTTTCTTATTGGATGTGCAGAAGTTTTTACTTTCATTGGACAGTTGGAGTTTTTCTATGACCAGGCACCTGATGCCATGCGAAGTTTATGCTCAGCTCTCTCGCTCACGACGGTTGCATTGGGCAACTACTTGAGCACTCTGCTTGTTACCATTGTGACTAAAGTGACCAGAAAGAATGGGAAGCTTGGCTGGATTCCAGATAATTTGAACAGAGGCCATCTCGACTATTTCTACTGGCTATTGGCTATCCTCAGCATTCTTAACTTCTTGATTTATCTATGGATTGCTAAGCGGTATACTTACAAGAAAGCTACAGGACGTGCTCGTTGATAGAAGGGATGGTAATTGGATTGAAATTTGGGTATCTGGTTTAGAAATTTCGTTTTACATCTGTTATTTATTATTAAGATTTATAGTTTGTGTTTGGAGACAAAAGTGCTTGTAAATATTGTTGAATTCTCAATCTAGTGCAGAAAAGTGTGTTGCTATAATTGCTGAAATTTGCTTCTTTTTCTCCTGTTTTGTTTTGATTTCAGAAATAACAGTAAGATTCACTCTCTATTAACCATTTGCCAAGTGCTAGTAATAAATCAGAAGCAGTTTTGTTGTTGGCTGAATGTTGGGTAAGCACAGCCCTCTCAACACTAAATAACCAATCACATCCTAAGAATTATTGATCTTTCGTATTTCATACTACCTATGTCTGTCAGCCGGCGAATGGTAATGAATGAAAGGGTCCCGTTGAAGTTGTTTGACAGCCTCACTGTCGCAGCAATTGAGGGTACCCAACCATCTCACTATTGTAGGGCGACGCAATAGTTGAGGTTAATGAACAATTTTACTGAATTTTTAAATTTTCAGGTTCGATTTTCTATAGACAAAACTTCAAAGTTTGATTTGTCAGACCATACAACAAAAGTGAATCATGTAATTTAGCCAAAAAAAATCGGTGAGTTAATTTCAAGAGAAGAAAACAATTTCAAATTGTTTAACAAATGGAAAGGAAAGGATAACGTACACTGAATGAGATGTTCAAAAAAACTTCGACTATACAAATAAAACATCTTCTCTCTCCACTGAGTCGGAGAAGAAAAATGCAAAAATGATTGCCCTCAAAGCGATTCACACCTCCTCTGCCACCAGGAGATACTCGTAAG
Source organism: Bretschneidera sinensis (assembly GCA_023935145.1). Classification (NCBI taxonomy): domain Eukaryota; kingdom Viridiplantae; phylum Streptophyta; class Magnoliopsida; order Brassicales; family Akaniaceae; genus Bretschneidera; species Bretschneidera sinensis. Next base: position 68,120,192 of record CM043700.1, on the reverse strand, counting down.
CAAGAAATGCTTGCCAGAATTGGGATGCTTCAAAATCAAAAAGTCCGTCTTATTACTTAGACGACAGATCTGCTTATCTAACCCAATTCGCTGAAGAAGCCAACGCTTAGTTTGATAAGACTGGAGAAGATGCCCTCAAAGAACTTGATGAAGCTGGTTCCAGGGTCTGTATAAATTGTTAATTATCCATTGAAAGAAAGGGTCTTGGTTTGCTATGTAATTCCATTGATAACCCACTTCTTATTAATTGTGATAAGCAGATAATGGAGAACATAGAGAGCAGGATGCAAGCTTTCGAGGAATCCACAGAAATGAACAGGCAAGACATCGAGAAGAATGAAAACAAGTTAGCGGAGTTTGAAGATAAAATTGAGAAAGACAGGAATGAAGGGCTGTTCTTTAAGAATCTGAGTGACAGAAAGCTTGTGGAGAAATCAAAGCCAAGGAGGAAATGGAAAAGATTAAAGAGTTTACTAAGAAAAGTGCTGGGAGAAAAACTATGAGGAACATTTACCTTGCGCTAATTGGCCTGCTACTCATTGCAATTGCTGATTCTTTTATCACTTCACCTGATTGGCGAAAAGTTGCGGTTCTTGGAGCAATTCTAGTGGCCTTGTTTTCTCAGTTTACCTACAAACAGATGTTGTTATCAGAAGCAGAAGAAAAAGGAAAGGGAAAGACCGATGAAGAAAACAAGTAAAAGTCTTTATGCTGATCTAATTAATTTATGCTAAAAGAGTTTTATCCATGATTATATCAGATGAATATAGCTTGAATTAATAGACCCAAGTGAGAACTTGTCACTTGGGTTTGATACATCAAGCTGCTTTGCTTTAGCATCATCGACATCAGATCTTGGTGATATCACTGTAGTCACCAAATCCAATGCGAGTTATCAAGATGCCTTATTAACTTTTGTCAATCATCATATTTGAACACAACAATAGCTGGAGTTTTCTTACAATTATTGCTAGATGAATGGAAATTTAGATACATATTTTACATCCATTTTTAAATGCTTTTGTTTCATGAACTTGTTTAGGTAATAAATGAGAAGCAGGTAGACTTGCAGCTGAAGAAACACGTTAGCAAAAGCTCAATTCCTTGTCCTGAAAAATACTAACTTCATTCTCCACTGGAAAATGCCTTGTACCTTCTAAACATCTACCTATGTATGCATCACTCCAAACATCCTTCTATTGTTTCATATCAAGAGCTATGGTTTTTGAAATCAGCGTAGATGCCAACGACCAGAACCTAAAATTCAATTTCTTGGTCATAAAAATTGGAAGTTTGAGGCTACCTTGGCAACCTGGATTCTGGAAGACTTTATCATTTTGCCAAATGGGTGATTTGCAATCATTTTCAGGGCATCAGAAGAATATCTTATTCCCCCTGCAAGTAGTTAAATGAATAAGAAAGTGATGATCACGATTAACAATAAACTAAAAACAAAAATTTGGTAAACACACATAAGGAGGGCACTATACCTCAAAAGAATATCTCACTGTGCTCCAGCAACTTTTTATATGGATGCAGGAACCCAATACTTAATCCAGGAGTCAAACGGGATCTCAACATCTACTAAAACTATCCAAGGATAAATCGCCAGAACTTTTTTGACAAAGTCATGTAGCATTGAACCCTAATGGAGAAGATTATGGTCACAAGCACTTCTTGTCATGCAGATCAAAGCCATAAGCCATAGGAGATGGGGGTCAGGAAAAGAAACCATTCTAAACTCCAAAGGGTCGCACTGAAGCACCGTTGTTTAGCACCGCTCTGACAAGTATGTCCCATGTAATGGCAGTTGGAAGAATTCCATGAACCAAGGCATCATTAAAGAACCTAATGGCATCTGATAATCTACCACACGAACAGAGCCCCATGAGAGTGATATTGTAAGAGATAATATCCGGCTGTAGCCCATCTACAGATATACGAGACCAAATCTCTGATGCCTTCTCACAATCTCTAGCTCTGTAAAACCCCTCCATGAGGGTATTGTATGTCACAAGATTTGGAACACAATTGCACTGCCTCATCTTTGCATAGAGCTGTAAGGCATCTTCAACTTTGCCCGCAGAGCAAAGGCCATGAATTATAATGTTGTGCATAATAACATCAGGCTTAAAACCGTATTCAAGAACTTGTTCCCACAAGTTCAGGGCCATGTCAAGTTTCATGTCTTGACAAAGGCCGTCCATCAACAAGCTATAGGTAATCATGTCTGGCTTCCACCCTTTTTCAAGCATTTCTTTCACAAAAATGTATGCCTCACCAAATCTTTCTGCTTTGCATAAACCATTAATCAGAATTTTATATGAGACAACAGTTGGAGCGCAACCCTTAGTTCCCATTTCCCTGAATAAGCGAATTGCATCCCCAACTTTGGAAACTCGGATTAACCCATTAATAAGTGCATTGCAAACATGAGGAGTCAGTTTACAGCCATGGTTATCCATCTGATTGACTATATTGGCCGCTTCATTCAATCTCCCTTCTTTGCATAACCCATCAATCATCGATGAATATGCAAAGGCATCCAGATCACCGCCTCCATTTTCAGCCTCTTTCAATATCTGTAAAGCCTTATTCAAGTACCCATTCTTCTGCAACCCATGAATCAAAACTCCATATGTTGTAGAATCTGCACTACAGCCCTTCTCAGGCAAGAGCTCCCAGATAGAAATTGCTTCATCCACCTTTCCATTCTTTAATAACCCTCTAATCATTATGTTATAACTCACGACATTGTGACAACCTGCCTTCTCCATGACTCCCCACAACTCAAGACACTCCTTAATCTTCCCTGCTCGACAAAACCCATTCAGCATTGCATTGTAAGTAACCACATCAGCCAACACCCCACTTTCGACCATGTCTCTATATATTCTTTCTGACCCATCAATGTTCCCTGCCTCAGATAACCCATGTATCAAACTACTATACGTAAACAAATCCTTTTCGCGCTCATTCTTCTTCATCCTATCCCATATTCCTAAACACTCATTGAACCTCCCACATTTGCACAATCCATTAATCATAACATTATAAGTGCTAACATTTGGATAAACCGAAGAGTCCTTTGACAACCTCTTCCAGACCCCAACAGCCTTCACATAGTCCCCTTTCTTGAAAAACCCATCAATCAGTATATTATAACACACAACATCAGGTGTCACTCCTCTGTCAAACATTTCATCGAACGCCTCTTGTGCACCCACTAAATCCCCACCTTTTACCAGACCGTTGATCACAGTACCGTAACTATACACATCAGGATTCAAACCTTTTTTCCACATCCAATCCAACAACCCTTTTGCTTTCTCAAACCGCTTCTTCTTACACGAAATTTTGATCAAAACATTATAAGTTTGCAAATTTGGCGCCATACCCGCCGTTTCAAAGTAAGCAAAGAACGATTCAGCTCTATCCCACTGATTAGACTCGATGAACGCATTGAGTAGAGAATTATACGATCTTATCCCAGGTTCACACCCGAAAATCTCGCTCATTCGTCGAAAAACATCTAACGCTTTGTCAGGCATTGAGTTCTTTGCATATACTTTTATCACAGACAAAGCGACATCTTCTGGGCACTGGCATTTCTGGGTCTGGATGATCTCTACGATTCGACCCACATGGGTAACGAGTCTCGACTCTGCGAGCCGTCGGATGATATGGTGGAACACGGCCGCCGAGTGGGCGTAACCCGGATGGCGACTCGCTGAGTCAAGCAGTTCGAGTGCCGAGTGCAGGTTCTTCTCCGCTTTGAGAAGCTTGAGGACTCGTTTCGGAGAGAGCGATTTGGGGAACTCCACCATAGCGGGGTTAGTGATTTTCTTGGATTATTTTGTCTCATTGTCCTGGCATTTTTTGCATTGTTAGGGTTACGGCGTTGAGTTCTGATCGAAGGAGATTTCCCGGCGACGGTTTTGAGCTTCTGGGTGACGGAGAGAGAGGAGAGGAGATAAAAGTGAGAGGCAAACGATTCTCACTTCTCAGTGAGTTTCGTTTCGAACATGTTAATACGGGTTTCCAGACGGGGGGAGCTACCCTTCGTAACGGGGTCTATGGTCACCCAAAATTGGTATATGTTTTCCGATGTCCAACTTAATATATATATATATATATATATATATATATAAAACTTTCAAAAAAATTAAATTACATGAAATATATTATAAGTTAAAATCTCACAAGTGACATTTTTGAAAATTCCAAAATTGTGAAACAAAATCCAATCAAAATTAAATATCTTTATATTTAATGTTATCATTATAAAACTTAATTGTCAAAATATAGTTAAGCTTACACTTGAATTATGTAAAATCCTAACCATTTGGTAAAATTTTAGAATCGAACTATTTATTTGTAGCTTTACACACTTTCTAAGTGGTTTTTAGCTTCTTTCGTGGAGAAGAAAAAACATTAGCTCTCATTCTTTGAATTTTCAAAGTTCTCATTTTAAAAACAATCTCCAAAAAAAAAACATTTTCTTTTGTTGGTAAGTTGATTGGTAATTAATTGAACCCTCTCAGTCATAACATATATTTTTTTATGAAACAAAAATGAGAAAATACTCCAATTATGTTAGGAATCCCTATGTCACTTGGTTAGAGGATCAATCAATGATGATTTTTTATTTTATTTTTTATGTTAGATTGTTAATCATTTTATCTATATTTTGTGATGGAAAATAATTGTATTTTCAATAATTATTGTTTGGTCTTACAAGTGACATCTAAGTAAGTCTGTGCCTAATAATTTTTCAATGTGAAAAAATAAATTTATATTTATGGTAAATTACATTAACCTTCATGAGGTTAGTACATGATTACATTTGCCACACTTGTTTTCTAAAATATATAGTTACGCACCTGAGGTTACACTGACTTTATACGTATCCATATGTCATTAGTTCTCCGTTAGTCAATCGTTAAAAATCTGGTCAAAACTTATGTCATCTCATCAACACAATTTGAAAACTTAATTTTGCCCATCCCAACTCTCTTATTCCTCTATTAATCTATTTTTTCTTTAGGGTAAAATATCTAAACACCCCTTGAGGTAACATTTAGTATACAATAAATACTCCCTTGTATTTTGTCAGCATTTTACAATCGGTAGGTTCCAGTAGCCTCATCATCAAAAAAAGATGTCATGCTTTATATATTTTTTTTAAAAATCCCTAAATACCCTTTGAAAGTCTATCTTCCCCAACTTCTTCATCTGCTCCTAGAGAGAAAATCATCTCCCATTTTCCAACTAGCCATACACTATCTCTCTCATTTCTACCTGTGAAAATCAAAGAAAAAACACAAAAAAGAAGATGCTTTATGTTGATGCCAAAAAACCGTTGGTGCTGATGTGGCGTTGATGCCCAATGACCTAGGGTCGGCTTCTTAAGGTCTGCACAAGTGACAGAGGTGAACTAAGGGACCCTCGGGAGAAGGGGAGAGGAAGACCTCCGAGGGCGCTCTGACGCTCTAGCTAGGCCGAGGCTAAGGGTTAATTTTAAAGTAAATCAGTGCAGATTGTGTGGAATATCAAAAAGTGTTTCATCTTGGACTTGCATACCTCAGGCTATTTATAGTCGTCTGAGTGGAGGTCGCCTATGTGGGGGAGGGATGGCCTCGCCCCTGCCATCACTGTTCTGGGGAGTTAAATCTTAATCGCGTCATCAGTAAGTCGCGTGTGTCAGGGGTTGCGTGCTTCAATGAGAGTTAGGCCCACTGATCTTGCTTAGACGTGGCAGTCATTCGTTCTGGTCACTCCACGTGTGCTTTACTGTGCCGTGGGGGCTTGACACGCTTCATCGCCCTATTGGTGGTGCCAGGATCCACGCGTTAGCTTCAAATTTGACCACAGTTTATTGGGTCCCATCACAGGCCCCCCATTTCGTTAAGCACATTGCAGGTTTCGATCTCGCAATGAGAAAGGTACTGTACCGTGTTTTGAAAAAGCCAAGCCGAGCATGTGTGGAGTAACCCATTTGCTCGACCTTGGAGAGATGAGTCCGACCATGTGTGGTGCCTGACTATCTGCTCGGACCTTGGAGCTAGTAGGTCGAGCATGTGTGGAGCAATCTATCTGCTCAGCCTTGGAGAAATGAGTCTGAGCGTGAATGGAGTTGGGTCCATCAGCTCGGATCTTGGACCTAATGGGCCGAGCACATGTGGAACAATCCATATGCTCAGCCTTGGAGAGATGAGTCCGAGCGTGAGTAGAGCTAGGTCCATCAACTCGGATCTTGGAGCTAGTGGGTCGAGCCTGTGTGGAGCAATCCATCTGCTCGGCCTTGGAGAAATGAGTCCAAGCGTGAGTGGAGCTGGGTCAATCAGCTCAGATCTTGGAATTAATGGGCCGAGCACGTGCGGAGTAATCCATCTGCTCGGCCTTGGAGAAATGAGTTCAAGCGTGAGTGGAGCTGGGTCCATCAGCTTGGATCTTAGAGTTAGTGGGCTGAGCACATGTGGAGCAATCCATCTGGTTAGCCTTGGAGAAATGAGTCCGAGCGTGAGTGGAGCTAGGTCCATTAGCTTGGATCTTGGAGCTAATGGGTCGAGCCTGTGTGGAGCAATCCATCTGCTTGGCCTTGGAGAAATGAGTCCGAGCGTGAATGGAGCTGGGTCCATTAGCTCAGATCTTGGAGGTAATGGGTCGAGCACGTGTGGAGCAATCTATCTGCTCGGCCTTGGGTGTGCATATTATGGCTTAGTTGTGCGCACTAATGCTCGGCTTGTGTGCACTAGTGTGCACTGATGCTGGATCCGTTCGAGGGTGTGCATACATATGCCTTTGCTCGGCATTGGGTGTGTGCACCATGGTTTGGCAGTGTGCATTAGTGCGCATTGATGCTCGGCCTATGTACATAAGTGTGCACAAATACTGGGTCAAGGCCGAGGGTGTGCACACATATGCCTTTGCTCGGCCTTAGGTGTGTGAACCATGGCTTAGTCGTGCGCACTAGGGGGCACTGATGTTCGGCCTGTGTGCACTAGTGTGCATTGATGTTGGGTCTAGGCCAAGGGTGTGCACACATATTCCTTTGCTCGGTCTTAGGTGTGTGTACCATAGCTTGGCCGTGCGCACTGATGCTCGGCCTATGTGCACTAGTGTGCACTGATGTTGGGTCAAGACCGAGGGTGTGCACACATATGCCTTTGCTCAGCCTTGGGTGTGCGAACCATAGCTTGGCCGTGCGCACTAATTCGCACCGATGCTCGGCCTATGTGCACTGATGTTGGATTCGTCCGAAGGTGTGTGCACATATGCCTTTGCTCGGCCTTGAGTGTGCGCACTGACGCTCGACATGTGTGCACTGATGCTGGGTTGAGGCCGAGGGTGTGCACACATATGCCTTTGCTTGGCCTTGGGTGTGCGCACCATGGCTTGGCCGTGCGCACTAGTGCACACTGATGCTCGGCCTGTGTGCACTCGTGTGCATTGATGTTGGGTCGAGGCCGAGGGTGTGCACACATATGCCTTTGTTGGGCCTTGGGTGTGCGCACCATAGCTTGGCCATGCGCACTAGTGCGCACTGATGCTCGGCCTATGTGCACTGATGTTGGGTCCAGGCCGAGGGTGTGCACACATATACCTTTGCTCGGCCTTGGGTGTGCGCACCATAGCTTGGCCATGCGCACTGATGCTCGACCTATGTGCACTAATGTTGGATCCGTTCGAGGGTGTGCGCACATATACCTTTGCTCGGCCTTGGGTGTGCGCACCATGGCTTAGCCGTGCCCACTGACTCGGCCTTGGGTGTGAGCACCATGGCTTGGCCGTGCGCACTGATGCTCGGCCTATGTGCTCTAGTGTGCACTAATGTTGGATCAAGGCCGAGGGTGTGCACACATATGCCTTTGCTCGGCCTTGGGTGTGCGCACCATAGCTTGGCCATGCGCACTGATGCTCGGCCTATGTGCACTTATGCTGGATCTGTCCGAGGGTGTGCGCACATATGCCTTTACTCGGCCTTAGGTGTGCGCACTAGTCTGCACTGATGCTCGGCCTGTGTGCACTAGTGTACACTGATGCTGGGGTACATGCGCTAGACAAGGGTTTCATAACCTTTTGTTTTTCTTTGCATTTTATCAAGAATTTGAGGTATAATTGATTTCTAACTTTTTCTAAGTTAAATTAGACTTACTAAAGTTGATTCTAGGGCTTTATTGAGATGATTTGAGTTTAAATTGATTGATTTTGAGCTATAGAAAGTTGGTGCATGTAGTTGTTGATGGGAGTTTTGGTTAAATCTTAAAATTTGGAATAAAATAATAAGAGTTTGTATTTGGTATTGTTAAAAGTATAAGGTTAATTCTATGGAAGTATAAAGATTGATGGATTTAAGAATTTGTGAAGTTGGAATATGATATGTAAGAAATTTTTTATTTAATCTTAAGCTATAGCATGAAATAAACTTAAAATTTGTGATTTGATTAGTTTTAGATATGTAAGTTTGGGTTTGAAGTATAATACTTATTGGAGTTAAAGAAATTTCTTGAGTTAAGAAGATTTTTAGTGATAAAACTAAAGTTTGGAAAGAATTCTATTAGATGAGTATTTTGGAATTTATGTGATTTAATCTAAGTTAGTATATGGAAAGTGTTAAATATATGAGTTTAAAATCTTGGTGGTGTAAAGATTATTGTATTGGTATGGTTTCTTTGAAATTGGAAGATTATTAAGTAAATCAAACATTATTTTCATGAGATATAAATACCAAATTTTATAGGAAAGAAAAGAAAGAATAAGGAAAAGTAGAAAAAGAAAAGGAAGCTTGTGATATAGTATTGTTTTGATTACTTCTTGTAGTAGTTTGATAAAGATAAATATTAATTTCAAACATATTTCTTGGATTGTTATACTAAATGGTATAATCTTTAGGTGTGGTTGGATAACGTGCTAAAAACAAGAAAATAACTCAAGAGTAGCTTTTAGCATATCAAATGTGAATTTCACCCTACTTTTAGTAAGCGTGGTGAATAAATGTGTATTTGATACCTAAGAAACAATTAATGTTATGTCTTGATGTGTGTTTGAAAGTAAATTTGGATGTGAATGAGTTAATAGAATTATATTGATAAATTTCTTGTGTTATAAATTGTGTTAAAAAAGATTTGAACTCTTTGATGATAATATGAACTCGAATGGAAATTGAAAGTAAAATGGAACCGAGTGGAAGTGGAAAGTGAAATGGAATCGAGTAGATGTAAAAGTGATGTTTAATGTACCAAAACATGGGGACACATCCCAATTATGACACATGTATTAATAAGAGTATGAAATTGATTTGATATAACATGAAATATAAATACTTTTTTTCTTATAATTGTTTAAATTTTGTGATTGTTGGATGTCTTAATGTATTTATTGGAACGACTATTTTATTTGTAATAAGTATGAGAATAACTATATATATAAATGGTTGTGACTTTATTAATTGTGATTTACAATTAAATTAAATTCATTCAAGGAGTGATGAAATTTATTGAAAAACGATTATTCTATGGTAATGTGATTACTTGTTGAGCTTTTAGCTGATCCTCCTCCTTTTTAATATTTCATGATGGTTGTTGAATAGAATTAAAGAAGCCAATAAAAGAATTGAAGCAGAAAGGTATCCTTATGTGGGTTTTCACGCGAGGCATCCTCATCTTACCTTGTTTGGGAGTTTAGACTAATGTATATGTCTCCATTTAAAACAAAAAAATGTACATGTTTTGAATTGTCATGGATGTAGTTTTATCTAAAGTTAGTATCTTGTGTAAATTCTTAGTCTTAACCAAGATGTAATGTGCATAGAGTAAAAAATGTGGAAGTAAGCATGTATATAGCAGGAATGTTTTGTGAGATGGAAGGAATAGGATTTGCATGTTGTATTACAAGTCTAGGTGCTTAATGCACAAAAAAAAAAATAATGATACTGTTTTGAGTAAGGCCTGCTTGGGATGGGAAGTTACATTTTTTGCATCAGAGATTTAGGTTTAAGGTTTTGTAGATTTAATTATATGGTTTACGGGGAGTTGGTAGAGAGTCGGTTGTGTAAGGTTAGAGGGGATGACGTTTAGGAAATCAAGGTTGATATTGGAATGGGATGTGGTAAGAGTCTTGAAGATGAAATGGATGGGTTCTATGTTGTATTGAATAATTTTGTGCTATATGAAGTGATTTGTTATGCTTGTGAAAATTGTTTTTGCTAATGCCTTTAAGAAAAGAATTATAAATACAAATATTCTAACTTGATATTGTTTGACATATATATGTATAATACGTGAATCGTGTTGTGACGTAGTTAATCATGTAGTGAAAACATAATGAAGGTGTGGGAATGTGATGAACCTAAGCAATTCTATTTATTTGGAAATTATATATTGATGATATACATATATTCTGTTGGTACATGTGATGGATAAATACTAGTTAAATGAATTAGAGAAGTTGTTAAGGGTAAATCTCTAAATTAAATGAAAATTGTTTGAGCTTGAGAAATGGTTATTAAAAGATTATAAACTATTGAATAGGATGAAGTTACAAATATGAATGTATGTGTTTGGTGATAGGAATAATCGAGCTTATGATGAATGGACTTGATGGAATAAAACTTGCAATAATAATTATATGGGGTTGTAAAGTTTTTGTAATGATATAATAAAATTGCTATCAAGAGGTGTTGGAAGTCTAAGAAATTGTGGACATATAAAATTTGTAAGAATGATAAGAATTTTGAGAATAAAATCGAGTTGACTTATATTTGGATGTTGTATGAATTAGTGTTGTTTGGAATGATTTTGATCTATTTTATGAAATTTTATTGGTTATATCTTTAATGAAAATTATGAATATAAATGCCTTGATATAATGAAAATGATTAAAATGAGTGGAGATGGTTTTTGTGCACATACATTAACTTTTATTTCTTGAATGAGATGTTAAGATGTGATATGAAAATTTGTTGGGATTTGGACATGTTTTTTTTTTTATTGATATGACAATATTGGCGTGAGATGGATAGTGTTGGTTACAATGCTTGTTTTCTTGAAATCATTGTGATAATTGTTTATTTTATGATGTGTATGCTTTGGTTTCCCATTGATACAAATATGATGGATATTGAATGGTGAGTGGAAATCCTTTAGTGATTTTGTGATCATTGGTTGATTTCTAGTTAAAGTACCTAGAATTATTACTATGTAATGGTCCTTCTAAGGTAGGACTAAATTACATAATGTTTGAATTACGAAGTGGTTATTGTAAAGATTGTTAATTTATAATGGATGACGTTTTGAGTAGTGAGTTTATTTGTGTGTATGCTTGGGTGATGAGTATGGGAAAAGGTAGTTGATTGGTGTTGGTATTTGTCTAAGGATTAAACAGGTTTGAAAAGCTTCAGCAACAAGTCTCCAGGCCGTGGCTCAAGGTGTGCGCGCCTCAGCCTCCAGAAAGTCTAGAAGTTGAGGGAGGAGCTATACGCCATGGCCCAGGGTGTGCGCACCGCTGCACGGCCCTGTGCACCGTGGCACAGTCACCCCAAGCCACGGCCTCCAGCATGATAGAAAGCCTCCCCCCTTAAAGGCCACAGCTTGCCCTATTTTGAGCCGTGGCTTGAAGGCACACCTGAAGCCAATTTTTAGCATTCTTCTCCTAGTGTGTGGGGCATGAACAAAACACACAGGATCACTTAGGATTGTTGGAGGGCTATGATTGATTTGTCCTCAAGATTTAAGGGTTGAGATTGTCTTCAAGATAGGTTCAAGAAGTGGTGCACTATATAAAGGGTCACCTAGCTTTAATCTCAACACAAGTGTGAGACAAGTTATAAACACAAGATCATCATACAAGAGAATTCAAGTGCAAGTGTGAGAGTGCAAAGACACAAAAACATAGGAGAGGCACTAGAATAGATCTCAAAGAGAGACTGGTTGTTTAGAGGAAGAGTAGTATAAATTGGGGAGAAGGGCTTTGTAATAGTTCCTTATCACTTTCTATTTTCTCTTCTTTCATTCTTCAAGAACTTGAGATTCTTGAAGAGGTGTTGCTGTATCTGTAAAGAACTCATTGATTTAGTGCAGAGAGTTCGAAGGAACTCACGGGGACGTAAGCTATTATCGAACCTCGATAACAAATTGGTTGTGTTCTTTTTTTGATTGTTTGATTTTTGTTTCTGTTCTGATCATTACAAGTCATTCTAGACTTGGGTGTTTGGAAGATCACCACCTGGACATCTTGAGGTGGTTTCCCAACAGTGGTATCAGAGCTTTGGTTAGCGGGTATCGGAGCTAGAACAGAAGGTATCGAAGCAAGACTCCAAGAATCAAAGATTAACTTCTTGGGTGATTCAAGAACGAAGTAAGGATCAAGATCTGATCGTGTTCTTTAGGGTGATTCAAGAATGGTATTGAGATCAATCTCTGATCGTGCTCTTGAGATTTAGAAGAAGTTGGAAAGCAATTGTGGGTGTTGCATAAATCTAGGATTTTCTTCGCAAGATGGGTTCAAACTTCATTGTTGAGAAGTTTGATAGAAAGGGAGACTTTGCCCTTTGGAAGCGGAAGATCAAGGCTGTTCTTATGCAACAGAAGGTGGACTTGGCTATTGGAGAAGATGAAGCTTTTCCAGCAAGTATCATAGAGGTCCAGAGGATTGAGATGAAGAAGATGGCATATAGCACAATTTTCTTGCAAATGTCAGATAGTATGACAAGGGAGTGCGGAGACTCGAAAGATCCAGCTATCATATGAAAGAAACTATATGAGTTATTTCTTACCAAAACTCTCCCTAATAAGATATATTTTCTTAAAAGAATCTTTGCTTTTAAAATGGATCCTAATAAAGAGTTGCAAGATAATCTTGATGTGTTTAATAAGCTAGTTCAAGATTTGAGTAGTTGTAGCATAACAATCCCATATGAACAATTGGTTGTTATTTTGTTGAATTCTCTTCCTGATTGTTTTGATAATTTGATTAATGCAGTTAAATATGGAAGAGATACACTAACCAAGGAAATTATGATTAATTCTATAAGGGCTCATGATTTCAAGGCCAAGATGAGGAAAGCATCAAGTGGAGAAAAGTTGTTCGTTAGAGGAAGGCCAGCAACTCGGTATGGTAGTAGCATCCATGGCAACTACCAGGAGAAATCAAAGGGTAGAGGGCAGAGCCATGGGAGATCGCATTCCAAACCGAAGTTTGTAGGGAAGCAATGCTTCTACTGCAACAATGAGGGTCATTTCAAGAAAGATTGCAAGAAGAATATGTGGGATGAGAGAGGAAGAAGCCATACCAACAATGGAGAGGCTTCGGTTGCCAAGGGAGAACAGCAAGATGATGTTCTTGTTGCGTGCTCAAATGTGAGCAGGAGGCAAGGCAGCGAGAAATGGATCTTGGATTCCGGGTGCACTTATCACATGTACCCTCACCGGAATTGGTTCAAGAATTTCTGGGAAACCAATGATGGAAAAGTTTTCTTGGGGAATGATACTTCTTGCCAAGTGAGGGGGATAGGAGACATCCAGTTGAGGATGTTTGATGGAGTCACAAGGCTGTTGCGGAATGTGAGGTATCTTTCGGATTTGAGAAGAAACTTGATCTCATTAGGGCAGCTGGATTCCATAGGGTACACATACAAAGCAGAGGGAGGAAAGATCAAGGTAACCAAGGGATCTTTGATAGTGATCAAAGCAGCAATAAAGGATGGTCTCTATGAGATGATCGGAGAGACAGAAATAAAGGATCAAGTAGCAAGCTTGATGGCTGAGATGGATAGGGCAGCCCTTTGGCACACTCGCTTGGGACATATGAGTGAAAAGGGTATGCAAGTTCTCAGCAAGGATGGTCTATTGGTGGTGACAAAGTAGAGAAACTTGATTTCTGCGAGTGTTGCGTTCTTGGGAACCAACACCGGGTCAGCTTTAACACCGGAGTGCACAAGTCTAAGAGCATTCTTGACTACATTAATTCGACCTTTGGGGACCAGTAAGAACACCAACACAAGGAGGTAATCTTTACTTTATGTCTTTAATTGATGATTATTCAAGAAAGGTTTGGGTTTATTTGCTTAAAAATAAATCAAATGCTTTGAATAAATTTGTGGTGTGGAAAAACTTGCTGGAGACTTAAACGGGTAGGCTAGTTAAGGCTTTACGAATCGATAATGGCTTAGAATTTTGCAATCAGGATTTTGATAAATTCTGTGAGTTAAATGGGATTCTTAGATAAAGAACCGTTTTAAAAACACCTCAGCAAAATAGAGTTGCTGAGAGGATGAATAGGACTCTTATGGAAAAGTTTAGGTGCATGTTAATTGGGCCCGGTTTACCAAAATGTTTTTGGGGGGAAGCTGTGTCTATTGCTGCGTATTTGGTTAATAGATCACCCTCTAGAGCTTTAGGGCTCAAGACTCCTGAAGAGATGTGGAGTGGGAAACCCCCTGAGTTGAGCAACCTTAGAACTTTTAGATGTGCTGCATTTGCACATCAAAAGGATGATAAACTTAGCCTAAGATCTAGAAAATGTGTGTTTCTAGGGTACGGTGATGGGGTTAAGGGGTATAGGTTGTGGTCCTTAGAACCAAAATGAATGAAACTCATAATAAGTAGGGATGTCATTTTTAATGAATTGTTATTTCCATATTTGGAGAAAAGTAACCCTTCAGGGGATTGTGAGCAAACCAGTCCGGTATTTGTGGAGTATAGCATCAAGGAATATTCAGTTCAGGTAGAGCAAGGAAGGCAAGAAGGTTCAAACTAGGTAGAGCCCATTAATGAAGGCCAAGCTCAGGACACTTAAGAGGAAGCTGAACTAGAAGGGGTTGATGCAGCAAGTCAGAATGACTGCCAACTCACAAGGGACTGGGAAAGGAGGGTGGTTAGACCACCTTTGAGATATGGGTTTGCGGATGCTAATGTAGCAGCTCCTTATTCAGAATGAGGGATAGTTGAACCAGAAACTTACATAGATGCCATGGAATGTAAGGATTCGTCAAAGTGACAGCTAATTATGGAAGAATAAATGAATTCTTTGAGGAAGAACAACTCTTGGGAATTGGTGCCCAAACCAGAAAAACAAAGAGTTGTGGATTGTAAATGGGTTTACAAGATCAGAAAAGGGAACCCTCCAAGGGATGAAGTCCGATATAAAGCTAGGCTGGTGGCGAAGGGGTTCATACAAAGAGAAGGCATAGATTTCACCGAAATATTCTCACCAGTTGTGAAATACAAGACGATACGGATAGTATTGGCTATGGTGGTCCAATTTGATTGGGAGATCGAGCAAATGGATGTGAAGACAACATTCTTGCATGGAGAGCTTGATGAGACCATCTACATAAGGCAACCCGAAGGCTATGAGGAAAGAAGGCAATGAGAGTTGGTGTGCCAATTGAAGAAATCTCTCTATGGCCTGAAGCAATCACCTCGACAATGGAATAAGAGGTTCGATTCCTTTGTAACTAGCTTGGGTTTCATGAGGAGCTACTATGATTCGCGCTTGTACTACAAGGGGCACAAGGTTGAGGAAATGGTGATCATCCTCATCTATGTCGATGATATGTTGTTGGTTGGTAGCAACAGGGAGAAGATAGAAATGTTGAAGTCTCAACTCAGTTCAAAGTTTGAAATGAAGGATTTTGGCTATTCACAGAAGATCTTTGGGATGAGTATAATTCGGGAACGGGAGAGAAACAGATTGAAGATTTCTCAGACTTCCTACATAGAGAAGATGATATCTAAGTTCTCTATGGAAGATAGCAAACCAGTGAAGGTTCCCCTTGTCGGCCATTTCAAGTTCTCCAGCAATCAATGTTCGAGATCAGAGGTGGAGAAGAAGAAAATGGAAAAGGTCCCTTACTCTAGTGCGATTGGATCAGTTATGTTCACCACGGTAAGCACTAGACCTTACATTGCTCATGCAATTAGTGTTTTCAGCAGATTTATGAGTAATCCCGAAAAAAAGTATTGGCTTGGGATGAAGTGGTTGCTAAAGTACTTGAAGGGAAGCCCGGATGTGAGACTGGTCTATGAGAAGAGGGGTTAGTCCATCTGTCTTGAGGGTTATGCTGATTTGAACTATGGAGCAGACCGGAACAAAAGAAGATCGATTACCTCCTATTTCTTTAACTTAAACGGATGTTGTATAAGTTGGAAGGCTCAGTTGCAGTTGGTGGTAGCACTCTCAACAACCAAGGCCGGGTACATAGCGGCTACGGAAGCCATAAAAAAGGCTATGTGGTGCAAAGGGTTGTTGGAAGAGTTGAAGGTCCTGAAAGAGCAGGTGGTGGTGTATTCGGATAGCCAAAGTGCATTGCACTTGTGTAAGAATCAGGTGTTCCGTAAGATGACAAAGCACATGGATGTTCGGTATCATTTCATTCGGGAAAATGTTACGGAATGATGCATTCATATGGACAAGGTGGCCACGGAGGAAAATCCTACAGATTTAAGCACCGAGGTTCTACCTCTAAGTAAGTTCAATCATTGCCTTGGACTTCTTAGGATTGGAGTCGGTTGATATAGTGACTCAAGTTGAGTTTGGATCCTGAGTTCTCAGCACAATGGGTTCGGGTTTAATCGTTTAGACAAAGGTAGAGATTGTTGGTATTTGTCTAAGGATTAAACAGGTTTGAAAAGCTTCAGCATCAGGTCTCCAGGCCGCGGCTCAAGGTGTGCGCGCCTCAACCTCTAAAAAGTCCAGAAGTTGAGGGAGGTGCTGTACGCGCCGCGACACGACCACCCTAAGCCGTGGCCTCCAGCATGACAGAAAACCTCCCCCCTTCAAGGCCGCGGCTTACCTTGTTTTGAGCCGTGGCTTAAAGGCACACCTGAAGCCAATTTTAAGTATTCTTCTCCTAGTGCATAGGGCATGAACAAAATGCACAGGATTACTTAGGATTGTTGGAGGGCTATGATTGATTTATCCTCAAGATCTAAGGGTTGAGATTATCTTCAAGATAGGTTCAAGAAGTGGTGCACTATATAAAGGGTCACCTAGCTTCAATCTCAACACAAGTGTGAGACAAGTTGTAAACACAAGATCATCATACAAGAGAATTCAAGTGCAAGTATGAAAGTGCAAAGACCCTAAAAATAAGGAGAGGCACTAGAATAGATCTCAAAGAGAGGCTGGTTGTTTAGAGAGAGAGTAGTATAGATTGGGGAGAAGGGCTTTGTAATAGTTCCTTATCACTATCTGTTTTCTTTTCTTTCATTCTTCAAGAACTTGAGATTCTTGAAAAGGTGTTGTTGTATCTGTAAAAAACTCATTGATTTAGTGCAGAGAGTTCGGAGGAACTCACGGGGACGTAGGCTATTGCTGAACCTCGATAACAAATTGCTTGCGTTCTTTCTTTGATTGTTTGATTTCTATTTGTGTTCTGATCATTACAAGTCATTCTAGACTTGGGTGTTTGGAAGATCACCACTTGGGCATCTTGAGGTGGTTTCCCAACAATTGGATATTAGATTTGGAAAATTTTGAAAGTTCGGGATGTAATATCTATAAAAAAATTTGTGGGAAAGAGTGGGAGTTGGGAAGCTATATCAATTTGTAGAAGTTGTAAGTACCTCGTTACGAAATGAGATGTCGGAAGGATGATTGGTATGTTGGTAGGGGTTTAGATAAATTAACAAGTATAAAAAGGGATAAGAACAATTGTTGGACACGTGGTAACGTACAGAATAAGGTATAGTAGGAAGTGATTGAGGTAAAATGAGAGAAACAGTTTAAGTGAAGCAATAATGGTGTTAAATAAATCATAAGTGAAGTTTTATTTTATTTTATTATTATTTTTTTTTTACTTAAAGACAGATAATAAATCTTAAACCAAATTTTTTTTGGATACAATTAAAGTATCTTATGTGATGGATTTGAAGTAGATGATCTTAATGGAGGATTAATTATAAATTTCAACTAAAAATATTTGGAGAAGTAGAAATTGTTATGTAGGATTTGTAAAGGAAAGAGGTATAGTAAATCTTGAATTGATCTTAAGTGTAAGGAGAAGTTTGGTGAGAGAATAAGATGGATTTATTCTAAAACCTAGAAATTTTTGTTTGTAAAGCAAGGAACGGATGATTAAATGGTGGGTGTTAGTTGTTTGATCCTAAAGGTTTTGTTTTACTTGGAGATATAAAGAAATTAAGGAAATACTAATTGGGATCTAGTAAAAGATAAGTGATAATGATTTAAATTATTCAATGTTTAAAGATTTAAAGGTTAATGGGTAACTTGTTTTAGATGAAATTGGGGTAATCTAAAGGATGGTGACTAGTGATAGTATGAGATGTACTTTGGAAAATAAAGTTACTACTTAATAAGAAATATTAATGAGGTGTAGTATAAGGGGTTGAAAGCCTATGAGATATAAAAGTATTAGAACAATCATTATGAAGAAAGATAGGTATGGTATGTAAAACCAAGAGATTGTTGAGTAAGGAAATTATGGTGTGAGTTGATAATACGAAGTTGAGATTTGAGGCAAGAAATTATAAATCTTATCAATATCGATTATTTAGTAATGGTACAAGGTAAAAGGAAGAGAGAAAAAATAATTCAAGATGAAGGTTATAATTTAATAATCAATAAAGTTTGGAGTACACTGGGAAGGGTTAGAGGTGGGAGAAATGTTTAATAAAGGAGATAGTTATAGAGAGTAAAGGTTACTTCACATTATGAAATTGACTTAATGTAAGGTTAAGGAGAAATTTTTAACTAATCAAGGAATTATCTAGAAGCGTTAAAGAGATATGAGTAAACTAGGGGTGAGCATGGGTCGATTTGGGTCGAGTTAGTCTAAAAATTCAACCCAACCCATTCATACCGGGTTGAAAAACTATCGACCCAACCCAACCCATGAACCTATCCAACCTCAACTCAACCCAACCTATTTTAATATGTTTGGGTCTATATTTTTTATACTAAAAAACTAAATCATACATATTACATAACAAAAAAAATATTCTACTAAATCCAAAACCAAATCCATATATATTACAAGTAAATCTATGTGCCCATTGAAACTGATTTTACAAATAAAAAAAAGAAATGTTGAGGCTAAATTCCATATTGATAAGTACTATAGAAACTGATTTTACAGAGTCATATAGAGAACAATCGAATTGCTATCATATGTTAAATTATTCATTGACATTTATATTATTAATGAGCAACCACTTCTCTATCAGTTCTTCATTCTTACATCTCAGTCTTGGTTTTTGCAGGACTTGTTTGTTTTTTTGCGAGCTCATTTAGAAGGAACAAAAGTTTGTTTCATGTATTAGACTAATTTAAGTTTGATACATTTCTTTTGATCATTCAAGGTAACAAAAGAAAATATAATTTTGTTTGGAGTATCTACAACATATTTTACACATCAATGGGAATTTTATAATTATTTATACACTATTATATATTCAATAAATATAAAATATATATAAAAATATAATTATATATTTGATCGGGTTACTAGTTTGGGTTGGGTTGAAAATTTTGAACCTATAACCCAACCCAGCCCATTGGGTTCAAAAATTCTTCAACCCAACCCAACCCATTATATCGGTTTGAGTCGGATCCGCGGGTCATCCAGGTTCCATGCTCACCTCTAGAGTAAACCTTTACTATATATATGAAAGAAAGTATCAAATTATGATTAAGTTAAAAGTTATTGTTATGAAGAAATTATATAGATTTTGTGCCTTGAATGTTAATTATTATTAATTATAGTGAATTTAACAAGGATTGTTGGATTTTGACGTACATTGTGTGGATGGACATAATTTTGGCTAAAGAAAGTGTAAGAGTGAAGTGTTAAATGGCTTTCTAGAAGATTTGATCACCTAAATAAACTTAAAGGAGAAAACGGGAAAGGAAAAGGAAAAGGAATTAAAGTATAGTTGAGAAAGAAGTAAGGAATTTGTGTTACCACCCAACAATTTCAAAAAGAGAGAGATGATCGAGTTTGAGATAGGTGAAGAAATTACCAGATATAATGTGATGAGTTTTGTTGTTAGGAAAAAAGGGAGATGGAGTAACTCAGTAACGATGACAAGAAGTTGAGAACATATTATATTAGAATTGAGAATTGGTGGATTAGTGTTTAATTGATGTTCAGTTAAAACTTTTTATTAATTTGAATCTCTAAAGTTGTGTAGCTATCGATAAGTTTGGAAACAAATTTGTAAAAGAAAAAGGGATAAAAATATAAGAAGGTGAGTTGAGGAAAAGATGAAAGTCCAAATTTTATAAGGAAATAATAAGTATGAATTAAGATGTTAAGTATACAAACTAATGGAAGGTTGAGATTTTTAGAAATTGTTCGTTTGAGGAATTGAAGTAAGAGATAAGTAATGTAAGAACTAGAGAGACACCATTAGAAATTTTTGGGGTAGCAAATTATTTAAAGTGTATCTTTGAAAGTTTTAAAAGTAAAAGAAATACTGATGGAGAATGAAGTATAGAGTATTGGACACAGAAAATGAGTAGAAGAATTGATCTAGGAAGGTATGTAAAGGAATTGAATGATTTTGAAGGAATGGTAAATTGAAGTACAATCAACATTAAAGGAAAAGTTTATGTAAGTAAAATTATTGGGACGTTCAAGTAAGGGTTAAAGAAAAGTTAAATAAGTTATTATTGAAGACAACAAAGTATTGAAGTTAGAGAAGAGACTTGTAGTATGAAGTTTGTTAGCTGTTAATGGAAATAACTAGTTCATCAAATGATCAAACGATATTATGATTTGAGTTATAACATATCTATTGTTGTTAAAGAGAAACTAGTCAAGTTGTAGTTGTAGTGGAAAGTAAAGTGCTTAGTTGTCACTAATATGATGAATGATATATGAGTTTATCGATTAACATACCCTAGTGAAGGAAATGGATGAATTAGAGTCTAATAAAATCAATAAATGAGGAAATATGAGTTGGAACTGTAAATTGATTGAACCTAGAAGTTGATTAAAGGACTAAGTTGAATTGAAGAATTTTCTGAAATATTGTAAATGAAACCTAAGTATCGTATATAACTAGGGAAGAAGTTATTGTTTGATAAAGGAAAGTGATTAGATAGTAAATGATCTTATAGTGAGGTATCTTGGGAGAAATGCTTAATTAAATGTTACACTACTTCTGATAGCTTCAAAGTGTAAGTACATACCTAATGAGTCACATGTTATTTCATCTCAGTTTGTAGAAGTCCACGAAGACCTTCATTATGTAGAAATACTAGTAAAAATCATGGATACTAAAGAACCAATGTTACGGAACAAGAGCATTCCTTTAGTAAAGGTTCTTTGGAGGAATAGAGGTATTGAAGAAGCAACTTGGAAAAGTGAAACAATTATGATGAAGCAATATCCTTATTTATTCATGGACTTAGGTAAGTTAAATTTTAAGGGCAAATTTTTATTATGTGGGTAGAATTGTAGAGCTCGGTCTTAAATTCTATATATATATATATATATATATATATATATATATATATATATGATGAATTTAATTATAAATTTTTTGTATTAGACATAAGTAGGACTTACTAATTTAGAGGTAATTTAAACATAAATGAATTGGAAGTATTTGATAAATAAATTCTTATAAAGAAGTGTTAGGAGGAACAACTGGAGTTTAAAAGAAAGAGTCAGGAAAGATAAGAAAAGTTAGGTAATTAGTTAACAAAAAGGTAAAGATGGCTTACAAATAAAATAAAGAGAGTTAGCAAGGACAAGAAGGTCAAATGCATTGGTTAGTGGGGTTATAAAAGGCTAAAAGCCTAAAAGATTCAGCACAAAAATCTTCTTTTTCTTTAGAGAGCTTGGGCACAGAGAGAGAGAGAGTTAGAGACAAAAGAGAGCAAAAATCTTTTTTTTTTCTTTTGGTTGGAGAAACCCATTTTTTTCAAAACTTGTTATAGCTCTCCACCTAATATCCCTTGTTCATTGCTCCCAAACATTATAAATCATCTACTGCCAGCTAAAGGAATCGTCTAGTCCAGGAGCTGGGTTGCCACGAAAAGCGAAAGATGGTGCGTGGGGTACATGCGCTACACAAGGGTTTCATGTCCTTTAGTTTTTCTTGGCGTTTTTCATAAAAAATTTGAGGTATAATTGATTTCTAACTTTTTCTAAGTTAAATTAGACTTACTAAAGTTAATGGGCTTTGTATGAGATGATTTGGGTTTAAATTGATTGGTTTTGAGCTAAAAGAATTTGGTGTATGTAGTTATTGATGGGAGTTTTGGTTAAATCTTAAACTTTGGAATGAAATAATAATAGTTTGTGCTAGGTATTGTTAAAAGTATAAGTTTAACTTTATGAAAGTATAAAGATTGATGGATTTAAGAATTTGTGAAGTTGGAATATGATATGTAAGAAATTGTTTATTTAATCTTAAGCTATAGCATGAAAGAAACTTAAATTTTTTGATTTGAGTAGTTTTAGATATGTGAGTTTGGGTTTGAAGTATAATACTTGTTGGAGCTAAAGAAATTTCTTGAGTTAGGAAGATTTTTAGTGATAAAACTAAAGTTTGGAAAGAATTCTTTTAAATGGGTATTTTAAAATTTATGTGATTTAATTTAAGTTAGTATATGGAAAGTGTTAAATATATGAGTTTAAAATCTTTGTGGTGTAAAGATTATTGGATTCATATGGTTTCTTTGAAATTGGAAGAGTTATTAAGTAAATTAAACATCATTGTCATGAGATATAAATCTCAAATTCGATAGGAAAAAAAAGGAGAAGGAATATGGAAAAGTAGACAAAGAAAATGAAGCTTGTGATATAGTATTGTTTTGATTATTTCTTGTAGTTGCATGATAAAGATAAACATTAATTTCAAACATACTTCTTGGATTGTTATACTAAATGGCATAATCTTTAGGTGTCATTAGATAACGTCATAAAGACAAGAATATAGCTCAAAAGTAGCTTGTAGCATATCAAAAGTAAATTTCACCTTACTCTTGGTAAGCATGGTGAATAAATGTGTATTTGATACCTAAGAAACAATTAATGTTATGTCTTGATGTGTGTTTGGAAGTAAATTTGGATGTGAATGAGTTGATAGGATTATATTGATAAATTGCTTGTGTTATAAATTGTGTTTAATGAGATTTGAACCCTCTGATGATAATATGGACTCGAGTGAAAGTGGAAAGTGAAATGGAACCGAGTGACAGTGGAAAGTGAAATTGAACCGAGCAGAAATGGAAAGAAAGATGAATCCAAGTTGATGTAAAATGTGATGTTTAATGTACCTGAACATGGGGAGACATCCTCATTGTGATATATGTATTAATAAGAGTGTGGAATTGATTTGATATCACGTGAAATGTAAATTCTTTTTCTTGTAATGGTTTAAATTTTGTGATTGTTAGATGTCTTAATGCATTTCTTGGAACGACTATTTTATTTGTAATAAGTATGAGAATAATTATATATATATATATATATATATATATATATATATATATATATATATATATATATATATATATATGGTTGTGACTTTATGAATTGTGATTTACAATTAAAATAAATTCATTCAAAGAGTGATGAAATTTCTTGGAAAACGATTACTCCGAGTAATGTGATTACTCGTTGAGGTTTTAGCTCATCCTCCTCCTTTTTAATATTTCAGGAAGGTTGTTGAATAGAATTGAAACAAATCAGTAAAATAATTAAAGGAGAAAGGTATCCTTAGGTGGGTTTTCACACGAAGTATCCTCACATTGTTTTGTTTTGGAGTTTTGACTAATGTATGTATCTCCATTTTAAAACAAAAAAAAATATACATGTTTTGAATTGTCATGGATGTAGTTTTATCTAAAGGTAGTATCTTGTGTAAATTCTTGGTCTTAACCAAGATGTAATGTGCATAGAGTAAAGAAATGTGTCAGTATGCATGTATATAGCATGAATGTATTGTATGATGGAAGGAATTGGATTTGCATGTTGTATTATAGGTCCAAGTGCTTAATGCTTAAAAAAAATAATGAAACTATTCTGAGTAGGGCCTGCTCGGGATGGGTCATTACAATTATACTCCATCAAAAGGCATCAACAATATGAAGTAGTAGAAGCAAACAAAAAAGTTTGGTCATTGAGGTGCAAAATACATAATGAAAGTGGATACAAGTGGAGACTTCTAGCTTTTAAACGAAAAAAAGTCATGGATTATTTGAGATAACACAGTATATTGGTCCTCATACTTGTGTTTACCCAAGATGGAGTCGAGATCATGATTACACCCAAAACATAACGCGGTATTGTAGTACAACTTTGGGGTGTCGATTCCATAGGGAAACAAACTAATTACAAAAGAAGGTGTAAACCTCAACACAAACGATAAAAGTTAAAGTGACAAAATCTGAATTGTTGATTGTGTGAAAATTATGTAAATAATTGATGGATAATATAATAAAGAAACAACAAGGTTCCAGAAATCATCCCTAAGCTCATTGCCCTAATCCTAACTTGATTCAGTTGTTTTTATCTCGATTACAAGTTTCACATTCCAAACAGGAAATCGGCAAATATTCAATTAAAGCGCATGTGTAAACCCTAATGTAATTGATATGAATTATTCTTTACTTTCAAGCACACATGACCTAACTTATAAATTATCAAAAGACGACGATATATCTAAATGACAATACTGCAGCAATAGACAAATCTATAAAAGAGATCTATCGGACTCAATCACACCCAAACAAATACACATAAGAAGAGCATGACTAAACTTATATGAAAAAGAAGAATGCAATCACCGGACTAATAAGAAATCTACTAATTAAATTAAAGAATAAAACATAAAAATGTTTAATGAAAATAATACCAAACTACAACTGAATCAAATAAAGGAAAATAAGAACAACTACACCTAGGGATTCATCCCTTCGCC
The DNA here is from genome assembly GCA_023935145.1 of Bretschneidera sinensis. Taxonomy (NCBI): domain Eukaryota; kingdom Viridiplantae; phylum Streptophyta; class Magnoliopsida; order Brassicales; family Akaniaceae; genus Bretschneidera; species Bretschneidera sinensis. The sequence continues at coordinate 68,095,293 of CM043700.1, read as the reverse complement.
TTGCTTGGAGACTAGCCCGCCATGGGGCTCATGCGTCCTTGAGTTGCCTCCAGCCTCTCAACGATCATCTCCCCCTTGGTAGCGAAAGCTTCGGTTATTCCTCAGCTTGCCCTCCAAAAGTACTTCGGATTCCTCCTAAGAGCCCTCTGGATTGCTCCTAAAGGCCCTCTGGATTCACTTTCTGATGATCTCAGATGATCTCAGATTCTCCGATTCCTTAAAGCTGAAGTGGAGTGGGTCTTTGATGAGAGTCATATAATGCATCTAAACAATACTTAATTGTTAGCATTTTAGGGTTGATCTCGGTCGTAATCGCACTTTTACATGTTAATAACTCTAAAGTGATATTCATAAATCATTGACTTAATTCGATGCTTTTTCAGGTGCTTTGAGTACAAAAGAGATGATAAAGCGATCCATGTTTAAAGCGCCAAAAGATTTTGGGTGTCGGTGCTCGTATTTGTCCAAGGTTTAGACATGTCCAAACATGATTCAAAGATGGTTAAAGTCTAAACTAAGGTTTGAGTAATAAATTACAGTAAGTTAAAAGACTGCACAAAAGTGTGTGCATCACTTTGGAGCAAGGTAAGGGTAGGCACACTAGTGTGTGCACTTCTGCATACAAGCTAAAGGAGTTTCACTAAATTGCCAGAATTTCCCGTACAAATCAATCATCTTTGCAGATTAAACTGTATTGATGTAAGAAGAATCAGGAGATGAACCATATATGCTTAGAAAGATCCAGAATTCTATTTTCTGGAGAATTTTACGGTTTATAAAAAGGAGTTTTCTAGAGAAAGTTATGGCAGTTTTAGTAGACACAGGTCAGGCCTCCAGATCAGCATCCACCTAGCGTCGCGCCCCTCACTTTCCAGCGCTGCACTCTCACTTTCCAGCACTGCACCTTTCACTTTCCAGCTCCCACTCGGTCCAAGACCAAATTAGGGCTGCACAATGACATTTTATGGACCAAAACACCCCCTCATGCTCTATAAATATATCTTTATGGAGTGTGCAGCTGGGCATTGAAGAGAGAAAGCAAGGAAGAGAGAAAAAAAAAAAGAGGATTCAAGGGATCCAAATCCAGCATTCTTCCATTTTATTTCTAAGTTTTCTTTGGTTACAAATCAAGGGGAGAACATCCATATTGTTCATCCACCTTGAACTCCATGGCCAAATCAAGGGGAGAGCATCCTTATTGTTCTTCTACCTTGATTTCCATGGCCAACTAATCATTTTACAAGGGAAAATGATGAATCTTTAGGGATTTCTTGTTCTTTATTTCCTGTTCTTGATTCAGTTGTACGAATTTATTGTTAAATATTGTTTATGAATTATTCATTGATTAAGTAAGAAGATTTGAGTTCATGTGATAGATGTACTTTTTATTCTTCTTCTTTTAGACTCTCTTAATCCGATGATTGCATCCTTCTCCTCCATTGAGGTTATTTGGATGTGATTGATTCTGGTAGATTTATCTTATTGATTTTCCATTATTGCGATATTGTCTTTTAAGATATATTGTCGTTTCTTGATAATCTTTAAGATCGATCATGTGTGCATGAACCGAAATCAATGATTAATTCGTAGCAATTATATAAGTGTTATAAATGTGCTTGATTGAATATATTCTGATTGCTTGTTTGGGAGTTGAAACTTGCAATCGAGATAAAATCGATTGAATCAAGAGTGGAAATAGGGAACAAACCTAAAGAGGATTCTCGGAACCTTGTTATTTCTCATTTATATTTCATTTACATTTACGCAATTTTCCTTTACATTATTTCACAATCAAAGCTCAAAAATCTTTAGTTTAACTTTTATCGTTCGTTTTAGGGTTCACACATTTTCTTTTGTACTTAACTTGTTTCCTTGTGGAATCGACACCCCAAAGCCGTACTACAATAACCGTGTTATACTTTGGGCGTAATCAAATTTTGGCGCCGTTGCAGGGGAAACAAGCTTAAGTACAAGGAAGCTTGTCAACTTCGAGTGTGACGGTAAAAGAATTGTAAATATTTTTCTTTTCAGCAGTTTGTAAATAAAGTAATATTGTTCCTTTACCTTTGTTTTGATTTTCTAATTTTCTTTTATTACCCTGTTTTATTTATTTTATTTTCCCCTCTAAATTAATTGGTGCATGCTTAGACCGAGAGATTCTCGAGGTAAATTCATTAGAGGACCCGAATTAGAGTTACCCTCTCCTTCTACGTCCGTTGGTGAAACCTTGCCTAGATCAAACCATAGTGCACCCCAACACGAAAATTTAGAGGACTTTGTTAATATGGCCGATAATCCTAATGAGAATGTTGCTAGGACACTTCAGGATTAACTCCACCCTACACGCACAGCCACACCATCATGCATCATGTTTCTAGTCAATACTTGCCAACTAGATTTTAAACCGGGGATGATACAATTACTCCCTACTTTTCATGGCTTGGATAATGAAAACTCATATGTGCACATTAAAGAGTTTGAGGAAGTAGTCGCGACTTTTCATAGTCATGATGAAACCAATGACATTGTTAGGCTTAAGTTCTTTCCTTTCCCTTTAAAGGATAGAGCTAAGAGTTGGCTATACTCACTAAGACCACGATCCATTGGGTCGTGGACTGAGATGACTCGAATTTTCTTTAATAAATACTTTCCCTAACATAAGACCAATGCTTTAAAAAGACAAATCTCCAACTTTGCACAAAAGGACAGCGAGACTTTGTATCAGTCTTGGGAGAGATTTAAAGAGTTACTGAGTATGTGCCCTCACCATGGGTATGAGAATTGGCGTTTAGTGAGCTATTTCTATGAGGGTCTTACCTATAGAGAATGCCAATTTGTAGAGATGATGTGTAATGGTGAATTCTTGGAGAAAGATCCTGATGAGGCTATAGAGTACCTCAATGAGCTTGCTGAAAAAGCTCACACTTGGACTAGACCTAGTGCTACTGAGAGCACAAATAGATAACGACCTATAGAGAACCCAAATGGTGGTGGAATTTACCATCTTAGGGAAGAGGATAACCTTAAGGCCAAGGTAGAGATGCTCACTAGGGAACTAGAGGTATTAAAGACTAAAAGCTCAAAGCCAACACACGTGGTTAATTATGCAAAATCTTTTGAACCACGTTTTGTGTGTGGTGGGGTAGATCATCTTGCCCAAGAATGTCCCACATTTGCTGATATGAGAGGGATGTACAAGGAACAATGTAATGCCTTAGGCATGTACATGAAGCCTTCTACACCCTTCTCTAATACCTATAATCCAGGATGGCGAAATCACCCCAATTTCAGCTGGAAGTTTGAAAATCAGCAGCTTGCACAACCCCCTGCACCACATCTTGAACCATATCATGCACCCGTGTCTTCTAGGAGTTCTTTAGAAGAAACTTTACATGCTTTTATTGAAGCACAGGGGAAGACTAATCAAAGGCTTGAATCTTTAATTGTGCAGGTTGTTAAAGAACATAAAGAGATAAAGAGCCAAGTGTCCAAGCTAACGAGCTACTTGAGTGTGACTGAGCCAATTGTGCAGGTTGTTATTGATTTTCCATTATTGCGATATTGTCTTTTAAGATATATTGTCGTTTCTTGATAATCTTTAAGATCGATCATGTGTGCATGAACCGAAATCAATGATTAATTCGTAGCAATTATATAAGTGTTATAAATGTGCTTGATTGAATATATTCTGATTGCTTGTTTGGGAGTTGAAACTTGCAATCGAGATAAAATCGATTGAATCAAGAGTGGAAATAGGGAACAAACCTAAAGAGGATTCTCGGAACCTTGTTATTTCTCATTTATATTTCATTTACATTTACGCAATTTTCCTTTACATTATTTCACAATCAAAGCTCAAAAATCTTTAGTTTAACTTTTATCGTTCGTTTTAGGGTTCACACATTTTCTTTTGTACTTAACTTGTTTCCTTGTGGAATCGACACCCCAAAGCCGTACTACAATAACCGTGTTATACTTTGGGCGTAATCAAATTTTGGCGCCGTTGCAGGGGAAACAAGCTTAAGTACAAGGAAGCTTGTCAACTTCGAGTGTGACGGTAAAAGAATTGTAAATATTTTTCTTTTCAGCAGTTTGTAAATAAAGTAATATTGTTCCTTTACCTTTGTTTTGATTTTCTAATTTTCTTTTATTACCCTGTTTTATTTATTTTATTTTCCCCTCTAAATTAATTGGTGCATGCTTAGACCGAGAGATTCTCGAGGTAAATTCATTAGAGGACCCGAATTAGAGTTACCCTCTCCTTCTACGTCCGTTGGTGAAACCTTGCCTAGATCAAACCATAGTGCACCCCAACACGAAAATTTAGAGGACTTTGTTAATATGGCCGATAATCCTAATGAGAATGTTGCTAGGACACTTCAGGATTAACTCCACCCTACACGCACAGCCACACCATCATGCATCATGTTTCTAGTCAATACTTGCCAACTAGATTTTAAACCGGGGATGATACAATTACTCCCTACTTTTCATGGCTTGGATAATGAAAACTCATATGTGCACATTAAAGAGTTTGAGGAAGTAGTCGCGACTTTTCATAGTCATGATGAAACCAATGACATTGTTAGGCTTAAGTTCTTTCCTTTCCCTTTAAAGGATAGAGCTAAGAGTTGGCTATACTCACTAAGACCACGATCCATTGGGTCGTGGACTGAGATGACTCGAATTTTCTTTAATAAATACTTTCCCTAACATAAGACCAATGCTTTAAAAAGACAAATCTCCAACTTTGCACAAAAGGACAGCGAGACTTTGTATCAGTCTTGGGAGAGATTTAAAGAGTTACTGAGTATGTGCCCTCACCATGGGTATGAGAATTGGCGTTTAGTGAGCTATTTCTATGAGGGTCTTACCTATAGAGAATGCCAATTTGTAGAGATGATGTGTAATGGTGAATTCTTGGAGAAAGATCCTGATGAGGCTATAGAGTACCTCAATGAGCTTGCTGAAAAAGCTCACACTTGGACTAGACCTAGTGCTACTGAGAGCACAAATAGATAACGACCTATAGAGAACCCAAATGGTGGTGGAATTTACCATCTTAGGGAAGAGGATAACCTTAAGGCCAAGGTAGAGATGCTCACTAGGGAACTAGAGGTATTAAAGACTAAAAGCTCAAAGCCAACACACGTGGTTAATTATGCAAAATCTTTTGAACCACGTTTTGTGTGTGGTGGGGTAGATCATCTTGCCCAAGAATGTCCCACATTTGCTGATATGAGAGGGATGTACAAGGAACAATGTAATGCCTTAGGCATGTACATGAAGCCTTCTACACCCTTCTCTAATACCTATAATCCAGGATGGCGAAATCACCCCAATTTCAGCTGGAAGTTTGAAAATCAGCAGCTTGCACAACCCCCTGCACCACATCTTGAACCATATCATGCACCCGTGTCTTCTAGGAGTTCTTTAGAAGAAACTTTACATGCTTTGATTGAAGCACAGGGGAAGACTAATCAAAGGCTTGAATCTTTAATTGTGCAGGTTGTTAAAGAACATAAAGAGATAAAGAGCCAAGTGTCCAAGCTAACGAGCTACTTGAGTGTGACTGAGCGAGGTAAGTTCCCTTCTCAAGCTCAATCCACATCCTACGGTCAGCACCAAATGCAACAGAAGAAAGAGGAGGTGAATGCCATTGAGACACTTATTGGTAAGTCATTATACATCCCAACACCGAACAAATCAGAGGATGTGGACGACAACTACCAAGTATATACCCTCACCCATGGCTTCATAAGAGCATATATCGAGCCAAAATCTGCAGATGTTACTAATGAAATCTTTAAGATCTCTCCAAAGCACACAAGTAACAAATTTAACAGTAAAGCAATTGCTGGTGCATTCAACTCATGTTTGTCTAGGAGGGAATAAGAGTGTCTGGCTGAAGATGTAAAACTTAGCGCTTATGGGAGGCACCCCATAGCATATCCTTTTATTGTTATTTTTTTTCATAATTATTTTTCTTGTTTATTATTAGTATTTTGTTGTTTTCCAGTTTTACTTTCGTATTACTTTTTCAGTGACAAATATATGAAGCAGTTCAAATGGCGGTGCACAATTTTCAGATTCTGTGCATTTTTTGTTACAAAGGGAGTTTCCTTATCTTTTGCTTTCACATTGAGGACAATGTCTACTTTAAGTTGGGGGTGGAGGAAACATATTCCTGTTTTTCATGTTTTTCATTGAACTGCTTGGTGTCATTTTACCTTTTTGTTTGTTTTTAGCATGCTTTGTGTTAGCCTTGGAGTTAATTCATATGTCGATGATATGAGCCTAATTGAGATAGCATATAGCATTTAGAAGAAGTTAAATCTTACTTCGCTTTGAGAATAAATTAAGTGTCAATTTTTCTTTGGTTTGAGACTCTGGTTTGTGGTAAGATTGCATGATTAGTCTAAAGCATTTGGAGAAGTTTTATGTGTGATTGTTTTGTGAATACTTTTGCTGTCTCAACAAGCTCTAGAACTTATTTGATAATTACTTGAGGCGAAAATCATAGAATGCACACTACTTAGGATATGATGTAGGCTATTTTTGGACCGTTTGAGCCTTTTTAAACTTACCCTTGTTATATTTATCGTTAGTCACCTATTTGAGCCTTTTTCTTGAAAGGAAAAATTAAGCCTTGTTTTTTTTTTTTTTTGATAAACCATTTACTTACCTTTATGAGCCTAAAAATATTTTATCCTTACCTTTCTTTTAAAAGAACTTAGTTATACACATGTTGTGAGAAGCACTTAAAAGGAGTAAGGGTGGAAATATGAGAAAATATTACTACCATAACCCAAGTATATTAAAAGGGATAAGTTGGGGGTTGTGGAAAAGAAAAGAAAAGAATGAAAGAGGAGGTGAATGGTCTTATGCCAAAATAATAAAATAAAAAAAAGAGAAAAAATGAATTATAGCAAAGAGAAAAGAAAAAAAAAATGGTGATTTGTTGAAAGAAATGCTCGAAAAATGGTTGAAAGAGTTGGGTTTTGAAGTACTGTTATCTTGTGCTTAAAGTGGTTGTGTTTGAATTAAGAGACTTAGTTCTTTTATTTGTTTAAACTTTCCCATTCTTTCTTGACCTTTACCCTAGCCTAACGTTACAAGCTTATAAAAGACCTATTGATCCGATGTAGTGTGATTTGAAAAGTAAGCCTATGGAGCTTGATTTGTGATTGATGTCACACAATTAATAGGTTTTTAGAGGCCAAGACTTGTATTCATGCTATGTTGTGCATAAAATCGTCCAGGTGTTCGGACTAATTTATTGTGGTAAGATTGATGTTAAGAGTCGATAACGATTTTAAGGTTGCATTTGGATTATTCTTGGACTTGAGTGATATTTAATGATTCAATTTGTTGTATGTTATGCATGATTTTTGAGACAAAAATTTTGAATCACTCTTGGTTAACACCAGCATTGCTGTATTTTGCTTTGATTTCTAAATAAAGAATTCATTTCATGTCTTTCACTTGAATTGCTAGGGACTAGCAATAAGCTAGTTGGGGGTTGTGATGAGAGTGGGGTTGTGATGAGAGTCATATAATGCATCTAAACAATACTTAATTGTTAGCATTTTAGGGTTGATCTTGGTCGTAATCACACTTTTACATGTTAATAACTCTAAAGTGATATTCATAAATCATTGACTTAATTCAATGCATTTTCAGGTGCTTTGAGTACAAAAGAGATGATAAAGCGATCCATGTTTAAAGCGCCAAAAGATCTTGGGTGTCGGTGCTCGTATTTGTCCAAGGTTTAGACATGTCCAAACATGATTCAAAGATGGTTAAAGTCTAGACTAATGTTGGAGTAAGAAATTACAGTAAGTTAAAAGACTGCACACAAGTGTGTGCATCACTTTGGAGCAAGGTAAGGGTAGGCACACTAGTGTGTGCACTTCTGCATACAAGCTAAAGGAGTTTCACTAAATTGCTAGAATTTCCCATACAGATCAATCATTTTTGCAGATTAAACTATATTGATGTAAGAAGAACCAGGAGATGAGCCATATATGCTTAGAAAGATCCAGAATTTTATTTTCTGGAGAATTTTACGGTTCATAAAAAGGAGTTTTCTACAAAAAGTTATGGCAGTTTTAGTAGACACAGGTCAGGCCTCCAGATCTGCATCCACCTAGCGCCGCGCCCCTCACTTTCCAGTGCTGCACTCTCACTTTCCAGCGCTGTGCCTCTCACTTTCCAGCTCCCACTCGGTCCAAGACCAAATTAGGGCTGCAAAATGACATTTTATGGACCAAAACACTCATTCATGCTCTATAAATATATCTTTATGGAGTGTGCAGTTGGGCATTGAAGAGAGAAAGCAAGGAAGAGAGAAAAAAAAAAAGAGGATTCAAGGGATCCAAATCCAGCATTCTTCCATTTTATTTCTAAGTTTTCTTTGGTTGCAAATCAAGGGGAAAACATCCATATTGTTCATCCACCTTGAACTCCATGGCCAACTAATCATTTTACAAGGGAAAGGGATGAATCTTTAGGGATTTCTTGTTCTTTATTTCCTGTTCTTGATTCAGTTGTATGGATTTATTGTTAAATATTGTTTATGAATTATTCATTGATTAAGTAAGAAGATTTGAGTTCATGTGATAGATGTACTTTTTATTCTTCTTCTTTTAGACTCTCTTAATCTGGTGATTGCATCCTTCTCCTCCATTGAGGTAGTTTGGATGTGATTGATTCCGGTAGATTTATCTTATTGATTGTCCATTACTGCGATATTGTCTTTTAAAATATATTGTCGTTTCTTGATAATCTTTAAGATCGATCATGTGTACATGAACCGAAATCAATGATTAATTCGTAGCAATTATATAAGAGTTATAAATGTGCTTGATTGAATATATTCTGATTGCTTGTTTGGAAGTTAAAACTTGTAATCGAGATAAAATCGATTGAATCAAGAGTGGAAATAGGGAACAAACCTAAGGAGGATTCTCGGAACCTTGTTATTTCTCATTTATATTTCATTTACATTTATGCAATTTTCCTTTATATTATTTCACTATCAAAGCCCAAAAATCTTTATTTTAACTTTTATCGTTCGTTTTAAGGTTCACACATTTTCCTTTGTACTTAACTTGTTTCCCTGTGGAATCGACACCCCAAAGCCGTACTACAATAACCGTGTTATACTTTGGGCATAATCAGTCTTATATAGGCAAATACCATGAGTGCAATTTGTTTCCAATCCGATGTGGGATGTGGGATATAGAAATGTGTTTCTAACCGATGTGGGATGTGGGATTTAGGCCTTCACATGCCCTTCACGCTGAAATCCCGCACAGCCCGCACAGCCTAACCTTTGTCTGCTTAAACTACCATAACTTTCTCTAGAAAAATCATTTTTACGAACCGTAAAATTCTCCAAAAAATAGACTTTCGGATCTTTCTAAGCATATATGGCTCATCTCCTGGTTCTTCTTGTATCAATACAGTTTAATTTGCAAAATTGATTGATCTGTACGGGCAATTCTGGTAATTTAGTGAAACTCATTTCCAGTGCGGGCAGAAGCTGTTGCTCTTTTAAGCTCTCCATCTTGTCCTTCCGAAAGCATTCCTTCACTCCAGTATGCCTCAAGTCTTTGTGCTTCAAGTAATGATAACTTTTCCTCCTCTTTTGAGCTTAAAGTACCTGAAAATGCACCGAAATAGATCAATGATTCAAGAATGATACTTTAGAGCGTTAACGTATAAAAGTGCAATTAAAACCTAGATCAACCCTAAAATGATAACAATTAAGTATTGTTAAGATGCATTTTATGACTCTCATCACAACCCCTAACTAGCTTATTGCTAGTCCCTAGCAATTCAAGCGAAAACAAGAGATGAATTCTACGGTGGGAATCAAAGTAAATGAAAAGCAATATTAGTGTTAACCAAGAGTAATTCACATTTTATGTCAAAAATTGCACATAACACACAACACAAAGAATCATTAAATTTCACCGAAATCCAAAAGTAATCCAAACATCAATCTTAAAATCATTATTGGCTCTTAACATCCATCTTACCACAAACCATTAATCCAAACATCCGGATGATTTTATGCATAACATTCAAGAATACAAGTCTTGGCCTCTAAAACATTGTTGGTATTTGTCTAAGGTTTAAACATGGTTAAGGTTTAAACATGCCCAAACATGGTTCAAAGATGGTTAAAGTCTAAACCAAGGGTGGAAGATAAAAGTTCAGAAAGTTAGAAGACTGCACACATGTGTGTGCATCACTTTGGAGCAAGGTAAGGCTAGGCGCACTGGTGTGCGCACTTCAGCACACAAGTAGGAAAAAGTGTGCGCATTGCTGGTGAAGGGCAGCATCAGTGTGCGCCATGGTGCTCCTTCACCAGTGCCTAGGCATCCAGAATGAAGACCCCCTGACCCACGCCAGTGCCTAGGCACTCCTCACCAGTGCCACACCTTTCAGAATGGGCTGTAAGTGTGCCCTGCTCAGCACCATGGTGCCCCCTGTTGAGCGCCTAGGCGCTAGGCATAAGAAAGCACACTTGGACAGCATGCTTTAACCTCCTCTTAGGTGCGTGGGTGCAAGGTTAAATTGCACAGCACCACTTAGGATTGATGGAGGACCAAGATTAAGTGGAGATTGATTCACAAGAATGTCCAAGAAGTGGATGGCTATAAAAGGGGTTCCCTAGCCTCATTTTTCACATGAGAGAAAAATCATTGTTGTGACATTGTGTGAGATCAAGTGTAATACAAGAGAGAATTGTGTGTGAGTGCAAAGACACAAAACACAAGAGGGACTCTTTGTAGTGAGGCTGGTTGTAAAGAAGAGAGGTTAGTAGAGAATTGATAGAAAGCATTGTAATAGGTCTATCACTTTCTCGTTCTCTTCTTGGTTTCTTCAAGAACTTGTTATTTCTTGAAGAGGATTCCTGTAACTTGTAAGAACCATCCGATTTAGTGCAGAGAGTTCGGAGGAACTCATGGGGACATACGCACATTGCCGAACCTCGATAACAAATTGCTTGTCTTCTTTCTTTCTTTGATTTTCTGTTCTTGTGTTCGATTACTGTATTTCTTTCTACAAGTCCTTCTAGACTTGGGTGTTTGGAAGATCACCACCTAGGCATCTTGTCAAGGTGATTTCCAACAAACATGATAAATTTCGTGACGTCAATCACAAAAACAAGCTTCATGTGCTTACATTTTAAACCACTCTTCACTATTGTAGAAAAATCACATTACATTGGATCAATAGGTCTTTAATAGGCTTGTAACGTTAGGCTAAGGTAAAGGTTAAGAAAAAATGGGAAGGATTCACCAGAAAAATAACTCAATCTCTTAGCTTTAAACACAATCACTTTTAAGCACTAGATAACCTTACTTCAACACCCAACTTTTTCGACCATTTTTCGAGCATTTTTCATTTTTTTCAAAATCACCACTTTTCTTTTCTTTTTTTCTTTCTTTGCCGTAATTCACTTTTCTTTTCTTTTTTTCTTTCTTTGCCGTAATTCACTTTTCTTTTGTATTTTGACATAAGACCATTAACCTCCTTTTTCATTTTTCTTTTCTTTTACATAACCCCCAACTAATCTCTTTTAATGTACTTGGGTTATGGTAGTGATATTTTCTCATATTTCCATCCTTACTCCTTTTAAGTTCTTCTCAACAAATGTGTATAGCTAAGTTCTTTTAAGAGAAAGGTACGGATAAAATATTCTCTTTGGGCTCATAAAGGTGAGTAAATGGGCTATTGAAAGAAACAAGGCTCACTTCTTTTTCAAGAAAAGGCTCAAATAGGTGACTAGTGGTAAATATAGAAATGGTAGGTTTAACAGGCTCAAGCGGTCCAAAAATGGCCTATATCATATCCTAAGTAATGTACATTCTAGGAATTCACCTCAAGTGGTTATCAAGTAAGTTCTAGAGCTTGTCGAGACTGCAAAAATATTCACAAAATAATCACACATAAAACTTTTCTAAATGTTTAAGACTAATCATACTATCTTCCCACAAACTAGAGTCTCTAACCAAATGAAGATTGATGCTTAAATTAATTTCAAACCGAAGTAAAATTTAACTTCTTCTAAATGCTATCTGTTATCTCAATTTAGGCTCATATCATTGACATGTGAATAAACTCTAAGGCTTAACACAAAACATGCTAGAAACAAACAAAAAGGGAGAACGACTCCAAGCAGTTCAATGGAAAAAAAAATGTATGGAAATAAGGAATATGGAAACAAAGAGATGCATTTCCTCCATCCCAAACTTAAAAATTACATTCACCTCAATGTAAAAGAAAGAGTAAAGGAAACTCCCTTTGTAGCCAAAGGTGCACAGAAGCTAAAAATTGTACTCCACCATTTGAACTGCTTCGTATATTTGTCCCTGAAAAAGAAATACTAAGTTAATACTGGAAAACAAAAAAAATACGAACAATAAACAAGAAAAAGAAATATGAAAACAATAAAAGTAAAAGGATGTGCTGTGGGATGCCTCCCATGAGCGCTAAGTTTTACGTCTTCGGCCAGACGCTTTTATTCCCTCTTCGAAAAATATGAGTTGGATGCACCAGCCATTGCTTTGCTATAAAATTTTGTGCTTGTATGCTTTAGCGATGGCAAGGAATACTTAAAGTCCACCACATGTGGCTCAAGTGTTTTTAGTGATGCCCATTTACTATCAGCAGTAGGGTATTTGATTCCCGCATCCATGTGACTTCTCTCAAGCAACTTCCCAAAGCATGGTTGGCAAGATATCTTAATAAATTCCTATGGCTTATCAAAATGTCAACAACATTAACGACATGGGGATAATTTGAAGAATCTTTGAACTCAAGATTATTAGGAATGAATTCCGAAGAGTTAGAATTATCTTTGATGTACTCATCCTCTTCATGTGGCTGCCATGGGACTCGAAAAACATTTACATCTAGAGTCCTATTTCCAAATGATAATGTTATTAGGCCATTCCTACAATTAATGAGGGCATTGGCGGTGGAAAGGAATGGTCTTCCAAATAGCAAAGGAATTTTGGACTCCGTGTTTATAGTAGAAATAGTATCTAAAACCAAAACGTCAACAGGATAGTAGAAATTATCAATTTGCAACAAAACATCTTCTACAATACCTCTTGGTTTTCTTACCGATCTATCTGCTAATTGAAGTACCACGGAGGTTGGTTTGATCTCACCTAGACCGAGCTATAAGTACATGGAGTATGGCATGAGGTTTACACTAGGACCCAAATCTAGCAATGCTTGGCCACAAGGTTTATTTCCAATTTTACAAGCCACCGTTGGAAAGCCCAGATCTTTATATTTGGGCGGTGTCTTGCTGTTAATTACAACACTTGCTTGCTCCATTAAGAATGCCATCTTCTTCTCATTGTACTTCCTCTTGAGTGTGCATATATCCTTGATGACTTTAGCATAGTTAGGAATCTGTTTTATGACATGAAGAAGAGGAAGATTAATTTTAACATGCTGAAGTTGTTCAAGAATCTCACCTTTTAATGCTATATTTATCTCCTTAGGTTTAAGGAGTGCTTGAGGGAAAGGCACCGGTGGGCGATAAACATCACAGGCCTCTTGTTCCTTGGGGGCTTTATCCTTGTTGCTCACGGTATTAGGAATCCAGTGTGATGGTAGAGTGGGACCATCAATTGTCTTAGCACTGCGAGTAATTATGGCATTAACCTCTCTATTGTTTTGATTTTTAGGATTGGAGGTTTGTGCCATATGTTGTCCCCTTGGATTAGGTTGTGGCTGTGAAGGAAACCAACCTTGTTCTTGAATCGTCAAGAAACTAGTCAACTTGGTGAGTTGACTCTTTATTATCTTTCGTTCCTCTTTGATCCCTTGTTGTTCCTCTAATAACTGTTGATTTATTTTTCCTTGATCTTCCACACTCTTAGCATGTACCTGCATAAATGACTTAAACATATCTTCCAAAGGTAAAGATTGTTGAGGTGTATTAAATGAGGTTGCTTCCGGTTGCCATTGGGTACTAGAGTGGGCAAGGGGTTGTATGTCGGATTTCCAACTGAAATTAGGGTGATTCTTCCAACCGGGATTGTAGGTGTTAGAGTAGGGTGAGTGTGGTTTCCCAATGGGTATACCTATAGCATTACACTCACCCTTCATCTCAAAATAAACTGGATAATCCTTAGGTAAATGATCTACCCCATTACACATGAAACAAGGCTCATAGGACTCTACCCTAGCAACCAGTTTAGGGATTCTAGTATCCTTTGTTTTTAAGGCTTCAATTTTCGTAGTTAGGACCTCTAAACGGGCTTTAAGGCTGTCCTCTTCCTTAAGTTGGTAAATCCCAGCGGGTTGATTTCTCCTAGTGTCTTCCATGGCATTTGGTTCAGTCCAAGTGTGGGCTTTTTCTTATAGGTCATTTAGGAAATCTATGGCTTGGTCGGGATCTTTTTGAAAAAAATTCCCATTGCACATCATTTCTATTAACTGCCTTTCCCTACTTAGGAGTCCATCATAGAAATAGCTAACTACCCGCCAACTCTCATGCCCATGGTGTGGACAAGAATTCAAAAGGTCCTTGAAACGTTCTCAAACTTGATATAAGGTTTCACTCTCCTTTTGTGCAAATTTTGAGATTTGTCTCTTGAGGTTGATGTCTTATGGGTTGGGAAGTGTTTTTGGAAGAAAACTCAGGTCATCTCATCCCAACTACCTATGGACCTAGGCCTTAACGAGTACAGCCAAGCCTTGGCTTTTTCCTTAAGTGAAAAAGGGAAAAACCGAAGTTTGACAGTGTCTATCATATCAGTCATACTGTGAAAAGCAGCTACTACTTCCTCAAATTCCTTCATATAGATATAGGGGTTTTCATTCTCAAACCCATAGAAAGTTGGTAGCAATTGGATAATGCCCGGCTTAAAATCAAGTTGTTGAACATTAGGGGGGAACACGATACACGATGGTGTGGCCGTACGGTTAGGGTGCAAGTAATCCTTAAGTGTCCTAGGGGGTTGATCTTCGTGTTCACTCATTTCTTCGGGACTAGATGGATTGTCAAATAAAGGATTTGAAAAAGAATTAAATTTTGACTCTAACGCAGGCCTACAACCAAATCTACCCACAGTGTCTCTATGTCTGTGCATGTGAGGTAACAAAATATTGAAAATACTATAAAAAAGAAAGAGTCAAATAAAATAAAATTAATGCAGCAAGCTAAAAGAAGGAACGAAGTTACCGCCTTTACAGCTGCTGAAAAGAAAAACTATTTACAACTTTTCTACTGTCATGTCAAAAGTTGACAATCTTCTTTGTACTTAAGTGCGTTTCCCCTGCAACGGGGTCAAAATTTGATTACGCCCAAAACATAACGTGGTATTGTAGTACAGCTTTGGGGTGTCGATTCCACAGGGAAACAAACTAATTACAAAAGAAACAACAAGGTTCCAGAAATCCTCCCTAGGTTTGTTGCCCTAATTCTAACTTGATTCAGTTGTTTTTATCTCGATTGCAAGTTTCACATCCCAAACAGACAATCGACAAATATTCAATTAAAGCACATGTATAAACCCTAATGTAATTGATATGAATTATTCTTTACTTTCAAGCACACATGACCTAACTTATAAATTATCAAAAGACGACGATATATCTAAATGACAATATCGTAGCAATAGACAATTCTATAAAAGAGATCTACAGGACTCAATCACACCCAAACAAATACACATAAGATGAGCATGACTAGACTTCTATGGAAAAGAAGCATGCAATCACCGGACTATTAAGAAATCTACTAATTAAATTAAAGAATAAAACATAACAATGTTTAATGAAAATAATACCAAACTACAACTGAATCAAATAAAGGAAAATAAGAACAACTACACCTAGGGATTCATCCCTTCGCCTTGCTTGGAGACTAGCCGGCCATGGGGCTCATGTGTCCTCGAGTTGCCTCCGGCCTCTCAACAATCATCTCCCCCTTGGTAGCGAAAGCTTTAGCGATTCCTCAGTTTTCCCTCCAAAAGTACTTCGGATTCCTCCTAAGGGCCCTCTGGATTGCTCTTAAAGGCCCTCTTGATTCACTTTCTGATGATCTCAAATTCTCCGATTCCTTAAAGCTGAAGTGGAGTAGGTCTTATATAGGCAAATACCACGAGTGCAATGTGCTTTCAATCTGATATGGGGTGTGGGATATAGAAATGTGTTTCTAACCGATGTGGGATGTGGGATTGAGGCCTTCACATGCCCTTCACGCTGAAATCCCGCACAGCCCGCACAGCCTTACCTTTGTCTACTTAAACTACCATAACTTTCTCTAGAAAAATCATTTTTATGAACCGTAAAATTCTCCAAAAAATAGACTTCTGAATCTTTCTAAGCATGTATGGCTCATCTCCTGGTTCTTCTTGTATCAATATAGTTTAATTTACAAATATAATTGATCTGTACGGGCAATTCTGGCAATTTAGTGAAACTTCTTTCTAGTGCGGGCAGCAGTTGTTGCTCTTTTAAGCCCTCTATCTTGTCCTTCTGGAAGCATTCCTTCACTCCAATATGCCTAAAGTCTTTGTGCTTTAAGCAATGATAACTTTTCCTCATCTTTTGAGCTTAAAGTACCTGAAAATGCACCGAAATAGATCAATGATCCAAGAATGATACTTTAGAGTTGTTAACGTATAAAAGTGCAATTAAAACCTAGATCAACCATAAAATGATAACAATTAAGTACTATTAAGATGAATTTTATGACTCTCATCAGATCACATGTTAACACTTGAGATTGAAAGTCAAGTTAAAGCTAAGCTCTCAATCACAATTGCATCTTTAAAGGAATGAGCAAAAGATAAATTCAATTATATTGTGTCATATAAGAAGATGTGGCATGCAAAGCAAAATTCGGTCACGAAAATCTTTAGTGATGAAGATATATCTTATAGAGTCCTACCAAGATTTATGACAACAGTTCAAAAATATAATGGGACCATTGTAAAATGGCATTTTGAATGTTTACAAGATCCAAATGCAACCATGTTTCATTGTGTATTTTGGGTATTTTCACAATCCATTGAAGGGTTTAAGCACTGTCGACCAGCCATTAGCATAGATGGCATGAATTTGTATGGGAAATATAAGGGGGAAATGTTTATTGTAATGGGAATCGATGCCGACAACCAACAGCACTCGCATTTTCTATTGCAGAAGAAGAGTCTTTTGATAGTTGGAGTTGGTTCCTTGCTTGTATCAGAGGGACAATAACACAAAGTAAAGGTATTTGTTTTATTCTTTATCATCATGTTGGCATTCTTGCTGCAGTCAAGGAGCTTGGCTATTAATGGAAAGAGCCATGGGCATATCACTGTTTTTGTTTGAGGCATATATGTAGTAATTTTAATGGCAAATTTCACAATATGAACTTAAAGACACTTGTGTATAGAGCTGGGAGTGTAAATCAACCACGAAAGTTTGATGCCATTAAGAAAGAGATAGAAAAAATCAAACCTAGGCTCTACAATGGTTAAAATAAATACCTATGGAGCAATGGGCATTAGCTCATGATGGGGGTCGACGATATGGGATAATGACGACAAATTTATTGGAGGTGTTTTACAATGTGCAATTAACATTTTACCGGTTAGTTAATTTTTTCAATGTTAGGCGCTAAAGAAGCCATGAATAAAAGAGACTAGTACAATCCACATGTTATGGTGAAGCTTCAAGGTTATTTGATCATGGCAAATACACGTGACCTTGTACCATTTGATGAGAATAAAGGATCATTTAAGGTGATAACAGTGCCTCATGGTGAACGTACATAACGTGGGCATAATAAACAAGTTATTCTGCTAGATAAAGGTAATTGTACATGTGAAAATGGAAAATCTATAAATTTCCTTGTTTCATATTTTGGTAGTGTGTGGGAGGTTGGTACTTGATAGCTGACAATACATAGACGATTATTACACCATTGAGAAATATTCTCAAACTTGAGTACCTCAATTCCAACCTATTCTTCATTAAGCTTATTGGCAAGATAATATCCCTGTGTTAATTCATGATCCTAATTGTAGGTGCTCAAAGAAAGGTCGACCACGGTCCACACAACTTTGAAATGAAATGGACATTACAGAAGGTCGAGTTACAGTACATTGTGGAGTTTGCAAACAGACTGGGCATGATCGATGAAATTGTGAAAAGATAAATCAGTGAGATTTGGTTGCTAGTTAGGTTTTTTAATTTCAAACTTACTTCTAATTTTTTTTTTTATGGAATGTAAGTGAATTTAATTTTCAATCTTTTTTTTCCTCTATAATTTGGAAGAAGTTTGTTTAATTGTATTAGAGACAATTGTTCAATTTTTCATTTGTAATGAATTTATTAGTCTTTATGTTTTAAATCTTCACATATATATTGATTCATATGATGGGTAGTAGAATGTTTGTTCAACAATAAAGTTTGGTGCATGATGATCATTTCTTCATAAATTCATAAATCTTTTAAATTTTTTTTTTTTTTTTTTTTTTTTTTTTTTTTTTTTGTGTATGTTTCTGTTGCAGGTGCAATGCTACATTTTTTTGTGTTAAAACTTGATCTAAGGTAGGTAGTAGCAACAAAGTTGCTATGTCGTGGATTTTTTTCCTACTATACGATAATAATGAATGAGATTTGATCAAATGATTATGGTGTAAGATTCTTCAATTGATGTGTTTCAAACATTGGATTGACCCAATCATATTGGTACCAATTGATACATGGACCCGTTTTTTAAACTGCCAATTTGCTCTGTATTGTAATTAACAACTATTTATCCTTTGATACCAAACCAAGATTGGTCATCAAGTACATGTTTTAACAATTTTTTAATCAAAATCCTAAGATTCCTTAAAATTATTCTTTACTAAGATGTAAAATATAATATGCTCAAAGATTTATTTTTCTCTATAGTTCAAAACAAAAAAGGAAGTTTGATATTCTCCCATTTTTCTATTTAGCAACTATGAGCTTGGTTGAGTTATTATACATCCAAACTCGCATGAAGAATCTATAAGAATAAGACCTTAGATTTTCTTCAAGAAAGAAGGCCGTAAAGCAACAGTTTAATGTTTTGTTTTTTTTTTTCAATCAAAACTTGTTAGTATTAATTATGTCCATATGAACTGAATTCGGCCAGTTTGAGTTTTAACTTGCAAATATTTATTAAACAATCATCACTTGCAATGAGTCAACTGGTAACTACAAAAATTCTTGGCTATGCTTTTAAAAATAAGAGAGAGCCCTCATCCAGTTAGATTTTCTCCTGGTAATTGATAGATAAAGAAGAAAAAAAAAATAAAGAAGGGAAGATTCCAAAAACCTCTACTTGAACCTATTTTTCTCAAATTGGGTTCTAGATATTGCCAAGAAAAAGAGAACCCTCCTCTAGTTGGCCTTTTGTCTGTCAACAAACCCAACTACAAAAACCCACACTCCTCCCTCCATTTCCCCATCTCTCACTATCACATTTCCTACTCTTGCCTCATTATCTCTCTCAAACATTTTCACAAACAATTTGCAATAAGAAATGTTTCTATCATTTCTTTACAAACCCGAATTTGCAACAAGCATCGCCAATAGCCCAAGGCTTAGAAGCAATCCAATTTGAAAGTCTCTTTTACCAAAGTAAATCCACAACCATATAAACCCAAATTGAATGCCCTTGCAACAAACGAATTACTAATATAATTCACAAAATTATAGAATGGGTAATAGATTCACCGTAAATTTATTGAATGTCATATCCAAAACACCTTGTTAATGATCATACGTACAATACAATCTAGAACCACTAGAACTCCATCTCAAGAGGAAATATTCCTCCGTGGCTGCCACCGACGATAATTTCTTCGCTAAAGGAGTGTACGATTTAATTTGAGTGGTGGCGACCATGACTGGAGGCGTCATCACCATTCTCCCGGTGTTGATCTTAATTGCACGTATACATGCCCATGTTGAGGATCGGCATCGGCATCGTCATTCCCCTTGTGGAAACGACGTCTTCATCGAACGACCATCGAACTCAAGTAGAGTTTCAGTTGTTCCTGATGGCATTGTCCTCAGGTTTTTAGTTATCTTCGGTTTTTATTATTCTTTTTATTTTTTTATAGAGATTATTTTGATATAATAATAAATAGTAAATAAAAAATTAAGTATAAAAATATTGATAATGCTTACATGGCATAAATAGCCTTATTTAAGTAAATAAAATTAAAATAAACCTATTTTGAGAATTAAGTTTATTAAAGACTGCAAATAAAGAAAAAAACCTGAGATTTTAATGTGGCAAAACCATATTGTTATTACTGATATGTTTACTTAAGTATGCATGATATTTATTACTCCCATCGCCCAATATATCGACAAGTATTCCATTTTAGGATGTCTCATATTGTTTATCTACTTTGAAAAGTAAAAGTTCAATTTTAGTTAAGTTTCCTAAATTACCCTTAAATTTAGATTTTCTAGACAACTCTGCTAGATATTAAATAATTTAAGGGTATTTTTGTAAAGAATTTCATAATTTAAGGACTTATATCTTTAATTATTATGTCTCATTAAAAAGTTATATTTTCTATACATACCAATATATATGGGATGAAGGTAGTATTAGACTCCAGAATAAGATATTTATTGTCAGATTACTGAATCAAACATTTACTATCATATTGTAGAATCATACATTCATTGTTAGATTGCAAAACCAAAGAGAGGATTGCGGAATCGAAAAAGATTGCAGAATCAGAGAGAAGATTGCGAAAACCGAAGAATGAAGCTACAGAAGCACCAAGGAACAAAGCTGCAAAAGCCTAGGTTGCCTAGGCGTCTGACCAAGGGCTAAGCACCTGCCTAGGCATATGATAGGAAGCGAGCTTCCTTACAGGGAAACTGCAAAAAAAAAATGAAGTTTTTTGCTAAAGAAAGGTTCGACGGAGCTTGGAACCACGTCTAGGTGCCTACCTAGGTGTTTGAGAAAGGACTAGGCACCTAATAAAGTAATGTCCTTACGTCCATAAGACCAAAGCCTTGAAGAGCTTCGGTCTATATAGAAGCTGAAGACATCTGGCAAAATGCCTTTCTAGATGTCTAAAGACACCCATTAGAAGTCAGATAGATCCATATTTAAAGAGGATAGTTGTAATAAGTTCAAATGATTTTTCGAAATTGTAGAGGAGAAAATTTCAGAATTACCTTTCTTGAAGACAAAGGTGAAGGCTATAAGTAGTGGAAGCTGACATGAAGTCAAGAATCAATCTGCAAGCTTAAGAATCAATCTACAAGCTTAAGAATCAATTTTGTTTACTACGAAGTGTTAGTAGTTATTAAGTGAGCTATGAGATTGTACGTTGTGAGAGTGTGATGATCTGTAAGGTTTGTTTGGTACCCGTTAAACACAAAGCACTTGTAAGGTTGATCAACTAGTGGAACTCAGTAGACTAAGGAGACCTATTGAAGAAGTGGACTAGGTATAATAATATTCCCAAACCACTAAAAAATGCATTGTTCACTTTCCTTCTTCCCTAAATCTTTATTTTCGATAGTCGTTCAATTTCAATTTTAATAGTTTGATTTGATTTTATTGTGCTAATATCTGCTAATTATTTTGTAGAACAAATTCACCCCTTCTTGGTTTTCCTAACAATTGGTATCAGAGTAGGTCTCCATTCTGCTTTATTAACAATCAATGAGTTCTTGAAACATGAGTTTAATACTGCAACTAGTTCTACTGATGTTGAGCAACTGGCCAGATTCAATCCCCTCATCTTTGATGGATTAAACTATTCATTCTGGAATAAGAGATGGATGGTCTACATCAAGAGCATCGACACCAACTACTGGAGAGTAATTGTAGAAGGCCTCTACAATCACACCAAGAAGATTGGAGATGTTGAAATAGAAAAGGATGAAGATGAATGTACTGAAGCTAAAAAGGCTCAACAAGAGGTCAACAATAAGGCCATGCACTTGCTATACTATGGAATCAACATGAATCAATTCAATCGAATTCAGTTATGTGAAACTATACAAGAGATCTAGAATAAATTAGAAGCTTCTTTCGAAGGTATAGACAAACTAAAATTAACCAAGATCAATATACTAATGTAATCTTTTGAAATTTTCAGAATGGGTGTGAGCAAAATAATTTTGGATATAACTACTTGGTTCACAGAAATAGAGAACAAATTAAAGCCACTTGGAAAGGAGCTCACTCAAACCGATTTAGTGATCAAGATGATAAGATCTTTACCAAGAGAGTGGTTACCCAAAGTATTATGCATCGGAGAATTTGAGAAAATCACTACAATGAATGTGGAAGATCATATTGGTTCACTCATGACACACGAGATCAACCTCAAGGCTTTAAATGCTAATGAAGACAACTTGAAGAAGTCCATTGCCTTAAAAGCAACTAATGACAATGAAGGAGACCTATCCAATGAAGATCAAGAAATTGCCAAAACAACTAGATAATTCAAGAAAAGTCTTAAAAAATACAAAAGGGGCAAGAAATTTAATAAGTCTGATTTTTCTACTAACGACTCTGCTCATAAATTTTCATATAAAAAAAGGTGAATCATCAAGAAAGAAAGATCTTGATTGCTTTGAGTGCAACAAGCCCAGTCACAAGAAGCCAGACTGTCTAAGGCTTAAAAGGTCACACAAAACCACCTTTAAGAAGAAAAAAAAGGCCTTAGTAACAACTTGGAGTGATGGAAAATTCGAAGATTCGGATGACGAAGAGGAAGTTGCGAATATAGCATGAACAAGTAAAATTTAAAACAAACAAAAGAATGTAACTAGGTGTGCATTTTTAATATTCACATAACTATAGCTATGGATGAACGAAATCCCAATGAACAAGACCTTTATAGTTTTGATGGAGAAAAACAAAGATAGCTTTAGGGAATCCTTAAAAGGCAATGGAGGTAGACAATGATTATTGAACAAAGAAATGCTTATCTTGCAAGAAGACTTGCGCTTTCAATCTGAAGAGAATATTGATGATGTTTTAGTGAATGAACAAAACATGATGATAATGCTTACAAAGTTCTTATATATGAATTATATAGACCTAATGCTAAACAACATTTATATCGAGAGTTTCCAGAAATATACAGGTGGATATCTATTAAGCAAATATGGCAAAGAAAGGTGTTAGCACAAAAAAAAATTATTAGAAGGATATATACAATTAAGCCTTCAGAAAGGGACATATTTTATTTGCAAGTTCTTATGAATCATGTCAAATGACCCATGTCTTTTGATAAATTAAAAACTATCAATGGGATACAACATGATAGGTTCAACCAGGCAGCACAAACGATGGGTCTCCTGGAAGATGACAATAGCATTATACAAAGTTTTCAAGAAGTAATTAGGTTTCATGTGCCATTCGCTTTGAGAAGAATGATTGAAGATTATGGGATGATCGTCTTTAACCATGACATCTACCAGAAGTTTTACTTTTATCAACAAACTTTAGCCCAATCGAAATGCATCATTACTGCAGGATGGAAAATATTTTATCGATTATGATCTCCTTAGAATGTTTGGTTCTTTTGGCGATAGTTTAGTATTACCTAACTTGATAGTAATGAACTAGCAATACATATTCCTTAAGAAGATGTAGAAGTAACCGAGAAGTTGAACAATGATAAGAAGTTTGCTTATGACTCGATAATGACAACCATTGATTGTGGAGAAAATGAAGTATTTTTTGTATGTTAGGATATTTATGTTTAATCCTCGGTTAAGAGATTTTGATGTAGCAAAATCCATACTTACATTTTCCCATGGCCATTCAGGTACTGGAAACGGCTGCAATAAACCTGTCGAATGTCTATTCTCATACTTCACTTGTTGACAAATCAAACGTCTAGAAATATTCTCAGCTACATCTTTCTTCATCTCTGACCACTAATAATTCTATCTCAACCCCCTGTACATCTTGTTATTAACCGGGTGAATAGAATACACAAAATCATGAGCCTCTCTTAGTATCTTCTTTCTCATCTCAACATCATTTGGAACACAAACTCTATATCCCAATGCCACCATACCAACTTCTCTAGTTCTAAACCTAGTTGGCTTCCCACTCAATATTACCTGTGTGACCTTCTCTATCCCTTCATCTCTACTTTGCATCTGTAACAAGCGATCAATAATAGAAGATTGTACTACCATATTTGCCATCAATACTCCTCTATCACTAATACTCAACTGAATTCTCATTTCTCTCAATTGTATCATCAAGCTAATATCATGACTCCCAATAGCAGCTAATCTCTCTATAGAATTTCTACTCAATGCATCAGCTACTACATTAGCCTTCCCTGGATGATAATGAATTGTACAGTCATAGTCACTAATCAACTCCATCTACCTCCTTTGCCTTAAATTGAATTCTCTCTAGGTAGGTTAATGCATCAAAATTTTATGATCAATAAAAATTTCACAAGTGGCTCCATACAGATGATGTCTCCAAATCTTCAAAGCAAAAACTATAGCAGCCAATTCTAAATCATAGGTTGGGTAATTTCTCTTATGGTTGTTCAATTGCCTAGAAGCATAGGCTATAACTCTCCTATGTTGCATCAACACACATCCTAACCCCTGATGTGACGTATCATTATATACTACAAATCCTTCATCACTAGAAGGAAGCACTAATACCAGAGCAGTAGTCAATTTCTCTTTCAACAACTAGAAACTACTCTCACAGTCTTCTGACCACATAAAATTCACTTCCATCCTGGTCAATCTGGTCAATGGTCCAACAATAATAGAAAATTCCTGGATAAACCTCCTATAATAACAAGCCAAGCCCAAAAAGCTTCCAGTTTCAGTCACGCTAGTGGGTCTTTCCCAATTCAGCACTGCCTCTACTTTCTGTGGGTCAACTGCGATACCATCTACTGACACAACATGCCCCAAGAAAGATATTTCACTTAACCAAAACTCACACTTTGAGAAATTTCTCTCTCTTCATAATTTGCAACACTATCTCTAAATGTTGCCCATGCTCTCATTCATTCTTGGAATATAATAGAATATCATCAATAAATACAACCACAAATCTATCTAAGAATGGTTTAAACACCCGATTCATTAGATCCATAAATGTTGCAGGAGCATTAGCTAACCTAAATGGCATCACAAGGAACTCATGATGGCCATAACGTATTCTAAAAGCAGTCTTTGGAATATAATAGAATATCATCAATAAATACAACCGCAAATCTATCCAAGAATGGTTTAAACACCCGATTCATTAGATCCATAAATGTTGTAGGAGCATTAACTAACCTAAATGGCATCACAAGGAACTCATGATGGCCATAATGTATTCTAAAAGCAGTCTTAGGCATGTCCCCCTCCTTTATCCTCAACTGATGATAACCTGATCTCAGGTCTATATTAGAAAACACCCTAACCCCCTGTAACTGCTCGAATAAATCATCTATCATGGGCAAAGGATATTTATTCTTGATGGT
The DNA here is from genome assembly GCA_023935145.1 of Bretschneidera sinensis. Lineage (NCBI taxonomy): Eukaryota > Viridiplantae > Streptophyta > Magnoliopsida > Brassicales > Akaniaceae > Bretschneidera > Bretschneidera sinensis. The sequence goes on along the minus strand of CM043700.1, from coordinate 68,069,776 downwards.
GATATTATTCAACTATCTATAATCAATACACAATCTCATCATTCCATCATTCTTCTTCACAAACAACACAAGGGCTCCCAAAGGCGACATACTAGGTCGAATAAATTGTCTATCTAGCAATTCCTGAAACTGAACTTTTAATTCTCTCAACTCAACTGCTTCCATTCTATAAGGTGCTATAGATATGGGTTATAATCTCTGAATCACCTCAATAGAAAATTCAATCTCTCTGTTGGGAGGCAACCCAGATAACTCCTCAGGGAACACATCAGAAAAATCTTTCACTACTAAGATTTCTTCTAACTTTCTAATCTACTTTCTAGAATCCACCACATATGCCAAATACCCCTAACAACCTTTCATTAACCATTTACTAGCAGTCAGGGCAAAAATAAGATAGTTGGTAAGTATCTTACGTTCTCTTTGAAAATTAAATTCCTCTTGTCCTGGTATCTTGAACACCATATTCTTCCTAAAACAATCTACCCAAGCATGATATATAGATAACCAATTCATCCCCAGAATTAAATCAAAATCTGTCATATCTAAAGGCAGCAAATCAATTTCAAAATCTCTATCAGCCATACTAATCACACAACCTCGATAAATTATCCTGATAATAACCCTATCCCTAGTAGGAACCTCAACAATAACAACATGCATCAAAGGACTAACACAAGCATCAATAGATTTCATATAAACGCTGAATGCAAAAGAACGGGTTGCACCAGGATCAATCAATAATCTAACAGGTCTATCAAGAATAGATACCATACCTATAATAATATAAGGAGTGGCTTGTCCATCCTGTTGGGTCAACGCATAGACTCTGCTATCTCTGGGCCATAACTGACCACCACGTCCTCTCTCAGCTACTTGATCATCTGCCTATGCCCCATATATTCCCTGATTCACCACCTTTCTCCACCTATTTTCTCCAAACACCTTTAGCACTTATCTCAACAGATTTCCCCACTGGAAAATCTACAATAATATTTCCTCCCTCACCACATATAAAGCACATCAAAGTAGGATAATTTCGAGACAGATGCCCTATTTGATTATATCTATAGCAAACTCTTGTCTCTCAATCATACATCAGATTACTACTTCCCTTTGGTGGCATACTTAGTCCTCTACCATAACTTCCAGTTCCCATAGCCTGTCTCCCAAATCTAGAGGTCCCACCTTACTCTGAGTTACAGAAGCAATAGATCATGCTTGTCTCTGACTCTATATTATTATTCTCTGTGACAAAGAACACCCCCTTTGGGGTGGTCTCCCACCCTGCACACGCATACTACTACCACCTCTGGGTCCCTCAAATCTGTAATGCTTTATCCACTATTATAGCATAATTTCCAATACCTATAAAAGAGAGTTTAGTTCAAATTTCATAGTGTAACCTGTCTAAAAATCCATTACATTTCATCTCCTCCATATTTACTAACTCAGGTAAAAACCTCGATAGGGCTATAAATCTACTATCATACTTAGCCACAGATAAGGTATTCTGCCTTAAATGAATAAAATCTCTCTCCTGTTATACTTGAAATATATATGGAAAATACTTGGCAAAGAACACATCCTTAAACTTACGCCAAGTTAAGGGTTGATCTACTTGTGTATTCAATCTAGGCAGAATATCTTCCCACCATTGAGAAGCCTAACCTTCCAGCTTTAATGAAGGAAAAGCAACCTTCTGTCTATCTGTCACTAGTAAGACTTCAAAATATTTATCAACATGTTTAATTCATTGCTCAGCTTCAATAAGATTTATAGATCCTCTAAAAGAGTGGGTTTAAATTTAATAAATCTCACAAAAAAATCCCATTGCATCTCATGTGCAAACACACCCTCTCCTTTATAAGTTTCTTGTCTCACCACATCAGGGTCTATTCTACCCCTTTCCTTTAATCTACTTTGTAAATTATCAGTCATTTCTTATGCTGCAATCATTCTCTTTATAGCACGATCAAGAACTTCTCTTAACTCATCCCTCCTAATATCAGATTCTCTCCCACCTCTACTAGTACCAACTGTACTAGCAACTTATTCCCTTCATGAACCACAGACTCGACCTCTCCCTCAGCTTCATCTCTTCTAAATATTAGGGGCCTACAACGTCCTCTTTGATTTAGAATTCTACCTCTACCTCTAGCACGTCCACGTGTCATCCTCAGACTCTGCTTTAAAATATAGTTTATTTAAATCTTCCACTCAGTTAAATTTTTATGCAGTCTATAGAATCATAAAACCTAATGCTCTGATACCAAAATTGTAATGACCTATTTCGGGTTGGCCACCCCCGAGATAGTGTCGTCACGTTTTGAAATCCAACACGACACATATATGCAACAATATAAAAACATATATTGATTGAATATGTGTATATATATATATATATATATATATATATATATAGACACACACACACATAAATCTTCAATCCTCAACAAGGGAGTTACATTCTTAAAATCCCAACTGAAACAATATCCAACATATTATGCATGAATATTTATAAAAATAAAAATAAAAAATCTTCTTCCATTAGTCTGAGAATATGAACCATGAGACTTACAAATAATAACTCAATCTGAATTTGATTACGCTCAAACTAATACGCGATTATTGTGTATAGTTGAGGTGTTGATCCCACGAGGAAATGCGAACTACAAGGGAAAGTGTAAACCTTAACACGAACAATAAAGATCAAGTGAGAGAATATGAGTTTTGATAATAAAGCAATGTGAAAAAATTGTGTAAATATAATGAAGAATATAATGGAGAGATAACAAGGTTTCGGGAATCCTCCCTAGGTTCGTTGCCTTATTCCAATCTCGATTCAATTGTTTTAATCTCGATTGCTAGTTTCACATCCCAAATAGGCAACCAAAAAATATTCAATCAAAGCATATGTAAACCCTAATGTAATTGCTATGAAGTACTCTTTATTTTCGATTCAAGCACACAAGACCTATCTTATAGATTTATCAAGAAACGATAATATATCTCAATGACAATATCGCAGTAATGGACAAACCTAAAAGATAAATCTACCGGAATCAATCACATCCGACAATCTTTACATAAGAAGAGTATGACTAGACTTATATAGAGGAGAAAGATGCAATCACCGGATTAAGAAAAAATCTTATAATTGAATCAAAAAGTAAATCAAAATAATGTTTAACAATAAATCCAAACTACAACTGAATCAAGAATGGAAAATAAGAACAACTACACCTAAGAATTCATCCATTCGCCTTGCTTGAAGATTAGTTGGCTATGGGGCTCATGCTTGAACACCGTAATGGAGAAGAGTGTGGCAGCTTTCTTGAGTTTTCCAGCCTTGATGAATGCCCCTTATCAAACTCTAAGTGATCTATTTATAATATAAAAGGTTCTAGGGTTTTTTCGGGTATAAACTATCATTAAAACCCTAATTAGGAAACAGGGCATCGCGCTCGCGCTGCGACGAACAGTAATCCAGGCCGTGGCTCAGCCTTCAGAGTGACTTTCTTCAACTTTCTAAAGGCCATTGCTCAAACCATCCAGGCCGCGGCTCAAACTGCCAGGCCACGGCTTAGACTGGTCCAGGTCGCGGTGCACAGTAGTGGTCTTCTTGGCTCTTTTGGGCATGGTTCTGGAGGCCGCGGCTCAGCTAGTCCAGGCCACGACGCACAGCCTTGATTCTCTTCTTTTTGCCCTTCCGCAATCATACCTTCACTCTGGTATGCATTAAGTCATTGTGCTTTAAGCTATGATAGCTTTCCATCTCTTTTGAACTCAAAGTACCTGAAAATGCACCGAAAATAGATCAACAATCGAAGAATATCACTTCAGAGTTGTTAAGGTATAAAAGTGTAATTAAATCTAGATCAACCCTAAAATACTAATAAATAAGTACTGTTAAGATCATTTTATGACTCTCATTATAACCCCCAACTAGCTTATTACTAGTCCCTTAGCAATTCAACCAAAAACAGGACAATATGAAATGAATTCTATGGTAGAAATCAAAACAAGTAAAGCAATGCTAGCGTTAAACCAAGAGTAATTCAACTTTTTGTCTCAAGAATTACACATAACACACAGCAAATAGAATCATTAAATATCACCAAAGTCCAAAAGTAATCCAAACATCAATCTTAATACTGTTATCGACTCTTAACATCCATCTTACCACAAACCATTAGTCTAAACACTCGGATGATTTTATGCCCAACATTCATGAATACAAGTCTTCGCCTCTAAAAACATATTAAGGTTCATGAAATCAATCACAAAAGAGCTCCATAGGCTCACTTTTCAAATCACTCTCCACTATTGTAGAAAAATCACACTACATTAGATCAATAGGTCTTTAATAAGCTTGTAACGTTAGGCTAAGGTAAAGGTCAAGAAAGAATGGGAAGGATTCAATAAGTAAAAGAACTCAATCTCTTAGTTTTAAACACAACCACTTTAAGCACCGGATAACCTTACTTCAATTCCCAACTCTTTCAACCATTGTTCGAGCATTTCTCTCAATAAATCACCACTTTTTTTCTTTTCTTCTTTCTTTGCCATAATTCACTTTTTTATTTATTTATTATTTTGGCATAAGACCATTCACCTCCTTTTTCATTCTTTTCTTTTCTTTTCTTTTCCACAACCCCCAACTTATCTCCTTTAATATACTTGGGTTATGATAGTAATATATATATATATATATTTTTTTCATATTTTCATCCTTACTCCTCTTAAGTGCTTCTCAACAAATGTGTATAACTAAGTTCTTTTAAAAGAAAGGTAAGGATAAAATATTTTTAGGCTCATAAAGGTAAGTAAATGTCTTATCGAAAGAAACAAGGCTCAAATTCTTTTTCAAGAAAAGGCTCAAATAGATGACTAGCGATAAATATAGCAAGGGTAAGTTTGAAAGGCTCAAATGATCCAAAAATGGCCTATATCATATCCTAAGTAATGTGCATTCTAGGATTTTGTCTCAAGTGATTATCAAATCAGTTCTAGAGCTTGTCGAGACCGCAAAAGTATTCACAAAACAATCACACATAAAACTTCTCTAAATGTTTTAGACTAATCATGCAATCTTACCGCAACCCAGAGTCTCAAACCAAATGAAGATTGACACTTCAATTATTCTCAAACCAAGGAAAGATTTAACTTCTCCTAAACACTATATGCTATCTCAATTATGCTCATATCATTGACATGTGAATTAACTCCAAGGCTAACACAAAGCATGCTGAAAACAAACAAAAAGGGAAAGTGACACCAAGCAGTTCAATGGAAAGAAGAAATGCGTTTCCTCCACCCCCAACTTAAAAATTGCATTGACCTCAATGTGAAAGAAAAGTAAAGGAAACTCTCTTTGTAACCAAAAGTGCATAGAAGCTGAAAATTGTGCACTACCATTTGAACTGCATGCATTTCTTCTTGTTGAAATTGTGATCTATAACATAGAACAAAACAAACTAAAAGAAAGCAACTATGGTGTAACATTAAGATTCCCACCGTGAGTTAGGTTAATACATGAAATCTAAAAATAAAAATAAAGTACAAAAAAAAATAAAATAAAGGTTAGTACAATCATCCGAATAAAAAAAATATATTAAAATAAGATAAACAAGATATAACCCAAAAACTAATCTTCCATATCTTCTTTCTCCTCTTCATGCTCTTCATTCTCTTCACCTTCCTTTGGAGTTGGATCAAAAGATGAACCCGGATAGGGCGGCAAAGTGGGAAAGTGATCCATGTCACAACCAGTGGCAGAGGCAAGATGTTGGTACATCTGACCAAAAGAAGAGTACACCCCCGCTTGATAATCTGCTTGCCTGGCCAAGAATCATTCTTGACGATCAAACCTGTCATGCAAGAGTTTCTGATACTCGTCGAACCGAATCTCTAAACACTCAAGGCACTCTGCAACAGTGAAATGCCTAGGGGGAGGAGGGGGAAGTAATCACTGCTCTCTCTCCCGGAGCTGGCGGCCTTGAAGCTTTAATCAGATTGAGCATGCCATCATCGATGGGCTTTTTGGGTTGCTGGGCTTCCTCATCAGGACTGTACTGGACTCCGGCTTGGATGCATAATTGGGTAATTAATGAAGGGAAGTAAAATCTAAGCTTTTGTCTCACAGTGTGTATGATAGAATTAAATATGATTTAGCCCACATCAATAGTCATGCCCATCAAAATGGTATAAATCAGAACAGCTCTCTCAACAATAAGGTCACTATAGTGCGTAGTAGTCATCAACCTCTGACACACAAAATATTGCCAAGCCCTAGCATTGACAGTCAGAGAAGTACCGAGTAAGGTTTTAGGGATATCACCCATCATTTTCCATGTTGTGCCCGAAATACAGGGAGTATTGTAAATCTCATCATAATCAATATTAGACGCATATGCAATATATTCACTATTTTCTATGTCATGTAGCCCATAGAATCTATTGATAGATGTGCTGCTAAAAGAAACTGTTTTTCCTCTCACCATCACCTTACCATTCCTATGCTTCTCTGCATTAGCATAGAATTCTCTAACCACATTTGTAAGGGAATGAGATGGTTGTCTTGCAAATGTACCCCAATTCCTATCACTAATCATTCTAAACAAGGTTAGATTTCCTCTCTCTGTGATAGTGAATCCTCTCTCAGGAATGGATTTCTTAGCATTTATCAAGTTAACATATCTCTCACTAGCCTCAAAACTAACAAATTTGCTCTCATCATACTTTTGAGGTTGTTTCCCCCTTGGTCTTTTAGTTTTAGGGGCCATTTAAATCAAATGTATAGAACAACAGAATTAATTCAAAATTAACCACCCAAATAGCACAAATGCACAACAAAGAGAAGAAACTAATCTTACTTAATGCCCAAAGTTGGATAGAAGAAAGAGTACCCACCAACTTGAAATCTTCTTGAAAAACCTAAAATCCTCTTTAAACTAAGCTTTTTGGAGAAATTTTCAGCAAAATCTGTCATATGAGTGAGAAAGTCTTCAAGAAATGATGTTAATCAAGAAATATTGAGAAAAAGTGAATGGGCAAGTGAAGGTTTGGAGAGAGGATGAGAGAGAGATGAGTGTGCTATTGTGTTCTCAAAGTAGAAATGAATAAGATAGTGCAGATTTGCGGTTTTAAAATGGTCCAGATCACGGGTTGGCGCCGTGGCTTGAAGACCTAAGGGGCAATTTGCATGTTTTTGTGGGGCGCGGCGTTGGAGAAGCTAGACACGGCGCGCTGGTGATAGGAGCTTAAGTATTCATATTTAAGCCCCTTAATTTACATTTGTTAAGTTCTTTATCTATATGTTTTAGTCTATTTTACTTCACTTTTGTGTTTTACACGTTTTTATAGGGTCTTGGAGAAAAAGAAGCATTTTTGGCACTTAAAGGAAGAAATCTGGAAATCCTGGAGCAGTTGCTAGCTAGATTGCGATCGAGCGCACTCCTTTGTGCGATCGAGCGCACTCCTTTGTGCGATCGAGCGCAGCATTGCGATCGAGCGCACCACATATGCGATCGAGCGCACATGTATGGGCGTGAACAGTAAACTGCAGAACCCTATTTTGGAAATAAAAGAGTTTTGCGTTTTAGGAAAGTTTAGGAACTCATGAGCCGATTAGGACTTCTCAAAGACCTATAAATACACTTGTAAATCACACACAAAAGGCATCACCTCTTGGGGGGATCACTTCTTAGATCCCTTCTTTTATCTTTTGCTTTAGCTTGGAGAAAGAGACCGTGGAGTGGAATTGACGACTCTTCTCTCGGGTTTCTTCTTTCCTTTTTATTTTATTATGTGTAACTAAATTCTTAGTAGGGCTTGGTTGAAGCCCTAATTATGTTTACTCAATAAATTTAGTATTGGCGCCTTGCAATATTTATGTTGTGTTGCTTAAACTTGATTAATACCTGCTTTTATTTAAATTCCTCATATGTATATGTCTGATCAATATGTGCATGTGGTATGGACTTGTTAGTTAGATCAATTTGGATGACCGAGTCCTGGGTCTAACATTAGTAACAAGGGATATCTTATCCGGATACCCGGGTTAATCAACATGGAAAACTGGGAGTAGATACCATGCCCTAGGTCTCATGTGGTTGTCAATTTCCATAGTACTTATGTTTTCTTAAGGAACAACTCAAGCAGATACCATGCTGAATCCCTTAAGGAAGAAAAGCGTTAGAGTAGATACCATGCCTAACTCGTTGCTTAGGGAAATCAATAGCTTAAGGAGTAGATACCATGCCCTTAGGTTGGCAACCAGTAGGTATACATGGCATGAGTAAAGCATTGGCATACTGTTATATTGTGGTAGCATAATTAGTGGTGGATATCAAGTCCCTATGCCTTTATCCTTATTATTTTAGCTTTATCAAAATTAACTCTTTTATTATTTTTATCTTTTTATTACTGCGAAACTAATTCTAAAATTAAATTTACCAATCCCTGTGGAGATGATCTTGCATTCGCACACTATGCTACATTGTTGACATTGTGCACTTGCAAGTAAAACGAGTACGATTATTTGCTTATTTATTTAGGTAGATAATCGCTCAACAAGTTTTTGGCGCCGTTGCCGGGGATTGTGCTAAATTTTTTTTTTGGAATTATTTTCGTTAGTTTTTTTTTTTTTATTTATTCTATTTTATTTTGTTATGTTTTATTTTTATTTTTATCAAAAATCAGATTTATTCCTCCTTTTCGTTTTCTGTTCAGGTGTGCAGAGGAGGAGTTTCTGTCCTCATTGCGATCGAGCGCAGTGCCTTGTGCGATCGAGCGCAAGTCTACGATCGAGCGTAGTTCAGTGTGCGCTCGAGCGCAAATAGTCCAGAGACTACCTGAGCAGCAGTACTGAAGCTGCTGCACTAAGGTATTCCTACTGATTCATGCAAGGGCTTCAAGTGAGGAACCCAACCATCCTTCCACTTGATATAGAGAGTGAGAAGATCATTCAAAAGAGGCCTAGAAACAACTTCGAGGAGAAAGAAGAAGAATTTGAGTGTGAAGCACCAATGGAACAACTTTACAACCAACTGCCACCAGAACGGAGACCTATGAAACAATCCTTCATTCCACAGAACCTCAACCATCCTTCATGCATTGCATATCAACCTAAGGAGGAAGAAAATTATTACATATCTCCATAGATACTCAGTGCCTTGACTCATTTTAGGGGTACACCTGCTGAGGATCCACACTTGCACCTTCGAGAATTCTGTGATCTCTGCAAGTTCCAGCATATTCGGGGCCTAGATCAAGAGGGAATCAGGTTAATTCTTTTCCCTTTTTCATTAAAAGATAATGCTAAAATGTGGTATCATTCATTGCCTGCAGATTCCATCCATACTTGGGAAGAGCTATCCAGTAGATTTCTAAGGAAATTTTTTCCAGCCCAAAAGACAAGGCAGATGAGGAAGGAGATTCAATCCTTCCAACAGAGGGATGGAGACTTTTTCTTTGAGGCATGGGGACACTTTAATGAGCTGCTACTCAAATGTCCACATCATAACTTACCTCAAGATGAGCTGGTCCTAGCTTTCTATGAAGGTTTGAGTGGCATAAATCAAGGTATAGTGGATTTCGGTTGTGGAGGTGTGCTGATGGAGAAGACTAGTGAAGAAGCCATGGAGCTGTTTGAGACATTAAGTGAGCACACCCAACAATTCTCCTCAAAAGGTAGACAAGGAATTAAAAGCAAGGGTATGTATGAGGTGAGCTTCAATGATAGATCTTCAAATCAGATGGCTGCTATGGAAAGAAAGCTAGACATGCTCATAAAAGCCATGACTGATCAGAACAACTAACCTAGTCCACAGGCTACACAACACCAAGTATATGCTATATGCTTTCATTTTGATCATAATACTTATACTTGTCCTCTGTATTCAACTACAGATCAAGAGCAAGCAAATTATGAGGGACCGAACAGCACATATACAAATACCCACAATCCTGGATGGCAGAACCACTCCAACCTCTCATGGAGCAACACTCAAAATACTTTGAATCTTCAAGGACAGCAGCGACACTTCCAACCAGCAGCCCAACCAGTACCAAAATAAAAAAACAGTGACCTAAAGAGTCTTATGACGCAATTGATGACTTCACAAGAACAGTTCATGATTGAGCAACGACAAACCACTACAAAACATGAGCAAGCCATTCAAAGACTCGAGGAACAAATGGGGCAATTGGCTAAGGAGCTGAGTGAAAGAAAGTTGGGTGAACTTCTAGTCCAACCACTACCTACTCCAAGAGGACATCAACAACTAAATGCCGTGACAACTCTAACAAATGGTAAGATCATTGAAACTGATGAGCCTGCACAAGCATCCACATCCAAGGTAAGTGAGATGGAAAAGGTAAATGGTGAGAAGGTTGAAATCAAAAGATATAATGCATTAAAATTACCCCTAGATAATATAAAATGTTTTAATGTATGCATGACGCAAAGTGTTGTTGAGGAAGCTTTTCAGGTCCATCACATTGATCCAGTAAAAATCGCTCTTACCTATAGTGTCCCAAGATCAGATATTGAGCCCAAATGCAAGGATGTTACTGATGACATCACTGACACTATGCACCTCATTGAAGCTTCTCCAAAGCATCAAAGTAAGTACACTGATCCATTTGATATTCATGTGCCTACTAATACTATTTTCCCTTTTATTGTACAGGCACTTAACTTGGAATTCAAGCAGTTGCCAGAACACTTACCTAATGCTTATATGGGAGAGAATAAGACACTTCCTATGCTAGCTGCTGCCACTCTTAGTTTTGGAGAAAAATAAACTTTGGTCCGGCTGAAGACGTTAAACTTAGCGCTCATGGGAGGTACCCCATAGCTTATCCTTTTATTTTTATTATTTTACGTATTTATTGTTATTTATTTATTTTTATTACTTCTTGTTTTCCCATATTACATTAGTTTTTCTTTTTTAGGGACAATGTGTGCATACGTTTAAGTTTGGGGGTACGCTATGAGCCATGCCGACCTAGTTAGTTCTCCATCTCCCAGGTCAGCTCTTTCCTTATTATTCACACATTGGGGACAATGTGTAATTTAAGTTTGGGGGTATGGGAGACACATTCACACACATCTTGTCCTAGTTTTTTTTTTGTTTTGTTGTTTTTCATAGATAAATACATGTTCATTCCGTTCCAAAATTTTTGGGTGTTCTAAACAAACAATATGATTTGACTTCATAAGTGAGCTTAACACCTTGAATATATGGGCCAATAATTAAGTTTGGAACCATAATCACTTTCTTTTAGGCATTTAAGGATTCACAAGTTCGACTTAAACTAAACATGAGCACATTAGCACATAGTTGTGTGGGGTATGACATGTAATTTTGATTTGTATGTTTCTTTTGCTTGACTGTGAACCAGATGACCTATTAGATTAACGCGGTGGCATAAGAAAATAAAAAAAAAGTTCGTTATTGCTCAAAAAGAAAAGAAAAAAAAATGCTCCTAAAGATCATTAAAAAGAACTTTCCATTGAGTAACTGGCCCTCTTGCCTCAGTAAGCAGTGAGTGTCACGTCAAAAGGTGGAATATTCTGATCGGTAGCATTAAGATCAATTAGTTTCGTAGCCTTTTTTACTCGAGTTAGTAAGCCATTAGGGGTGTTTCTACACCTAATGCCCTAAAACCATCTGGTTTGGGAGTCATTGGCTAAACACTCGCTACACGAGTCAAATAGAAAGCTTAAGGGAACTAACTTGGCAAAAATCTCACAAATAAAAGAAAAGAAGAAAATCTATGCCATCTTTGTTTATTCTAATAGAAAATTTGGTGAATCTTGAGTCATCAAAACATTACACATTAGAATTATTTGGAAACCCAATCTTTTATGTGCTAGTCCACCACACAGTCAGTTAAACTTGTGATGTCTTAACCTGCCTCATGAAAGTGATTTGCATTCAAAACTCGTATTCATTGCAAAGATGTGTTCATACTTGTTAAGCTTGCTCATGAATGCGCATCATAGTTTTGTGTGAAACCTAAACTTTTGTTGGACACCATGAGCATTGGATTTATCTTTGCGTCTTTGTTTTTCATTTAGTTTTTGGTTTTGTATTGCTAAGGGACCAGCAATATGTAAGTTTGAGGGTGTGATAGGAGCTTAAATATTCATATTTAAGCCCCTTAATATATATTTGTTAAGTTCTTTATCTATATGTTTTAGTCTATTTTACTTCACTTTTGTGTTTTACACGTTTTTATAGGGTCTTGGAGAAAAAGAAGCATTTTTGGCACTTAAAGGAAGAAATCTGGAAATCCTGGAGCAGCTGCTGGCTAGATTGCGATCGAGCTCACTCCTTTGTGCGATCGAGCACAGCATTGCGATTGAGCGCACCACATATGCGATCGAGCGCACATGTATGGGCGTGAACAGTAAACTACAGAACCTTGTTTTGGAAATAACCCTATTTTGGAAATAAAAGAGTTTTGCGTTTTAGGAAAGTTTAGGAAATCATAAGCCGATTAGGACTTCTCAAAGACCTATAAATACACTTGTAAATCACACACAAAAGGCATCACCTCTTGGGGGGATCACTTCTTAGATCTCTTCTTTTATCTTTTGCTTTAGCTTGGAGAAGGAGACCGTGGAGTAGAATTGACAACTCTTCTCTCGGGTTTCTTCTTTCCTTTTTATTTTATTATGTGTAACTAAATTCTTAGTAGGGCTTGGTTGAAGCCCTAATTATGTTTACTCAATAAATTTAGTATTGGCGCCTTGCAATATTTATGTTGTGTTGCTTAAACTTGATTAATACCTACTTTTATTTAAATTCCTCATATGTATATGTCTGATCAATATATGCATGTGGTATGGACTTGTTAGTTAGATCAATTTGGATGACCGAGTCCTGGGTCTAACATTAGTAATAAGGGATATCTTATCCGGATACCCGGGTTAATTAACATGGGAAACTGGGAGTAGATACCATGCCCTAGGTCTCATGTGGTTGTCAATTTCCATAGTACTTATGTTTTCTTAAGGAACAACTCAAGCAGATACCATGCTGAATCCCTTAAGGAAGAAAAGAGTTAGAGAAGATACCATGCCTAACTCATTGCTTAGGGAAATCAATAGCTTAAGGAGTAGATACCATGCCCTTAGGTTGGCAACCTGTAGGTATACATGGCATGAGTAAAGCATTGGCATACTGTTATATTGTGGTAGCATAATTAGTGGTGGATATCAAGTCCCTATGCCTTTATCCTTATTATTTTAGCTTTATCAAAATTAACTCTTTTATTATTTTTATCTTTTTATTACTGCGAAACTAATTCTAAAATTAAATTTACCAATCCCTGTGGAGATGATCTTGCATTCGCACACTATGCTACATTGTTGACCTTGTGCACTTACAAGTAAAACGAGTACGATTATTTGATTATTTATTTAAGTAGATAATCGCTCAACAGCTGGATGGGTGGCCTGCTGGGCGAGGCACACAGATTGGGCCTAAGTGCGCCCTGGGCGACCTGGGCCAACAGGGCGAGGAGCACAAACTGGGTCTAGGCGCGGCTTTGGGCCTATTTCTGGTTCTAATAAAACACCTTGTTCGTGCAAACTAAAATAAAATAAAATAATCATAAAAATAAAGTTAATAAAAATAATCATTAAACTAAAAATTAGATTAAATCCAACTAAAAAAACTAAAAATTAAAATTGAAATAAACTTAATTAAAAACAAAACAAACAAAAATAAATAAATAAAAACATACCTTTGTGGTGTGGTCAAGAGGAATAGACTGGATCCATAAGTGGAATGTCTTCCACTTCCGGATCTTGCCTATCAATTAAGATTTTAAGGCGTTGACCATTTACTTTAAAGATCCGACCATCTCTAGTATCCTCTATTTCTACCACCCCATTTGCAAAAACATTCTTTACTATAAAAGGGTCGGTCCACCTTGACCGAAGTTTTCCTGGGTGCTTATGGAGTCTAGAATCAATAAGAATACCCGATCATTAGGCTTAAATGTTTTCCTCAAAATTTTGTTATCATGAAACACTTTAATTTTAGCCTTATAGATTCTAGAGTTCTCATAAGCATCATTTCTCAATTCCTCTAGCTCGGTCAACTGAAATTTCCTAAGCTTACCTGTTTCTCCCATATCAAAGTTGAAATGCTTGATGGCCCAATAAGCTCGATGCTCAAGCTCTACAGGTAAGTGGTAAGGCCTTCCAAAAACAAGTCTATACGGTGACATGCCTAAGGGAGTTTTGAAAGCTGTACGGTAAGCCTAAAGCGCATCAACTAGTCTCAAAGACAAATCTTTGTAATCCAGGTTGACCCTTTTTTCTAAAATTTGTTTAATTTCCCTATTTGCAAGTTCTATCTGTCCACTTGTCTGAGGATGGTAGGCATTAGAGATCTTATGTAACACCCCATATTTTCTCATCAAAGCTTCAAAAGAACGATTGCAAAAATGCGTACCTCGATCACTAATTATAGCACGTGGTGTACCAAATCGAGATAACACATTTTCTTTGAGAAATATAATTACCGTTCTATTATCATTGCTCCGACAAGCTGTTGCCTCTACCCATTTTGACACATAATCTATTGCCACAATGATATATTGAAATCCGAAAGAAAGAGGAAATGGTCCCATAAAATCAATGCCCCAACAATCAAAGATTTCAATCACTAAAATTGGGTTTAAGGGCATCATATTTCGACAAGGCACAGCTCCTAACTTCTGACACTTCTCACATGAGCGACAATAGATATTTGCATCTTTAAACAAGGTGGGCCAATAAAATTTACACTGTAAAATTTTTGCAGCGGTTTTTTTCATTGAAAAGTGGCCCCCACAAGCTTGGGAGTGACAAAATTCCAAGACGCTGGCAATCTCTTCATTAGGGATGCAACGCCTTAAAATTTGGTCAGGGTAGTATTCGAAAAGACAAGGGTCATCCCAATAAAAATTATGTACCTCATTCATGAACTTCCTCTTGTCTTAAGCGCTCCAATCATTTGGTATCTCACCGACAGCTAAATAATTCATGATATAAGCAAACCATGGTAGAGAAGTAATAGAGAGTAAATGCTCATCGGGAAAATCATCCTTGATTGGCATGTCCTCAGAGGTGTCCTCAAATGTGAGCCTCGAGAGATGGTCAACCACTACGTTCTCTACTCCTTTCTTGTCTTTGATGGTGATGCCAAATTCTTGCAAAAGTAAGATCTACTGTAGTAGTCGTGCCTTGGCATCCTTCTTTGTAAGAAGATACTTAAGGGCTGCATGATCTGTGAAAATAAGAATAGGAGAAACAATCAAATAAGCATGAAACTTGTCCAAAGCAAACACTATAGCTAGCAATTCTTTTTTAGTGGTGGAGTAATTCATCTGAGCACTATTTAGAGTTTTACTAGCATAATAAATAACAAAAGGCTTCCTCTCCCTTCGCTGTCCAAGAATAGCACCTACAGCAAAGTCACTAGCATCACACATGATCTCAAAAGGTAAAGTCCAATCAGGTGATTGCATTATTGGTGCTAAAGTAAGCTTGCCAATTAGTATTTTAAAGGCCTCTTGACAAGCTTGGGTCCACTCGAATGGGGTATCTTTAACTAGGAGGGCACATAGTGGTGTAGATATAGTGAAAAAGTTTTGTATGAACCTCCTATAAAAACTTGCATGACCAAGAAACAATCGCACATCCTTTACTATCTTAGGTGTAGGCAACTTAGAGATTAATTCAATTTTAGATTGATCAACTTCTATCCCCTTAGAAGAAACAATATGCCTTAAGACAATACCTGAAGGTACCATGAAATGACATTTATCCCAATTTAAAACTAATTCCTTCTCCTCACAACGAATCAATACTCTCTTTAAATTCAATAAACATGCATCAAATGAAGATCCAAAAACAGTCAAGTCATCCATAAAAACTTCCATGTAATTTTCAACCATGTCACTAAAAATGCTCATCATGCAACGTTGAAAAGTAGCAGGTGCATTACACAATCCAAATGGCATTCTACGAAAAGCATAAGTACCAAAATGACAAGTGAAAGTGGTTTTATCTTGGTCTTCTAATGCAATTTCAATTTGATAATAACTAGAATAACCATCCAAGAAACAATAAAAAGGATGACCAGCTTCACGCTCAAGAATTTGATCGATAAAAGGGAGGGGAAAATGGTCTTTCCGGGTGGCAGCATTTAATTTTCTGTAGTCAATGCACATTCACCACCCAGTCACAAGTTTTGTAGGGACTAACTCTCCTAAGTCATTCTTCACCACAGTGACACCTAACTTTTTAGGAACGACCTGTGTAGGACTTACCCATTTACTATCAACTATAGGATATATAATTCCCGCATCTAATAGTTTCAACACTTCATTTTTCACCACTTCTTTCATAGTGGGGTTAAGTCTACATTGGGGGTCTCTACGAGGGCTAGTTCCTTCATCTAAATTAATTTTATGAGAATAGACCAGGGGACTAACACCTTTTAAATCAGCCATGCTCCAACTTAAGGCTGATTTATGTTCATTTAGGGTCTAAATTAATTTCTCACCTTGAGACTCAGAAAATTCAGATGAGATAATAATAGGAAAAGTATCACCTGGACCGAGGAAAACATGCTTCAAACCCTTAGGCAGAGGCTTTAATTCAACTTTGGGCACTTCCACACTTAATGGGATTTGTTTCTTGCTCCTCTCAGGCAACTCCTCAAACTTCGGTTGCCATGCTCGAGTGCCATAATCCTGAGATTTATCAAAAATAGCACAAATATTAATTACATCAAATTTATCATTGATAGAATCAAACTCATAATTAACAAGAAAATACTCAAGATGATCAAAATCACGAGCTATAGAAACTCCCCTATCGATGAGTGACTTAATCATGTATAAGTGGTGGCTCTCTTCATCATCTTCTGACTGTTTTGCAACATTGAAGATGTTCACCTCGAGGGTCATGTTTCCAAAGGACAACTTCATAAGTTCATTCCTGCAATTAATAAGAGCATTTGCAGTGGCAAGGAAAGGTCTACCCAAAATCAAAGGAATTTTAGAGGTAGTGTCAATAGTAGAGGTAGTGTCAAGAATTAGGAAATCAACAGGATAATAAAATTTATCAATTTAAATTAGAACATCCTCTACCACACCCCGGGGTACTTTGACTGAATGGTCATCCAATTGCAACACCATAGCAGTGGTTTTTATTTCTCCCAACCCCAGCTACAAATAAATAGAAAATGGCATTAAATTCACACTAGCTCCTAAATCTAGCAATGCTTGTCCAACCTCATGATTTTCAATGCTACATGCAATGGTTGGACAGCCAGGATCTTTGTATTTGGGGGGAATCCTTTTCTCAATTAAAGCACTAACTTGCTCTGTTAGGAACGTTGTTTTCTTCACATGCTGTCTCCTCTTAACTGTACATAAATCCTTGAGAACTTTTGCATAAGTAGGAACTTGTTTAATCACATGCAAAAGAGGAAGATTAATTTTTACTTGCCTTAAGTTCTCTAAGATTTCATTGTTTAGGTCCAGATTTTTCTTGTTTGATTTTAAGGCTTGAGGGAATGGTGCCTTAACAGGGCTCTTGGTAACCTCAGGGTCCTTAAGCAGCTCGGCATCACTACTGCTTTAACCCTTTTCCACATCTTCTAATTTGTTCCTTGTTGGGATGTGTAATGACTTACCACTTCGTGTCACAATGGCATTCACATCTTTCAGATTTGCTTGTGCCATGTGTTGACCATGGGTTATGGACTGAGCTTGAGAATGGAACTTACCTCGCTCATTCACACTC
The DNA here is from genome assembly GCA_023935145.1 of Bretschneidera sinensis. NCBI lineage: Eukaryota > Viridiplantae > Streptophyta > Magnoliopsida > Brassicales > Akaniaceae > Bretschneidera > Bretschneidera sinensis. The sequence continues at coordinate 68,051,952 of CM043700.1, read as the reverse complement.
AAGGAGCCCATCAATTTGGACACTTGGTTCCTTATTTCCTTGTTCTCTTCAACAACCTGTGTAATCAATGCTTCACATCTTTGGTTCATCTTACCCTGTGCCTCAATAAAAGCATGCAAAGTGTCTTCTAAGGAACTCTTAGAGGATGAAGGTCCATGATATGGTGTAGTGTATGATCTAGGGGGTTATGCAATCTACTGATTTTCAGACTTCTAGCTGAAATTGGGGTGATTGCGCCACCCCGGATTATAGGTATTAGATAAGGGTGCTAAAGGCTTCTTGTACATGTGTAAGGCATTACATTGTTCCTCAATCATCCCTCTTATATCAATAAATATGGACACTCTTGGGCAGGATGACCTACCCTGCCACACACAAAACATGGTTCTAAGGACTCTGCATAATTAGCCACGTGTGTTGGCTTTGAGCCTTTAGTCTTCAACGCATCTAACTCCTTAATGAGCATCTCAACCTTAGCTTTTACATTGTCCTCTTCCCTAAGATGGTAAATTCCACCACCACTTGGGTTTCCTACAGGTCGTGACCTTTTTTGCTTTCAGTAGCACTAGGTCTAGTCCAAGTGTGAGCTTTTTCAGCAAGCTCATTAAGGTATTCTATGGCCTCATCAAGATCTTTATGTAAGAATTCACCATTGCACATCATCTCTACAAATTGGCGCTCTCTATATGTAAGTCTCTCATAAAAATAGCTCACTAAATGCCAATTCTCATACCCATGGTGAGGACACATACTCAACAACTCCTTAAATTTCTCCCAATACTGATACAAAGTCTCATTGTCCTTTTATGCAAAGGTGAAGATTTGCCTTTTTAAAGCATTGGTCTTATGCTGAGGGAAGTACTTATTAAAGAAGACCTGAGTCATCTCATTTCATGACCTAATAGATCGTGGTCTCAACGAGTATAGCTAACTCTTAGCTCTATCCTTTAAAGTGAAAGGAAAGAACTTGAGTCTCACGATGTCATCAGTTGCATCTTGACTATGAAAAGTCGCAACTACTTCCTCAAACTCCCTAATGTGCACATATGGGTTTTCATTTTCCAAGCCATGAAACGTAGGGAGTAATTGTATCATCCCTGTTTTAAAATCTTGATGGTGAGTATTGGCTGGGAACATGATGCATGATGGTGTGGCTGTTCGGCTAGGATGCAAGTAATCCTTAAGTGTCCTAGCAACATTCTCATTGGAGTTATCAACCATGTTAACAAAATCCTCTAAAGTCTCGTTTGGGGGTACACTATGGTTTGATCTAGGCGAGGTTTCACTAACGGACGTGGAAGGAGAGGGTAACTCTATTTTGGGTCCTTTAATGAATCTACCTCACGAATCTCTCGGTCTAAGCATACACCAAATGAGTTAAAGGGGAAATAAATAAAACAGAATAATAAAAGAAAATTAGAAAATCAAAACTTAGAGAAAGGAACAATATTATCGTCTTGTCTCAAAGTTGACAATCTTCCTTGTACTTAAGCGCGTTTCCCCAGCAACGGCACCAAAATTTGATTACACTCAAACTAATACGCTGTTATTGTGTATAGTTGAGGTGTCGATCCCATGAGGAAAAGCGAACTACAAGGGAAAGTGTAAACCTTAACACGAACGATAAAGATCAAGTGAGAGAATCTAAGTTTTGATAATAAAGCAATGTGAAAAAATTGTGTAAATATAATGAAGAATATAATGGAGAGATAACAAGGTTCCGAGAATCCTCCCTAGGTTCGTTGCCGGGAATCCTCCCTAGGTTCGTTGCCTTATTCCAATCTCGATTCAATTGTTTTAATCTCGATTGCTAGTTTCACATCCTAAACAAGCAATCGGCAAATATTCAATGAAAGCACTGTAAACCCAAATGTAATTGCTATGAAGTACTATTTGCTTTCGATTCAAGCACACATGACCTATCTTATAGATTTATCAAGAAACGACAATATATCTCAATAAAAAAATCACAGTAATGGACAAATCTAAAAGATAAATCTACCGGAATCAATCACATCCGACAATCTTTATATAAGAAGAGCATGACTAGACTTATATAGATGAGAAAGATGCAATCACCAGATTAAGGGAAAATATTCTAATTAAATCAAAAAGTAAATCATAACAATGTTTAACAATAAATCCAAGCTACAACTGAATCAAGAATGGAAAATAAGAACAACTACACCTAAGAATCCATCCCTTCGCCTTGCTTGGAGATTAGTTGGCCATGGGGCTCATGCTTGAACACCGTAATGGAGAAGAGTGTGGCAGCTTTCTTGAGTTTTCCAGCCTTGATGAATGCCCCTTATCAAACTATAAGTGATCTATTTATAATACAAAAGGTTCTAGGGTATTTTCGGGTCTAAACTATCATTAAAACCCTAATTAGGAAACAGGACATCGTGCTCGCACTACGGTGCACACTAATCCAGGCCATGGCTCAGCCTTTAGACTGACTTTCTTCAACTTTTTGGAGGATGCGGCTCAGATTGCCAGGTCGTGGCTCAGACTGGTCCAGGCTGCTGCGCACACTGGTGGTCTTCTTGGCTCTTTAAGGCATGGTTCTGGAAGCCATGGTGCACAGCCTTGATTCTCTTCGTTTTGTCTTTCCGTAATCATGCCTTCACTTCGATATGCATCGAGTCATTGTGCTTTAAGCTATGATAGCTTTCCATCTCTTTTGAACTCAAAGTACCTGAAAATGCACTAAAAATAGATCAACAATCCAAGAATATCACTTTAGAGTTGTTAAGGTATAAAAGTGTAATTCAAACCTAGATCAACCCTAAAATGCTAACAAATAAGTACTATTAAGATGCATTTTATGACTCTCATCAGAATCTCAGCTCACAAATTTATTTGTCTTGCCTGCTACCTGAAATTATTTAACAATGAGGAGTGAGCTTCACAAGCTCAGTGAATTAAATTTATTAGAAGTAATCGATTTGTATACTTCTAGTTATATTCATTCATTGTTAAATCAGCATAATTGATCATCTATCTTTTCTCACATTCTAATTCAATCATTTATTAATTTTTCTTGGTAAATAAATTATCAAGCTATCTTCTTTCAATATATATATATATATGTCTCATTTTTTTCAATTCAATATCATCATAAAGTTCACATCATATAAACAATCAATAATGTAAAGCGAGGTTCTAACCCAAGAGAGGGGTTAATTAGGTTTTAAAAACTTTTGCTAATTAAACGTGCAAGTTTTTAAACAATCAAATACATAATGCACACAATCAAATAATATACTTGAAAGTAAAGGAGTTCAAGGGAAGAGAAAGTGCAAACTCCATTTATAGTGGTTCGGCAATATCGGAATCCTGTAGACCCTACGTCCACTCTCTTCAAGGAACTTCCTTGAAGCAATCCACTAAAACTTTAGTCATGCAACTTCACGGGTGTTGTAAAAACCTTACAACCAATCCATTCCTTACGAAAGCTAATCTCTTCCTTATGGAAGCTAATCCCTTCCTTATGGAAGCTAATCCTTTCCTCACGGAAGTTACAAAGAAATGTTTAATCCTAAATACTCTAAGAGTTATTACAGCTCTTCCCCCTTTACAATAAATGAGATTTGATAACAATAAGTGCTTTTACAAATGAATAATATCTCTCTTTCAAGAACAAGCTTGAAGAATGGCTCAACAATAAGTATTTCAAAGCTTTTGAGAATTAATGAGCTTTCTTGTGAATTGAATGTGTTCTCTTCTTCTTTTAAATGCTCATTGAAGTGGGTTTATATAGCTTTGAATTAATATGGTCATTTGACACTGACTTGGTAGGTTTTGAGCATTAAATGCTCAAGTCCTGCGTCTCAAACGGTCATTTTTTGAATTACTAGTCGACTGGGTCAAGTGAGAAACTTCACTTTTTAGGCTATGGAAGAGTACCAGTCAACTGGGTCCTAAGTACCAGTCGACTAAGAACTTTTTGTCCCAAGTATTAGTCGACTGGGAACCTTCTGTCCCATATCCCAGTCAACTGGGTTGTCTTTCAACCCAGTTTTTCATTTTTTAAAACTGTTTTTGACTTAGAAACTTTTATATTTTTGTTTTGTCAAAGTCTTCTATAAATTGAGTCACAGATCAAGCTATTCAATTGAATGTATGAGATTTACAATTATTTAAATTACCTTAATGCATATTCTAGATCTTTTGCCTTTGTTTTAGTGTCTGAATCGAGTTGAGTTCTTGTATCTTTGTTTCTATACTTAATGCTTTGCTGCTTAAACACTTAGATAAAACTGTTAGTGTAATTAGCGTAGTGTTTCATCATTATTTAAATCAAATATGGGTCAACAATCTCCTCCTTTTTTATGATGACAAAACTAATGAGAGAAAAACAGTTTAAAAATCTAAGTGTTGGATTTTTAGGAAAAATTGGGCAGAGTTTCCTCTATTTTTAGGATAAAACCAACATGTTAAGCATTCAAACGCAGTTCATATATAGTTATATCAACCCAACCAATCAATGTAAGATAATATTACATTTTTCAATATGTTCGGAGCAATGCTACCCCTAAATATATGCTCTATTCTAAGTTTACATACAGTTTATTGATTTTTCTCCTTTTTCTCTCCCGTTTTGACAACAGCAGAAAAAGGAGGTGTAAATTCAAAAAATAAGCAAAAAAAACACTACAACCATAAATATAAGATAAAAACTAACTTGTATGAGAAAACTAGGCATAATTCAGAATTGGAAAGACTTCCCGGGAAGAATTAGAATTTGCCTACACTCATATAAACAGTTACAGCATGCTGGGTAACATCAAGTGCTTAAACTAAGCAATCATTTAGCTTATAAGTAAAGCATACATAAAAGCAAAAAGCTAAATAACTGAAAATTAAGTATCTATATATAATCATCCATACATTATAAGCTTTACAGAAGCTGTATCAATTAGTACAAGCAAATGAGTGTATTTGAAGAAAAAATTTTATGTGCGTAGTATCTATGGAGCTAATAAATATACAAAATAGTAAGATAAAAAAAACAGCTCAATAAGTGGGGGAATCAGAGCCATCTCGAAGAAGATCCCAAAGCTCAACCAAAGAGCCCTATATATGCTCCCGGTGTAACTCGAAATCGTCTCAAAGTGTTCGGAGGTTGCGATGCATGTGATCGATAGAAAGGCTCAAGCTCTGGAATCTGGACTACATGGACAGTTGGAGGCTCATCATAGCTTGAAGTAGGTCATCATATCCAGCCTGACCAGCACCATAGCCACTATGCTATGAACTAAGTGCTCGCTCATCAGTGTTCATCGCAGTAGGAGGAGCTGCATCACCACGAACCTCGTCTTCTTCCTCGCTGCTGTCATCCTCAGCTCCAATCCGTATGTTTCTCCCTACCTTGGAGTAAATCATACCCTCCTGGATCGTGCACACCATCTTCTTCAAAGAAGAGACGTTGATGATGTCTTTTAGGCCAATCTCCTAAGCCTTAGAGATGGGTAGGGGGACTCGAAAATGCTATAGGACCAGGGTGATAAGATCCTATAGAGAAGGCTGCCAGAGTCGTTTGCTTCATTGTTTATCATGTTGGTGAGTAGTAGGGGGTAGATATTGAAATTGTGTCCTATTTTGAGACACCAGATCAATACCACTTCTATCTTTGAGAGACAGCCCCGACTCCCAAGTCGTGGGTGGATGGTCCAACTCACGATGAGGTTGAACAGCTTCGAGTCAAGGAGCATGTCACTATAGGTGTGAAATGTAGTGGGCCTAAAGATGTAGTTAGGGTATCCCCTAACTATCTGGCATGCCTCCTCATAATCAAAATTGTCCGGCCATCCGTTCAGACTCCACTGGATCCCTTCCATGAGGATCCTCATTAAACTGACTAGGAGGTCAGTATTCATTTCAAACTCAATGCCCATGCCGTTGGTTTTAAGCTGAAGAGCCAATGCACTTGGTTTAACCAGGTTGGCATAGAATTTGTGAGTAAGTTGTGGATAAACTTTTTGGTGTATCTTGATAAATGGTGTTAAGTGTTTGGCTTCAAAGGTAGGTAAAATATCAAAATTTTCATGACTGATAGAATCGAAGTCAACGAATCTACCCATCATGATCTTTTTGTTACAGATTACGGAGTTATACCTGTTCTTAGCGGCTGGGCTCTAAGCGAGTCATCGAGCTCTGACCTCTCCTTTTTACTTGAAGAACCCACTAAACCCTTCCCTTTAGAGTCGAATCTCAAGGTCTCTGTAGACTGAGGACTTATGGGCGCGTGAGGTTCTCCAACTATAGTTTTGATTCGGATTCTCTCTAACATTGTAAAAAGGTCTTTTTAGAGAGAGATTATAAGGAATAAGGAATTTTCAACCGTGACAAGTTGAAAACGGGTGATTTGAGGATTGTTTGAAGGTTTTTTTGAAGTTTTAATGAGAGATTTTGGACTGAAATCACGAATTTTCTAAAGAGAAAGCTTAGCGTTTTAAAAATGGTGTGAAAAAATGAAATATATGAAGAGACTATTTATAAAATCGTGATACGAATCGACTGGGTTAGGGCACCAGTCGACTAGGTCCTTCATCATTTTGAGAATTTTTGACATACTAGTCAACTAGGTCGGGACACCAATCGACTGGGTAAACTGACAGAGACATACCAGTCGACTGGGTGATCCTCACTAGTCAATTGGGTAGGTCACCAAAATTTTAAATTTTGGCTCCAAGCAATGTCTTGTAGTACCAGTCAACTGGATGACTTATACAAGTTGACTGGTAAAATGGGCAGTGGGATACAAGTCGACTGACGTAAACATACTAGTAGATTAGGTCCTCTAGAAAACTTAAAATTTGAACTCCAACTTAAGATTTCAGCACATAATTATTTATCTATGCCATCTTAAGTGAGAAATATTAAATGAGAGTTAATACTCATTCACTAGATGTCAATTTATGCATATGATGAATGCGAATGCAATCAAACATACAATTTATCATAGTCTTTCAAGCCTATCAATAGTCTAATATTACAAAAGCTATCTTTTCTTAATGGTTTTGTAAGAATATTAGCTATTTGATATTTTGAATGAATAAATTCTAGTCTAATATCACCTTTTTGAGCATTGTCTCTTATGAAATGGTGCCTAATTTCTATGTATTTAGTTATAGAATACTGAATAGGGGTTTTGGTCAAGTTGATGGCACTAGTGTTATCACAATGAATTGGAATATCTTTAAAGTTCATGCCATAGTCTTCTAGTTGTTGTTTCATCCACAACACTTATGCACAGAAACTTCCAGCAGCAACATATTCCACTTCGATCGTAGATAGTGCAACCGAATTTTGTTTCTTAGGAAACCAAGAGGTTAACATTGCACCTAAAAATTGGCAGGTACCACTAGTACTTTTTCTATATAGCCTACAACCTGCAAAATCAGCATCTGAATATCCAACAGGCTCAAAAGTTGATTCTCTAGAGTACCATAATCCTAGGTTTTGAGTCCCTTGTAGATATCTAAGGATTTCTTTTACTGTAATTACATGTGATTCCTTAGGATTAGCTTGAAATCTAGCGCACACGCATACATTGAACATTATATCAGGTCTACTTACAGTTAAATAAAGTAAAGCTCCTATAATACTTTGATAAGTTTTAGTATCTACACACTTACCTTCCCCATCTAGGTTAAGTTTTGTAGAGGTGCTCATAGGAGTGCCTATTGACTTTGAGCTTTCCATTCTGAACCTCTTTAATAGGTCCTTGGTGTACTTTGATTGATTGATGAGGATGCTGTCTTTTAATTGTTTGATTTGTAGTCCAAGAAAGTAGGTAAGCTCTCCCATCATGCTCATTTCAAATTCACTTTGTATGCACTTAGCAAACTCTTGACACATAGATTCATTAGTAGCACCAAATATAATATTATCAACATATATTTGGACTAGTAGTGTGTCATTTTTGTGAGTTCTTGTGTAGATGATTGTGTTTATTTTTCCTCTTGTAAAATCATTTATAAGCAAAAACTTACTTAGTCTTTCATACCATGCTCTTGGAGCTTGCTTCAACCAATATAGAGCTTTAGAAAGCTTATAGACATGGTTTGGAATACTAGGATTTTCAAATCCAAGAGGTTGCTTAACATACACCTCTTCTTCTATAAAGCCATTTAAAAAGACACTTTTTACATACATTTGAAATAACTTAAACTTATTAAAGAATGCAAAGGGTAATAACATTAGAATAGCTTCTAATCAAGCTACGGAAGCATAGGTCTCATCAAAATCTATTCCTTCTTCTTGATTGTATCCCTTAGCAACTAGTCTAGCCTTGTTCCTAGTTACTATTCTATTGGAGTTTTGTCCAAGGATTAAACAAAGTGAAGGTTCAGCATTTGTCCTTGAAGCCTCAGCACACTAGGTGTGCGTCTCAACACACAGCAGGAAAATGGTCTAGCCTTAGGTCAAGCCATGGTCTAGCCTTGTCTAGGCCACTGCGCATAGTAAGGAGGAGTGCAAGGAAGAGGGGCAGACCACGACGCAGCCTCCCCCAGGTCGCGATGCATAGAGTGGCAGCAAGTGTACCCTGCTCCAGGCTGCAGCACACCCTGTTCTAGGCCGCACCTTGAAGGCACACATGGTCCATTTGGTTCAGCCGTTTGTTAGGTGTGTGAGACACGTTCAAAATGCATATGATCACTTAGAATTGATTTAGTGCTAAGGTTGATTGGTCCTCAAGATCTAAGGGTGGATATTGATCCTCAAGATGGGTCAAGAAGTTGGTGCACTATATGGTGTACTATATAAAGGGTCACCTAGCTTCAATCTCCATAAGTGTGAGGAATAACTTGTGATTGAAAGTGAGATAAATTGTAAGAGTGCAAAGACACAAAACAAGATAGACTCATTGTAAAGACTGGTTGTTTAGAAAGAGAGAGTATAATAGAAAGGGGATTCAAGGGCTTGTAAAGGGAATTTTCTTAGGAAAATTCCAGGGTTAGTTCTTATCACTTTCTTTTACTTCTTCTTCTTTGGTTCTTCAAGAACTTGAGTCTTTTGGAGAGGGTTGTTGTATTTTTAAAGAACCATTGATTTAGTGCAGAGAGTTTAGAGGAACTCACGGGGACGTAGGCTATTGTCGAACCTCGATAACAATTGTTGTGCCTTTTCTTTCTTTGATTTATGTTTCTGTTTTCGATTCACCTTTACAAGTCATTCTAGACTTGGGTGTTTGGAAGATCACCACCTGGACATCTCCAATGTGATATTCAATAGTGGTATCAGAGCTAGAGGAGATACCACAACAGTGGTATCAGAGCCAGCGGAGCTTTAGACAATGGGTATCGAAGCTGGATCAGAAGGTAACGGAGTCAGGACTCTAAGAATCAAATATCAACTTCTTGGGTGATTCAAAAATGGAGTAAAGATCAAGATCAAATCGTATTCTTGAGGGTGATTCAAGAACGGTATTGAGATCAATATTCGATTGTGTTCTTGAGGTTTAGAAGAAGTTGGAAAGCAATTGTGGGTGTTACATAAATCTGGGATTTTCTTCGCAAAATGGCTTCAAATTTCATTGTTGAGAAGTTTGATGGAAAGGGAGACTTTTCCCTTTGGAAGCGGAAGATCAAGGTTGTTCTTATGCAACAGAAGGTGGACTTGGCTATTGGAGAAAATGATGCTTTTCCAGCAAGTATCACGGAGGACCAGCGGATTGAGAAGAAGAAGATGGAATACAACACCATTTTCTTGCACATGTTGGATAGTGTCATAAGAGAGTGTGGAGACTCGGAAGATCCAACTGTCATATGGAAGAAACTAGATGAGTTGTTTCTTACCAAAACTCTCCCTAATAAAATTTATCTTCTTAAAAGAATATTTGCTTTTAAAATGGATCCTAATAAAGAGTTGCAAGATAATCTTGATGTGTTTAACAAACTAGTTCAACATTTGGTTAGTTGTAGTATAAAGTTCCCGGATGAACAATTGGCTGTTATTTTGTTAAATTCTCTTCCTGATTGTTTTAAAAGTTTAATTAATGCAATTGAATATGGAAGAGATACACTAACTAAGGAAATTGTGATTAATGCTATAAGGGCTCATGATTTCAAAGCCAAGATGAGGAAAGCATCAAGTGGAGAAGGGCTGTTTGTTAAAGGAAGGCCAACAACTCAGAATGGCAGTAGTATTCATGGCAACTACCGGGATAAATCAAGTGGTAGAGGGCAGAGCCATGGGAGATTGCATTCCAAATCGAAGTTTGGAGGGAAGCGATGTTTCTACTACAATAAGGACGGTCACTTCAAGAAAGATTGCAAGAAGAAGATGTGGAATAAGAGAGGAGGATGCCATACCAAGAATAAAGAGGCTTTGGTTGCCAAGAGAGAACAGCAAGATGATATTCTTGTTGTGTGCTCAAATGTGAGCAAGAGGCAAGGTAGCGAGAAATGGATCATGGATACCGGGTGCACTTATCACATGTGCCCTCACGAGGATTGGTTCAAGAATTTCAAGGAAATCAATGATGGAAGGGTTTTCTTGGGGAATGACACTTATTACCAAGTGAGAGGGATAGGAGACATCCAGTTGAGGATGTTTGATGGAGTCACAAGGCTGCTGCGGAATGTGAGGTATCTTCCGGATTTGAAGTGGAATTTGATCTCATTGGGGCAGCTGGATTCCATAGGGTATTTTTTGTGCGTTTATCTACCTAAATTAATAAGCAAATAATCATACAGTTTTACTTGCAAGTGCACAAGGTCAATAGTAGCATAGTGTGCAAGTGCGAGATCATCTCCACAGGGATTGTTTAATTTCGAATTAGAATTAGTTTCTCAATATAAAAGATAAAAATAGATGTTGAGTGTTAATTAATAATGATAAAAACATAGGGCTTTGATATCCACCACTAATCATACTTTCCTATTAAGTAAGGTGCCAATGCTATAACCCTATCATGAATACCTAATGGTTGCCAACCAAAAGGGCTTGGTCCACTCCTTAGGCTATTGATCTCCTTAAGCAACGAGTTAGGTATGGCGTATACTCTAACTTTTTTCTCTCTTAAGGGATTCAGCATGATGTATACTGAGTTGTTCCTTAAGAGAGCATAAGGGTTGTGGAAATCGACAACCAAATGGGACCTAGGGCTTGGTCCGCTCCCGGTTTTCCATGTTGATTAATCCAAGAATCTGGTGTGGATATCTTTTGTTACTATTGTTAGACCTAGGACTCGGTTATCCAAATTGATCTAACTAACTTATCCATACCACATGCATACGTTGATCAGACACACACATATGAGGAATTTAAATAAACACAGGCATTAATCAATTAAAGTGTCACAACATGGCTAGTAGCAAAGGTAATCAATGTCATATATATAGGAAAGCATAATTAGGGCTTCAATCGAGCCCTATTAGGAGGTTAGTTACTCATGTTCAGTAAACTAAACATCATAACCATAACTAACTAAAACAGAAAAATAAAACCCGAAGAATGTTGAAGAGACGAGTTGTTAATTCCTCTCTAAAGCTTACAACTTCAAGCTCAATCCAAAAGTGTGTTTTCTGTGTTTTACAAGGCTATATATAGGGCTCTAAGGTTGCCCCGAAACCCTAGTTTCCTATTTAAGGCTTGGAAACATCTTTCAATTCTGGCTCTGTCGTCTCTGGAGTGTGTGCGCTCGATCGTATAGATTTGCACTCTAGTGCACACACCTTCTGAGTGTGCGCTCGAGCGCACCTTGCTGGATTGCAGAACTTCACCTGGAGTTGTGTAGCTTGTGGACGAGGAGGGATGTTCTGCGTAGTCATGTGTTTTACAAGCATATCTATCTTTCTTTCCACAACATCCAACCAATATGGAAATCCACCATTTAAGTTCACTTTATACATGCCCTTGCTCTTTACTCCTTGCTCTGTATCGAGTGGAAAGAAGATTAGATTTCTGGATCGAAAACCTTGCATGAATCAGATGAACCACTTCAGTGCAGCAGTTTCAGTACTGCTGCTCGGGTACTCTCTCTAAACTGTGCTCGATCGTTGTTCTTCCTACGCTCGAGCGCTACACTAGTACGCTCGATCGCAATGAGGATAGAAACTCCTCTGCTGCACACTTGAAAAAAAATAAAAAAACAGAAAATGAAAAGATGGAAAAATTAGGATTGTTTGATAAAGAAAATATAAATAGAACAGAAAAATAAAAATTACTAGCGAAAATAATTCTAAAAATAAATTTAGCGCAATCCCCGGCAACGGTACCAAAAACTTGTGTGTTTATTTAACTAAATTAATAAGCAAATAATCATACAGTTTTACTTGCAAGTGCACAAAGTCAATAGTAGCATAGTGCGCAATTGCGAGATCATCTCCACAGAGATTGGTTAATTTCGAATTAGAATTAGTTTCTCAATATAAAAGATAAAAATAGATGTTGAGTGTGAATTAATAATGATAAAAACATAGGGGTTTGATATCCACCACTAATCATATTTTCCTATTAAGTAAGGTGCCAATGCTATAGCCCTATCATGAATACCTAATGGTTGCCAAGCATAAGGGCTTGGTCCACTCCTTAGGCTATTGATCTCCCTAAAAAACGAGTTAGGCATGGTGTATACTCTAACTCTTTTCTCTCTTAAGGGATTCAGCATGATGTATACTGAGTCGTTCTTTAAGAGAGCATAAGGGTTGTGGAAATCGACAACCACATGGGACGTAGGGCTTGGTCCACTCCCAGTTTCCCATGTTGATTAATCCAAGAATCCGGTGTGGATATCTTTTGTTACTATTGTTAGACCCAGAACTCGGTCATCTAAATTGATCTAACTAACTTATCCATACCACATGCATTAATCAATTAAAGTATCACAACATGGCTAGTAGCAAAGGTAATCAATGATCATATATATAGGAAAGCATAATTAGAGCTTCAAACGAGCCCTATTAGGAGGTTAGTTACACATGTTCAGTAAACTAAACATCATAACCATAACTAACTAAAACAGAAAAATAAAACCCGAAGAATGCTGATGAAACGAGTTGTCAATTCCTCTGCAAAGCTTACAACTTCAAGCTCAATCCAAAAGTGTGTTTTACAAGGCTATATACAGGGCTCTAAGGTTGCCCCAAAATCCTAATTTCCTATTTAAGGCTTGGAGACATCTTTCTAATTCTAGCTCTGCCACCTCTAGAGCATGTGCGCTCAACCTTCTGAATGTGCGCTTGTGTGTCTGTGCACTCGATCACAAGGAAGGTGCACTCAAGCGCACCTTGCTGGATTGCAGAACTTTACTTTTCATTCTTTAAAGCTCCAAAATGTCATATTTTTGTCAAAGCCCTGTGAAAAACACATAAAACACGAAAATGAAATAGAATCTACTAAAATAGATAAACAAAGAGCCTAACAAGCGTAAATTAAGGGGCTTAAATATGACTATTTAAGCACTTATCAGTATTCATGCAAAGTAGAGGGAGGAAAGATCAAGGTGGCGAAGGGATCTTTGATAGTGATTAAAGCAGCAATAAAAGATGGACTCTATGAGATGATCGGAGAGACAGAAATCAAGGATCAAGCAGCAAGCTTGATGGCTGAAATGGATAAGGCAGCCCTTTAGCACAGTCACTTTGGACATATGAGCGAAAAGGGCCTGCAAGTTCTCAGCAAGAATGGTCTACTTGATGGTGACAAAGTAGAGAAATTGGATTTCTGCGAGTGTTGCATTCTTGGGAAGCAACACCGAGTCAGCTTAAACACCGGAGTGAACAAGTCTAAGGGCATTCTTGAATACACTCATTGAGACCTTTGGGGACTAGCAAGAACACCAACACAGGGAGGTAACTTTTACTTTTTGTCTTTAATTAATGATTATTCAAGAAAGGTTAGGGTTTATTTGCTTAAAAATAAATCGGATGCCTTAAATAAATTTGTGGTGTGGAAAAAGTTGCTGGAGACTCAAACGGGTAGGGTAGTTAAGGCTTTACGAACCGATAATGGCTTAGAATTTTGCAATAAGGATTTTGATAAATTCTATGAGTTAAATGGCATTCTAAGACATATAACAGTTTTAAAAACACCTCAGCAAAATGGAGTTGCTGAGAGGATGAATAAAACCCTTATAGAAAAGGTTAGGTGCATGTTAATTGGGTCCGGTTTACCAAAATATTTTTTGGGGGAAGCTGTGTCTACTGCTGCATACTTGGTAAATAGATCACCCTCTAGAGCTTTAGAGCTCAAGACTCCCATGGAGATGTGGAGTGGGAAACCCCCTGAATTGAGCAACCTTAGGACTTTTAGGTGTGCTGCATTTGCACATCAAAAGGATGATAAACTTAACCCAAGGTCTAGAAAATGTGTATTTCTAGGGTATGGTGATAGGGTTAAGGGGTATAGGTTGTGGTCCTTATAACCAAAAGGAATGAAACTCATAATAAGTAGGGATGTTATTTTTAATGAATTTTTATTTCCCTATTTGGAAAAAAAAGTAACCCTGCAGGGGCTATTGAGAAAACCAGTCCGAAATTTGTAGAGCATCGCATCAAAGAAAATTCAGTTCAGGTAGAGCAAGGAAGGTAAGAGGATTCAGACCAGGTAGAGCTCATTGATAAATGCGAAGCTCAGGACACTCAAGAGGAGGCTGAACTAGAAGAGGATGATGCAGGGAGTTAGATTGACTATTAGCTCACACGAAACCAGGAAAGAAGGCTGGTCGGACCACCTTCGAGATATGGTTTTGCGACTGCGAATGCAGCAGCTCCTTGGACAGAAGGAGGGATAAGTGAACCAGAGACTTACATTGATGCCATGGGATATAAGGATTCACTAAGATGGAAGCTAGCTATGGAGGAAGAAATGGATTCTTTAAGGGAGAACAACTTCTGGGAATTGGTGCACATTCCAGGAAAACAGAGAGTTGTGGATTGTAAGTGGACTTTCAAGGTCAAAGAAGGGTACCCACCAAGAGATGAAGTATGGAACAAGGCTAGGCTGGTGGCGAAGGATTTAACGAGAAGAAAAGGAATAGATTTCACAGAAACATTCTCACCTGGACACAAGGTGGAGAAAATGGTGAGTATCCTCATCTATGTTGTTGATATGTTGTTGGTTCGGAACAGCAGGGAGAGGATGGAAAGGTTAACATCTTAACTCAGTGAGGTGTTCAAGAGGAAGGATCTTAGCCTTACATAAAAGATCCTTGGGATGAGAATAATCCAGGAAAGGGAGAGAAACAGGTTGAAGGTTTCTCGGGCAATTAGTGTTCTCAGCAGATTTGTGAGTAATCCCAAAAAAAAGAAATGGCTTTGGATGAAGTGGTTGCTGAGGTATTGGAAGGCTCAGTGTCAACCGGTGGTAGCACTCTTAACAGCCGAGGTTGAGTACATAGTGGCTATGGAAGCCATAAAGGAGGCTATGTGGTGCAAAGGGTTGTTGGATGAGTGGATGGTCCTAAAAGAGCAGGTGGTGGTGTCTTCGGATAGCTAAAGTGCATGGCAGTTGTGGAGGAATTCGGTGTTCCATGAGAGGGCAAAGCACATAGATGTTCGGTATCATTTCATTTGAGAAATTGTTACGGAATGATGCATTCATGTGGACAAGGTAGCCACGGAGGAAAATTCTGCAGATTTAGGCACCAAGGTTCTAACTCTAAATAAGTTCAATCATTGCCTTGGACTACTTAGGATTGGAGTCGGTTGAATTATGACTCAAGATGAGTTTGGATCCTGAATTTCTCTGCAAAATGGGTTCGGGTTTAATCACTTAGACAAAGGTAGAGATTTTTAGAGTTTTGTCCAAGGATTAAACAAAGTGAAGGTTCAACATTTGTCCTTGAAGCCTCAGCACACAGCAGGAAAATGGTCCAGCATCAGGTCAAGCCATGGCCCAGCCTTGTCCAGGCCACAGTGCATAGCAAGGAGGAGTGCAAGAAAGAGGGGTAGGCCATGGCGTAGCCTCCCCCAGGCCACGGCGCATAGAGTGGCAGCAAGTGTGCCCTGCTCCAGGCCGCAACACACCTTGTTCCAGGCCGCACCTTGAAGGCACACATGGTCCATTTGGTTCAGCCTTTTGTTAGGTGCGTGAGACATATTCAAAATGTATAGGATCACTTAGAATTAATTGAGGGCTAAGGTTGATTGGTACTCAAGATCTAAGAGTGGATATTGATCCTCAAGATGGGTCAAGAAGTTGGTACACTATATAAAGGGTCACCTAGCTTCAATCTCCATAAGTGTGAGGAATAACTTGTGATTGAAAGTGAGATAAATTGTAAGAGTGCAAAGACACAAAATAAGAGAGACTCATTGTAAAGGCTGGTTGTTTAGAAAGAGAGAGTAGAATAGAAAGGGAATTCAAGGGCTTGTAAGGGGAATTTTCTTGGGAAAATTCCAGTGTTAGTTCTTATCACTTTCTTTTACTTCTTCTTCTTTGGTTCTTCAAGAACTTAAGTTTCTTGGAGAGGGTTGTTGTATTTGTAAAGAATCATTGATTTAGTGCAGAGAGTTCAGAGGAACTCATGGGAACGTAGGCTATTGTCGAACCTGGATAACAATTGCTGTGTCCTTTCCTTTCTTTGATTTCTGTTTCTGTTTCCGATTCACCTTTACAAGTCATTCTAGACTTGGATGTTTGGAAGATCACCACCTGGGCATCTCCAAGGTGATTTCCAACATATTCCATTTTCATCCATCTTATTTCTAAATACCCATTTAGTTCATATTATAGTGTGATTCTTTGGTCTAGGAACTACATTCTATACTTTGTTTCTTTCAAATTGATTTATTTCTTCTTACATAGCATTTATCTAATCAACATCCTTCTCGGCTTCTACAAATGTCTTAGGTTCTACTTGCAATAAATAAGCTACACAATTGCAAATATTTCTAATAGAGGATTGAGTTTTTACTCTTTGTGAAGGATCACCAATCACTTGATCGATTGGATGATAATTCACATACCTACAATCTTTAGGAAGATTATCCTCTTATAGATGGTTTATCAAGATTGCGAGCATATACCTCTTAACTTGTATGAAGTTGACTTTCCTTTGGGTCAACAATGGGAGTAAGGGTTTCCATTCTTGGAACAAAATCTGCATCATCATTAAAAGAAACTATTCTATTACTAACCGGGTTAGACTCATCAAAGGCTATATGTATGGATTCTTTAACCACGAGAGTGTTCTTGTTAAAAACTCTACAAGCTTTACTAGAGGTTGAATATCCTAAAAATATCCCTTCATCGGTCTTTGAGTTAAATTTACCCAAGTTAGTTTTACTGTTATTTAGGATGAAGCATTTACAACCAAAAGCACGAAAATAAGAGATATTAGGCTTTCTACTCTTCTATAGTTCATATGGAGTTTTATTTAGTATAGGCCTAATTAATACTCTATTAAAATATAGCATGAAGTATATACAGCTTCCTCCCAAAAATATTTTGGCAAACTATTTTCACAAAGCATTGTTCTTACAAATTCTTCTAGAACTCTATTTTTCCTCTCAACAACTCCATTTTTTTTAGGAGTTCTAGGTACAGAAAAATTGTAATCAATTCCATTTTCATCACAAAATTTTGAAAAGCTTTGATTTTCTAATTTTCTAATGCTCGAAATGAAAATTCCTTTTCATTTTGAACCTTTTTTTAAAAAGTTCACAAATCCATTGTAAGTTTCATCCTTATAAGCAATAAAAATAATAAAGGTATATCTTGAATAGTCATTAACAATAACAAGAGCATATTGATGGCCTCCTAGACTTATGGTACTTATTGGACCAAACAAGTCCATATGTATAAGTTTCAATGGTCTAGTAGTTGAGACTATATTTTTTTTATTTGAAAGAGATTCTAGTTTTTTTTTCCCATTTGACAAGCATCACACACCTTGTCTTTTTCAAATTTGATTTTTGGAAGTCCAATGACTAAATCTTTTCTAGAAATGATTTTAAGCAAATCTATATTCACATGGCCAAGTCTTCTATGCCGTAGCCATGGGTTTTCACTAAATGCGGGAAAATATTTTTCATTTTGTGAATGTAAAGATTTTAAATCAACTATATAGACCTTTTCATGTCTATGCTGATTACGTCCAAAGAATAACGCGGTAGTTGTAGCACCACTTTGGGGTGTCGATTCCACAGAGAAACAAGTTAACTACAAGAGAAGGTAAACCTAAACACGAATGGTAAAGATTAAATGAAAGAATTTGAGTTTTGATAGTAATTGTGTAAATAGTCGCGTGAATATATTATGGAGAAGCAACAAGGGTCTTGGAATCCTCCCTAAGTTCGTTGCCTTATCCTAATCAAGATTCAATTGTTTTTATCTCGATTGCAAGTTTCACATTTGATGAAAGTCATAAAATGCATCTCAACAGTGATTAATTATTGGCATTTTAGGACTGATCTCGGTCTTTATTGTGCTTTTATGTGTTTATAACTCTAAAGTGATATTATTGGACCACTGACTTATTTCAGTGCATTTTCAGGCACTTTGAGTTTAAAAGAGAAAAAGAAGCGATCGTTGCTTAAAACGCCAAAATCCCATGCTTCTTGAAGGACAAGAGGGATTGCTGCCTGTATTGCGATTGAGCGCACAAGCAGTACGATCGAGCGCACATCCCACATCGACCAAGGTACTCTGCAGCGCACACGCAGTGCGATCGAGCGCACATCCCACACCGAGTAAGGTACTCTGCAGTGCATATGCGATCGAGCGCACAAGCCGCGATCGAGCGCATGTGCGATCGATCATACTCGGTCTGCGCTCGAGCGCACCTGGACAGTTTCCCACATCAGTTAGATAACACATAGCATTCCGAGAGTTTGCCTATATAAAGACCCACTCCACTCAGCTGAAATCAACCAATCGAAGCTCTTCTAAGATCATCTTCTGAGATTATTAGAGAGTGACTCTAGAGGGCCTTTAGGAGTAAATCCAGAGGGCCTTTAAGAGGAATTCGAAGTATAAAATTTGGAGGGCAAGCTGAGGATGATTGTTGAGAGGCCGGAGGCAACTCAAGGAGGCATGAGCTCCATGGCTGGCTAGTCTCCAAGCAAGGCAAAGGGATGAATCCCTAGGTGTAGTTGTTCTCATTTTCCTTTATTTGGTTCAGTTGTAGTTGGATATTATTTTCGTTAAACATTGTTATGTTTTATTCTTAATTTAATTAGTAGATTTATTATAACTCCGGTGATTACATGCTTCTTTTCCATATAAGTTCAATCATGCTTTTCTTATGTGTACCTGTTTGGGTGTGATTGAGTTCGATAGATCTCTTTTATAGATTTGTCCATTGCTGTGGTATTGTCGTTAGATATATCGTCGTCTTTTGATAATTTATAAGTTGGGTCATGTGTTCTTAAAAGTAGAGAATAATTCATAACAATTACATTAGGATTTATAATTGCGCTTTAATTGAATATATACCAATTGCCTGTTTGGGACGTGAAACTAGCAATCGAGATAAAAAAAATAACTGAATCAAGTTTGGATTAGAGCAACGAGCCTAGGGAGGATTTTTGGAACCTTGTCATTCTTAATTATATTTCCAAACCTATTCACACAATTACTCTTTTTCTCAAACAAACTCAGATTCATTTAATCTTTTATCGTTTATGTTGAGGTTTACACCTTCTTTTGTAATTAACTTGTTTCCCTGTGGAATCGACACCCCAAAACTATACTACAACTACCGCGTTATATTTTGGGCGTAATCAAATTTTGGCATCGTTGCCGGGGAAATGCGCTTAAGTACAAGGAAGTTGTCAACTTTTGACATGATGATAGAAGAATTGTAAATATTTTTCTTTTCAATAGTTTGTAGATACGGTAATATTGTTTCTTTACCTTAGTTTTGATTTTTTGATTTATTTTGTTTTATTTATATCCCCTCTGATTCATTTGGTGTATGCTTAGACTGAGAGATTTGCGAGGTTGATTCATTAGAGGACCCGAACTAGAATTACCTTCTCCTTTCGAGTCTGATAATGAAACCTCGCTTAGATCAACCAATAGTGGAAACCCGAGTGAGAATTTAGAGGATTGTGTTAACATGGCTGATAACCATAATGAGAATGTTGCTAGGACACTTCAGGATTACCTCCACCCTACACGCACAGCCACACCATCATGCATCATGTTTCCAGCCAACACTCGCCAATTAGATCTTAAACCAGGGATGCTTCAATTACTCCCTACATTTCATGGCTTGGACAATGAAAACACATATGTGCACATTAGAGAGTTTGAGGAAGTAGTCGTGACTTTTTATAGTCAAGATGAAACCAATGACATTGTGAGGCTTAAGTTCTTTCCTTTCGCTTTGACGGATAGAGCTAAGAGTTGGCTATACTCACTAAGACCATGATCTATTGGGTCGTGGACTGAGATGACTCGGGTTTTCTTTAACAAATACTTTCCCCAACATAAGACCAACACTTTGAAAAGGCAAATTTTCACCTTTTCACAAAAGGATAGTGAGACCTTATATCAGTCTTAGGAAAGATTTAGGGAGTTATTGAGTATGTGCCCTCACCATGGGTATGAGAGTTGGCGCTTGGTGAGCTATTTTTATGAGGGACTTACATATAGAGAGCGCCAATTTGTAGAGATGAAGTGTAATGGTGGGTTCTTGGAGAAAGACCCCGATGAGGCTCTTGAATACCTCAATGAGCTTGCTGAGAAAGCTCATACATAGACTGGACCTAGTGCTACTGAAAGCACAAGTAGCTCACGACCTATAGAAAACCCCAGTGGTGGAGGGATATACCATCTTAGGGAAGAAGACAATTTGAAAGCTAAGGTCGAACTGCTCACTAGGGAGATAGAAGCATTGAAAACTAAAGGCTCAAAGCAAACACATGCGGCTAATCATGCCAAGTCTTTAGAGTCATGTTTTGTGTGTGGTGAGGTAGATCATCTGCTCCAAGAATGCCCCACATTTGCTGATATGAGAGGGTTGTATGAGGAACAATGTAATGCCTTAGGCATGTACAAGAAGCCTCTTACACCTTTCTCTAACACTTATAACCCGAGGTGGCGAAATTACCCCAACTTCAACTGGAAATCTGAAAACCAGCATGCACAGCCCCCTAGATCATCCCCTGCACCTTATCATGCACCCTCATCCTCTAGGAACTCACTAGAAGACACCTTACAGGCCTTTATAGAGGCACAAGGTAAGACAAACCAAAGGTTTGAGGCATTATTTATGCAGGTAATGGAAGAGCATAAAGAAATTAAGAGCCAAATGCCCAAATTAATGAGCTACTTGAGTGTGACTGAGCAAGGTAAGTTCCCTGCTCAAGCTCAGTCCACATCCCATAGTCAGCACCTGGCGTAACAGAATTTGAAAGAGGTGAATGCCATTAAGATAGTAAGTGGTAAGTCCTTACACATCCCAACAATGAAGAAATCAGAGGATATGGATGAAAGCCACCAAGCATACATGATGGATTCATTCATGGAAAAGGTCCAGCGCCTCAATCAATTAGAGTCCACCCTCACTCATGGCTTCACCAGAGCACATATCGAGCCAAAATTTGCGGATGTTATTGATGACATCATTGAGGCCCCTCCCAAGCATAGAAGCACCGAATTTGGCAATGAAGCAGTGACGGGTGCATTCAGCCTATGTCTTTCTAGGAGGAAATAAGAGCGTCTGGCTGAAGATGTAAAACTTAGCACTCATGGGAGGTAACCTACAACGTATCCTTTTATTTTTATTGTTTTCCATATTTCTTTTTTCTTGTTTATTATTATTATTATCTTTTTTCTGTTTTCCAGTTTCACTTTAGTATTTATTTTTCAGGGATAAATAAACGAAGCAGTTCAAATGATCGTGCACAACTTTCAACTCCACGCACTATTAGTTAAAAAGGGAGTTTCCTTAACTTTTGCTTTTTCATTGAGGACAATGCTTATCTTAAGTTGGGGGTAGAAGATATACATTTCTTATTGCATATCATTGAACTGCTTGGTGCCATCTTTGTTTTTGTTTAGCATGCTTTGTGTTAGCTTTAGAGTCAATTTACATGTCAATGATATGAGTATAATTGAGATAGCAGATAGCATGTAGAAGAAGTTAAATCTTGCTTCAGTTTGAAATTAATTTAAGCATCAATCTTCATTTGGTTAGAGACTCTAGTTTGTGGTAAGATTGTATGATTAGACTATAACATCTAGAAAAGTTTTATGTGTGATTATTTTGTGAATATTTTTGCGGTCTCGATAAGCTCTAGAACTTACTTGATAACAACTTGAGGCGAATTCCTAGAATGCACACTACTTAGGATATGATATAGGCCATTTCTGAACCGTTTGAGCCTTTCAAACCTACCATTGCTATATTTATCACTAGTCACCTATTTGAGCCTTTTTGTTGAAAATAAAAATTGAGTCTTGTTTCTTTGGATAAACCATTTACTTACCTTTATGAGCCAAAAATATTTTATCCTTACCTTTCTCTTAAAAGAACTTAGTCATACACATGTTGTGAGAAGCACTTAAAAGGAGTAAAGGTGGAAATATGAAAAAATATCACTACCACAACCCAAGTACATTAAAGGAGATAAGTTGGGGGTTGTGGAAAAGATAAGAAAAAAAATGATGAAAAAGAAGGTGAACAGTTATGTGCCAAAATAAAAAAAATTTTGAATTATGGCAAAGAAAGAAGAAAGAAAGAAAAAGAAAAGAAAAAAATGGTGATTTGTTGAAAGAAATGCTCGAAAAATGGTTGAAAGAGTTGGGTGTGGAAGTAAAGGTTATCAAGTACTTAAAGTGATTGTGTTTAAAGCTAACAAATTGAGTTCTTTTACTTGTGAATCTTCCCCATTCTTCCTTAGCCTTTACCTTAGCCTAACGTTACAAGCTTATTAAAGACCTTTTGATCCAATGTAGTGTGATTTTACTACAATAGTGGAGAGTGGTTTGAAATGTAAGAATATGGAGCTTGTTTTTGTGATTGACGTCACACTATTTATTATGTTTTTAGAGACCAAGATTTGTATTCATGAATGTTATGCATAAAATCATCCGGATGTTTGGATTAATGGTTTGTGGTAAGATGGATGTTAAGAGTCAATAACAATTTTAAGATTGATGTTTGGATTACTTTTGGATTTGGGTGAAATTTAATGATTCTTTGTGCCGTGTGTTATGTGCAATTTTTGAGAAAAAATGTGAATTACTCTTGGTTAACACTAATATTGCTTTTCATTTACTTTGATTCCCACCATAGAATTCGTCTCTTAGTTTCGCATGAATTGCTAGGGACTAGCAATAAGCTAGTTGGGGGTTGTGATGAGAGTCATAAAATGCATCTCAATAGATTAATTATTGGCATTTTAGGACTGATCTCGGTCTTTATTGTACTTTTATGTCTTTATAACTCTAAAGTGATATATCTCGGCCATTCTTCTGGAAGGACAAGAGGGATTGCTGCCTGTATTGCGATCGAGCGCACAAGCAGTGCGATCAAGCGCACATCCCACATCGACTAAGGTACTCTGCAGCGCACATGCGATAGAGTGCACATCCCACATCGAGCAAGGTACTCTGTAGTGCATATGCGATCGAGTGCACAAGCCGCGATCGAGCGCATGTGCGATCGATCGCACTAGGGCTGCAATTGAGCGCACCCGGACAGTTTCCCACATCAGTTAGTTAACACATAGCATTCCAGGAGTTTGCCTATATAAAGACCCACTCCGCTCAGCTGAAATCAACCAATCGGAGCTCTTCTAAGATCATCTTCTGAGATCATTAGAGAGTGACTCTAGAGGGCCTTTAAGAGTAAATCCAGAGGGCCTTTAAGAGGAATCTAAAGTATAAAATTTGGAGGGCAAGCTGAGGATGATCGTTGAGAGGCCGAAGGCAACTCAAGGAGGCATGAGCTCCATGGCCGACTAGTCTCAAAGCAAGGCGAAGGGATGAATCCCTAGGTGTAGTTGTTCTTATTTTCCTTTATTTGGTTCAATTGTAGTTGGATATTATTTTCGTTAAACATTGTTATGTTTTATTCTTAATTTAATTAGTAGATTTATTGTAACTCCGGTGATTACATGCTTCTTTTCCATATAAGTTCAGTCATGCTTTTCTTATGTGTACATGTTTGGGTGTGATTGAATCCGGTAGATCTCTTTTATAGATTTGTCCATTGCTGTGGTATTGTCGTTAGATATATCGTCGTCTTTTGATAATTTATAAGTTGGGTCATGTGTGCTTAAAAGTAGAGAATAATTCATAACAATTACATTAGGATTTATAATTGCGCTTTAATTGAATATATGCCGATTGCCTGTTTGGGATGTGAAACAACTGAATCAAGTTAGGATTAGAGCAACAAGCCTAGGGAGGATTTTCAGAACCTTGTCATTCTTAATTACATTTCCAAACCTATTCACAAAATTACCCTTTTTCTTAAACAAACTCAGATTCATTTAATCTTTTATCGTTTGTGTTGAGGTTTGCACCTTCTTTTGTAATTAACTTGTTTCCCTGTGGAATCGACACCCCAAAACTATACTACAACTACCGCGTTATGTTTTGGGCGTAATCAACATCCTAAACAGACAATCGGCAAATATTCAATTAAGCACAAATATAAACCCTAAAGTAATTGCTTATGAAATACTCATTGATTTCGATTCAAGCACACATGACCTATCCTATAGAGTTATCAAGAAACGACAATATATCACCATGACAATATTTTAGTAATGGACAACCCTAAAAGAGAAATCTATCGAACTCAATCACACCTGAACAACTTGACATAAGAAGAGCAAGACTAGACTTATATGGAGAAGAAGCATGCAATCACCGGATTGAGAAAATCTAAGATAAGAAGAATAAAGAGTGCAGATGTCACATGAACCCTAATTCTTCTTGTTTGATCAAAGAATAAATCATAAATAATGTTTTAACATTAAATCTTTACAACCGAATCAATACTAGAAAGTAAGAACAACTACACCTAGGGATTCATCCCTTCGCCTTGCTTGGAGATTAGTTGGCCATGGGGCTCTGATAGGAGCTTAAATATTCATATTTAAGCCCCTTAATTTACATTTGTTAAGCCCTAGTTTATGTTATTTTAGTCCATTTTACTTCATTTCTGTGTTTTACATGGTTTTTATAGGTCTATGAAGAAAAGAAAGCATTTTGGAAGCTTTTGGAGCTTAAAATGAAGAAAACTGGAAAATCTGGAGCAGATACTGTCTGGAGTGCGATCGAGCGCACCAGGAAGGGCGATCGAGCACAAACCTACGATTAGTTAGTTGATCAATTTGGATGATCGAGTCCTGGGTTCAACATTAGTAACAAGAGATATCCACACTGGATTCTTGGATTAATTAACACGGGAAACCGGGAGCGGACCAAGCCCCTAGGCCCCGTGTGGTTGCCGATCTCCATAGCCCTTATGCTTTCTTAAGGAACAACTCAGTATACACCCATGCTGAATCCCCTAAGAGAGAAAAGAGTTAGAGTATACACCATGCCTAACTCATTGCATAGGGAGATCAATAACCTAAGGTGTGGACCAAGCCCTTAGGTTGGCAAGGATTAAATATTCAGAGTATAACTAGAGCATTGGCATATTGTTTTATTATGTTAAAGTATAATTAGTAGTTGATATCAAAGCCCTACACTTTTATCATTATCTTGTTTCTCGTTTCTCCTTTTATCCTTATCAATCTAAACTCATATTTTCTTTATCTTGTTTTATATTGTGAAAGTAATTCTAAAATGAAATTCACCAATCCCTGTAGAAATGATCTCACACTTGCACACTATGCTACCATAGACCTTGTGCACTTGCAAGTAAAACGAGTGTGATTATTTGCATATTAATTTAGGTAGATAATCGGCATAACAAGTTTTTGGCACCGTTACCGGGGATTGTGCTAAATTTCTTTTTTGAATTATTTTCGTTTGTTTTTTTAAATTATTTTTTTTATTCAATTTTATTTTATTCTGTTCCATTTTATTTTTTTTATTTTTATCAAAAATCAGATTTATTCTTTCTTTTCATTTTCTATTTTTGTTCAGGTGTGCAGAGGAGGAGTTTCTGTCCTCATTGCAATCGAGCGCACCCCTTGGTGCGATCGAGTGTAATCCCAGTGCAATCGAGCACTGCTCTTGGTGCGCTCAAGCGCAAAAACTCCAGAGAGTACCCGAGAAGCAGTACTGAAACTATTACACTGAAGTTTTTCAACTAATTTAATCGAGGGAGAAGCACCAATGGTGGAAGCTAGATATGCTTGTCTAGATGCTATAGAGAGGAAACTAGATATGCTTGTAGAAGTCATGATTGCTCGGATTGCCTCACCTAGGCCACAAGCTACACCACTCTAGGTATGTGCTATTTGTAGTCGTTTTGATCACACTACTGAAATTTGCGCTTTATATTCATCTGCAGATCAAGATCAAGCAAATTATGTGGGACCAAATAACTACAATCCATATGCAAATACCTATTATCCAGAAAGGCGAAACCACCACAACTTCTCATGAAGCAACGATCAAAAATGCGTGGAACCTTCAAGGGCAACAAAGAAACTTCCCACCAGCAGTCTAATCAGTTCTGAAAGCAAATAAGAGCGACCTAGAGAGCATTGTGAGGCAACTGGCAGTTCAACAACAATAGCTGATGACCTCACAAGAGCAGTTCATAGTAGAGGCAAGAAAATTTTGGACTGAACAAAGCCAAATAAATGCAAGGCAGGAGCAAGCTATTCAAAGACTAGAAGTATAAGTGGGGCACATAGCTAAGGAACTAAGTGGAATAAAGCAAGGTGTTGTTGAGCAAGTTTTTCAAGCCCATCACGTTGATCCATTAGAAATTGCTCTTACATATAGTCTCACAAGATCGAATATAGTGCCAGAATCTGAGGATGTTACTGATGACATCATCGAAACTGTGCACCTCATTGAAGCCTCTCCAAAGCATCCAAGTAAGTACACCGATCCATTTGATATTCATGTGCCTACTAATACTACTTTTTTCCCTTTTATTGTCCAGGCACCAAATTTGGAGTTGAAGCAATTGCCGAAGTACTTGACTTATGCTTATATGGGAGAGAATAAGATACTACCTGTGCTAGTTGCTGCAAATCTTAGTTTTAGGGAAGAATAAGGCTTGGTCCGGCTGAAGACATTAAACTTAGCGCTCATGGGAGGCGCCCCAGACTTATCCTTTTCATTTTAGTATTTTTCTTTTGTTTATATTTATATTTACGTATCTAGTATTTATATTTCTTGTTTTCTGAAACAACATTTATTTTTCTTTGTCAGGTGCTTAGTGCGTGCATCCAGTTCAAGTTTAGGGGCGTGTTACAAGCAAAGCAAGCAGCCAAGTTCTCCATCTCCCAGGTCAGATCTTTCCATGCCACACACATATTGGGGACAATGTGTATTTTAAGTTTAGGAGTAGTGGGAGATACTAGATACTATCACACACACACTTGAAACACATGCACACACTAAGCCCCAGTTTTTTTTAGGAAGATAAATGCATGATCAATGGGTAAACAAAAATTTTGGTTGAATTGAAAATTTGATAACACTTCATTAGTAAGCTTACAAACTAGAACACATAGTCTTATTTTAGGAATTTTACAAAGTTGAGTTAACTACCTCAAGGCACCTAAGAATTCACAAGTTTGATTTAAATTAGCACAAGCACATTTAGCACGCATTTGTGTGGAGTATGACATATAATTCTTTTGTATATGTTTCCATAACCTAAACTATAGTCAGATAACTTGTTGAAAAGAACCCTTTGGCATAAGAAAAATAAATAAAAAAATGTGTTCATCATGCAAAAAGAAAATCAAAAAGCTTCCAAAAATCAACTTTCCACTGAGTAACTGGGCCTCTTGCCTCAGTAAGCATTGAGTGTTCACGTCAAAAGGTGGAAGTTCATTAAGAAGCATGAAAAAAAAAACTTATTAGTTTCGTAGCCTTTTTTACTCGAGTTAGTAAGTCTTTAAGGGTGTCTTTACACCTAATGCCCTAAAACCATCTGGCTTGGGAGTCATTGGCCAAACACTCGTTACAAGGGTCAAATAGAAAGCTAGATAGAACTCAACATGGCAAAGATCGCATGATAAAAGGAAAAGAAAAAGAAGCAAGTATTATGCCATTTTGTTCTCTTTGATAAGAAATTTGATAAAAGTTTGCGCATCGAAACCCTATACACTAAAATTATGTGAAAGCCCCATCTTATACGTGCTAATTCATCACACACAAATCAAACTTGCGATGCCTTAAGCCAACCTTAGGTAAGTAACATGAACTTTTGAAAATCCTTTTTCAATACAAAAATGTGTTTTTATTATAAGCTTACTCATGAATGGTTATCATAGTTTTATACACAACCCAAATCTTTGAGTATCATGGAAATGAATTTATCATTAATTTTGTTCTTCATTTAGTTTTTAATTTTGTATTACTAAGGGACTAGCAATATGTAAGTTTAGGGGTGTGATAGGAGCTTAAATAGTCATATTTAAGCCCCTTAATTTACATTTGTTAAGCCTTAGTTTATGTTATTTTAGTCCATTTTACATCATTTCTGCGTTTTACATGGTTTTTATAGGTCTATGAAGAAAAGAAAGCATTTTGGAAGCTTTTGGAGCTTAAAATGAAGAAAACTGGAAAACCTGGAGCAGATACTGTCTGGAGTGCGATCAAGCGCACCAGGAAGGGCGATCGAACGCAAACCTACGATTGAGTGCACTGCTCGCGATCGAGCGCACACGTACGGAAGTGAACAGTAAAACAACAGCACCTGTTTTGGAAATTAGGGTTTCCAAGTTTCCTTAGAACCCTATAAATAGACTTGTAAAACACAGAAAACACATCTCCCTTTTTAGGAGCTTATCTCATTTTTAGTTTTAGTTTTAGGTCGGGAGGCCGAAGGCCAGAGGGGATTCTACGAAGAATTGATGAGTCTTCAATGGAGCTCTCTCAGATTTCTTCTTTCCTTTATTTTATTATATGTAACTAAACTTTTAGTAGGGCTCGATTGAAGCCCTAATTATGTTTACTTAATATTTCAATATTGGCGCCCTTGCAATGGTTATATGATGATGTTTAACTTGATTAATACTTGTGTTTATTTCAATTCCTCATATGTGTTTGTATGATCAACTTATGCATGTGGTATGGATTAGTTAGTTGAATCAATTTGGATGACCGAGTCCTGGGTTCAACATTAGTAACAAGAGATATCCACACCGGATTCTCGGGTTAATCAACACGGGAAACCAGGAGCAGACCAAGCCCCTAGGCCCCGTGTGGTTTTCGATCTCCATAGCCCTTATACTCTCTTAAGGAACAACTCAGTATACACCCATGCTGAATCCCCTAAAAGAGAAAAGAGTTAGAGTATACACCATGCCTAACTTGTTGCATAGGGAGATCAATAGCCTAAGGTGTGGACCAAGCCCTTAGGTTGGCAAGCATTAAATATTCAGAGTATAACTAGAGCATTGGCATATTTTTTTATTATGTTAAAGCATAATTAGTGGTGGATATCAAAGCTCTACACTTTTATCATTATCTAGTTTCTTGTTTCTTGTTTTATCCTTATCAATCCAAACTCATATGTTCTTTATCTTGTTTTATATTGTGAAAGTAATTATAAAACGAAATTCACCAATCCCTATGGAAATGATCTCTCATTGCACACTATGCTACCACAGACCTAGTGCATTTGCAAGTAAAATGAGTGCAATTATTTGCATATTAATTTAGGTAGATAATCGGCACAACAGGCTCATGGTTGAACACTTTGATGGAGGAGAATCGGCTGATTCCTTGAGTTTCCCAGGCTTAATCTTTTTCTAATATCAAACCCTAAGTGATCTATTTATAATACAAGGGTCCAAGGGTGTTTTAGGGTTTTAAACAATCATTAAAGACCTAATTACATCATAACTCAGAGAACAAAGTTCGTGTGCGTGCCTAGGCTTGGATTTTCTCGCGCCTAGGCTTGGTTTTAGGCCAGCTTTGTGAACTTGTTGGAAGGTGCAGCGCAGCTCCATCCAGGGTGCACCTCAGCCCTTCAGGGCACACCCTAGATTAATCTATGGCGCACCTCACACCTCAGGGCGCGGCACCCCTTAGTCCAAGGCGCACCCTGACCTGATGGCCTTCTTTGCTTACTTTGGCCTCTATTCTGTAGGGTGCGGCCCAGCTGGTTCCAGGGCACGGCACACATGCTTGGATCTCTTTGTTTAGCCTTTCTGAAAGCAATTCTTTGCTCTGGTATACATGGAATCTTTGTGCTTCATTAAACAATAGCTTTTCCATCTCTTTAAGACTCAAAATACATGAAAATGCATCAAAACAAATTAGTGATCCAAAGATGACACTTTAGAGTTGTTAACATATAAAAGTGCAATTAAAACCTAGATCAACTCTAAAATGCTAACAATTAAGTACTATTAAGATGAATTTTATAGCTCTCATCACAACCCCCAACTAGCTTATTGCTAGTCCCTAGCAATTCAAGTGAAAACAAGAGATGAATTCTAGGTGGTAATCAAAGTAAAGTAAAGCAATACTAGTGTTAACCAAGAGTAATTCACTTTTTGTCTCAAAAATTGCACTTAACATATAGCATCTAGAATTATTAAATTCCACCCAAGTCCAAAAAGTAATCCAAACATCAATCTTAAAATCGTTATTGACTCTTAACATCCATCTTACCACAATCAATTAATCCGATCATCCGGATGATTTTATGCATAACATTCGTGAATACAAGTCTTGGCCTCTAAAACATGATAAATTGTGTGACATCAATCACAAAAACAGGCTCCATAGGCTTACATTTCAAACCACTCTCATCTATTGTAGAAAAATCACATTACATTGGATCAATATGTCTTTAATAAGCTTGCAACGTTAGACTAAGGTAAAGGTTAAGAAGGAATGGGAAGGATTCATAAGTAAAATAACTCAATCTCTTAGATTTAAACACAACCATTTTTAAGCATTAGATAACCTTTCTTCAACACCCAACTGTTTCAACCATTTTTCGAGCATTTTTCTCAAATCACCATTTTTCTTTTCTTTTCTTTTTTCTTTGCCATAATTCACTTCTCTTTTCTTTTCTTTTCTTTTGTCTTTTGGCATAAGACCATTCACCTTCTTTTCATTTTTTTCCTTTTCCATAACCCCCAACTAATCTCCTTTAATGTACTTGGGTTATGGTAGTGATATTTTCTCATATTCCCATCCTTACTCCTTTTAAGTGATTCTCAACAAATGTGTATAGCTAAGTTCTTTAAAGGTAAGGATAAAATATTTTTAGGCTCATAAAGGTGAGTAAATGGGCTATTGAAAGAAACAAGGCTCAAATTCTTTTTTTGTTTTCTTCAAGAAAATGACTCAAATAGGTGACTAGTGGCAAATATAGCAATGATAGCTTTGACAGGCTCAAACGGTCTAAAAATGGCCCATATCATATCCTAAGTAATGTGCACTCTAGGAATTCACCTCAAGTGGTTATCAAGTAAGTTCTAGGGCTTGTGGAGACCACAAAAATATTCACAAAATAAGCACACATAAAACTTCTCTAAATGTTTAAGACTAATCATACAATCTTACCACAAACTAAAGTCTCTAACCAAATGAAGATTGACGCTTAAATTAATTTCAAACTGAAACAAGATTTAACTTCTTCTAAACACTATATGATGTATTAATTAGGCTCATATTATTGACATGTGAATTAACTTTAAGGCTAACACAAAGCATGCTAAAAACAAACAAAAAGGAAAATGACACCAAGCAGTTCAAAGAAAAATATGAAAAACAGGACTATGTTTCCTCCTTTCCTCCACCCCCAACTTAAAATAAGCATTGTCCTAAATGTGAAAGCAAAAGTTAAGGAAACTCCCTTTGTAGCCAAAAGTGCACAAAAGCTGAAAATTGTGCACCACCATTTGAACTGCTTCGTATATTTGTCCCTGAAAAAGAAATACGAAAGTAAAACTGAAAAACAACAAAATAATAATAATAAACAAGAAAAATAAATTTAAAAAACAAAAAAAATAAAAGGATATGTTGTGGGTTGCCTCCCATGAGCGCTAAGTTTTACGTCTTCAGCCAGACACTGCACCACTCTCACTGTTGGCCTCATTGTGGTGTTGAAGATGAAGCTCCATACTTAGTGGCCTCAGTGCTAGTCTTTTGGCAATGAATACTTAAAATCCATCACATGTGGCTCAAGTGTTTTTGGCGATGCCCATTTACTGTCAGCAGTAGGGTATTTGATTCCCACATCCATGTGACTTCTCTCAAGCAACTCCTCAAAACATGGTTGCCAAGATTTCTTAATAAATTCCTGTGGCTTATCCAAAACATTAATAACATTAATGGCATGAGAATAAATTGAAGAATCATTAAACTCAAAATTATTAGGATTGAATTCTGAAGAGTTAGAATTATCTTTGATGTACTCATCCTCTTCATGTAGCTGCCATGAGACTCAAAAAATATTTACCTTTAGAGTTTTATTTCCAAATGATAAT
This sequence comes from Bretschneidera sinensis, assembly GCA_023935145.1. NCBI lineage: Eukaryota > Viridiplantae > Streptophyta > Magnoliopsida > Brassicales > Akaniaceae > Bretschneidera > Bretschneidera sinensis. The sequence continues at coordinate 68,019,439 of CM043700.1, read as the reverse complement.
GTCATTAGGCCATTCCTACAATTAATGAGGGCATTGGCAGTGGCAAGGAATGGTTTTCCAAGTATCAAGGGAATTTTTGACTCCGTGTTTACAGTAGAAACAGTATCTAAAACCAAAAAATCAACAAGATAGTAGAAATTATCAATTTGCAACAAAACATCTTCTATAATACCTCTTGGTTTTCTTACCGATCTATCCGATAATTGAAGTACCACGGAGGTTGGTTTGATCTCACCTAGACCGAAATGCAAGTACATGGAGTATGGCATAAGGTTCACACTAGCACCCAAATCTAGCAATGCTTGGCCACAAGATTTGTTTCTAATTTGGCAAGCTACCGTTGGATAGCCCGGATCTTTATATTTGGGCGATGTCTTGCTATCAATTACTGCACTTGCTTACTCCATTAAGAATGTCATCTTCTTCACATTTTGGCTCTTCTTGAGTGTGCATAGATCCTTAATGACTTTAGCATAGTTGGGAATCTGTTTTATAACATGAAGAAGAGGGAGATTAATTTTAACATGCTGAAGTTGTTCAAGAATCTCACCTTTTAGTGCTGAATTTATCTCCTTAGGTTTAAGGAGTGCTTGAGAGTAAGGCACCAGTGGAGAATAATCATCATGGGCCTCTTGTTCCTTAGGGGCTTTATTCTTATTGCTCAAGTTTGATGGTAGAGTGGACCCATCAATTTTCTTACTGCTGCGGGTGATTATGGCATTAACCACTCTAACATTTTGATTTTCAAGTCTGGAGGTTTGTGCCATATGTTGTCCCCTTGGATTAGGTTGTGGTTGTGAAGGAAAGCGACCTTGTTCTTGAATTGTCAAGAAGCTAGTCAACTTGGTGAGTTGACTCTTTATTACCTTTTGTTCCTCTTTGATCGTTTGTTGCTCCTCTAACAACTGTTGATTTTATTTTGCCCTGCTCTTCCACACTCTTGGCATGTACCTGCATAAATGATTTAAACATATCTTCCAAAGGTAAAAACTGTTGAGGTACATTAAATGAAGTTGTTTCCGGTTGCCATTGGGTACTAGATTGGGCAGGAGGTTACATATCGGATCTCCAACTAAAATTAGGGTGATTCTTTCAACCAAGATTGTAAGTGTTAGAGTAGGGTGAGTCTAGTTTCCCAAAGGGTATACCTACAGCATTACATTCTTCCTTCATCTCAAAATAAACTGGACAATCCTTAGGTAAATGATCTACCCCATTACACATGAAACAAGGCTCGTGGGATTCTGACCTAACAATCGGTTCAGGGGCTCTAGTATTTCTGGTTTTTAAGGCTACAATTTCCTTAGTTAGGGCCTCTAAACAGGCTTTAAGGTTATCCTCTTCCTTAAGTTGATAAATCCCAGCGGGTTGATTTCTCCTAGTGCTTTCCATAGCATTTGGTCCTGTCCAAGTGTAGGATTTTTCTGATAGGTCATCTAGGAAATCTATGGCTTGGTCGGGATCTTTTTGAAGAAAATCCCCATTGCACATCATTTCTATGAACTGCCTTTCCCTACTTAGGAGTCCATCATAGAAATAGCTAACTACCCGCCAACTCTCATACCCATAGTGTGGACAAGAATTCAACAGGTCCTTGAAACATTCTCAAACTTGATATAAGGTTTCGCTCTTTTTTTGTGCAAAGTTTGAGATTTGTTTCTTGAGGTTATTGGTCTTATGGGTTGGGAAGTGTTTTTGGAAGAAAACTCATGTCATCTCATCCCAACTACCTATGGACCTAGGCCTTAACGAGTACAGCCAAGCCTTGGGTTTTTCCTTAAGTGAAAAGGGGAAAAACCGAAGTTTGACGGTGTCTACCATATCAGCCCTACCTTGAAAGGTTGCTACTACTTCCTCAAATTCCCTAATGTGGATATTGGGGTTTTCATTCTCAAACCCATGGAAGGTTGGTAGCAATTGGATCATTCCCGGTTTGAAATCAAGTTGTTGAACATTAGGGGGAACATGATACAAGATGGGGTGGCTGTTCAGCTAGGATGTAAATAATCTTTAAGTGTCCTAGCAACATTCTCATTAGGGTTTTCAGCCATATTAATAGAATAAACAGAATAAATAAATAATAAATGAAATCAAAAAATCAAAACTTAAAGAAAAGAAATGAGTTAAAAATAAAATAAATAAAACAGAACAAATAAAATCAGAAAATCAAAAACTTAAATAAAGGAACAATATTACCGTTTCGTCTTAGAGTTGACAATCTTCTTTGTACTTAAAGCACATTTCCCCGGGAACGGCGCCAAAATTTGATTACGCCCAAAGAGTAACGCGGTAGTTGTAGCACAGCTTTGGGGTGTTGATTCCACAGCGAAACAAGTTAACTACAAGAGAAGGTAAACCTAAACACGAACGGTAAAGATTAAATGAAAGAATTTGAGTTTTGATAGTAATTGTGTAAATAGTCATGTGAATATATTATGGAGAAGTAACAAGGGTCTGGGAATCCTCCCTAAGTTCGTTGCCTTATCCTAGTCAAGATTCAGTTGTTTTTATCTCGATTACAAGTTTCACATCCCAAACAGGCAATCGGTAATATTCAATTAAGCACAAATATAAACCCTAAAGTAATTGCTTATGAAATACTCATTGATTTCGATTCAAGCACACATGACATATCTTATAGAGTTATCAAGAAACGACAATATATCACCATGATAATATCGCAGTAATGGACAACCCTAAAAGAGAAATCTACCGAACTCAATCACACCTGAACAACTTGATATAAGAAGAGTAAGACTAGACTTATATGGAGAAGAAGCATGCAATCACCGGATTAAAAAAATCTAAGATAAGAAGAATAAAAAGTGCAGCTGTCATATGAACCCTAATTCTTCTTGTTTGATCAAAGAATAAATCATAAACAATGTTTTAACATTAAATCTTTACAACCGAACTAAGACTAGAAAGTAAAAACAACTACACCTAGGGATTCATCTCTTCGCCTTGCTTGGAGATTAGTTGGCCATGGGGCTAATGGTTGAACACTTTGATGGAGGAGAATCAGCTACTTCCTTGAGTTTTCTAGGCTTAATCTTTTTCTAATATCAAACCCTAAGTGATCTATTTATAATAAAAGAGTCTAAGGGTGTTTTAGGGTTTTAAACAATCATTAAAGACTTAATTACATCATAACTCGGAGAACAAAGTTCGTGTGCGCGCCAAGGCTTGGATTTTCTCGCTCCTAGGCTTGGTTTTAGGCCAGCTTTGTGAACTTACTGGAATGTGCGGCGTAGCTCCATCTAGGGTGCACCTCAGCCCTTCAGGGCGCACCCTAGATTAATCCAGGGAGCACCTATCACCTCAAGGCGGGGCGCCCCTTGGTCCAAGCCGCACCCTGACCTGATGGCCTTCTTTGCTTGCTTTGGCCTCTATTCTGTAGGGTGAGGCCCAGCTGGTTCTAGGGCGCGGTGCACATGCTTGGATCTCTTTGTTTAGCCTTTTTGAAAGCACTCTTTTGCTCCGGTATACATGGAATCTTTGTGCTTCATTCAACAATAGCTTTTCCATCTCTTTAAGACTCAAAATACCTGAAAATGCATCAAAACAAATTAGTGATCCAACGATGACACTTTAGAGTTGTTAACATATAAAAGTGCAATTAAAACCTAGATCAACTCTAAAATGCTAACAATTAAGTACTATTAAGATGCATTTTATAGCTCTCATCATATGCCCAACAAACTTGATCTTGTTACTCTTGATGTCTATAACTAGACAATGAGTGGTTTCAAATATGACTTTGTTGCCTCTGTCACATAGTTGACTTATACTAAGCAAATTTGGCTTAAGGCCTTACATATATAATACATGAGCAATGGTTGAGAAATCTTTACCAACTTTTCCATGCCTGATGATCTTTATCTTTGTGTTATCTCCAATGGTGACATGTCTACTATCCCTTAGAGTTAGTTATTTGAATATGCTTTGATCACCGGTCATATGCTTTGAGCATCCACTATCAAGGTACCAATAGTTACCTTTTTCCTTGGTGTGGAGACATATCTATATTACACAAGGATATACAATTGCACTCTTAGGTACCCAAAATTTCTTGGGTCCTTTGGGGTTAGTCCTAGAAAATACGGTTCTTTTGGGGACCCATACCTTCTTAACATTATAATGTGCTTTATAATTATAGACATGTTGATGATGTATAATCCTAGAATAATAGTTATTGAAATTTCTAGGATTTCTTAATTGTGCATGTCTATAGTTCCTTGGATAAGCATTCCTAGTATACATGTTTCTATGATGCATTTTATTACTAGGAATTGTATGATGGTAGCTCCTAGGATGTGCCCTTGTGGTGTGAACATACATATTATTTCTAGAATACACATGATGGTTATTCCTAGGATTTGTATTTCTAGTATATGCATTCCTTGAATGATTATTCCTAGCATTTGTATTTCTTGAGTGAGCATACATATATGCATGAGTATTTCTGGGATGTTTCATTCTAGTTTATGCATTAGAATTTAAATTTACATTTTATACCTACTAGCATATATTGAAGGAGTACTTTTGACTTTGCTAGTGGCCTTGGAAGAAGAGGCTTCATTCACACATATTGCTTTCATGAATAAGATCTCTTTTGATTTTTGATTACCTAATGGAGAATAACCCAACCGGGATTTTCCTTAACTTAATCTTTGGCAAGATAGCACTTCATCTAGCTTTTCTTTTCCAAGCATAAGTCTAGATATAGTGCTATTCAAATCCATTGTTTTCTTCTTTAAATTTTCATTTTCATTTTTTAGAAAATCTTGTGAAGAATCATAAAGCACGGAAGATAGTTTTTTTTTTCTTCCTTTAAGCCTTCCATCTCTTTAGAGAGAGATACGACTTCCTTTTTTAGGGTGGTATTCTTGGAATCGAATTTCTTAAATTCTTCGTGCATTTTATTTATAACATCAATTAGTTCTTCACTACTATTAACAATGTTATTATTAGAAGGGGAATAATTTGATACCTCATTTTCGTCATCGATTGCCATTAGACATAGGTTAGTAATCTCCTCGTATCTGATCTCATTGTCTGAGGATTCTTCTTCTTCGCCATCACTCCAAGTGGTTGCAATCATAGATTTCTTTTTGAAGCTCTTATATGGTTTGCTTCCTATTGTACAATCGGCTTTGACATGATTGGGCTTTTTGCAACCGTAACAAACAAGAGGTTCCCTTTTTAGAGTGGACACCCTTGTGTAAGGTTTCTTTCTCTTTTTCAAGAACTTGTGAAATCTTTTGATGATTAGAGCCATCTCGCCATCCTCTTCGCTTATCTCTACCTCTTCTTCCGTTTCTTCCTCTTTGTTGCTCATAGAGGCCTTGAGAGCAATCACCTTTTTCTTCTTCTCATCATCATTGACAATGAGATTCATTTCCTCCATCTTGTATGTCAATAGTGAACCGAGAAGTGTTTCAACATCAATTTGTCGAGATCTTTGGCCTCCGTGATAGCCATCTTCCTTGTTAGTTCAAATTTTTCTATGTTCCTACCAAGAAGCTTTAGATCGTTAACAATGGCAGTAAAATGTGAGAGCATTTGAGAAATAGTTTCATTTGGAGACATTTTGAAAGATTCATACTCGGATACTAGCATATAGATTATTGATTTTTTAACTTCGCTAGTTCCTTCATATGTAACTTGTAATTTGTCCCAAATTTCTTTAGCTGAAATACATGCAGAAATTTTATTTAATTCAGTAATATCTATAACACAATGTAATATGCTAGTTGCTATACTATTGAGAGACATCATTCTACAATCCTCTCAATTAAACTCTGTTTTGAGTTTAGGCAATATATGACTTATTTCTCTAATGATTATTTCTTTTGTAGGAATTCTAGGTCTCTTTTCAATGACCCTCCATAGATTGTAATCTTGTCATTCGACAAAGATTTTCATTATATTTTTCTAATAGTTATAGTTGGAGCCATTAAACAAGGGAGGTTCAATATAGGAATGCCCTTTAGTACAGCTACTAGATGCCATCGGATAAACTCAAGGATTTTAAGTCTGAAATTGAGTACGAGGCTCTGATACCAATTGTAAACCGAGGTTCAAACCCAAGAAGGGGGTGAATTTGGTTTTAAAAAAATTTTCTAATTAAACGTGTAAGTTTTTAAACAGTTAAATACACAATACACACAATCAAATAATATACTTGAAAGTAAAGGAGTTCAAAGGAAGAGAAAGTACAAACTCCATTTATAGTGGTTCGGCAATATCGGAATCCTTCCGACCCTACGTTCACTTTCTTAAAGGAACCTCCTTGAAGCAATTCACTAAAACTTTAGTCGTGCAACTTCACGGGTGTTGCGAAAACCTTACAACCAATCCCTTCCTTACGGAAGCTAATCCTTTCCTTATGGAAGCTAATCCCTTCCTCATGAAAGCTAATCTCTTCCTCACGAAAGCTAATCTCTTCCTCATGAAAGTTACAAAGAAGTGTTTAATCCTAAACGCTCTAAGAGTTATTACAACTCTTTACCCTTTACAATAAATGAGATTTACTGTAAAGTAAATGGTAAAGAGATAGCAATAAGTGCTTTTACAAATGAATAATATCTCTCTTTCAAGAACAAGCTTGAAGAATGGCTCAACAATAAGTATTTCAAAGCTTTTGAGAATTAATGACCTTCCTTGTGAATTGAATGTGTTCTCTTCTTCTTTTAAATGCTCATTGAAGTGAGTTTATATAGCCTTGAATTAATATGTCCGTTTGACACTAACTTGGTAGGTTTGGGGCATTAAATGCTCAAGTCTCGCGTCTCAAACAGTTATATTTTTCGAATTACCAGTCGACTGGGTCCTTAAACCAGTCGACTGGGTCAAGTGAGAAACTTCACTTTTTAGGCTGTGGGAGAGTACCAGTCAACTGGAAACTTTTTGTCCTAGGTACCAATCGACTGGATCTTCAACACCAGTCGACTGAGAACCTTCTGTCCCATATCCCAGTCGACTGGGTTGTCCTTCAACCTAGTTTTTCATGTGTTTAAAACTGTTTTTGACTTAGAAACTTTTTGTATTTTGGTTTTGTCAAAGTCTTCTATAAATTGAGTCACGGATCAAGCTATTTAATTGAATGTAAGAGATTTACAATTGTTTCAATTACCTTAATGTTTATTCTAGATCTTTTGTCTTTGTTTGGGTGTTTGAATCGAGTTGAGTTCTTGTATCTTTGTTTCTATGCTGAATGCTTTTGCCGCTTAAATACTTAGATAAAATTGTTAGTGCAATTAGCGTAGTGTTTTGTCATTATTAAAATCAAATATGGGTCAACAAGTAATACAATTCTTTATTATGTCATACTTTTTTTATTTATCTAACATAAAAATTGTCTCATTATAAGACTTATCTATCTATCACTCATTCAATACTCAAAATTGATTCTTTAGCATCTCAGGCATTAATAATAAATATTTAAAACAAATTTAATGCATGAATTTAAATTTTCTTTCTCCATTTTTCATCAGATTTTTTCATATTATCATTTGGGAACGTCTTCCCATATGTCGACATGTTTCAGCCAACCAGCTACCTTCCTGGTCTTCTTAGCCAGATCAGTTGCCTTCTTGGTCTTCCCTTTTATGCATATAAGCACTAACATGCAAGCAAACATACATCAAAGCATTCAATTCAACTATCTAGCTTTTTCTCAAAATTATTATTTTTATTAAATTTATTAAATTGTCTCCTCATATATCATATCAATTTTTCAATCATATTTTCAGAAATTTCATATAACTTCTCAACATATTTTTCATTAATCCATCCCTTTTTAAATTATAATTTCTTATATAATTAATATTCAACACACTATTAAATCCCTAATCAATAAATCAATCAATTATCATACATAACAGAAAAATACATCATTAAATCATTATAATTCAACAATTTATTCAAATATCATAAATTCATATTTTTATTGGTCTCAATTATTACAAGTAAATCAACTCAGCATGTAGCACTTAAAGCTATATGTGGATCACTTCCTTGCCTTTCCTGCTACCTTCTTAAGATTGCTGATCACCAACATCTAATCATAAACTTTTATAAATCTTACTATTTCATAATTTAATTCAAACAATATAATTATTTAGTTACGAGTCTTATTGAAACTTTACCTCAATATGATGAAATCTTGTTATTGAAGTCGAATAACTGAAAATTTTAAATTATTGGAGAAATTTATGTATGAACCTTTGCTAAGGGGAAATAGAATTGAAGAACAGAAGAAGAAAAAATGTGGTCTGATCTGAAGCCTATAATGGCTCCAAAGAATAAAGTATGTTTTTTTAATATTATTCTAATCAATTTATAATTAAACTTTTCAGAAGTTCACATGAGCGTGAACATCCTTACCCCCTTTCAATTTTTTTTTAAATCAATAGTAAATCTTTCATATATATATATATAATTTTAATTTCATGTAATATCTATCAAATTACTTCTTTACCATTACTTTAAGAACACGGATATTACAACTATATCCTAATTTTATGAGAAAAATAAAAATATATTTAATATAATAAATATTTATGAGATAAGGTTATTTTTATCTAACGAATATTTTTCAGCATATTTGTATATTATAATAATATATAATATAGATTATATATGATATATTGTTTTACTTGCATTGTGAATAAGTATTACATGTGACTAAATTTTTTATTATTATTTCTGTATGTGAAAGGAAAAAAAATGTAGAGAATGCTACAATATTATTTTGGTAAGAAATAGTCAAAATGCAGTCTCTAAAATTTATAGTATTATTAAACATCAACGTTTTTCTAGTGTAAACAAAATCTAATGTACAAATTAATTCTTTAATGCGAACAAAATTTAATCAAATATTTAAATAAATAAAAATACTCTAATTTAATTCTTGTCAAACATTTTTTTTTGGGTCAATATAATGAGTTCAATTATATAGTAATGAATTGCTTGTGAAAAATTTTGTTTACATAGAGTAGTGGGTATTTTTATAATGATTTCATATAAAATAAAACTGAAATCTAATTCTATGATGCAAAGAAAAGGTGAATTTAATGGATTTACTTAAGTAATAATTTGTGGTGGTATGTTTGCATATAGAGTAAGACTAAATCTTAGTTACGAAGAAAAGAAAGAAAAATATTTAATTTAGAAATAGTTTTTACTTATTAGGTAAAGATATTTTTGTCCAAACTAAAGGTGTACACTACATTGATTAGGGATTTGTTTTGTTTTCTTTCCTAATTGTATTTTGGGAGCACCCACTTGAGTTTTGGAACTCAACGAAATCATTGATGAATAATACAAAATTGGGATATGTCATGTCTATGATTCTTCAGTAAAAGGCCTCTTTATTCTTTATTATTCTTTTCTTCCTACTTGTTCTACATTGCCGGGTTTGTGTTGCTGGTCCTCAAGATGATTGAATTTAGAGTCACTAGATAGTTTAAATAAGCAAACTAGATGTCTGGATCTTTTATTCTAATTGATGTTGTAGATGTCTGGATCTTTTATTTTAAATGATGATGTTCTTTCTCATGCATTAGAGAACTTTTGAACCTATTTCAATTTACCCCGCTTTGAGGTTCTCTGTACTCGGAGCGGATCTAATATGAGGACAATGAAGGCCTCACTTGATTTTTTAAAATAAAATTATTTTTTAGTTATTTACATATTTGCCTCCACTTAATTTGTATAATTGCCTTTATACCTTAAGCCAAAAAACCCTCAACTTCTCACTCTCAAATTGATTTAATTTAATTTAAATAATTATTAAACTTAAAAAAATAAACTAATTTTAGTTGAATGGACTTAAATGGATTGTTTTAGTCTATTGGACTTGACTTATCAATCATCAGTATAAAGCATATAAAGTAAGCCCTTAGTTTAAGTCCTGAGTTATTTCATTTGGAGGTTCACTTATTTAGAGGTGAGTGTGTCTCTTCCAATCTTTTGTCTACACGATGTGGGATTAAATTCTCCATCAAATATCACTCAAATCTTTACTTTGACAAGAAGTGAACAAGGGCACAAGGCTAATCCCACATCATCTATACAAGGCATTGCTAGAATCTCAATCATCTATAAAACTAATCCCACATTGGTAGAATTATGTAAACAACTAAAGCTTAATTATAAAAAGGCAGCCTTAGTCAATAATTTTTTTTTACTATTGTTCAAGTTTTATGAATCTAGTATTTCTACAAGTATACTGAGGTTTGCTAAAAATGCCATACATATGCTTTTTAAGTAAAAGTTTTTGAATTAAGTAAATTAAGAATTGTAACAACATTTTTTTTATATACACATAAAAAAAATTAAAAAAATTTTAATTAGTAATTTGGTCTTAAACAAATTTTATTTATGTTTTATATATTAGCAGTTATGAAAAATTGCATGTAGAAAATAAAATCATCGACTTCTTACATTTAATTTTTTTCTCTTTTTATCTTCTTTTTAATCATTTTTATACCAAAAATTGAGAATTCTTTTTGTCTATGATAATTGAGAATTTTTTTTTATTTTCAACCATGTATGATAATTGATAATTCATTTTTATTTTTCTAATATTTAGCTCTCATTTTTTTATGATATTAGGTTGCCATATTGCTCTTCACTGTGATAAAATTAAGAATTTGTTTTCTCTCCGAAATTTGAAAATTTATTTTTCTTTCAACTAGGTATGAAAATTGGTACTTGAGAGTTCTTTTTTTCTATTATTGATTGATATTTAACTACCATTTTTTTATTGTTTGATATCTATATTTTCTTGAATGATATTAGATTTATATATTGCTCTTCACCATAATAACTCAAAAAAATGAGCCACCATATTGATCAATTAAGATGAGCCATCATTGGTAAACCCAAAGCAACTATTCAAATTTTAAGCTTGATTGCCAGCCATTTTGATCATTTTATGAGAGTAACTATTACAGTCAGTTGTCCACTTTTAGATAACGACTTCCTATATATAATCTCAATGAGAAAAAAAAACAATAAATTATAGTATCTCTTTACAATTTCGAAGAGGTTGTCAGGTTTGTGCCTGCTAGAGAATATGCTCCCCTTTGCGGTCTTAATTTTATGCACCAAAGTAAATACAAAACTTCAAAGCATATGTATATAAGTGATTTTTTGTTAGTTTTTTTAATGAAAAAAAATATGTTGACGATCTCTAACTGAATAAAAAAGAAGAAGCATGTATTCGAGTTAAGAAATACACAAATATGTGCCTATGTTTTGTGAATAAATGTCATCAATATTTATATTACTTTTGTTTTTAAATATGTATATTTACTATACATAGTTATATAATATGAATGTGTGTATATGCCACCCCCACTAACAAAAGTTTCCGGATTCAACACTGTCTGTACTTCTAGGCAATTGTCAGTTTCAGATGTTAACCCTAGTTTCATATGTAAACTTCATTTACTTTTTGTCAATCCTAGTTCTTAATAGAATAATCTTTTCCCTCTTTTTGTTTTCTTTTCTCGAGAAAGCGGAAACTTAAGATGTTTCTAAAATATAGTAAAGTCACCATTGTTGTAAAAAATTGTAAATGAAAACATAATATGAGAATCAAGACTTAGAACCGTATTGTAAACATTATTTTTAAAACTGTATTCATCCCCACTTGTTTAACCAAGTTTGCTATGGGTTGTAAACGAATAATCCTCTCGAATACAACCAAGTCTCTAGTTTGAAGTACGCAGACAACAAAATCTGAAGAACTTCAGATTTAATTCAGCTTTGAAATATTTTGATAGAGTTTTTGAGAGAGAAAGAGAGACGAAAGAATGAAAAATAATTATATTCTGAAAGTGGGAAGTGAGGGGTATTTATAGGTGCAGAAGTACCTCTTCAAATGCTTCATTCTAAAAAGACATGTTGTTCCATATTTAAAGAAAGCCTTATTATCATGTCTAAAAAATAATTAAAATCTCACACATTTTCTGTTTAAATCACAACTTTTGATTTAAACTGATGCCTTTTGATTTATGGCATAGGCTTTGCCTAGAAACTATTGTGACTTTATGACGTGACCGGGCTCCAGCTTGGGCCATGTTGATGTTGAAATTCTATCGAAATTCGAACCGTCGAAGAGTGGGACCTGCACACACAAACGAAGCTAAAACCTAAAGTCCCGAAGGTTGAGAGGGGTGCCTCCGAAGGACTCTCTAATGCCTTAGTTAGTTTAGGGATTTTTCTAAAGAATGAAATAAATAAGAAAAATGATCGAGGCTATAAGCTCAGAATTGTTCATACCTTTTGGTTTATAAAGACTCTTATTTATAGTGTGAAGGTGTAGAGTTTGATCATGAGACAACTGTAGTGTTAGGATAGGAGTAGTATTCTTTTAAATTTATCCATCTGCTGTGCGAGTTTATCTAGAAGTTAGAACGGTGTAACAACATCAGATCTTGCAGTGTAAAATTTCCATTATGCCTCTTGCTACGTGTCAGGAGGTGATTGGTCGTCTTGTTATGGTTAAGAAATTACCTTTTCTATCATAGAGACTGACACGTGTCATTACATTATTGGTAGGGGAATTTTCTCTCAAGTCAGATGCCCTCCACTTCCTTAAGTATACTTTTGTACTTGAGGAAGTAGATAGCATAGGGTTGAAGCAGTGGTTCGAACCCGGTTGCGATGAGGCTAGTCACCCACGGAGTCTTACCGAAACACCTCAGAGGTGTTTGGGAAACGGCCCGAAATTTGGCGATTGCTCCAACGCATTGACATTCAGTCAAGAACTACTCGGAGTTTGGCTATTGAATCTGAGGATTTGATACTTAGTCTGGACTACTCGGAGTTTAGTGTTTTGAATTCAAGGAGTTGATACTCAATCAAAGCTGCTCAGAGTTTGGTGATTGAATCCGAGGAGTTGACACTGCTCGGAGTTTGGTGACTGAATCCGAGGAGTTGACACTCAATAAAAGCTGCACGGAGTTTGACGATTGAGTCTGAGGAGTTGATACTTAGTCTAAACTACTCGGAGTTAGTCCGAGGAGTTGACACTAAGTCAAAGCTACTCGGAGTTTGGTGATTGAGTCCGTGGAGTTAAACATGGACTCTAACTTCTCTGAGTCTTTGGAAAAATCCGAGGAGTTGAACATGGACTCCAACTGCTCGGAGTCTTTGGAGAAAAACGAGGAGTTGATCATGAACTTCAACTGTTCGGAGTCTTTGGAGAAGTCCGAAGAGTTTATCATTGACTCTAGCTACTCAGAGTCTTTGGAGAAGTCCAAGGAGTTGATCATAGACTCCAACTTCTCGGAGTCTTTGGAGAAGCACGAGGAGTTAAGCATGGACTTCAACTGCTCAGAGTCTTTGGAGAAGAAATTGATCATGGATTCCAACAGCTCAGAGTCTTTGGAGAAGCACAAGGAGTTGAACATGCACTCCAACTACTGGGAGTGTTTGGAGAAGTCTGATGAGTTAAACATGCACTTCAACTGCTCGGAGTCTTTGGAGAAGCACGAGGAGTTGAATATGGACTCCAACTACTCAGAGTCTTTGGAGAAGCACAAGGAGTTGAACATGGACTACAATTGCTGGGAGTCTTTAGAGAAGTCCGAGGAGTTTGAACATGCACTCCAACTGCTCGAAGTCTTTGGAGAAATCCAAGGAGTTTGAACATGGACTACAACTGCTCGGAGTCTTTGGAGAAGTCCGAGGAGAAAAGACTTGATCTTAAAGAATGAATTTCATGGGGCTTCCTGGCCCTTTTGGTTTTTACGAGTTTTAGTGCAAATGACCATATTTTAGTTTTAGGCCCAAGATGTTAGACTTTGGGCCTGGAGTTTTAAGACTTGGGCTTGACCCTTGTATCTGGGCATGTCTTCTTGTCCCATCATTTGGTTATTAATTGGGGGATACCTTGAGCCGTCCTTTTAAATGCTGAGAAGTGTCGACGCATGTCCTAAGGATTTTAAAGAGGCGATATCTTTATTGATTGCGGAGAAAAGTGTTATTTCTATGTTCGAGAATACGACTAAGTAAATGATGCCTCATCGTTTTATGTGTGAGGAGCTCTTGATAAAGGGAATGACTTCCCTTTGCTCTTCATTTCATTGCTAGTTATAAAAATTTTGAGAGCTTTCGGAGTTTTGAGAGCTCGGAGTGTTTGTCTATATGGGAGCTCAGAGTTTGGGAGTTTGAGTGCTCAGACTGTCTGTCTACACGGGAGCTCAGAATTTGGAAGTTTGATAGCTCGGTACTCGGCATACTTGAAACTTCTCAGAGCCCTCGATCGGTGAGTCATATTCTCCTATACTCATATTTTTTTTTCAATGTTTACCATGATAGAGGTAGTGGTAGTGATAGCAATAATGGTAATAGTGGTAGCACAAGAAGTAGGGATGATACTAGAGGTAGTGAGGATGATACTAGAGGAAGCAGCGATGTTGACAACCGTGGTAGTCACGATGGCCGGGAGGCTGAGGTGAATGTCTCCTCAGGAGACTCTTGTGCCTTGGTTCTGTGTGAGGGAGATGAGTCATTTCTTCCTCCACCGAGGGAAACCATGCCTTTTGCATGCTTCGAGAGGAGATAGGAGAGGATGAAAGGCCAAATAGGTTTTACAGCCAACATCTCCCCTAATAAGCTAACAAATGATGAGCTTGAAGGGATAAGAATCACATATAGGATCCCCGAGGAGTTCAAACTTAGGAATGTTGGAGTTGGGGAGCATGTCTATGATTACCTGAAAGAGGGTGAACTATGCCTGTATGAGCGCCACCTTAAGGTTGGGCTCAGGTTACCCTGTTATCCCTTTGTTTGCACGATTCTTAGGTACTATAGGATTACTTGTGTCAACTTGTACCAAACTCCATACATTTTTTTATGGCATTTATCTATGTCAATATCAAATTGAAGGGGGTAATGAACATGAATGTATTCAAGAACCTCTTTCTGATTAATAAGCACAAGGAGAACCGGTAGGTAGTACTGAGTTCCAAGCCTAGAAGAGGATTATTGGAGAAGACTCCCTCAAGCATTAAGCAATGGAAGAAGAGTTTCTTTTATGTTCAAAGTGAGAGGGGCTTCGACTAGCCTTCCCAATGGGACTTGGACTTGGTTAAGTGAAATAAGAAACGTAATCTTTTGAATAGGGAGATAGACAGCCTGTAGGATATGATTGGTAGGAATATTGTAGTTGAACTCCTCTACCAGATCGCCAAGTTGGCTAGGCTTGGGCTTTTCCCTGAAGGTCCAAACGAACAGATAGGTCCGAGTCATTTCCTTTGTACTTATTTTTCCTTTCTGTTTCTTGTACTAATGCCTTGTTGTATTTTTCAGCCATGGACGCTCTTAAAACTGTGCGGAGGGCAGCCAAGTTATCCTAAAAGAAGAGGCTGGATAAGGAGGCTCAGGTGCTGGCAGCTCAGTCTTCTGTGAAGAAAGATAATACGAGAAGTTCTCATACCCCTTCTCCTACTCTTATCATGATGGAGGATGATATGGCTACCACTCTCTCTCCTCTTCCCATGAGGGTGGCAGCTCCCGTCCAGTCCCACCTTCTTGATGTCTTCAAGCCGAACTGGCTCGTGAAGGTTGGCAACTCGTGCTTCAAAAGTGCCAACGTTGCTCAGGAGCACTTGATCCGGGAAATCCTTCCAAAGGATATGGCCAGACTGATCCAGGAACCTATGGAAAGCTTGGCTGTGATGGTCGAAGGTTTGGCCTCTCACGTATCCCATGGTCCTTTAAGTTTTATTATGATATTTCTGCCTATCTCTGAGGAGTTCTAATCTTGCTTTATTTTTTTAGTTGAACATAGCTTCGAGTGTTCTCTTTCGTCAGTGTCTTAACTTGGATAAGAAGTTAGGAGATTGCCACAACTTCATCTGGACCCTACGAGAATCTCTCGCAAGGAAAGTGGTGGAGACCAACCACTTAAAGAGGGGACAGGCCATGCTGATAGAGGACTTTGAGGAGGCCTGGTCAAGGCAAGATGCTGCTGAAGCGGAGCTAACTAAACTTCAGGACAAGAAAGAAGCTTTTGAGAGGGCCATGGCCAACTTCAAGGAGTCCTACGAGTTTAAGTTAGCTGTGGAGGTGGCAGCTAAAGACTTCTGCCTCAAGGGTTTTGAGGAGGCTAAGAAGCAAGCTTTGACTGCATACCTGGGCCAGGATTTCTACATAGTGGAGATCCCTTCTGATGAGGAAGATGCTAGGGATGAGGGCCAAGGCTCTAGTGTTGAGGATGGAGGCGAAGGCCCCACTGTTGAGGAGGATGAGGTGGATATAGAGTAGGATTTTTCTCTTTTTTTGTACCTTTTGCCATTAGTGCCATTTTGTAAAAAACTTTCTAAGTTAATGAAGATAGCCCTTTTATTTTCCATTTGTCTAAGTGTTCTATACTCTTACTTGCAATTAGAATAGGAAGTCGAGAGGGAAATGCCTCGGGCTCTTTCCTTGGTGCAGAAGAAACTAAAAACGTGGGGAAAAAATGAACCGTTTCTTTTTATGAAGAATAAGTATTACATCAATACTTACGAAACATAATGGGTGAAACAAATTTGGCAAAGCAAACATTGGTGAAACTAAATTGGCGATAGCTAGGGAACCCTTAAAGGTGTCTTATTAGTAGAACTTGCAGAGGTTCTCCGCATTCCAAGTGTGTTGCACTGGTTTACCATCCAAGTCTTCAAGTTCGAACGTGCCTGCTCAACAAACTCTTTTGATGCGGTAAGGACCTTCCCAATTTGGAAAGAGCTCCCCCGTCTTCCTGACATGAGATACCTTGTGCTTTCTTAAGACCAGGTCTTGCAATCTGAAAGCTCTCTCCTTGACTAGGGATTTGAAGAACCTCGATACCCTCTGGTGGTAGGCGGCAAGCTTGATCTGAGTTTTGTCTTTAGCCTCGTCGATAAAGTCAGTATTCATTTTGAGTGGCTCTTCGTTATCGACTTCATTGTATTTCTGTATCCATAAATATGGAGTTCCTATCTCGAGGGGTATTACAGCCTCGGATTCGTAAGCCAAGAAAAATGGGGTCTCTCCAATGGGTGTCCGAGTGGTGGTCTGGTAGGCCCAAAGGACACCCTTTTTTGAAAAATAATGTACATCCAGGGAAAATTTTTTTTTTATTTTTTTATATTGAAGTATGATTTCTTTATAGTGTATTGGAGATGTTTAAGTTAATATTAAAGTAAGATAGCTTAAATGGGTTCAAGACAAAATAACAACCCAAACTTCACCATTATAAAGCTGGAACTTCTCATGTTCTTTTGTATACATTTAATAGGGTAGGCTATCAAAGGGAAGACTAGGAAATTCTTCACTGATAATTATTCGTTATTTAAGAGGGTAGGCCATCAAGGGGAAGAATGAGATGCTTTAATGCCCAAAGGACATTTAGAAGGGGAATGACCCACTATTGATCTGCATTTTCAAGCCTTTTTCTTGATGACCTGCAGGAGAGTTTTGTTCGTTACTTTGACTTGTTTGTTGGCGTGAGGATAGCCTACCGAGGAAAATCCTTGTTCGATCTGGAGGTCTTGGCAGAAAGATTTTAATCGAGTGCTAGCAAACTGCATACCATTGTCGGTGACTAATACCCTTGGTATGCCGAATCTGTAGATAATTGACTTCCACACAAACCCTCAGGTCTGATAGTCAGAAATGCTAGCGAGGGGTTCGGCTTCTACCCACTTGGTAAAGATCTTGATGGCTACTATCAAATGTTTCTTTTGTCCTAATGCCTCCCGTAATGGACTAAAGATATCTATTCTCCATATGGCGAAGGAAAAAGTGCTGGCGATTGATGTAAAGAGATTGGTTGGTCGATGGGGGATCGAGGCATGTTGTTGATAATTTCTGCATTTTTTTACCATCATGGCTGCATCGCGGCTCATCTGGGGCCAATAGTAACCATGGCGAAGTATTTTGAATATCAGAGCTCGGTCTCCGAGCTTATTTCCACATATGCCTTGGTGTACCACTCTGGTAGTGTAATCGGCATCAATTAGAACTACACATTTCCTTTTTTGTATAGCTGTCCGTCAATTATAGCATACCTCGAGGCACGAGAGATGAATTTTTTGGCCTTACCCTTCTGATATGGGAGTGTGTCATCTGCCAAGCAGCTGAGGATAGGGTTCATCTAGGTTTCTCTTTGACGAGTGACATAACCTGTACTTTGTCGATACTTAGATTTGGGAGGGTTTCAACATAGACAACATGAGTAAAATCAGAATGTTTGGAGGATGCGAGCCGAGATCCGAGACAAGGCATTCGCCTTCGTGTTCTCCGCCCGAGGCACTTTGACTATTCAGAACTTTTTGAAGGTAGCCTCGAGCTCACAAGCTTTCTCTAGATATCTCACTTTACGTCTTTGGCTTTGAATTCGCCGGTCATCTGGTTCACTACCAGTTGTGAGTCACTATAAACCTCTAAAGCCTCAACGGCTAGTGTTTTGGCGAGTGTCATTCCATCGAACAATGCCTCGTACTCGGCCTCATTGTTTGAGGCCTTGAACCTAAACCTTAGGGCATACTCAACAATGAATACTTCAGGGATGCTAAGAATGAGGCCCGCTCCGAAGCCGTTGTCATTGGACGAGCCGTCTACATACAGTTTCCAATTTGGTGTCTACTCGGCTTCCTTTGGGGCTTCGATTTTAATTGAACTGTTGGATAAAGTCTTCTCAATTATGAAATCGACTAGGGCCTGCGCTTTGATAGAGGTGCAAGGTTTGTATCGAATATCAAATTCACCCAACTCGATGGACAATCTGACCATCCTTCCAGAGATGTCCGGCTTATGGAAAACTTGCCATAGAGACTGATTGGTAAGGAGCACTATAGTATGAGCTTGGAAATATGATCGCAGCTTCCTAACCGTGATCAAGAGAATATATGCTAACTTTCTGATCGGGAGATATCTTGTTTCAGTGTCGTGCAAGACCTGACTGACATAATAAATGGGCTTTTGTATCCCCGCATCTTCTCGAATTAAGACCGAGGCTACCACATCCTGGTTCGCTGATATGTAGAGAAAGAACTATTCTCCTACGACGGGTTTAGTTAGGAGAGATGTTAAGGTCAGATATTCTTTTAGTTCTTCAAATGCTCTCTAACATTCTTCATCCCAAGTGAAATCCTTGGCTTTCTTAATTGATCTGAAGAAAGGTAGACATCTTTCGGCAAACTTAGACATAAAGCGGTTGAGCATAGCTACTCGCCCGGTCAATCTTTGCACCTCTTTAATTTTTCGAGGAGTGATCATATCCATGATCGCTCTTATTTTTTCGGGGTTGCCCTCTATCCCCACTATGTTACCATGAAGCTCCAAATGCGCATTTGGTTGGGTTTAACCTCATCTAGTAGTGGCAGAGTATCTCAAATTCTTCATCCAAGTCTGATTCGTGATCCCTGGAGATGATGCTTTTAACAAGCATGTCATCCATATAGACTTCTATATTCCTCCCGATCTGCTCCTCGAAAATCTTATTGACCAGCCTCTGGTAAGTAGCTCTTGCGTTCTTGAGCCCAAAAGACATTACCTTGTAGCAGTACAGGCCTTTGTCTGTGATGAAGGTGGTCTTGGATCGATAGGATTTATGCATAAAAATTTGATTGTACTCGGAGTATGCGTCCATGAAACTGAGCAATTCATGCCCAGAGGTGTCATCAACCAGCTGGTCGATCTGAGGCAGGGGAAAAATGTCCTTTTGAGCAAGCCTTGTTGAGGTTTGTAAAGTCGATGCAAATCCTCCACTTACCATTAGGCTTTTTTACCATTACCACATTGGCGATCCATTACGGATAATTGATTTCTTCAATGAAACCAATCGTTAAGAGCTTGTCTACTTCTTCTTTGATGGCACTCTGTCACTCAGGGGTGAACGCCCACTTCTTTTGGACTACGAGTCGATGATTCAGGTCCACATTTGGTCGATGGACAATAACTGAAGGATCAATCCTAGGCATATCAAAGGCTGATCAGGCGAAGATATCATGGTTTCTCCATAAAAATGAAATTAAGGAATCTTCAAGATCTTCAGCGAGACCAGACTTGATCAATACAATCTTAAAATCCCCTTCGCTTAAGGGAATGGGGATTAGTTCCTCTTTTGGCTGTCCTCGTGGAGTCTTGAGTTCATCCTTCAAGTCTTCTATTTCTAAGGGCAAAACCTTAACCTTCATTTGACCCTTTATAGAATTCAAGTAGCAAGACTGGGAAGCTTGCTGGTTGCCTCAAACCTCCCCCACATATTTTCTAGTAGGAAACTTTACGTTTATTTGATATGTGGAGACCACTACACTTATCTCGTTGAGGGTAGGTTTCCAAAGCATTACATTGTACGACGACAGATGCTATACTACCAAGAACATAGTTTTTACGATAGTGATCTGCAGTGGAGTCCCTACTATGACTAGGAGAACTATGCTCCCTTCAACGAACACCGGTGTCCCAAAAAATCCATACAAAGAAGACGACATTGTCTTGAGTTAGTCCTTCTTTAGCTTCATATGTTGGAAGGCTTCGTAGAAAAGGTTATCCGTCGAGCTTCCATTGTCCACCAGGACTCGCTCGACATTGTAGTTAGCAATGATTAAAGATATAACCACATTGTCGTCATGTGGAGTCTGTACTCCCTCTAGATCCTCATCTGTAAAAGATGTCACCTAATCTGTCTTGATTCACTTGTAAAGTCCGCTGGCTGACGCCACTAACTGGGCGTAAACCTTCTTCCCACAAATAGACAGGCTTTCCGCAGTCGATCATCCAAAGATGGATTTGATGGTGCCAGTGATAGTAGAAGGATGCCCTTGATTATTTCGATGGCGTTTCTCTTCTCTAACAGGCTTTTTAGGACTCTGCCTGGGTCTCCTCCTTAGGCTCTGGCATTCCCTATACGACTTCTCTAAGGCCTGCCGAGATAGGCGACGGGGATGATCTTCGTAATCTGAGACTTGATGAGATCCGATGTATTCCCTTAAATATCCCCTTTGGATAAGGGACTCAAGTTACTCCTTGAATGCGTGGCATTCCTTGGTGTCATGATTGTGGTCCTTATAGAAGTGACACCACTTGGATCGGATTCTACTAGGATAAAATGATCTTGGAGGCCAACAAAGGAGGTCCCGATCTTGGATATTCAGGAGTATATTCGTCCTGGAGGCAGACAATGGGGTGGAGTTCTCGAAGATGAGGAGAGCTCTTGCCCTCCCTTCTAGACGTGATTTCTTGATGAAGCCTTCCATGGGTTCATTAGGGTCCCTTTTTCTTTTGTCTATTCCACCTTTTGTCTCTCTTCTGAAGACCTTATCATCTTTTCCGATCATATACTTCTCGGCTTGAGCGAGTATGTCGTTCATATCCTTAGAAGGGTGTTTGGTCAACTTGAAGCTAAAAGTTTCCTATTTGAGCCCATTCTAAAATACTAAAGTTTGGATGGTAGGGTCTAGGTTAGGGATTTCCCAGGCAACTGCGTTGAACAAGGACATGTATTCTCGAAGCCTTTCTCTTTTATGTTGGATGATGCTAAAGAGGCTTTGGGAGGTCTTCCGTGACCCCTTGCTGCTCAGGAAGTCAGATGCGAAGGCGCGACTCAGCTCTTTGAATGAGCCGATGCTACTAGGTTTAAGGTGGTTGTACCAGGTGTTAGCAACTTTTTCCAGGGTCATAGGAAAAGCCTTGCACATAACAGCATCAGGATGGTGGTGCAACATCATGATAGTCTTGTAATGCTGAAGATAATCTACGGGATCCATGGTTCCATCGTAGGGATCCATGGTTCCATCGTACGCCTTGATAATCGGCATCCGAAAGTGTCGAGGTAGAGGACCTTCGAGGATTTCCCAAGTAAAAGGTGGATTTTTCGAGCTAAGGTCGTCGAGGACGTTGGCGTTCCTCGCTTTAAAGGCTTTGTTTATTCTCTAGTCCAATCTCCTGTCTAGGTCAATGCGGTTTTTGGACATTGAAAAGCCTCGGGATCTGGCTTTAGGAGAGAACCTAGAGGTAGAGTAGTTCTAAAACTTTTCTTTGGCGTGCGAGGAGGATCCAATGGAGGACTGATATAACAATCCATCCCGAGTTGGGCACCCCTGAGACGATGCCATCGCATTTTGAAAATTCCAACACGACCTATATATGTAACAACAACAAAAATACTAACATAATTATTTTATTTCATTCAGATATTAACTTAAACATAATATACAACGTAAAATGCATGAATATTTACAAATACAATTTTTATTTATTTCATTTATTTCATTTTCTCAATTGTCTGAGGATATCGACACGTATGTGGCTTACAGAAAATGATTTCGTCTGACTCTTAACCCACCAAACTATTTGTCCTGCCCGCTACCTGAAATCATTGTACAATGAGGGATGAGCTTCACAAGCTCAGTGAATTAAATTTACTAAAAGTATTCAAATTGCATAAATAACCCTTTAATATTTAATCATTCATCACTCATATAACTGGATAGTAGCATAGTGTCTAATATTTAAATAATTCATATTATATTATATTTCTATGTCTTTTTCTCACTGTAACTGTCTCTCTCTGTGAGACTTATTTATTTACAATTATATGCATAACATCAACAACATTTAGTAAAAATATCAACATGTAAAACAGATGCAATGCATGAATTATTATTATGGGAACGTCTTCCCACGTGTCGACATATTCTTATTATTTTAGACCGACCTCTTCCCGGTTCTTTTATTTACAGTTTATCTTGGCTGTCACGGTATTTATTTTCAGCATATACCGGCTGTTACGGTGTCCCTTTTATTTCCAGCATATACCGAGTGTCACGGTTTTTCAATTAGATCGGCCCATTCCCAGTTCTTTCGGTTCTCTTATTTAAAGCATATGCATATGAACAGTTATATAAAATATGCATATGAACAGTAATATAAAACCACATGAATTCGAAATATTTAAATTAACTATCTGGTATTTCCTCAACTTTCTGCTTGATAAATTTCACAATTTTCTTCTCCTCATAAATTACATCAATTTATTAACCTAAACTCGTCAATAATTTATTTATCACCATCATTATTAAATCAACTCATTATTCTAATAATATTTCTTTTTACATAATAATTTTCTACGTATCCAATATTCATATCATACATATCAATTTCAGTTTTATCTACCACCAAGCATAAGCTAATAATTTATTTTAATATTATTACTAGATATTTAATTTTTATTTAAATTAATTAAAGTAAATCTAACTCACCACGTAACACTTAAAGCTACCCGTGGATCACCTCCTTGGCTTTCCCGTTCCTCTCAGCAATTTCTTCCGGCTGCTGATCGTCAACACTTCACATAATATTTATATTAAATTTCTAATTTACTCTTCAATTCTTCATAAACCACACCCTTTGAAAATTCTCACTTTGACTTTAAGGAAATTTCATGAATGCTAAAAATTCAAAAATAAACACTATATTATTACATTATGTTTTTCTGATAGCTTCTCGCGACTCTCTATAAAATTCTCCCTTTAAAATTTTGCTCTTTCAACTTTTATTTAGGTCTCCAAGTGTTTAAAGAAAACAGATGATTTGAAAGAAAACTAATCAAATAGCGGTATGTATAAATTAACGCTTACATATACTAGGTATATATAAGGGCAAGATTTTTAAAAAAACTTTGGCAGCCTCCCCACAAGCCTCCACGTTTTTGGCTTGCTTGAAAGCATTCAAGCCTTCAAAGTTGCCACTTGCTACCATGTGTCCTTTTTTTTAGATTTTTTTATTATTATTATTTTCTTTCTTTCTTCCTTCTGGGACGTTAATGTCCCAAATTTTTTTTTCTTTTTCTTTTTCCTTTTCATGTATACTGTTCAATAATTTTTTTTTAAATTGCTTTATTCAAATACTAATAAACCTTTCACATATATTTTATTTTAATTCCATGTCATATTTATTAAATTACTTATTTACCTACTTTACAAATACGGGTATTACAATTCTACCTGCCTTACAAAAATTTCATCCCTGAAATTTCCTTACCTAAAATCAAGAAAAGAGTTGGGGATAATCCTTCCTCATTCTTGCTTCATGCTCCCACGTGACTTCTTCAACATCTTTATTTCGCCATAATACTTGAATTAAATAAATGACTTTATTGTGCAAGACTTTTTCCTTTCTGTCTGGTACTTGCATAAAAGTCAAATATTCCTGAATTTCTATTGCCTGATTCGAGATACTATGGGATTCATCGTGTAAATACTTTCTCAGCAGTGACACATGAAACACATTATGTAATTGCTTTAATTCTGGAGGCAAATCCAAACAATATACTACTCGTCCAATTTTCTCGATCACCTCATACAACCCCACAAATCATGGGCTCAGCTTTCCCTTCTTATTAAATCTCAACACTCCATTCCACATAGATATCTTCAAAAATACTCAATCACCAACTTGAAACTCCAGAGGTTGTCCTCTTTTATCGGCATATCCTTTTTGTCTGTTCTGGACTGCTCTGAGGTTCTCCCTAACCAGTTTGATCCTCTTAGTAGTCAAGTCTATCATTTCTGGGCCATATATCTTTCTCTCTCCAACTTCTTCCCAGCATACTGGAGTTTTACACCTTCTATCCTATAAAGCCTCGAAGGGTGCCATCCCAATACTAGTTTGATACTGATTATTGTATGCAAACTCGATCAACGGCAAATAAGCATCTCAGCTCACTGAGAAACTCAATACACTTGCCCTCAGCATATCTTCTAGTATTCTGATGATTCTCTCTGTCTGCCCATCAGTTTGTGGACGGAAAGCTGTACTAAACTGTAATTGTGTACCCATAGCTTCTTAGAAACCCCTCCAAAATCTAGAGGTAAATCTAGAATCTCTATCTGATACGATACTCAAGGGTACTCCATGTAATTTTACTATCTCTACTACATACAACTCAACCAACTTTTTTGGACTCCAAGTAGTTTTAATAGGAAGAAAATGTGAAGACTTAGAAAGTCTATCCACTATAACCCACACAGTGTTATGTCCCCTCTGGGTTTGAGGAAAACCAGAGACAAAATCCATACTCACATTTTCCCATGGCCACTCAGGTATTGGAAGAGGTTGTAATAAACCTGTTGGATGTCTATTCTCAGCCTTCACCTGTTGACAAATCAAACATCTAGAAATATATTCTACTACATCCTTCTTCATCCCTGACCACCAATAATTTTATCTCAACCCCCTTGTACATCTTATTATTACCTGGGTGCATGGAATATACAGAATCATGAGCTTCCCTTAGTATCTCATTTCTCATCTCCACATCATTAGGAACACAAACTCTATGCCCCAATACTACCATACCATCTTCTCTAATTCTAAACTCGGTTGGCTTCGCCCTCAACACTTCCCATATGATCTTCTCTATCCCATCATCTCTACTATGCATCTGTAATTAACGGTCAATAATAGAAGATTGTATCGCCATATTTTCCATTAATATTCTTCTATCATTGACACTCAACTGCATCCTCATTCTTCTTAATTCTACCATCAGGCTAGTATTATGACTTCCAATAGCAGCTAATCTCCATGTAGCCTTTCTACTCAATACGTCAGCTACTACATTAGCCTTTCATAGATGATAATGAATTGTACAGTCATAATCACAAATCAATTCCATCCACCTCCTTTGCCTCAAATTCAACATCTTTTGGGTTGCTAAATGCATCAAGCTTTTATGATCAGTAAAAATTTCACACTTGGCTCCATATAGATGATGTCAACAAATCTTTAAAGCAAAAACTATAGCAGTCAATTCTAAATCATGGGTCGGGTAATTATTCTCATGGTTCTTCAGTTGCCTAGATGCATAAGCTATAACTCTCCCATGTTGCATCAACACACATCCCAACCCCTGATGTGACACATCACTATAAACCATAAATCCTTCATCACCAAAAGGAAGCACTAACACTAGGGCAATAGTCAGTTTCTCTTTCAACAGCTGAAAACTTCTCTCACATTCCTCTGACCACCTAAACTTCACATCCTTCCTGGTCAACTTAGTCAAAGGTCCAACAATCATAGAAAATTTTTGGATAAATCTCCTATAATAACCAGCTAACCCCAAAAAGCTTCTAATTTCAGTTACACTCGTGGATCTTTCCTAATTCAACACTACTTCTACTTTTTGTGGGTTAACTGTTATCCCCTCTCCGGACACAACATGCCCCAAGAAAGATATTTCGCTCAACCAAAACTCACACTTAGAGAACTTCGCATATAATTTCTCTCTCCTCAAAATCTCCAACACTATCTCTAAATATTGCATATGCTCCTCTTCATTCTTGGAATATATCAAAATATCATCAATAAACACAATCACAAATCTGTCCAAGAATGGTTTAAACACCCGATTCATAAGGTCCATAAAGGCTGCAGGAGCATAAGTCAACCCAAAAGGCATCACCAAGAACTCATGATGGCCATAACGTATCTTAAAAGCAGTTTTAGGCATGTCCCCCCTCCTTTATCCTCAATTGATGATAACCTGATCTCAGGTCTATTTTAGAAAACACTCTAGCTCCCTATAACTGCTCAAATAAATCATCTATCCTGGGCAATGGATATTTGTTCTTGATGGTGATCTTATTCAACTGTCTATAATCAATACACAACCTCAATGTCTCATCTTTCTTCTTGACAAATAACACAAGGGCTCCCTAGGGTGAGATACTAGGTCGGATAAACTATTTATCTAGCAACTTTTGAAGCTGAACTTTCAACTCTCTCAATTCAGCTTGATATGGGTGTTGATTATAGAATCACCTCGATTGAAAACTAAATCTCTCTATTGGGAGGCAACCCAGTCAACTCTTCAAGGAAAACATCAGAAAAATCTTTCACTACCAAGGTTTCTTTTAACTTCCTACTCTCTTTGCTAGAATCCACAACATATGCCAAATACAACCCTTCCTCAGCCATTTACTAGCAGTTAACCAGAAATAAGACAATTAGCAAATATCTTACGTTCTCCCTGAAAATTAAACTCCTCTTTTCCGGGTAGTTTGAACACCACATTTTTCCTAAAACAATCTAACCAAGCATGATATGCAAATAACCAATTCATCCCCAAAATTAAATCAAAATCTTTCATATCTAAAGGCAATAAATCAACTTCAAATTCTCTATCAGCAATATTAATCACACAACCTTGATAGATTGTCCTGATAATAACCCTATCTCCAGTAGGAATCTCAACAATAATTGCATGCATCAAAGGACTGGCACTAGCATCAATAGATTTCATATAATTACTAGATGCAAAAGAATGGGTTGCACCAGGATCAATCAATAATCTAGCAGGCCTACCAATGATAGATATCATACCCATAACAACATCAAGAGTGGCTTGTGCATCTTATTGGGTCAATGCATAGACTCTGCCATTTCTGGACTGAATCTGACTGCCACGTCCTCGCTCTGCTACTAATCCTCGACCTCTACCCCGCACACCCTCTGATCCCCCACCTCTCTCCACCGATCTCTTCCCAACACTTCCAAATTATATCTGTATAGGGCAATTTCGAGCCAGATCCCTGTCTGATTACATCTAAAGCAAACCCTTGCCTCTCGATCATACATCAGGTTACGACTTCCCCATAGTGGAATACTTAATCCTCTACCATAACTCTCAATTCCCATAGCTTGTCTCCCAAATCTAGGGGTCCCATCGATATTACTCTAAGCTACAGAAGCAACAAATCCTGCCTGCCTCTGACTCTGCACTACAGTTCCTTGTGACAAGGAACGCCCCCTTTGGGGTGGTCTCCCTCCCTGTACACCCATACTGCTACCACCTCTAGGTCCCTCAAATTTAGACCTCTTCATCCAATCCCTCCTACCTCTCAACTCCATCAAATCCTTCTCAATCTATAATGCTTTATCCACCAATATAGCATAATTCTTTATGCCCATATAAGAGAGTTTAGTTTAAATGTCATAGTGTAATCCGTCTAAAAATCTCTTATATTTTCTCTCCTCCGTATTCACTAACTCAGGTAAAAACCTTGACAGGGCTATGAATCTATTATCATATTCAATCATCGATAAATTTTCCTACCTTAGATGAATAAAATCTCTTTCTTGTTGTGCTCGAAAGGTATCTGGAAAATACTTTGCAAAGAACTCATCCTTAAACTTACTCCAAGTTAAAGGTTGTTCTACCCGTGTGCTTACCTTAGGCAAAATATCCTCCCACCATTGATAAGCCTCACCCTCCAGCATAAATGAAGCAAAAGCAAACTTATGTCATGTGCAAACACACCTCCCTCATGAACATCTTGTCTCACCACATCAGGTTCTCTTCTACCCCTTTCCCCTGATCTTCTCTGTTTTAGATTATTAGTCCTTTCTTCAGCTGCATTCATCATATCTATAGCACGATTAAGAGTTTCTCTCAATTCATCCTTCCTATATACTCTCCCAGCTCTATTAGTATCAGCTGCACTATCAACATGTTCCCTTGCGGGAATCACATACTCAACTTCCTCCTCTGCTTCAGTTCTCCTAAAAATTGGGGGTCCACCACGTCCCCTCTGATTCAGAACTCTACCTCTAGCTCTTGCACGACCACGTGTCATCCTCAGACTCTGCATTTAAAAATATAGTTTATTTAGATCTTCCACTTTTTAAGTTTTCATGCAGTCTACAAAATCTTAAAACTACTGCTCTGATACCAAAATTGTAACGACCTATCCCAGGTTGGCCACCCCCGAGATGGTGTCATCACATTTTGAAAATCTCAGCACGACCCATATATGCAACAAAAAGAATACTAAAAAAATTATTTTATATCATTAAGATATTAACTTAAACATAATATACAACGTAAAATGCATGAATATTTATAAATACAATTTTTATTTATTTCATTTTCTCAATTGTCTGAGGTATTGACACATACGTGGCCTACAGAAAATGATTTCATCTGACTCTCAACCCACTAGACTATTTGTCCTACTTGCTACCTGAAATCATTGTACAACGAGGGATGAGCTTCACAAGCTCAGTGAATTAAATTTACTAAAAGTATTCAAATTGCATAAATAATCCTTTAATATTTAATTATTCATCTCTCATATAACTGGATAGTAGTATAATGTCTAACATTTAAATAATTTCTATCATATCATATTTCTATGTCTTTTTCTATCATATCATATTTCTGTGAGACTTATTTATTTACAATTACATGCATAACATCAACAACATTCAGTAAAATAATCAACATGTAAAACAGATGTAATGCATGAATTATTATTATAGGTACGTCTTCCCACATGTCGACATGTTTTTATTATCTTAGATCGGCCCCTTCCCGGTTCTTTTATTTACAGCTTATCCCGACTGTCACGGTATTTATTTCTAGCATATACCGACTGGGGTCCCTTTTATTTCGAGCATATACCGGTTGTCACGGTCTTTTAATTAGACCAGCCCCTTCCCGGCTCTTTCGGTTCTCTTATTTAACGCATATACATATGAACGATGATATGAAATATGCATATGAACAGTAATATAAAACCCCATGAATTCGAAATATTTAAATTAACTATTTGGTTTTTCCTCAACTTTCTGCTTGATAAATTTCACAATTTTTTTCTACTCATATATCACATCAATTTATTAATCAAAACTCGTCAATAATTTATTTATCACCATCATTATTAAATCAACTCATTATTCTAATAATATTTCTTTTTACATAATAATTTTCTACGTATCCAATATTCATATCATATATATCAATTTCATTTTTATCTACCACCAAACATAAGCTAATAATTTATTTTAATATTATTACTAGATATTTGATTTTTATTTAGATTAATTAAAGTAAATCTAACTCACCACGTAGCATTTAAAGCTACCAGTGGATCACCTTCTTGCCTTTCCCTTCCTATTAGCAATTTCCCCCGGTTGCTGATTGTTAACACCTGACATAATATTTATATTAAATTTCTAATTTACTCTTCAATTCTTCATAAACCACACCCTTTGAAAATTCTCACTTTGACTTTTACGAAATTTAATGAATGCTAAAAATTCAAAACTAAACACTACGTTATTACATTCTGTTTTTCTGATATCTTCTCGTGACTATAAAATTCCCCCTTCAAAATTTTGCTCTTTAAACTTTTATTTAGGTCTCCAAGTGTTTAAAGAAAACAGATTATTTGAAAGAAAACTAAACGAATTGCGGTATGTATAAATTAACGCTTACATATACTTGGTATATATAAAGGCAAGATTTTTAAAAAATCTTTGGCAGCCTCCCCACAAGCCTCCATGTTTTTGGCTTGCTGGAAGGCATTCAAGCCTTCAAATTTACACTTGGCAGCAAGTGCTGCCACCTGCTGTCATGTGTCCTCTTTTTATTATTATTATTCTTTTTCTTTCTTCTTCATTCTGAGACATTCACGTTCCAGATTTATTTTTTAAGAAAACTTTTTTTTTCTTTCTTTTTCTTTTTCTTATATACTGTTCACGGATTTTTTTTCTTTTTAAATTACTTTATTCAGATACTAGTAAACCTTTCACATATATTTTATTTTAATTCTATGTCATATTTTTTAAATTACTTCTTTACCCTTACTTTACAAATACGGGTATTACAACTGACCTCCTACGGATTGATGGTACCTAGAGGTGTCTTCTAGCGAGAGGTCTGTTGTGAGAGAGGCGGAGGTGCAGGGTGACTAGCTATTCCCCTTACCTCGGTAACAAGATCAATGACGAACCAGGCGAGTTCCCGGAACTATTCGTGAATCTACAGGACAGTAAGGTGCAAATCGGGGAAGG
This sequence comes from Bretschneidera sinensis, assembly GCA_023935145.1. Lineage (NCBI taxonomy): Eukaryota > Viridiplantae > Streptophyta > Magnoliopsida > Brassicales > Akaniaceae > Bretschneidera > Bretschneidera sinensis. Next base: position 67,988,587 of record CM043700.1, on the reverse strand, counting down.
TTCCCTGATTCTCTTAATCTCTAGGTTCTATCGAATCTGGCTGAGGATCAAGCCCAGTCCGTGCATCTGATGGTTCGTTGTCACACTCAGAGCCAGTGCGCTCCGAAATAACGGGGAGTTGTGGGTTAGCTGATCGTTGGCGGACAGATGCTCGGGTGGCGATTGAACTGGTCCCAACAATACTTTTGGTCAACATGACAATAGGTAAGTCATTGAACCTTTAGAATAGAAGGCCCTCCTTCTAGCACCAATTTGTTGATGTCGAAATTCTGTCGGAATCCGAACTGTCGAAGAGTGGGACTAGCACACACGAAACAAAGCTAAAACATAAAGTCCTGGAGGTCAAAGGGGGGTGGTGCATCCGGAGGACTCTCCGATGCCTAAGTTAACTTATGGCTTTTTCTGAAGAACGAAAGAAATAAAAAAGGATCGGGGCTGTGTGCTCAGAATTGTTCGTACCTTTTGGTTTATGAGGGGTCCTACTTATAATGCACAAGAGTATAGTTTGATTAGGAGAACACCTGTAGTGTTAGGATAGGAGTAGTATTCTTTTGGAGTTATGCATCTGTCGTGCGAGTTTATCCAGAAGTTGGAACGGCGGAACAACATCAGGTCTTACGGTGTAAAATTACCGTTATGCTCCTTACTACGTGTCAGGAGGTGATTGCTCATCTCGTCATTGTTAGAAAATTACCTTTTCTACCCCAAAGACTGACACGTGTCATTATGTTATTGGTAAGGGAATTTTCTCCCACATCAGGCCGAGATACGAGTGTCGTGCGTTCACCGTAAGCCTTCACTCTATCCCTTTATTAGAAGAGGTAGATAAGAATCCTAAAGAATACTTATAAAACATTTTACTTTTCATTTTCTTATCAATGTGGGACAAAGCCAATTTAAGTTTTCAAACAATTCTTTATTATCATTTTAAGCTCATTTATTAAGATTCTTTTTGAACCAAAATTAATATCTATTAAATCTCCAACTTGAGTTTTATTGAATGCACGTAATTAAAGATCTTTTAATGACCATTAATTAGCTTAAATTTAAACCTTAAAATGGTCTAAAATCAACTCTAAATGCTAATTTTTCTAGCAACCACTACTTTTGAACTGGCTTCAGAGAAATCTAGTAGGCCAAATGTTAAGAAATTTGGTAGCAGCACTACAAGATTTTAATCACCTGTCGATGCTTTTATAAGCTTATTTCAGTACTTTAAAGTGCCACTATATGTAATTTTGGCTCTTCACAAAAGCGCCTGTTGGAAATCACCTTCACAAGATACCCAAGTGATGATCTTCCAAACACCCAAGTCTAGAATGACTTGTAGAAAGAAATACAGCAATCAAAAGCAAGAAAGAAAAGAACATAAACGATTTGTTATCGAGGTTCAGCAATATGCCTACGTCCCCGTGAGTTCCTCTGAACTCTCTACACTAAATCAATGGTTCTTTACAATTCAACAACCTTCTCCAAGAAACCTCAAGTTCTTAAAGGAACAAAGAAGAGAACAAGAAAGACTTTATCACATTTTATACTAATCTCTCTTCTTTATAACCAGCCTCTCTACAATGAGTCCCTCTTGTGTTTTGTGTCTTTGCATTCTCACACAATTCTCTCTTGTATTGTGTCTTGTCACTCTTTTCAATTGATCTCAAAGTATGTCACAATAATATGTCTAGAATGAAGTTAGGTGACCATTTATATAGTGCACCAACTTCTTGTCCAATCTTGAGAGTCAATCTCCACCCTTAGATCTTGATGACCAATCAACCATGGCCCTCCATCAATCCTAAGTGATGTTGTGCGTTTTAACCTTGCACCCACGCACTTAACAAGAGGCTAAAACAAGTTGTCAATGTGTGCATCAGTGTGCCTAGCGCCTAGGCGCTGAACAGGGGGTGGTGAGGCGTTAGGCAAAGCCCCTTTGCACCACATTCTAGACAGTGAGGTGCTGGTGGAGGGGCGGTGCTGCGTTGCCCTTCTTCAAACTGCATCATTGCTGGGCGGTGAGGCGCACACTGATGCTGCCCTTCACACAGCAGTGCGCACTACTTTGCTTTGTTGTTTAGGGGTGTGCACCCACACCCAAATGGATGCACACACATGTGTGCACTCCTTTAACATGTTGTATTTTAATGTTCCAACCTTAGTTTAGACTTTAACCATCTTTGAACCATGTTTGGATATGTTTAAACCTTAGACAAATACCAACAATCTCTACCTTTGTCTAAGTGTTTAAACCTGAACCATTGTGCAGAGAGCTTCAGGATTCAAACTTATCTTGAGTCATCAATTAACCAACTCCAATCCTAAGTAGTCCAAGGCAATGATTGAACTTACTTAGAGGTAGGACTTTAGTACCTAAATCCGCAGGTTTTCTTTTGTGGCTACCTTGTCCACATGGATGCATCATTTTGTAACATTTTCCCGAATGAAATGATACTGAACATCCATGTGCTTTGTCCTCTCATGGAACACCGGATTCTTACACAAGTGCAATGCACTTTGACTATCCGAAAACACCACAACCTGCTCCTCCAGCACCTTCAACTCTTCTAGCAACCCTTTGCACCACATAGCTTCCTTAATGGCCTTCGTAGCCGCTATGTACTCAGCCTCGGTTGTTGAGACTGCTACCACTGGCTGCAACTGAGCCTTCTAACTTACACAACATCCGTTTAAGTTGAAGAAGTAGGAGGTAATCAATCTTCTTTTATCCCGGTCTGCTCCATAGTCCGAATCCGCAAAACCCTCAAGGCAGATGGACTTACCTCTTTTCTCATAAACCAGCCCTACTTCTGGGCTTCCCTTCAAGTACCTCAGCAACAATTTCATCCCTAGCCAATGCTCCTTTCTGGGATTACTCATAAACCTGCTGAGAATACTTATTGCATGAGCAATATCAAGTCTAATACTTACCATGGTGAACATAACAGAACCAACAACACTAGAATAAGGGACTTTTTCCATTTCCTTCTTCTCTGCCTCCGATCTTGGACATTGATCGCTAGAGAACTTGAAATGACCAGCAAGGGGAACCTTCACTGGTTTGCTATCTTCCATAGAGAATTTAGATATCATCTTCTCTATTTAGGAAGTTTGAGAGATCTTCAATCTGTTTCTCTCCCTTTCCCGGATGATACACATCCCAAGGATCTTTTGTGCATGGCCAAGATCCTTCATCTCAAACTCCTCACTGAGTTGAGCCTTCAATTTCCTTATCCTCTCCATGCTGCTCCCAACCAGCAACATGTCATCAACATAGATGAGGATGATCACCACTTCCTCAACCTCCTGCCCCTTATAATACAAGAACGAATCATAGTAGCGCCTCATGAAACCCAAGCTGATTACAAAATAATCAAACCTCTTATTCCATTGCCGAGGTGATTGCTTCAAGCCATAAAGAGATTTCTTCAATTTGCACACTAACTCTCCCTGCCTTTCTTCCCCATAGCCTTCGGGTTGCCTCATGAAAATGGTCTCATCGAGCTCTCCATGTAAGAACATTGTCTTCACATCCATTTGCTCGATTTCCCAATCAAATTGGACCACTAATGCTAACACTATCCGTATTGTCTTGTACTTCACAACCGGTGAGAAGATTTCGGTGAAATCTATACCTTCTTTTTATGTGAATCCCTTCGCCACCAGCCTAGTTTTATATCGAACTTCATCCCTTGGAGTATTCCCTTCTTTGATCTTGTAGAGCCATCTACAATCCACAACTCTTTGTTTTTCTGGTTTGGGCACCAACTCCCAAGAGTTGTTCTTCATCAAAGAGTCCATTTCTTCTTCCATAGCCAGCTGCTACTTTGACGAATCCTTACACTCTATGGCATCCGTGTAAGTTTCTGGTTCAACCTCTCCTTCTGTCCAAGGAGCTGCTACATTAGCATCCGCAAACTCATATCTCAAAGGTGGTCTAACCACCTTCCTTTCCCGGTCTCTTGTGAGCTGGTAGTCATTACGACTTGTTGCATCAACCTTTTCTTGAGTTTCTTGAGCATGACCTTCATTCAAGGGCTCTACCTGGTCCGAACCCTCTTGCCTTCCTTGCTCTACCTGAACCGAACTCTCCTTGATGCGATGCTCCACAACTTCCGGACTGGTTTGCTCACTAGCCCCTGCAGAGTTAGTTTTCTCCAAGTAGGGAACTAATAATTCATTAAAAATAATATCCCTACTTATAATGAGTTTCATGTCTTTCTTTTCTAAGGACCACAACCTATATCCCTTAACCCCATCACCATATCCTAGAAATACACATTTTCTAGATCTTGGGCTAAGTTTATCCTCTTTTTGATGTGCATATGCAGCACACCCAAAAGTCCTAAGGTTGCTTAATTCAGGGGGTTTCCCACTCCACATCTCTTCGGGAGTCTTGAGCTCTAAAGCTCTAGAGGGTGATCTATTAACCAAATACGCAGCAGTAGACATAGCTTCCCCCCAAAAACATTTGAGTAATCCGGATCCATCTAACATGCACCTAACCTTTTCCATAAGGGTTTTATTCATCCACTCAGCAACTCCACTTTGCTTAGGGGTTTCCACAACCGTCCTATGTCTTAGAATCCCATTTAACCTACAGAATTGATCAAGTTCTTGGTTAAAAATTTCTAAGCCATTATCGGTTCTTATCCCCTTAACTACCCTGCCCATTTGAGTCTCTACCAGTCTTTTTCATACCACTAATTTATTCAAAGCATTTGATTTATTTCTAACCAAATAAACCCAAACCTTTCTTGAATAATCATCAATTAAAGACAGAAAGTAAAAGTTACCTCCCTATGATGGTGTCCTTTCTAGTCCCCAAAGGTCCACATGAATGTAGTTAAGAATGCCCTTAGACTTGTGCACTTCGGTGTTGAAGCTGACCCGGTGTTGCTTCCCAAGAATGCAACTCTCACAGAAATCCAGTTTCTCTACTTTGTCACCACCAAGTAGACCATCCTTGTTAAGAACTTGCAGGCCCTTTTCGCTCATATGTCCCAAAATAGTGTGCCAAAGGGCTGCCTTATCCATCTCAGCCATCAAGCTTGTTGTTTGATCATTGATTTCTGTCTCTCCGATCATCTCATAAAGTCCATCATTTCTTGCTGTCTTGATCACTACCAAAGATCCCTTGGCCACCTTGATCTTTCCTCCCTTTACTTTGCATATATACCCCATGGAATCCAGCTACCCCAATGAGATCAAATTTCTCTTCAAATCTGGAAGATACCTCACATTTTCCAGCAGCCTTGTCATTCCATCAAACATCCTCACCTGGATGTCTCCCGTGCCCTCACTTGGTAAGAAATATCATTCCCCAAGAAAACCCTTTCATCATTGGTTTCCTTGAAATTCTTGAACCAACTCCAGTGAGGGCACATGTGATGAGTGCACCTAGAATCCAAGATCCATTTCCCGCTGCCTTCTTACCCCTTGCTCACACTTGAGCACACAACAAGAACATCATCATCTTGCTATTCTGTCTTGGCAACCGAAGCCTCTCCATTCTCGGTATGGCTTCTTCCTCTATCCCTTATCATCTTCTTGCAATCTTTCTTGACATGACTCTTCTTATGGCAGTAGTAGCAACTCTTCCCTCCAAATCTCGGTTTGGAGTGCTCTCTCCCATGGCTCTCTCCTCTACCTCTGTCCCGGTAGTAGCCATGTATGTTGCTGTGCATTCTCCCATGGCTCTCTCCTCTACCTCTGTCTCGGTAGTAGCCATGCATGTTGCTGTGCACTCTTCCATGGCTCTCTCTTCTACCTTTGTCCCGGTAATAGCCATGGTTACTGCCATACCGAGTTGCTGGCCTTCTTTTAAAGAATAGCCTTTTACCACTTGATGCATTCCTTATCATAGCATCAAGATTATCTTGCAACTCTTTCTTAGGATCAAATTTAAAAGCAAAGATTCATTTACAAAGATACCTCTTATTAGGGAGAGTCTTGGCAAGAAACAACTCATCTAGTTTCTTCCAAATTGCAGCTGGATCTTCCGAGTCTCCGCACTCCCTTGTGACATTATTCGACATGTGCAAGAAGATGGTGTTGTAAGCCATCTTCTCTACCTCAATCCGCTGGTCTTCCGTGACACTTGCTGGAAAAGCATCATCTTCTCCAAGAGCCAAGTCCACTTTCTGTTACACTAGAACCGCCTTGATCTTCCGCTTCCACAGGGAAAAATCTCCCTTTCCATCAAATTTCTCAACCACGAAATTTGAAGCCATCTTTGCTGACAAAATCCCAGATTTATGCAATACCCACAAATGTTTTCTTCAACCTCAAGAACACTATCGAAGATGGATCTTAATACCGTTCTTGAATCACCCTCAAGAACACGATCTGATCTTGATCTTTAATCCGTTCTTGAATCACCTAAGAAGTTGATCTTTGATTCTTGGAGTCTTGGCTCCGTCACCTTCTTGTTCTTGCTCTGATACCACTATTGGAAATCACCTTCACAAGATGCTCAGGTGGTGATCTTCCAAACACTCAAATCTAGAATAACTTGTAAAAAGAAATACAGCAATTGAAAGCAAGAAAGAAAAGAACACAAACATTTTGTTATCGAGGTTCGGTAATATGCTTACGTCCCCGTGAGTTCCTCTGAACTCTCTGCACTAAATCAATGGTTCTTTACAATTCAACAACCCTCTCCAAGAAACCTCAAGTTCTTGAAGGAACAAAGAAGAAAACAAGAAAGACTTTATCACTTCCTATACTAATCTCTCTTCTTTACAACTAACCTCTCTACAATGAGTCCCTCTTGTGTTTTGTGTCTTTGCACTCTCACACAATTCTCTCTTGTATTGTGTCTTGTCACTTTTTTCAATTGATCTCAAAGTATGTCACAACAATATGTCTAGAATGAAGATAGGCGACCCTTTTTATAGTGCACCAACTTCTTGTCTAATCTTGAAAGTCAATCTCCACCCTTAGATCTTGATGACCAATCAACCATGACCTTCCATCAATCCTAAGTGATGTTGTGCATTTTAACCTTACACCCACGCACTTAACAAGAGGCTAAAAGAAGCTGTCCATGTGTGCATCAGTGTGCCTAGCACCTAGGCGCTAAACAGGGGGCGATGAGGCGCTAGGTAAAGCCCCTTTGCACCACATTCTGGACGGTGCAGTGCTGGTGGAGGGGCGGTGCGACGCTGCCCTTCTTCAAACTGCATCCTTGTTGGGCGGTGAGGCGTTGGTGAAGGGGTGGTGAGGCGCACAATGATGTTACCCTTCACACAGCAGTGCGCACTTTGCATTGTTGTTTAGGGGTGTGCACACACACCCAAATGGATGCATACACATGTGTGCACTCCTTTAACATGCTGTATTTTTATCTTCCAACCTTGGTTTAGACTTTAACCATTTTTGAATCATGTTTAGACATGTTTAAACCTTAAACAAATACCAACAGTGCCAAATCAAGCACCAATACACGATGTGTCACAATGCCAGAGCCAGCGATGTGCTTACCGACACTTCGAAGCACCACAATACAGCAAGTTTGTTAGTCACATATTGACGCTTACAAATTCCATAATTAATTTTTTTGGCGCTTAGAAGCGTCGTAGAAAATCGGCCCCACACTATGCAAAGCATCGACATTTCGACACTTTTAAGTGTCACTAGTAAATTAAACAAGATCATGTATAGGACCAAAGCATAGGACCACATCAATCGATGGTAAATTAAACAAGAAGCATAGGACCACATCCATCAATGGTAAATTAAACAAGAAGCGTAGGACCAAAGCATCCCAAATTGTGTATCAGGTGCAGAATTTTAACTTATGCATGGTGACATTAACTATGTACTTAGCATTAACTATGTTATCAACTAGAAAGCCTAGGCACCTCATATTCTGCAACTAGAAAGCCTTAACTGCAGCTGTCTTAAACAGCCAACTTTAAACAGGCACCATAAAAGGAGAAATTCATATAGAAAACAAGGACAAAACCTGGGGTCTACTTCCTGTGGACCCCAACATGTAAACTTAGATGTAGACCAGAGTTTTAAAACCCATGAATTGCAGATGTCCAGATTACAAATCCAATACAACAGTTAGCTGAAGGAGAGACGCTAAATTAGATATCATTCCTAAACTACAAAAAATCCAAATCTCAAATTTAGGCAATGGTTGTCACTGATTTCATTTAGAAATTAAAGTACTCTAAACTACCAAAAACCCATGTTCCAGAACTTGAAACCCATGTTCTCATATTCTCCAGAAAGCATAAACTTTCTGGTCCAGAAATACCCCTAGATTTCTACCTACCTTTTATATCATCAATTAAGTAACCCACTCTCTCTCCCACCCCTAGCCCAGATAAAAATAAAAAAAATAAATAAAATCATATTTACTTTCTCTTAATTCTAACCTAGACCTCTCTCAATCTATCTGCTCACTTCATCAAATTGCACCAAATTGAGCTCTTTTAGTTTGTGAATGATATGTGACTACAAAACCATCATGCATCATGGAGAGTGATATGTGAAAAGAAAACCAAATAAAACCCTGTGACTAGGTCTAAATGTCCACCCAAGTTCTAGAATAAAAAGTTTGAATTTATCGTAAATTGTCTTCATGCTTCATCAATAAAAGTTTCATGTTCCCTTTTGTGGGTTTCAAACAAAAAAAAACTCAACGTGCCCGGGCTCTATTCCATGTTTCATCTCCTACTAATAAAGAAAAGTTAAGAGTTTAAAAAGTGACTCAATAATTGTCATGTTTGGTATTGTATCTAAGCAACTTGCATTAAGTTGACTTAAATGCAATACCAAACATGACCAAACTACACCTCAAATCAAAACTTGGACGAATGAAGTAGATCTATTTACATATTCATCTTTTTTCCTAGCAAAACTTTTTGATCCCGATGTGTGAGGGCATTGTTGCCTTTCACGTGATGTTGTCCCTATAGTAGAATATTTCTACAATAACCATAAACCATTTCGATTAATCAATCATTATAAGAAGAAAAAAAAACAATCAAAATTCTAATGAACATAATTTTGAATAAACAACCTCACTCTTCTCAGAAAACCAGTGGTTCACAAGATGTTTCCACTGGTCACTATCCACTCCTTTTGGAACTTTGTTGGTCAAAACTTGTTGCTTTATTCTCTTTCACACGTGTCCTTTTAAGCACATATTTGTAATCCTTCTATTTCTTACCAATCATCCTCACTAAAATTTTATCGATCTCCTCAATTATAGGATAATGAAACTTCCTCTACAACAAAGAATATAAATGGTACAAACAAGTAGTTTAGGTACTAAGGAGAATATGCATATACTAAACTACCACAAAAATAAGAAAAAATGTGTTGGTCATTTTTAGTTACCCGAACGAATAAAACAAGGTCTCTTTTGTAATTGGAAGGCACCTTCTTCCAATCTACGTAACTAAGTGGACAAAAGTTTCCTTTCTTCGCAATCTTACCAAGTCAACTACTTAACATTTGCCCACCCTTCTTCACAGGTTGGTTATGTTTGTTGAAGTGAGCCACAATTTTCTCCCCGTGTTTCAAGGACCACACATGTGGCGTTCGGATGACACATGTTTGCTTTCTCACCCTCCCTTCAAAATCTATACAATGAAAACATAAAATTTATAAATAGGATAACACTGGGATAGTAAATTAGTTTTAAATAAAAGATTATATAATACATAAATTACCAATTATCTCATATTCTTCGTTATCATTGTTTTGACTTTCAGCTCTTACTATGGGCTCATAATCAAATTCATATACGAGATCATCTTCAAGTTGAAAATCATGCTCAGGTTCAAAATCATGAAATTGTTGTGAAGACTCAGTTGGAGCTTCATTTGAAGTACTTGGTACGATTGAGGGAGCAATAGGTCTTGACCTAAACATGTTGCTCAACTACAGAAAGTGATGAGATGATAAGGTTTGGAAGCTGAAAACCTCATGTAAGTGCAGTGTAAACAGACCAGAACATGAATGAGGAAAAACATACAAGAAACTAACAAAGTCCATTGCACAAAACTGATCCCCATTGATGCAAGAATTCTTATATGATATCCTATAGCCTCAAGTTTAAAAATATGAGATCCTTAAAACCTTTTCTATTTCACATTTTAAAGCAAAGAATAATTGTATCTGAAGAAAGAAAATGCACCACAAAGAGGACTACACATCAGCATTTAATTTAAACATTATGTAGGCACAAACAATATGTAGGTTTATTTGGATCCACGGGCAATTCTAAATCCATACTACTAGGTTTTGCAGCAGCAGCTGCTGAGCATAGATTTTCACTCGTATAGATATCTATGAAGATCAAAATGCATGCTCATGATATGAAGTACAAGAATCATGAATGATCCAAAGGAGCTTCTTCAGTAACCTCACAAAAGTCAATTATGCTTACAAACTAGCTTTACCAGCATCTAAACTTAAAAACTCTATGTGTGCCTAACTATCTAGCTCCATTTATCTGGTAGAAGATTTTAGCGACCACGTTTTATAGTTCACTCTATATATTGCAATATCATCTCCAGGAATCATTTATCATCAGTGTATAATATTATAAAGAAAAGAATTGTCAAATAAGATTTACAACAATTATAGATGACAGAATGTTCGAAACACAAGGTACAAATAGATTCAGGAAATTAGGGTGTGACTAGATATCAGGCTTTGAATCAGTCAAATGCTGCAGAAGGGACCAGTGGGGTGGTGTACAAACTGATTCTTTACTATCAACCTCTTTGCACTGGAATAGGGAACTTCTAAAACCATGTCCCAACTCCCAAAGTCCTCTCAGCATAGGGACCAAACAAATTTTGACCAACTCTTGTATTGATTCACAAAACCATAACTATCAATTATGAACTTCAAATGGCAATCATAAAAGGAACAACTTTGCAACAGAGAAACAACCATTAATATAAGACTTGAGCACAAAATTGGTTATAACCAAAGTACCAAAAAAAAAAACTTCACTACAACTAAGTTTATAGTGACGACCTTTCAAAAAAAAAAAAAAAAGTTCACAGCAACAGGGTCTTTAAATACATGCCAAAAGTAATGGGCAAAAACAGAGTATTAGGAAATTCATATTTGAGCTACCATCATTTCACAAGTGAAATGAAAAGTGGACCGCTCTTAAAAACATGCCAAAATTATCTGAATCCATGAGTTACTCACCATCTATAGCTAAATGAAACTAATTCGTAATTTCATAGACTAAGCAACATGTAGAAAAAGGAGAAAGAATACATTGAAGCAAATAATTGTGAACAAAATTCCATAAATAAAATCTTAGAAAGTGTGTGAGTATCCAAAATTTTAGACTCTATGAGGTAATTTTTGTGCATGTGCAGGTAAACAGATGTGAGCATTCTCTTTACAACAAATTAATTTAATACCATAAGTTATTCTATTATAATAACTGCATTTCTTTCAACATTGAATACTGTGAAGCTACAGCTACCTTGATTAAAATTAGTTAAAATAGATTTCTAAGATTTACTCCACTTAATTCTTCAGCTGAACAAATTAACACCCAATATTCACAGAGTAGACTTCAAATTACTTATTGAAAACAAATACTAAGCTCTGTCGGATATGTAAGAAAGTTAAGATCAATCACACCTCATTAACTTTTCATAATTCTCAATATTTGGGACCCATGAAACTACAAAGCCCTGAGTTGAAGTGAGCAATGTTCAATTCCTAAATATTGGTTAACTAACAGACAAAACCCCAAAGAAAAAAAAAAGAAAAAAGAAATCCAAACTTCAATTTAAATCTTCAAATTTCAGTTGTACCAAAAATAGCAATATTGTTATCGAAATTTCCAAATTTCATATTTTTTCACTATCTGGTATTTCTAAAGAAATACAAAACAAAACAAAAGCAACTCTAATCTAATAAGCCTAATAACTATATATTTCCTTAAATTTCAATGGCTTCCTACTTAAAACTAAACACATCAAAACTTAAGATCAAATATTTTTCTTTTCCATCCCATTCCATTTTCTCAGGAAACAAACAGAAAGTGATAAATTAACTTTTTTAAAAATACAATTATCTGCCTCTAATTTCTCTAAATACAAGACGCAATTCTGAAATATAAATTCCAAGGAAATCAAATTTCAAGGAAAACGAAACCCATTAAGCTGAAGTAAAAGTAACGCAAACAATCAGTTACTTGGTTCGTAGATCGGGGAGAGAGAGACGTCAGTCAAGAAGAGAGAACGAAGTTGCAGATCCGGGAGAGAAAAACAAGTGACGGACCAACGGCGACGACAGCTAGAGCCCAAAGGCCGGACCAAAGGTGGCCTGAAATGGAAGTGAGACTGGAGTGTGGAGGCTAGTGTTCGAACTGTGATAGAAAACTCTGGAGCTACGCGCGCGTCAAATGTGTTTGGGTTACCGGGAAAATTTACTTAACCGCGTCAAGTAGCCGGGTTATTTGCTCCTATTTCGGCGCTTACAAGCCTCAATTTGATCTCAACATGAGAAAGTTTTTGCAGCTTTAAAGCTAGGCTTATATATATATATATATATATATATATATATATATATATATATATATATATATATATATATATATATTCGGTGATGGATTTCATTTTTAAAATTACTTTGAAGGTTTTTATGGTAAAAAAATACCTTGTTGATTTTATTTTTAAAAAATATTTTGAGGTTTTTTGTGGTAAAAAATGTTTCTGGTAGCACAAAAATACTACGTGTTATGTTTTTGTTAATCAAAAATACCCTGTCACGTATTTCTTTTAGTCAACCAGTATTTTTTGCTAATAGAAACATACACGGAATATTTTTTGCCACAAAAAATTCTTCAAGATATTTTTTGAAAATGCAATCAACCACGAGGTATTTTTTGTAATTAAACCTTAAAATTATGATATATGACACATAATGGCACTTCAAAGCGTCGATATATTTTACATAGTGACGATTCGTTAAAGCGTCGAGAACTAGTGAAATTTACAAAGAATTTAAATGTGTTTTGGTTTATGAAAAATTTTATTTAACTGTGTCAAATACCCAATTATTTGCTGTTATTTTGATGCTTACAAACGTCACTATATGATCTAAAAGAAAAGATGAGAAAGTTTTTGACGCTTTAAAGCTTCGATATATGACATATAGTTGCGCTTCAATGCGCCGATATATTTTACATAGTGGCGATTCCTTAAAGCGCCGAGAAGCAATCAAATTTACAAGAATTCAAATATGTTTTTATTCCTAGGAAAATTTACTTAATTGTTAGAGTTTGTGCATACTTAATGGGTCAAGATCTGTAGAACCCCCAAAGACAATGGGGTCCTGTAAGGGTTTTGGATCTAGTTTTTTGCTTAAAAATTTGGGCTTAGGCCCATGAATAGCCAAGGTTTTGCCGTAAGGAAAAAACCCTAATTAAGGTATCTTAAGTTGCTTATAAATACTCTTTATGTACTGAGCGCACATTGTAACGAGAGATTTGGGAGGCTGATTATAGTGAAACTTCTGGTAGGATGTAGCCCTATTCTGGGGTGAACCAGTATATCGTGTTTAATTATTTTCTTTCTATTTATTATTCGTGTGATTGATAGGTCTCGAATCGTTCATTTGGTATCAGAGCCTTGTGTTCGAGGATTAACGATCGGAGATGTGGATTGTGTCACGGATTGAAATCAAAAGGTTCGGAAGGAAGAGCTTCGAATTATAGAAATTGAAGATGGAGGATCTACTTATGGAGAAGGACCTTTGTATGGTGATAGTCGATGAGAAGTCGAAGAGCATGACTAGCATGACGGCAACGTCCACGGTAGAGGTGGTGTCGCCGATGGTGATTTCGGCTCATCTTTAGCGACCATCACAGAGTGGGAGAAGCTTGATCAGAAGGCATAAAGTCTGACTCGACTGTGCCTGGCCGATTCTATCTTGATAAATGTTTCTGGAGAGAAAACTGTGAAAAAACTCTAGAGGAAGCTTGAAAGCCTTTATCAAAGTAAATCTCTAGTAAACAAACTATTTCTATGGAAGAAGTTATACAACCTTCGAATGGTTGAGGGGGATTTTTTCTCTGCTTATCTACATGAGTTCAACACTTTGATAGATCAATTATTATCTATCAATGTTGATGTGACGGATGACAATAAGGCTATTACACTATTCTGTTTACTGCTTGATTCGTGGGATAACTTGATAGTTGCGATTGGTAGTGGTACGACTGATTTGTCTTTTGAGAGTGTGGTGGTGGCTTTATTGTTTAAGGAGATAAGACGACAGGGTACAAAGAACTCATCGAATGAGGCCTTATCTGTGAGAGGGCGAACCCATGATAGAAACTACAAGAGATCTAGTAAGAGTGTGACCCCTGAAAAGCCCAAGTCTAGAGGAATATCAAAAAGTAGGGATAAATCTGGGTTAAAGTGTTGGAAGTGCAGGAAGCCCGGACATCTGAAGAAGAATTACAGAAGTAAGAGTGTGACCCCTGAAAAGCGGACAGACGAGATATCAGCTTCAAGAAACAAGAACCAGGATGATGATACTGGTGATTTATATATAGCATCATGTTTGCTTCAATCAGATCAAAGTGTTTGGATAATTGACATGGGCACATCCTTTTACATGACACCTCATAGGGACTGGTTTCGTGAGTATGAAACCTTTGATGGGGGAAACTTTTTATTGGGAGATAACTCTCCAGCGAAAATTGTTGGTCGTGGGAAGGTGAAGTTGTTGATGAATGATGGGACGATCAGGGCACTTACAGGCATGATGCATATTCCGGGTCTTAACAGAAACCTGATGTCAGTCAGCAAGATGACGGATGGGGGAGTGAATTTCAGCTATGACAAAAATTCATGCAAGATGACCGTGGATCGCTAGTAATCGCATGAGGTGTTCAGTATGGTATGTTGTACAAGTTGCTGGGAAGTACAATATAAACTCAGTACGATGGAGGTTTTATCTCTGAGGAGGCGACTGGTGATGAGGTAAAGTCCTCTATGTTGTGGCTTCATAGGCTTAGACACATCTGTGAAAAGAGACTATATACTTTATCGTCGAAACAGATAGTGAAATGAGTCCTAGATTGCTCCATGGGATTCAGTTTCTATGAGTATTGTCTACATGACAAGCAGAACTGTGTGAGTTTTAAATCTGCTAGCACGAGGGCGAAGAGTATTCTGGATTTAATACATAGTGATGTGTTTAGGCTAGTTCCAGTCCAATCTCTTTGGAAAATCAAGGTATTATGTCTCTTTTATTGATGATTTTTCAAGGTATGCATGGATATACTTCATTAAGAGTAAAGCTGGAGCATTTAATAAGTTCTGTGAGTTTAAAGTACTGGTAGAAAATCAGATGGAAAGAAAGATAAAGGTGCAGAAACCAGATAATGGAGGGGGAGTTTGCTCAAACAAGTTTGAGAAATTCTGTGTGGCAAACGACATTACATGACAGAAAACAATTACATATACACCTAAACAAAATGGGGTGGCCGAGAGACTAAATTGGTCACTTATGGAGAAATTGAGGAGTATACTGAGTTGTATAGGCTTGGAGCCGGATTTTTGGGCAGAGGCGGCTGCTACGATATTTTGTCTGAAGAATAGGTCACCTATATCAGCTTTGCAGGATCATACACAATTTGAGGCACTATTCGAGAAGAAGTCGAGTTTGGCTCATGTTAGGGTGTTTGGGTGTGATGTATGCATGTGCCAAAAGAAATGAGGAACAAACTTGAGAGAAAATCAGTTAAGTGCATTTTCATTGGTTACAAGGATGGGGTCAAAGGGTATAAGCTATGGAATCCAAAAAACACTAGTACAGTTTTCAGTAGAGATGTTGTGTTCAGAGAAATACAAAAGGATATGGTGGATGTCTAAGATGTACCAAAAAAGCCAAATCATGTTTAGATTGATCTTAGCTCGGCAGATAAAGAGTGGGAGACTACCCCACGGACTGCACCGAATACTTCAGATTCTGCGTCAGTTGGGTGTGAGCACAATATTCATGTTTCTGATGTAGAGGATGAGAATTCAGAGGCTAGTTCGGGGACAAAGACCACGCTGATCATGATGAGATCCACGCTAGTTAAGAGGCAACCCATCAAGTATTCCCCTAGTGCTTGTAGTGCATTATATGCTTTGAATATTACTGGTGATGATCCTAACACAGTGAAAGAAGCGGGGATCTCGGAGGATGCAAATCTGTAGGATGATGCTATGAAAGAGGAGATGCAGGCACTGTACAATAATGAAACATGGAGTCTTGTGAAATTTCCTAGGGATAGGAAGGCAATTGGGTGCAAATGTGTTTTCAAGAAGAAAACAAATGCAGATGGAATGGCAGAAAAGTACAAGGCACGTCTGGTTGCAAAGAGGTACTCGCATATAGAGGGAATTGACTATGGTGAGATATTTTCTCCAGTAGCAAAGTTAACATCTATCATATTTGTCCTATCTATGGCAGTTGCTTATGATCTAGAGGTCGAGCAACTAGATGTGAAGATAACTTTCCTTCATGGGGACTTAGAGGATGAAATTTATATGAAATAGCTTGAAGGCTTTGTAAGCAAAGGAAAGGAAGAGCTGGTTTGTAAATTGAAGAAGTCCTTGTACGGGCTAAAGCAGTCACCACAGATGTGGTACCAGAAGTTTGTCGCATATGCTATTCAGCTTAGGTTCACTTGAAACTATACTAATCACTACGTCTATGTGAAAAGTTTAGGGGTTGATTTTGTTATTTTAACCTTGTACGTTGATGATATATTGTTGATTGGAAATAACATGAAGATGATTAGCATTGTGAAGGCATCATTGGCAAGGCAGTATGAAATGAAAGACTTGGGGCCAACAAACTTTATCTTGGGCATGCAGATAAAGAGGGATTTTGAAAAGTGAAAACTATGGCTAAGTCAGAAGAAGTATATTGAAAAAATGTTGAAAAAATTTAATATATCTGACAGCAAGCCGGTAAGGACTCTCATGCCTTTGGGAACCAAGTTATCTGCGAAACAATGTCCGAAGATCGAGGAAGAAGCTGAAGAGATGGTGCACGTATTTTATGCTAGTACAGTTGGAAGCTTGATGTATGCCATGATATGCACAAGACTATCTATTACCCAACAGTGGGAGTATTGAGCAGATATATGCCTAATCTTGGGGGAAAGCATTGGACTACAATCAAGAAAGTTCTTAGATATCTTCGTGGCACGTTAGATATTGATAATAGGATGTCTACAAGTGGATATGTGTTCAATCTATTTGGTGGGGCAATGAGTTGGATGAGCAAGAGGCAAACTGTTGTTGCTCTTTCTTCCACAGAAGCAGAGTATATGGCAATAACTCATGCTGGAAAGGAAGTGATTTGGCTTCAAAGGTTATGTCCTGAGCTTAAGTTTAAACAAGGAGCAGTGAAAGTGAAATATGACAATCAAGATGTTGTCTTTTTAGCAAATAATGATGCATTTCATCCACGAATGAAGTACTTGATATCTAATATCACTTCAAGGAAAAGATTAAAGAGAATGTGATAATCTTGGAGAAAGTCTATAAAGCAGTGAACAATGTAAATTTCTTGACTAAGGCAGTTAGTCTGGTGACGTTTGAGTGGTAAGCTACTGAGATGGGCTTGAAGAAACAGATTTCTGAGAAGTTTTCCATGTGTGTGAAGTATTTACCAAGTGGGAGACTGTTAGAGTTGGTGCATACTTCACAGGTTCAGATTTGTAGAACCCTCGACGACCATGGGGTACCCTATAAGCGTTTTGGGTCTGGTTTTTTACTTAACAGTTTGGGCTTGGGCCCATGAATAGCCGTGGTTTTATAGAGGGCAGAAACCTTAATTAAAGTATCTTAAAATGCTTATAAATACTCTCTATCTATTGAGCGCACATTGTAATGAGAGATTTGGAATGTTGATTTATAGTGAAACTTCTGGTAGGACGTAGCTCTATTCTGGTATGAACCTAGGTATATCCTGTCTTATTATTTTCTTTTTATTTATTAGTCGTGTGATTGGTAAGTATGGAATAATTCATTAACCACGTCAAATACTCAATTTTTTGCTCCTATTTTGGCTTTTACAAGCGTCACTATATAATATAAAAGGACACCACATTTCGACCCTTACAAGAGCGGATATAAAAAATAGTGGCACTTATAAGGGTCGAAATATGAGAAAGTTTTTGTGCTTTAAAGCACCGATATATTTTATATAGTGGCGATTCCGAAAAAGGGCCATCTAATTTTCAAGCATATAACGAAGCACTAACTGATGAAATTTTACTTGTAGTGCAGGCAGTCCTGTTCTGTTTCATGCTTGCCTGATTCTTCCGTCGCCAATGAATGTTCTTCACAGTAAACTGTCGGGAAGTGGAGTAGTTCGGGCAGTGTACTGACATTTGAGGATGGTTTCGTGGGAACCATGTGTATACCAAATTCAGACCTCTAGGTGATGCAAGGTTTCGGGGTCCATCCAATACGGATCATGTTCTTTTTACTGATGTAGATGAATCAGTCAATGGTTCACACTCATTGAGTCCGAAAAACTTGATTGTTCAGTACACACCTTCGGTGGATTCTAATGATTTTGTTCGTACACATTGAGTTCACAAAGGAATTAACTTCGAGAAGCAGTCAGTTCATTGGTTACTGAAGGTGAACATACTCCAAGACCACTTATTCCTGTCGGTCCTAGTTTCGAGGCTGAACCTCCAGAATGGGTTAGCCCAATCAAAACAGGAAATCTTTATGGTGGTTATAGTGATTTTGAAATTTTAAAGTGGTTGGGGACCAAAATTTAGCCCATAGAAGGCAGAAAGACCATCAAGAAAGAAATTAGGAAATCGAGACCTGAGTTTTGCTCTTGTGCCTTTTCGGGGTATGGTGATTGCATCAAGCACCATATACTTGAAGCAAGAAGAAGTTTGAAATCTAATCTTGGTTCTTCATTCTTTAGGTGGAAGTTTGATGAGATGGGAGAAGTTGTATCGAAGTCATTGAAATTGAAAGAAGAACAAAAGTTTGAATCTTTTGTGAAAAATAATCCGCTATCAAGTGATATGGATTTTTGGGAGCTTGCATTAGAGCGTTTTCCATCTAAGCTCAAAAATAACATATTGAGTTATTACTACAACGTGTTCCTCCTTATACATATGAGCTTGCTAACCAGATCTTCCCATGATGTAGAAGAGATTAACAACGATGAAGATCAAGTTGATGACAATGAAGAAGAGGTTGAGGATGAAGAAGATACAGAGCTAAGCATTATGAATAATTGAATTTCAGTTACATGAAAGCATGATACTTGTATAGGTATTGTCAACGGCATAGGGATCACAATTTTTGCTCTCTTTGAGTTAAGCACAATGGTATATTTTGTAGGCTGAGTTTGTAGCCCTTATCAAACACAAATGGCCGGCAACATTTTGAATTCTTTAACTATACCTGAACGTCAAATTTTTCTCATGTTCAATGTCGATCTGTAAGTTCGCTAGTTCAGTTTTGTTTTTAACATGATTTTTTTTCGCTTCTTATTATTCTTAATTTGCTTGGCCTTTATGTGTCCCCGCGCCCGAGGAAGAGATGTTTATTTCCAAATGAGTAAAAATACAAACTTTAATCATTGAACTAATTCTTTTTATCGTGATATCATCGCACTTCATAAATATTTATTATATAATAATAACTACAAACTATTTAATTAATCACTTACAAGTTATAACAATATAAAAATGAAAAATTATATATAATTTATACATAAATATATATTAATATTTATTAAATTTTAATTTTAATTTATATGCTCTACAAAGTTAGTAGAAGTATTAAAGTTTGTTGAAAATTAATTAATTTAAATTATTATTATTATTATTATTATTATTATTATTAATTATTTATTTATTTATTTATCATTATTTTATTAAAATTTTGAAACGCCCCAACATTCCAAAAGGCTTACACACCAACGCCTCGGGGCTTACATCAATGCCTCATGGGCTAAAACATCTCGCTCAACATCTTTACCTCTGAAAAACTGAGAAAAATAAGTTCATTGTTTTTTTTCATGTGTTAAGAAAGAGGATGAAAAATAGAAAAAAAATAGTTTTTTATTACTCATGTTTATTAGAGTGAAAAAATAAGAAAAAAAACGTAAAAATATTATTTTTACCATTATATCTTTTATAATATTAATACATACAACATTGATATATATATTCAGATAAAAAAGGTACAAAATAAACAAAATTTATTTCTAAAACTATAAAGATTTGTATCAATCTCTAACAATATACTTTCATCTTTTATACTTCTTAAAATTTACTTTGAAGCAGTAGAATCGTGTTCATTATAAGATTCGTGTATATTTTTTTGTATATTTAACCAATTTTTTATTAAAAATATTTTCATTTTATTAAAGAAACAAAACAGAAATACATGCAGGTTGCAGCTTTGATGCTGCACAAGGCAGTAACAAAACAGAAATGGGTTTGTGCTTGGTTGGGTTATTTAAGAGTTCTAAGTTAAAATTCTATTGTGGGTATTGTAAAGATTCAACTAAGAAATTTAGAAACTTGTGTTTTTAAAAGGGTTAAGGGTTTTTATGAAGGATCAAAGGATTTTGAGAAGGAAAAAGATTGATTTTCGTGCATTTTCTAGGCTTCCGGCCTCAGGATAGTCGACGGTGATGATTGCACAATTGATTGTGCAAGAGGCAGAGACCTCAGGTCTCCAACACAATCGAACGTAGGCTTAAACAATCGACTATACTGTCTTCCAAAGAGCTTCATAGTCGATTGTGTAGCAAAGACAATCGACTATGCAGTCCTGTTTTGGGTTTTTATGCTTTTGATTTTTACTCCTTTTAAGTTCTAAGTTCTAGGAGTATAATTGATGCCCATTTTCTTTATTATGTCTGGGTTCGAGTAAGTATATAAAACATTAGTATGAAAACGTTGAGGCTTAGTGTTATTAGAATCTTATATAGGTTGAGATACAAAAGTTTAAGAATTGAGTTTAGAAGTAGATTTGGTGTAGTTATTTTTAGAATGTGTGATGTGGGAACTTGTTTTGAAACTGATTGTTTGTATTGTTATGAATTAGAGATACGATTGATTGGTGAATGACTGATTGCAACCATTTCATCATGAATGCATTTTGTATGATAACAATTGTTTAATGGTACGTTATTGAGGGACGAATGATGGGTGAGGCCGGTAAGTCCCTTCCTACAAGGGTTTAAGCATACCAAAGGATATTGGACGTACATGACCTCATCCAGAAATGGGGGAATTAGGATCCATTGAGATATGATATGATGATTTGATGTACTGGTACGTGGGGACACGTCCCCGTGATGATGAGATTAGCCTAGTGAGGGGATATGATATGATTTTGTATTGCATTGCATTGTCTTTTTTTTTTTATGGATGTATCGTGATGATTGGCCCATGAACGGCGTCTGTTGTAATTGGCCTATGAGGGGCGTGTGTTGTAATTAACCCATGAGGAGTATATGATGTGTTAGGCCCAGTGAAGGGCATGTATTTTATTTGTGATGATAGAAAAGTACTGAGATGGAGGTTTCTTATATATGTTATTGATTTCATGTTATGTGCAATGTGATAAGAACTATATGTTTGAAATTTATCATGAGAATGTTAATGAATCATTATATTGATGGTATTTTTCTTCTTATTAAGAATTGAGAAAATAATTAGAGAAAATTCAGGAATGATATTATTTGTACTTAGCAAACTTAATAATTTATATGATATAGTTATAATTAAAATGATAAATTCCTCCAATATGATTACTACTCGTAAAGTGTTTCTCATTAAGCTTTTTAGCTCATTCTTTTATTTTTACTAACATTTCAGGAAAACACTAAAAGACTTTGATCAGAGATGAAAGAAAAAAAAGAAGACAATAGTAAGGTCCTCGTTCACGCCATCCTCACCTATTGAGTTTCCTTGAAGGTTGAAGTTTGGTTTTAGTCTAGTTTTGTAAAAGTCTACTTTAGGGGTAAATCAATAAAATTTCCCCTTTCCTTTTATACCTTTTGTAGAATCTTAAGACTTAGTTTGATATATTGAAAAATGTATTGAATGTACAGATAAATGTCTTATGAAATTTGGTGATGCTTGAAAGAGTGTTGTTTGTCTTGTAAACTTTGTATGTTTTCATATAGATCGGGGTGCTCGAAGCTGAAAAGTGATGATACTTCTTTGGGTAGAGCCCACTCGGGGATGGATCGTTACATTTTTTTGTATCATAGCTTTAGGTTTAAGGTTTTGTAGGCTCTAGTGGCATGACTCATGGTGCATGGGGTGGTTATAGCAATTCGGTTGTGTAGAGTTAGAGGAGATATCGTTTAGGAGTTGAAAACCAAAAATCTTTTAAGCAGAGGTAATGTGTTCTAAGATCTAAGCTGAGTCGGCTTGTGTGTGATTGTCGTGTGAATTTGATATTGTTTGGATTGAATGGTTGTGTTTTGGAATCTTGTTAATGATGCATTTGATGAGAGTTTTTGATGAAATGAAATGTTTTAATTGATATATTTTACTCGTGCAATTATGGAAAGTTTGTTATGTGACTAGATGTTTGGTTGATGAGTTTTCTCCCCTTGATGTATAGATTAGAATAATTGTGAATAATCATTGTGTAGATGTTTTGTAGTATTGCTCTAAGATATAGTTATTGAAAATTGTAGACTTTAAGTATAGGATGCCCTGGATAGTGGGTTTCTATGTGTACTTGGATGACAAGTAAGAGAAAGAGGAGTTGACTGGGTGTCAAACTGAGATGTTCTGAAAGTTTAGATTGTGAAGTCTTTTAGAAATTGTGGGGAAGTTTAAGAGTTGGGAAATTATTTTGGATTGTATAATTTTAATTATCCCGTTATGAAGTGAGATTTGAGAAGAACTATTAATATACAATTAGAGATTTAGATGGTTTATGAGTATATAAAAGGGGATAAGAATAAACTGCTGGATAAGTGATTAGTATAAGGTATAAGAGTTAGGAAGAATTGGTGACAGTAAAATGAGATAAATTAATCAAGTAAGAAATGAAGCTGTTAGGTAAATTTTAGTAAAGTTTTTGTGGCATCTTGGGACTTTAAGAGAGATGGAAAGGAAAGTAGGGCTTTCTTAAGCAAATTTTTTATAGACTCAATTATAGTATCTCATGCAATTTGTTGGAATTTGTCTAAGATTTAAATGGATGGAAGATTGAAACTTCAGCAGTCTTTGAACCGCGGCACAGGAGTGGGCATCGCGGCCTCCAGCAAGTCAGAAGTTTGCCTCGTCCAGGTTTGCACTGCGGCACAAGTTGGCACAGGGCTGTGTGCCACGGCCCATGCCTTGTGCGCTACGGCACCCAGCACCTGGAGGAGTTCTGCCCCTAAGTGCACCACGGCCTGCCCTATTCTGGGCCACGGCGCCAGGCACACCTGATGCACTCTGATCAGCATGTTGAGATGGTGCATGGGACTTGATTAAAGCGCACAAGATTACTTAGACTTCTTGGAGGGCCATGATTTTTTGGTTCTCAAGATCTAAGGGTTGGGAATGACTTCAAGATTGGTTCAAGAAGTTATTGCTCTATATAAAGGGTCATCAACAACAATTATAACAAGTGACACAGGTGCAAGTGTGAGAGTGCAAAGACACAAAACACAAGAGAGGCACAAGAAGAAGTCTTATTCCAAGAGTGGTTGGTGTTGAGAGAGAAAGACTCTCAAATCTTATGAGGTGTTACAAGTGAGAGAGAGTATTCAAGAAGTTGGGTTCAAGGGCTTTGTAATTGGAATTTTCTTGGGGAAAATTCTAGGGAAACATTTAGTTCTTATCTCTTTCTTTTATCTCTTTCTTTGATGAGGTGTTGCTGTAATTGTAAAAACTCCATTGATTTAGTGCAGAGAGCTTGGAGGAGCTCATGGGGACGTAGGCAAATTGTCGAACCTCGATAACAATTGCTTGTGTTCTTTCTTTGATTGTTTGATCATTGTTTTATTATAAGTCATTCTGGACTTGGGTGTTTGAAGGTCACCACCTGGGATTCTTGAGGTGATTTTCAACACAATTGATTTGAAGTGAAGGATTTTAGCTAAGGACTAATTATAATTTTCGACAGGAAATAATTAGGTCGTGAAATTGTTACATGAAAAGTTGTAAATGATATAGGTGTAGTGAATTTTTTTTTATTGAATCTTAATGTTAAGTGAAGCGAGATATAAGAATATGGTAGATTTATTCAAAGATCTAAAAGTCTTGAGTTTAGAGTTAAGATTGAATAATTGTTTGGTTGATATTAATAAGTTAGCCTAAGAGTTTTATCTTCCTTAGATATTTACATTTGAAAAATATTAAGTTGAATTTAGTGAGACGTGTGATGATGAGTCAAGGTGTTTGGAGTGCTTGAAAAGCTAAAGGTTGACGGATAAATTGTTTTAGATATGGTTGGAGCATTAGGAAGGAAGGTGAGTAGCAAAAATTATGGTAGATATGCTTAGCAAAGGTGATTACTTTATGAATGGAGAAGTTAAGAAGATGTTTGATAGGAGACCAAGAGTCTAGTAAGGTATAAAGGTATTAAGACGATTAAGGTAAAAAGACGTAAGTGTAGATTTCAAGGCCAATGGATTGTTGGATAAAGGATTGTGGTTTAGGAATATAATGAGAATTTATAGTTTGAGACAATTAGCTTTAACCCTTACCCATAGCTAATATTAAGGATTTGAAAATTATCAGTAATGGCGTAAAAAGAAGAGATTGCAAGATGAAAGTTATTAACTTAGAAGCCAATGAAGTTTGGAGCACCTTAAAGAAGGATAGTGTTAGAAGATGTGTCTATTAAAGAAGATATTTAAAAAGATTAGAGGTGATTAAACATCGTGACTTTTTTTTATAAAACTTAAAGTAAGGTGAAGGAAAGATCTTAGAAAAATTAAGGAGTTACTGAGAAGCGATAAAGAGTTGAGAATAGGCTTTTACTAAGTGTATGAGATGAAATATTAATCAAGATCAGATCAAAAGTTTCCTTTGAAGAACTACATAAGATGTTATATTGTGGATGTTAAGTGCTATATTCGAGGAATTTTAATGATAGTAAATTAAATAAAAATATCGGACTTCAATATATATCGTACAATTAAACATGAGATTTGGTAAGGAAAAATGTAGAGATGAGACATTATGTAAATTAGTCTTCTAGAAGTTTTGATTTCATAAATAGACTGGAAGAAAAAACAAAGAAAAAAATGAGTTAAAAGTTTAGTTAGGATAAGAGAATAGATTGAGTGTATAAAGGTTTGACAGAAAGGTAGAAGTAGAATAAACAAACTAAGATTTAATAGTTCGGTGAGTTGACGAAGAGAGTTAAGTAAGGAGTAAGGAAATCTGTGATTATTACTAAGTCGTTGTAAAAAAGAGAAGATAGTTAAGTTGGGAAAGGTGAATAATTGTAATTAGAACAAAAGGGAGATAGGGCAACATAGTGAGGATAAGAAGAAGTACAAAGTATGTTAAACTAAACATGAGGACTTATGGAATTGTAATTGAATCGAGTTCAATTAAAGTTTTCGATGAAGTGTAACCTTGAAAATTTTGAGGCTATTGTAAATGTTTGGAGATAGGATGATTGAATTATATATAAGATGAGTTAGAGAATAGATGAAAGCCTAAGTATGAATTGAGATGCTAAAGGTAGTATCGAGTAAAAGATCAAAAACTGGAAAAATTGGTTGTTTGAGAAGTAAAAAAGAGAACTAATTAATACAAAAACTAATAACTACAAGGATAAGAGATTGAAACTTTCTTAGAAATGATTGGGGTGGACAATTATTTGGAGTATATCTTCAAAGTTTTCTAAGTAGGAGAATTATAGATTGAACATGAAGCTTAGAGTTTATAACTTGGGGAAAGAATAAGAGATACTGTTGGGATTTGTCAAAGAATTAAACAGATGAAGAAGTTCAACATCAGGTCCAGGTTGTGCGCCATAGCCTCCAGCAAGTGGAGGAAGTCCTCCTTCAGGTGCGCACCATGGCACGGACCAGCCGCACCGTGGCCTCCAGCAAGGCAGCAAGTTTCCCCTCTTCTGAGCCTCAGCACGCCCTATTCTGAGCCTCAGCATTAAGCACACCTAACACCAATTTTTCAGCACTTTGAGATGGTGCGTGGGACTTGGTTAAAATGCACAGGATCACTTAGACTTGTTGAAGGGCTATGATTGATTGGTCCTCAAGATCTAAGGGTTGAGATTGTCTTCAAGATTGGTTCAAGAAGTGGTTGCACTATATAAAGGATCATCTAGGAGCAATTCAAAAGGAGATGTGAGCTTCAAGAATGACATGTGAATGTGTGTGAAATAGAACACATGGTGTGTGAGAGTGCAAAGACACTAAACACAAGAGAGACTCATTCAAGAGAGGCTGGTTATTTAGAGAGAGAGTAATATATATTGGGGATTCAAGGGCTTTGTAATTGGAATTTTCTTGGGGAAAATTCTAAGGAAACACTTAGTCCTTATCACTTTCTTTTTCTCTTCTTTCATTCTTCAAGAACTAGAGGATTCTTGAAGAGGTGTTGCTTTAATTGTAAGAACTCCATTGATTTAGTGCAGAGAGCTCGAAGGAGCTTACGGGGATGTAGGCACATTGCCGAACCTCGATAACAATTGCTTGTGTTCTTTCTTTGATTGATCTGATTGCTGTTTATTACAAGTTATTCTAAACTTGGGTGTTTAGAAAGATCACAACCTGGGATTCCACAATAAGGTGATTTTCCAACAGTGGTATCAGAGCTACAATAGCGGGTATCAGAGTTGAACAGGAGGTATCGGAGCAAGACCCCAAGAATCAAAGAAAACTTCTTGGGTGATTCAAAAATGGTACTGAGATCAAGATCTGATCGTGTTCTTGAGGTTCAAGAATGGTTTGTGATCAAGATTTGATCGTGTTCTTGAGATTTAGAAGTTGGAAAGCAATTGTGGATGCTGCATAAATCTGAAATTTTCTCCGCAAGATGGGTTCAAATTTCATTGCTGAGAAGTTTGATGGAAAGGGAGACTTTGCCCTTTGGAAGCGAAAAATCAAAGCGGTTCTTATGCAACAAAAAGTGGACTTGGCTATTAGAGAAGATGATGATTTTCCAGCAAGTATCATAGAAGTCCAGTGGAATGAGATGAAGAAGATGGCATATAGCACCACCTTTCTGCACATGTCAGATAGTGTCACAAGGGAGTGCGAAGACTCGGAAGATCTAGCTGCCATTTGGAAGAAACTAGATGAGTTGTTTCTTACCAAGACTCTCCCTAATAAGATATATCTTCTGAAACGAATCTTTGCTTTTAAAATGGATCCTAATAAAGAGTTGCAAGATAATCTTGATGCCAAGATGAGGGAAGCAACAAGTGGAGAAGGGCTATTGTTAGAGGAAGGCTAGCAACTCGGTATAGCAGCAACATACATGGCTACTACCGAGACAAACCACAAAGTAGAGGATAAAGCCATGGGAGAGCGCACTCTAAACTGAGATTTGGAGGAAAGAGATGCTACTACTTCCATAAGGAGGGTCATTTCAATAAAGATTGCAGGAAGATGATAAGGGATGAGGGAAGAAGCCATACCAAGAATGGAGAGGCTTTGGTTGCCAAGGGAGAACAGCAAGATGATGATGTTCTTGTTGTGTGCTCAAATGTGAGCAAGGGGCAAGAAGGCAGTGAAAGATGGGTCTTGGATTCCAGGTGCACTTATCATATGTGTCCTTACCGGGATTGGTTCAAGAATTTCAAGGAAACCGATGATGGAAAGTTTTTCCTAGGGAATGATACTTCTTACCAAGTGAGGGGCACGAGAGACATCTAGTTAAGGATGTTTGATGAAATTACAGGGATTCTGCGGAATGTGAGATATTTTCCCGAGTTGAGAAAAAATTTGATCTCATTAGGGCAGCTAGATTCCATGGGGTACATGTACAAAGTAAAGGGAGGAAAGATCAAGGTAACCAAGGGATCTTTGATAGTGATCAAATCAGCAATGAATGATGGTCTCTATGAGATGATCCGAGACACGGACATCAAGGATCAAGCAGCAAGCCTGATGGCTGAGATGGAGAAGGCAGCTCTTTGGCACAATCGCTTGGGACACATGAGCAAAAAGGGCCTGCAAGTTCTCAGCAAAAATGGTTTGCTTGATGGTGACAAGGTAGAAAAACTCGATTTCTGCAAGAGCTGTGTTCTTGAGAAGCAACATCGGGTTAGCTTCAACACCGGAGTGCACAAGTCTAAGGGCATTCTTGACTACATTCATGCGAATCTTTGGGGACCAGCAAGAACACCAACACCGAGACGTAATTGTTACTTTTTGTCTTTAATTTATGATTATTCTATAAAGGTTTGGGTTTATTTGCTTAAAAATAAATCAGATGCTTTGAATAAATTTCTGGTGTGGAAAAAGCTGGAAGAAACTCAAACGGGTAAAGTAGTTAAGGTGTTAAGAACCGATAATGGCTTAGAATTTTTTAACAAGGAACTTGATCAATTCTGTAAGTTAAATGGGATTCTAAGACATAGAATGGTTGTGAAAACCCCTCAACAAAATGGATTGCTGAGAGGATGAATAAGACCCTTATGGAAAAGGTTAGGTACATGATTATAGGATCTGGATTACCCAAATGTTTTTGGGGGGAAGCGGTGTTTACTGCTGCGTATTTGGTTAACAGATCGCCCTCTAAGGCTGTGGACCTTAAGACTTCTGATGAGATGTGGAGTGGAAAACCCCCTGAGTTGAACAACCTTAGGACTTTTGGATGTGCTGCGTATGCACATCAAAAGGATGATAAACTTAGCCCAAGGTCTAGAAAATGTGTGTTTCTAGGATATGGAGAAGGGACTAAGGGGCATAGGTTGTGGTCCTTAGAGCAAAAAGGATTTAAACTCATAATAAGTAGAGATGTTATTTTTAATGAGCATTTATTTCCCTATTTGGAGAAAACTAACCCTGCAGGGGATAGTGAACAAACCAGTTCGGTATTTATGGAGTATAGCATCAAGGAAAATTCAGTTTAGGTAGAGCAAGGAAGGCAAGAGGGTTCGGACCAGGTAGAGCCCATTGATGAAGGCCAAGCTCAGGACACTCATGAGGAGGCTGAACTAGAAGGGGATAAAGCAGCAAGTCAGAATGACTATCAGCTCACAAGGGACCGAGAAAGGAGGCTGGTCAGACCACCTTCAAGATATGGTTTTGCAGCTGCGAATGCAATAACTTCTTGGACAGAATGAGGGATAAGTGAACCAGAAACTTACATTGATGCCATGGGATGTAAGAATTCATCAAGATGGAAGCTAGCGATGGAGGAGGAAATAGATTCTTTGATGAAGAACAACTCTTGGGAATTGGTGCACATTCCAGGAAAATAGAGAGTTGTGGATTGTAAGTGCACTTACAAGATCAAAGAAGGGAACACTCTAGGGGATAAAGTTCGATACAAGGCTAAGCTGGTGGCGAAGGGGTTCATGCAAAGAGAAGGCATAGATTTCATAGAAATTTTCTCACCTGGACACAAGGTGGAGGAAATGGTGAGTATCCTCATCTATGCTGATGATATGCTATTGATTGATAACAATAAGGAGAGGATAGAAAGGTTGAAGTCTCAACTCAGTTTAGAGTTCGAGAGGAAGGATCTTGGCCTTGCACAAAAGATCCTTGGGATGAGAATAATCCGGGAAAAAGAGAGAAACAGGTTGAAGGTTTCTCAGTCTTTTTACATAGAAAAAGTGTTGTCTAAGTTTTCTATGGAAGATGGTAAACCAGTGAAGATTCTCCTTACTGGTCATTTCAAGTTCTCCAACGAACAATGTCCTGGAATGCATAAGGAGAAAAAGAAAATGGAAAAAGTCCCTTACTCTAGTGCGGTTGGATCAGTCATGTTCATGATGGTAAGCACTAGACCCAACATTTCTCAGGCAATTAGTGTTCTCAGCAGATTTGTGAGTAATCTCGGAAAGGAGCTTTGGCTTGGGATGAAGGGGTTACTGAGGTATTTAAAGGCTCAGTTACAGCCGGTGGTAGCACTCTTAACAACCGAGGCTGAGTACATAGCGGCAATGGAAGCCATTAAGGAGGCTATGTGGTGCAAAGGGTTGTTGGAAGAGTTGAAGGTCCTAAAAGAGTAGGTGGTGGTGTATTCGGATAGCCTAAGTGTGTTGCACTTATGTAGGAACCCAGTGTTCCGTGAGAGGACTAAGCATATGGATGTTCAGTATCATTTCATTTGGGAAAATGTTACGAAATGATGCATTCATGTGGACAAAGTCGCAACGGAAGAAAATCCTGCAGATTTAGGCACCAAAGTTCTACCTCTAAGCAAGTTCAATCATTGTCTTGGACTTCTTAGGATTGGAGTCGGTTGATACGGTGACTCAAGTTGAGTTTAGATCCTGAGTTCTCTGCACAATAGGTTCAGGTTTAATTGCTTAGACAAAGGTAGATATTGTTGGGATTTGTCAAAGAATTAAACAAATGAAAAAGTTCAGCATCAGGTCCAGGTTGTGCACCGCGGCACAGGTTGTGCACCACGGCCTCCAATAAGTGGAGGAAGTCCTCCTTCAGGTGCACGCCGTGGCATGGACCAGCCGCGTCGCGGCCTCCAGCAAGGCAGCAAGTTTCCCCTCTTCTGAGCCTCATCACACCCTGTTCTAAGCCTCAGCACGAAGCACACCTAACACCAATTTTTCAGCACTTTGAGATGGTGCGTGAGACTTGGTTAAAATGCACAGGATCACTTAGACTTGTTGAAGGGCTATGACTGATTGGTCCTCAAGATCTAAGGGTTGAGATTGTCTTCAAGATTGGTTCAAGAAGTGGTTGTACTATATAAAGGATCATCTAGGAGCAATTCAAA
Organism: Bretschneidera sinensis; assembly: GCA_023935145.1. NCBI lineage: Eukaryota > Viridiplantae > Streptophyta > Magnoliopsida > Brassicales > Akaniaceae > Bretschneidera > Bretschneidera sinensis. The sequence continues at coordinate 67,957,686 of CM043700.1, read as the reverse complement.
AGAAGATGTGAGCATCAAGAATGACATGTGAATGTGTGTGAAATAGAACACATGGCGTGTGAAAGTGCAAAGACACTAAACACAAGAGAGACTCATTCAAGAGAGGCTAGTTATTTAGAGAGAGAGTAGTATAGATTGGGGATTCAAGGGCTTTGTAATTGGAATTTTCTTGAGGAAAATTCCAGAGAAACACTTAGTCCTTATCACTTTCGTTTTCTCTTATTTTGTTCTTCAAGAACTATAGGACTCTTGAAGAGGTGTTGCTGTAATTGTAAGAATTCCATTGATTTAGTGCAGAGAACTCAGAGGAGCTCACGGGGACGTAGGCACATTGCTGAACCTCGATAATAATTGCTTGTGTTCTTTCTTTGATTGATCTGATTGCTGTTTATTACAAGTCATTCTAGATTAGGGTGTTTGGAAAGATCACAATCTGGGATTCCGCGAGAAGGTGATTTTCCAACAGATACGAACTCTGAGATTAGGTAAAGGACTGGGAAGACATTAAGAGGATAATAAATTTGAAGTGCGACCAATATCAAAGGAAAAGTTTAGATGTATGAAAATCATTATGAGGTGTAAGTAAAGATCAATGACAAACTAGATAAGTTATTATTGAAGACAACTAAGTGACAGAGTTGGAGTGGAGATCTATAAATGGAGTTTGTTAGTAGTAAATGGAAACTATAAGTGAGAAACTTAGGTTTAGTCTAAGAGACACTTTGGATAGAGAGAGTAAGTTACCAATTGAATCACTTTGTTTGAGGGATGCTAGAAATTTCTTAAAACAATTGAAAGGTTGACTTTTAGTTGATTGTTTCCCATAGGTGGAATAAGGACCATGAAGTAAAGAAATTGAGAATTTGAATAAAATACTAAGTTGACTTGAGTAAGAAATTTGTATAATGATGTTAATGATACCTAAGTATCGTATAACTTTCCTTGAGGAAGAAACGATTGAGGGATTGGAGAAAGTGATAAATTGTTAAGTGGCCTTGTGAAGAGGTATTTTAAGGAAGACACACGATTTAAGAATCGTACCGCATTTGAGACCCTTGAAGTATAAAGACGAGAGCAAGAAATGTGAAGTAGAAAGGAATGTGAAGTGGTAAGGAATTTATTTTTCAAAATTCAAAAGCTAAAGTAAGATGTAAGAAGGGAATGAATTTAAGTAAAATTTTTGGTTAAAAGTAAGTGAATTGATAGACTAGTTGGGTGAATTGAAGATCAAATGGAGGACAAAGAATGAACTTTAGGGCGAATACTACTTAATGAGTAAAAAGGGTTGCTAGCAATTTAGAACATAGTTTATTAAAGTAGCGACTTAGATCACTCCAGTAATAGATAGTGGGTTGGTAACAATATATAAAAAATTCAAGAGGATGACAAATAGGAAGTTTAGAGAAGAATACTCAAGAATGTGAAGCAAATCGACTTAGGAAAGTATTAATCCTATTGTTCTGTGGACCTTGGTAAAAGAAATTTCGAAGACGAAATTTTTATTAGTAGGGGAAAATTGTAGAGCTCGGTACCTCAATTTTGAATATTTTAATCACGTGAATTCTTTTCGACGCGTTTTTAACGTGCTTGTTCAGTTTTGAGTTGAAATTTAATTTGTACTTGAACTTTTTGAACTCGGGAACAAGTAAATAAAGTAAGGTTGGTAATAAAAGCTTGTCTTGGGGGTAGTGTCAAGTTTTTAAAGAGTTTTGGGGTAGTTACCGAAAGAAAGGAAGAGTTAAATGATTAAAGTGAAATTAAGGAAAAGATTTAGTATAAATAAGGGTGAGAGATTGAAAGACCGATTTTTTTGTGCTGGAACTCTCTAGAATTTCCAAGAAGGAAAGGAGAAAAAGAGAGAAGAGAAGAGAAAAGAGAAAAGAGAAGAATGAGAGGAAGAAAATGAAAAAGGTAGAGAGATTTTAGCAAGGATTAAGGTATAAACTTGTTTTGCTTTACTTTAATTGCTAAATATCTTCATTAAATTAAATATTTGAGTTCTTAGAAGTAAGATTTTGAATAAAACTACGTTGACAAATAAGATTTTGGTTTCAAAAAAATGGATTTGTGCTTGGTTGGGTGATTTAAGATTTCCAAGTTAAAATTTTGTCGTGGATATTGTAAAGATTCAACTAAGAACTTTAGAAACTTTTTTTTTAAAAGGGTTAAGGATTTTTATGAAGGATTAAAGGGTTTTGGGAAGGAAAAAAGATTGATTTTCATGCATTTTCTAAGCTTCAAGCCTCAGAACAGTCGACTATGACGATTGAACAATCGAAGATGCAAGAGACAGAGACCTCAAGTCTCCAACACAGTTGAATGTAGGCTTGGACAGTCAACTGTGCTATCTTTCAGAAAGCTTCACAGTAAATAGTGTAGCCAAGACAGTTGACTGTGTAGTCCTATTTTTAGGTTTTTACACTTTGGATTCTTACTCCTTTTAAATTCTAACTTCTAAAGGATGACTCAATGAGTTAGTTGAGGGTTTTAGGTCTTTGATTTGAGTAGATGGTGTCTAATCACCTACCTTTTGGTTGTTGAAATAAAATGATGTTTCATTAAGATAAACTAAAGATCGATCAAGAAACAAAGAAATGGTTTGGGACTAAGCTTGGTTCTAAAAAGGTGAGTACACCTTACCTTTAGTAAGTGTATTAAATTTTATAATAGAAACAAAGAATGAAAATATGATTTACTTTGATAAGTATAAATACTAGAATTATATGAAGAGTAAGTACATAAAAGCTTGGTATGAAAACGTTAAGGCTTAGTGTTATGAGAATCTTATATAGGTTGAGATACAAAAGTATAAGAATTGATTTTAGAAGTAGATTTGAGGTAGTTATGTTGAGAATATGTGATGTGGGAACTTGTGTTGAAAATGATTGTTTGGATTGTTACAAATTAGTGATATGATTGATTGCAACCATTTCATCATAAATGCATTTTGCATTATAACAGTTGTTTGACGGTATCTTATTGAGGGGCGAGTGATGGGTGAGGTCGGTAAGTCCCTTCCCACTAGGGGTGTAAGGGTACTTAAGGGTATTGGACGTATAAGACCCTACCCAAAAATGAGTAAAAAGGGATCCGTTGTGATATGATATGATGATTTGATATATCAATATGTGAGGAGACGTCCCCGTGATGATGAGATTAGCCTAGTAAGGGGCAACGATATGATTGTGCATTTCATTACATTGCATTGCATAACATTGCATTTTGTATGGATGCATTATGATGATTGGCCCATGAGGGGCATGTACTGTAATTAATGTATGAGGGGTATATGATTTGTTCGGTCCGGTGAAGGACATGAATGTTATTTGTGATGATAGAAAAGTACTGAGATGAGGTTTCCTATATATATTATTGATTTCATGTGATGTGCAATGTGATAAGGATTGTATGTTTGAAATTTATCATGAGAATGTTAATGAATCATTATATTCATGGTATTTTCTTCTTATTAAGAATTTAGAAAATAATTTGAGAAAATTCAAGAATGATATTACTTGTACTTAGCAAACTTAATAATTTATATGTTATAGTTATGATTAAAATGATAAATTCCTCCAATATGATTACTACCCATAAAGTGTTTTGAGATTTTTAGCTTACTCTTTTATTTTTACTAAATTTTAGGAAAATACCAAAAGACTTTGATCAGAGTTGAAAAAAGACCTTAGTAAGGTCTTTGTCCACGGCATCCTCACCTCTTGAGTTTCCTTGAAGGTTAAAGTTTGGTCTTAGTCTAGTTTTGTAAAAGTATACTTGAGGGGTAAATCGAGAAATTTTCCCTTTTCCTTTTATACCTTTTGTAGAATTTTAAGACTTAGTTAGATATATTGAAAAGTGTATTGATTGTACAAATAAATGTCTTGTTAAATTTGGTGATGCTTGAAAGAATATTGTTTGTCTTGTAAATTTTGTATATTTGCATATAGATCGGGGTGCTCAGAGTTGAAAGATGATGATATCTCCTCAGGTAGGGCTCATTCGAGGATAGGTCGTTACACTTTCTAACCCTTTTGCGACAATTCGTGTTGGTCAGGGTGGAACTTTGTGGCTTTTGGAGCGCTTAGTTTTACCTCGGGAGGAATTATTGACCGCAATCAAATCCTGAAGAGTAATGATGATGACTGAAGTCGTAATTCCTTCTAGCCGGAGTGAAACTTTATGGATTTTGAAGCTCGTAGTTCAACTTCAGGAGGAATTGTTAATTGTAGTCAACTTCTAAAGAGAGATGAAGGTGACTGAAGTCGTAATTTCTTTTAACCAGAGTGGAACTTTATGGATTTTAAAGCTCTTAGTTCAAATTTGGGAGGAATTATTGACTGTAGTCAATTCTTGAAGAGGAATAAAGGCAACTGAAGTTGTAATTCCTTCTGGCCAGAGTGGAACTTTATGGCTTTTAAAGCTCTTAGTTGAAATTTGGGAAGAATTGTTGACTGTAGTCAACTCTTGAAGAGGGGAAAAGGTGACTAAATTAGGAATTCCTTCTATCCATAGTAGAACTTCATGGCTTTTTGAAGCTCTTAGTTCAACCTTGAGAGGAATTTTTTATTGTAGTCAACTCTTGAAGAGGAGCAAAGGTGACTAAAGTCATAATTCCTTCTAGCTGGAGTGAAACTTTTTGGCTTTTGAAGCTCTTAGTTCGACTTCAGGAGAAATTGTTGATTGTAGTCAACTCTTGATAAGGAGCGAAAGCGACTAAAGTTATAATTCTTTATGGTCAGAGTGGAACTTCATGGCTTTTGAAGCTCTTAGTTCAACCTTTGGAGGAATTGTTGACTGTAGTCAACTCCTGAAAATGAGCAAAGCTTTGTTGAATGAGCTTTGGTAGGATTAGACCTTGTCTCTTTATGGCCTTTACATCTATTTGAACTGCACTTCATATATATGTCTTTGTTCTTGGACTTGTTTGTCCTATTAAGTAAGTTTGGCCCATCGTTTTGTAGAACCATGCGCTTATAACGAGATGTTTTGTACTTCGAAGCGTCTATGCAAGTTGTCACATTTAATGATTGAGTAAATGCTTCAACTACTCAAAGCACTTTTTATTAACAAAAGGGGTGCATTAACTACACATTACAGTGGCAATTATCTTAACAAAATCTATTTAAGGGATTCTTTGCTTCTGGCTCCTATTTTCTTTCCTTTGGTCTCTCTTTTCATTCTCTCTCTACCAAATCTCCTATATCTTATTGTCTTCTTCGCAAGTCTTCTTCTTTTCTTCGGGTTCTTTCTTTGGTAAGCTTCTTTCCTTTTCACTCTCCTTTTATATCATCATAAAATGTCCATTTCTGGAATTGGTAGATCTAATAAGGTGAGGACCAAAAGGAATAAGGTTGTTCTTGAAAGTGGGAAGGTGGTAGTCCTTATAAGTCGAGTACTTCAAGCTGGAGGAATCCCTAGCAAGATTATCAAAAGAGATTTAAAATCCGTACCCATTAAGTTTCTTCTCCCTCTTGAGTGGAGAGTTAGGTGTACTAGTTCTAATGAGAAGGCTTGTGCCCCTTTGAAGGATGAGGTGTCATACTCTTTTTGCTGTTACCTTGACCATCTGAAGATGGGGTGAGGTTTCTCGTTGATCTTGATGTTAGGGAGATCATAAACTATTATGGTATTTGCCCTACTTAGTTTTCCCCAAATGGGATGAGGTGTGTTATTGGGTTTGTGCTGGTGTTGAAGAAGTACACTGGGTACAACAAGGGAGACGGGAAGTCAAAGGTGTGGATGTTTGGATGGGTTTATCCCCTAAAGAAACATACCGATAATAGGTTGTTCAATTTTTACCCGAAGAATGTGAGAAAGATACTGAATACCTCTTCTTCGATTAAGGCTTAGAAAGAACGGTTCTTTTTTGTCGATAGACCAGAATCTCATCAGGTATTACTAAAGTGGAACTCTGAGGAGATACCTGATCAGATGAAACCCTAATTGGGTGATGAGGAGTGGCAACCAGTTGATAAGGTCTTAAGCTCTAATACCAAAATATCTGATAAGGATCTTTCGGACGAGTCACTGCTGAGGACCTACTAGCTCAGTTTGCACCTTCCTAGTTTTTCTGATGGTAATAGAGAGCTTTTTGAGTTTTTTTTTCTTTTTTTCTTTGTTGTTCTTGCTTTTTTCTGATGAGTTAACATTTCTTTTGCAGAAGACTCTATGTTCAGCCAAGCCGAATTTGCTAGGATGGCCAAAGAGAGGAAGAAGGCAAAAGCTTCTAAGTTTTCTTTAAATAACCACACCAGGAAGAAGAGGGCTAAGATAGAGGAGCCTTCGACTTAACTGGTCGAGGGGAAGCAATCTAAGGCCGAGGGCACCATGGGGAAATTGGCTGAGGTGCTGCAGACCAAGGTCCGAGAGGCTGACACTTTTACTACCGAAGAGAAGACATCTGTGGACTTAGCTGAAGAGGTTGAGTTTCTTCGGAGGGTGGAGGTTAACGTCGGTAATGAGGGGGTTTTTATTGCTCCTCCCTTTATCTCGGTAACTACTGCACTTGAAAACTCTACTCCTATTCTTAGAGGTCCATATACTATTCCTGAGGACTCCATTCCTATCCTCATAGTTTCTTCTTCTTTTCAAGACTCCACTCCTGTTGCTAGCTCGAGTTCTGACGCTTATCACCCGAACTGGGAGATGAAGCGCACAAACTCAATTTTTATCAACGTGGTAACGTTTGTCAACTATTGGAAGACCTTGTTCTACTTGCTGATGTTGTCTTACTAAGGTCCATGACCTTTGACTAACTAATGGTCAATGTTCTGGACCACAACTACAAGGTAAGGATCCTTTCTCTGGAACCTCTAACTCTTTGGGTTTTTCTCAATTTTTTCTAAGTGTTCTATTTTTTGCTGCATCCTGGGATATATGCCTTCTTTTTTAACTATTCCGTCCAATCGATGGATGCCGCCATTGCTAGACTTCAATGGAGTTATACAAATCTTGTAAAACAGCTAAAGGAGGGCAAAGTTCATTAAGATGCCCTCTCCAGCCAGATTCATGATCTAAAGCTTAAGAAAGAAGCTACACGCCTTTTTGGTCAGTACCAATGCCAACTATTCGTTCGCTACTGAGGAGGTGGCATCTTTGAAGGCCGAGACGACAAAACTTCATTGCATCAGGGATCCACTTAGTTCAAAGATTGACAGAATTCACGAGGTTGAGAGCTATCTTGGAGTCGATGTGGCTGGTCTTCGAGACACCGAACGGGAGCTGAGGTCCCAGTTGGTCTAGGCCTAAGTCTCCTTGAAGAAGTACTATAGCTCTGAAAACTACAGAAAATATCTGTTGAAGGAGTTTTCAGAGTACTATTCAGTGGGCTATGAAGCTATAAGTCTACATGCAGAAAATACGCAACAAAAAATTAAAATTTTATGCCTATAGACTTAAATCTCAAGATAAATCTCTATGAATCTATTAGAATGATGATCCAAATAATATTTACATACAAGGTTATAGATTTTTTTACCTTGGATGAAGATTCTTATTGATCTTTCAAACAGATTCACCAGACGTTTAAGTGTCTGGCCTTTAAGCGTATCGACACGAGCAATCAAGAACAAGGATCTTCTTATTCGGGATGTCGAACACCACGCGATGAAGAACACTAGGGCTGGCAGAAAATTCCCTGAATACTAGCTCTAAAGATTCGGCCCTTCAAGAGAGAAAAGTGTTTGAAACTAATTTCAACAATAATAATATTGTTAGGATTTTTATCAAATAAAACTTTTATATAGAGCCCTTACTTCTAAAAGCTCTAGGATTTCTAGAATCACAAATTAAACCTATGGTTTAATTAATTCCCACAATTTTCTCTTTTAGTTCATTCATTTTCTTTATTCTTACAATTGGCTAATTGTGTGTGACCCCTTAAGTTCAAAATTGTACTGGCAGTAGGTCATAGCAATTACGTAACAATTTAATCTCATCCAATTAATCAAAACTTACTTAATTTTAATTTTAATTAAAACTATTTTAATTCTGCCTTTAATTAAGAATTAATTAAAATTAATTCTTAAGGGATTCTACAAGTCATGTTTGACACCTAGCAGTATGTCACGACTATCTAGATAATATGAATTAATGTGAACCTTTCCATTGATAGTTACCGTACAATCAATCATTCCATCATGCATTGTCCTTGATTAAACCTAAGGCATAGATTTAATATCAAGCTTTAATTATTTAACCATATGTATATAGATCTCAAGTCCAGAACTTAAATGGTGAAATTAGAAACTCCTTTCAAATTTTCACCCCACCTTGGCCAAGAAATTTTCAAGTTTTGATTTATTTAGATCACATAGGACATTCTCTCTCTTTTACAGAGAATAATGTATCCTCTATTGTACACTCACATACCTCCATGTATAAATAGTCTTACTCAATTACTACCTTTTTGTGACATAAGATTAGAATCACATTTAGGTAGCATCAAAGCATGATGATCCATACATAAGATATCCATGGTACCTCAAGTCCAAGGATCACTTATACAAATGTAACACAAGAATTCATATTCACGGCCAATAAAATGTCTTTTATGAATTTCTTAGTCAATTCAGTTCGGTGAACCTGATCTCTAACAAGCATCTACATAACTTATTTTGGTGTCTCATACACTAGTGATTGTGAGATCAATCACCCCCAACTCCTTGAGAAAACATAATATGTACTAATCTATCTGAATTTACTAATGCCCTTCTTAGTGATCCTATGATTAGGAACATTTAAGAATAAAGCTTAAGAAAATATATCATACTAGCATGATCTTATCATGGTTCCTATTTTCATTGCTCTTATTCTATGGGTTTATCATGTAATGAACATGATAAATAAAATAAATGCACTAATTATTATTTATTATCAATAAATGAATAAGATTAATTACAAGTAATGTGTTCATAACATCAAATGCTATTGACTTGTAGGGCATATTACTATCAATCTCCCATTTGCACTAAAGCCAATCACCCATATATCTCACGCCCATCTTCTCAAAATGGCAATCGAACTGTTGCTTGGAAATCACCTTAGTTAATGGATCCGCTTTTATGAGAACCTGAAACATCCCAAGGTGAGATATTTCATCCTCCATTCAATTCGTCATTACAAATATCTCGAAGGTTAATCAGAGTAAATTAAAATTCATCAATATGTGGAAGCATTAAATCAAACTTTTCACACTAGTACATAACTTTGTGCATACACAACTGATCTAGTCTTATTACATAACACAATAATCTTACACACATACTAATACAAACCACTCTCACACTTTATTTACATATATACATGGTACCTGACTCCCTTTCCAATTAAACTCTAGAGTCACTCAGCTAATCCCGCCATGCTAGTTTCCTTAGGTATACTTTCTTTATGATCTAAAAAGTAGGCCATTCAAAGAATGAGTCAGCCTAGGCTCGGTAGGGATTTACAGTGGATATGTGCAAGTCTACAGTTATACATGCATGTATGAATGAGCTATGAATGTATTAATGTTCGTGTATGCATCAAATCAAGAATATACAATACACTAACAAGTTGAGTAGATGTGAGTAATCCACCGTCCCATACCAGTGATTACAACCAACTACTCTATAATGACCCATTCCGGGTTGGCCACCCCCGAGACGGTGTCATCACATTTTGAAAATTCTAGCACGACACATATATGAAACAATGAAAATAAATAACACCAAAAGAAATTTTTACATAAATCCTCAGCCCTCAACAAGGGAGTTACATCAATTTGATCTTTAAACATTATATACAACGTAAAATGCATGCATATTTACAAAAAAAAAAATTTATTTTATTTTCTCATTAGTCTGAGGATGTTGACATATACGTGGTTTACAAAAATGATTTCGTCTGACTCTCAACCCACCAGACTATTTGTAATGTCTGCTACCTGAAATCATTATACAATGAGGGATGAGTTTTACAAGCTCAGTGAATTAAATTTACTATAAGTACTCAATTTGTATAAATGGTCTTTCAATATTAAATCATTTATATCTCATATAACTTGATACTAGCATTCTACTATCACTACACATATCATAAGACTCATTCTTTATCAATTTTCTTTCTCGTATTTATTAGTTCACCTTAAAACCATTAATTATCTCATAATTACCTCGTAATGAGGTTCAGATCATAAAATCTACCATTTAGATAGTTTTTATCACCATAACTGTCTCTCTGTAAGATTCATTCATCTATAAATAAATTTGTAATAACACACCACACATCAGCATTTTAATAATGCAAGCAATAATTAAAACAGATGCAATGCATGAATTATTATTATAGGAACGTCTTCCCACATGTTGACATGTTTTTATTATCTTAGACCGGCCCCCTCCTGGTTCTTTTCTTTACAACTTATCCCAGCTGTCACGGATTTATTTCCAGCATATATCGGCTGTCACGGTGTCCCATTTATTTCCAGCCTATATCGACAATCACGGTTTTTCAATTTGACCGGCCCTTTCCCAGTTCTTTTCTTTTATTTAATGCATATGTATATGAACAATGATATGAAATATGCATTTGAACAGTAATATAAAATCAACATGAACTCAAAATATTTAAATTTAGCTATCATGTCTTTCCTCAAATTATTATAAAAATTTTCACTAAATTTCTCTCATCATAAATCACATCAAATCATCCATCTTAGCTTGTCAAGATCTACCAATTTTCATCTCCTCATAATTCGTATCAAAACATCAACCATAGCTCATCAAGAATTTCACTTATTGCTTTTATTATTAAATCAATTTATTATTCAAAAAATATTATTTCTCCTTTAATAATTTTCTACGTGTCCAATATTCATATCATATCTATCAACCAAATCTTTATCTATCACCAAAACTTAAGCCAATAATTTATTTTAATATTATCACTAGATTTTTCATTTTTTATTTAGATTACTTAAAGTAAATCCAACTCACCACGTAACACTTAAAGCTACCCATGGATCACCTCCATGCCTTTCCCGTTCCTCTCAGAAATTTTTCTCGGTTGCTGATCGTCAACACCTGACATCATATTTGTATTAAATTTCTAATTATTTATTCAATTCTTCATAAACCACACCCTTTGAAAATTCATACTTTGAATTTTGGGGAATTTCATATACGTTAAAAATTCAAAAATAAACACTACATTATTACCTTCTGTTTCTCTGATAGCTTCCCGTGATTCTTTATGAAATTCTGTAGTAAACCCCTTTAAAGTTTTGACATTTCAATCTTTCTTTTGGTCCCAAAGTGTTTAAAGAAATAGAGAAATTTGAAAGAAACTAAACGAAATTTGGTAAGGGTTAATTAACGTTTACATATTATACATACATATATATATCAGTAACTTTGAACCAATTTTTTTTTTTTTTTGTCAGTTTAGCACCAAAAACATACAGTCTCCACGTTTTTGAGACGTGGGAGACATGCAAAAATTCATTTGATGCTTGGTAGCTGCCACGTTTTTTTTTTCTTTTTTTTTCAAGAGAATTATTTTATTCAATACTAAGCCCTTCGCGTAAATATATTATTTTAATTTCACATCATATTTATTAAATTACTTCTTTACCATTACTTTACGATTACAGGTATTATATACTCCAAGCAATCATATGCAATGCATTACTAACTAAACTTGAAAGGATATTCTCCATGCCATTGAATTACATCCTACCTCACTTTGGTCCAAACCGATCCTTCTAGGCCTAAGTCGAACAGACAAATATGTCAATTGATCTAGTAATGACCGCATGAGCAATCAAATAGTGTTCAATCAATCACTATAAGGAAGAAGTCAAGTATCATGCCTAAACAATATTTAATCGTTCACTAACAATCAATAGCGTGACATCGTGCACGGCGCATACTCAATAGGAAGGTTAACCTGTTAGGACATGTCCCAATATACATACCTTAAACAATACTTCTTCATTTAGTGTCGACAATTCCCTTTCATTCACATGCATGCACAAAGACATACACATGCACATTCATCGATAAAAACAATAACTAAATGAATCTACCATGCTTAAACACAATAAACTAAAACATCATTATCTCACTAATTACATAACATTTCTTGGTGATTCAAAATAATTTGAAAACTAGATTTCTATAACTAGAACTTAGACTCGCGAATTATCTAATTTGATCTTAAATTTACTGAGTTTCATTAGCTTAAATTTGGACTACATAATTTGTCTTGATTCTAGTTTCCATATTGCAGTTGTAACAAGTCTAATAATAGACAGACTTCTAGACATCTAATTAACCTCAACTTTGGTATAATATATCTAGACATTTATAACTATAACATGATGAAAATTCAGGTTAATTTCATAACAAGAGGATGATTTACCAACCTCTAATATAAGCTATCTATTTTAATCCAGTTTTGACATTTGTGATTCCAAACTATAAGAATACATGATTTTAATCATTCTTTGCATGAATTCAACATATAATTCATTCTTAAAGTATGAAAAACATAAATAAACATGATGCATAGTAGAAACCCTACCTTAACACAAAATCTTATATTTCCTTGAAATTAAATCGGTTAAAATGTTGAACACCAAGAACTAAGCAACAATTGTAAAAGAACTTCTTCAAACTATCTTTTCTTAAATTTTTCCATATTTTTTCACTCCAAATCTTCAAGACTCAGACCTCCCCCATGTTTTTCCTCTCTATTTCCTTTATCTTCCTTTGTTTTCTTCTTATTTTGGTTTATTTCTTTATTTACTTGATGAGATAAATCCAATCTAATTAGAGGGACCACTTAAGCAGGTATCTAAAGAGCTAATAGTCCTTTTCATTCTTGACACATATTAACCAATAAATAAAACAGCCTTAGTGGGCTAAGCCCAATGGGCCTAAAATCATTAAACCCCAATTCAAAGCCCAATTTAAAGCCCAAAATAAAATCTTAATCTTCTTGATTTTAAAATTGATTCTAATTAAAAATTCATAATCTACACAAAATTCTAAGTTTAATGGCCACTTTTCACATTAAACCATGGTTATTTACCTATTCAAATTCATCACCAAACCTAAACTAGTAATAGTTTGCTCTTAATTGATCATGATTCAAACAAGCCTAAAGCACACTACTTACTCAGTTAATTATCATACATATTTGTATTATATGCTCATGTATGTATGAAAGTTCTCAGGTCTCACAACTATAGTATCTGTTAATGAAATTATTTCCACCTTTACATCACCTCTTTCAATGATTTCTCATATCAAATGGAATCACCACAAAATTTGCTTGGACTTCTTATGAGATCTTAGTTCATTTGCTTGCGCAATAGCACCATTGTTATCACACTACAAAGTTACTAGATCGACAAACAAGCTCCTTTACACCTTCTGATGCAACAATGTATTTGGCTTTCATGGTCGAATCCGTAGTGGTTTCTCGCTTGGAACTCTTCCAGCTCACTGCTCCACCATTTAAGGTGAACACATATCTAAAGACTGATTGACCATTATCCTTGTCATATTGGGAACTAGATTCTAAGAAGCCCTCAAGTTTCAAATCTCCTTCTCCATATATGAGAAACAAATATTTAGTTTTTCTCAAGAACTTAGAATATTTTTCACAACTATCTGGTGACTCTCACTTGGATTAGACAGAAATTTTCTCTTAACACTTAGAGTGTGTGCGACATCAAGTCTCATATATAACATAGCATACATGATAGAACCAATTCTCGATGCATATGGTATCTTATTCATGTGTTCTCTCTCTCTAGAGTCTTTGGGGACATATCCTTAGAGAGAGGAATTCCATTACTCATTAGCAAGAGTCCCCTTTTGGAATTTTCTATGCTAAACCTCTTTAGCACTTTATCTATGAATGCAAATTTGGATAAGTTTAGCATCTTTCTAGATTTATCTCTATAGATCTTTATCCCCAAAATATAGGATACTTCTCCAAAATCCTTCATGGAGAAGTTCTTTAACAACCAAACCTTGACTGACTATAACATAACTACATCATTCCCAATAAGTAGTATGTCACCAACGTATAGCACCAAAAATGTCACAGCACTCCAACTGACCTTCTTATACATACACGATTTGTCTTTGTTTTTTGATAAAATCAAACAATTTGATTGTCTCATCAAAACGGATGTTTCAACTTCAAGAAGCTTGTTTTAATCTGTTAATGGATTTTTAAAGCTTTCATACCTTGTAGTCACTACCATTAGATGTAAAACCCTCATGTTGTGTCATGTACACATCTTCATTAATGTTTTCATTAAGGAATGCAATCTTTACATCAATCTGCCATATCTCGTAATCATGTTATGCTACTATAGCAAGTAATATCCTAATGGATTTAAGCATGTCTATTGGAGAGAATGTTTCATTAAAGTCAATTCTTTACCTTTTCTTGAAATCCTTTTCCACAAGCCTTGCCTTATAAGTCTTTACTTTTCTATCTACTCCAATCTTTCTCTTAAAGACCCATTTACAACCTATAGGTACTATATCTTTAGGTGTATCGACCAAAGTCCACACTTTTTTAGAGTATATGTGTTGGGAAACCACCTTGGATAATGCCCATGAGGTGATCTTCCAAACACCCAAGTCTAAAGTGACTTGTATAAGAAAAGAAATAGTAACCAATCAAAGCAAGAAAGAAAAGAACACAAACAATTTGTTGACGAAGTTCGGCAATATGCCTACGTCCCTGTGAGCTCCTCCGAGCTCTCTACACTATCTTATCAATGGAGTTCTTTACAATCAGCAACACCCTTCTAAGAACTCACATGTTCTTGAAGACCAAAAAAAGAAGAAGAAGAAGAAAGTGATAAGAACTAACCCTGAAATTTTCCCAAGAAAATTCCCCTTACAAGCCCTTAAATCCCTTTCTATTCTACCCTCTCTTTCTAAACAACCAGCCTCTCTATAGAATCTCTCTTAAGTTTAGTGTCTTTGCACTCTTATAATTTATCTCAATTCTAATCACAAGTTTTCACAAGTTATGTCACAATGAAGCTAGGTGACCCTTTATATAGTGCACCAACTTCTTGTCCAATCTTAAGGATCAATATCCACCCTTAGATCTTGATGACCAATCAAACTTAGCCCTCCATCAATCCTAAGTAAAGCTGTGTATTTTTTATATGCCCCACGAACCTTTCAAAAGGCTGAACAAAATGGAATTAGTGTGCCTTCAGGCCGCGGCCTAGAACAGGGTAAGGCGCGGCCTGGAGTAAGGCTGAAACTCCTCTCCTTCTCACCTTTCTGGGCCCCGTGGCCTGGGGGAGTCTGAGCTGCGGTGCACACTTGGCCAGAAGCTCCTCCATGCTGGGCACCGCGGCCTGGAAAGAGCTGGGCCATGGTGCACACTGGTGTTGGACCTTTTTGCCTTGTTGTGTGCTGAGGCGCCAATAACAAATGTTAAACCTCTTCCAACTTTGTTTAAACCTTGGACAAATACCAACAATCTCTACCTTTGTCTAAACGTTTAAACTCGAATCCATTGTGCAGAGAACTCAGGATCCAAACTCATCTTGAGTCATCATATCAACCAACTCCAATCCTAAGTAGTCCAAGGCAATGATTGAACTTACTTAGAGGTAGAACCTTAGTACCTAAATCCGTAGGGTTTTCTTTCGTGGCTACCTTGTCCACATAGATGCATTCTTTCATAACATTTTCCCGAATGAAATGGTACCGAACATCCATATGCTTTGTTCTCTCATGGAACACCGAATTTTTGCACAAATGCAATGCACTTATGTTATCCGAATACACCATAACCTGCTACTCTAGTTCCTTCAACTCTTCCAACAACCCTTTGCACCACATAGCCTCCTTGATGGCTTTCGTAGCCGCTATATACTCAGCCTCGGTTCTTGAGAGTGCTACCACCGGCTGCAACTGAGTCTTCTAATTTACACAACATCCGTTTAAGTTAAAGAAATAGGAAGTAACCGATCTCCTTTTATCCCGGTCTGCTCCATAGTCTAAATCAGCATAACTCTCAAGGCAGATGGACTTACCCCTCTTCTTATAAACCAGCCCCACATCTGGGCTTTCTTTCAAGTACCTCAGCAACCACTTCATCCCAACCAAATGCTCCTTTCCGGGATTACTCACAAACCTACTGAGGATACTTATTACATGAGCAATATCAGGTCTAGTGCTTACCATGGTGAACATCACAGAACCAACCGCACTAGAGTAGGGGACCTTTTCCATTTCTTTCTTCTCCTCATTCAATCTTGGACATTAATTGCTGGAGAACTTGAAATGACCAGCAAGGGGAACCTTCGCTGGTTTGCTATCTTCCATACAGAACTTAGATATCATCTTCTCTATGTAAGAAGTTTGAGAGATCTTCACTCTGTTTCACTCCCTTTCCCGGATGATATACATCCCAAGGATCTTCTGTGCATAGCCAAGATCCTTCATCTCAAACTCCTCACTGAGTTGAGTCTTCAATTTTCTTATCCTCTCCATGCTGCTCCCAACCAGCAACATATCATCAACATAGATCAGGATTATCAGCACTTCCTCCACCTTGTGCCCCTTGTAATACAAGCACGAATTATAGTAATTCCTCATGAAACTCAGGCTGGTTACAAAGGAATCGAACCTCTTATTCCATTGCCAAGGTCATTGCTTTAGGCAATACAGAGATTTCTTCAGTTGGCACACCAAATCTTCCTGCCTTCTTTCTTCACAGCCTTCAGGTTTCCTCATGTAAATGGTCTCATCAAGCTCTCCATGTAAGAATGTTGTCTTCATATCCATTTGCTCGATTTCCCAATTGAATTGGACCACCAATGCTAACACTATCCTTATCGTCTTGTATTTCACAACTGGTGAGAATATTTTGGTGAAGTCTATGCATCCCCTTTGTGTGAACGCCTTTGCCACCAACCTAGCTTTATACCGGACTTTATCCCCTAGAGTGTTCCCTTCTTTGATCTTGTAGATCCATTTACAATCCACAACTCTCTATTTTTCTGGTTTGGGCACCAATACCCAAGAGTTGTTCTTCCTCAAAGAATCCATTTCTTCCTCTATAGCTAGCTGTCACTTTGACGAATACTTACACTCCATGGCATCCATGTAAGTTTTTGGTTCAACCTCTCCTTCTGTCCAATGAGCTGCTACATTAGCATCCGCAAACACATATCTCAAAGGTGGTTTAACCACCCTCCTTTCTCGATCCCTTGTGAGCTGGTAGTCATTCTGATTTGTTGCATCAACCTCTTCTAGTTCAGCCTCCTCTTGAGTATCCTGAGCATGGCCTTCATTAATGGGCTATACCTGGTTTGAACACTCTTGCCTTCCTTGCTCTACCTGAACCGAATTCTCCTTGATGCGATGCTCCACAAATTCTGGACTTGTTTGCTCACTAGCCCCTGCAGGGTTAGTTTTCTCCAAGTAGGGAATTAACAATTCATTAAAAATAACATCCCTACTTATTATGAGTTTCATTCCTTTAGGTTCTAAGGACCACAACCTATACCCCTTAACCCCATCACCATACCCTATAAATACACATTTTCTAGACCTTGGGTTAAGTTTATCATCCTTTTAATGTGCATATGTAGCCGACCCAAAAGTCCTAAGGTTGCTCAACTCAGGGGGTTTTCCACTCCACATCTCCATGGGAGTCTTGAGCTCTAAAGCTCTAGAGGGTAATCTATTTACTAAGTATGCAACAGTAGACACAGATTCCCTCCAAAAATATTTTGGTAAACCAGACCCAACTAACATGCACCTAACCTTTTCCATAAGGGTTCTATTCATCCTCTCAGAAACTCCATTTTGCTGAGGGGTTTTCACAACCGTTCTATATCTTAGAATGCCATTTAATTCACATAATTTATCAAAATCCTTATTAAAAAATTCTGAGTGATTATCAGTTCTTAACACCTTAACTACCCTGCCCATTTGAGTCTCCAGCAACTTTTTTCACACCACAAATTTATTCAAAGCATCCGATTTATTTTTAAGCAAATAAACCCAAACCACTCTTGAATAATCATCAACTAAAGATAGAAAGTAACGATTACCTCCCTGTGTTGGTGTCCTTGCTGGTCCCCAAAGATCCGCATGGATGTAGTCAAGAATCCTTTTAAACTTGTGCACTCCGGTGTTGAAGCTAACCCGATGTTGCTTCCCAAGAATGCAACTCTCACAGAAATCCAGTTTCTCTACTTTATCACCCCCAAGTAGACCATTCTTGCTGAGAACTTACAGCCCCTTTTCGCTCATATATCCCAAGCGATTGTGTTAAAGTTCTGCCTTATCCATCTCAGCCATCAAGCTTGCTGCTTGATCCTTGATTTCTGTCTCACTGATCATCTCATAAAGTCCATATTCGATTGCAGCATTGATCACTATCAAAGAACCCTTTGTTACCTTGATCTTCCCTCCCTCAACTTTGTATGTATACCCCATGGAATCCAGCTGCTTCAATGAGATCAAATTCCTCCTCAAATTAGGGAGATACCTTACATTTCGCAGCAGCCTTGTAACTCCATCAAACATCCTCAACTGGATGTTTCCTATCCCCTTCACTTGGCAAGAATTGTCATTCCCCAAAAAAACCCTTTCATCATTAATCTTTTTGAAATTCTTGAACCATTCCTTGTGAAGGCACATGTGATAAGTGCATCCGGAATCCAGAATCCATTTCTCACTGCCTTGCCTCCTGCTCACATTTGAGCACACAACAAGAATATCATCTTGCTGTTTTCTTTTGGCAATCGAAGCCTCTCCATTGTTGGTATGGCTTCTCCCTCTCTCATCCCATAACCTCTTCTTGCAATCTTTCTTGAAGTGACCTTCCTTATTGTAGTAGAAGCACCTCTTTCCTCCAAATCTTGGTTTGGAATATGCTCTCCCATGGCTCTGCCCTCTACCCTTTGATTTCTCCCGGTAGTTGACATGGTTGCTACTGCCATTCCGAGTTGCTGGCATTCCTCTTAAGAACAGCCCTTCCCCACTTGATGCCTCCTTACTCTTGGCTTTGAAATCATGAGCCCTTATAGCATTGACCACAATTTCTTTGGTTAGTTTATCTCTTCCATATCCAATTGTATTAATTAAACTATCAAAACAATCAGGAAGAGAATTTAATAACATAACAGCCAATTATTCATCCGGGAATTTAATACTACAACTAGCCAAATCTTTAACTAGTTTATTAAAGACATCAAGATTATCTTGCAACTCTTTATTAGGATCCATTTTAAAAGCAAAGATTCTTTTAAGAAGATAAATCTTGTTAGGGAGTTTTGGTAAGAAACAACTCATCTAGTTTTTTTCATATAACAGCAGGATCTTCCAAGTCTCTGCACTCCCTTGTGACACTATCCGACATGTGTAGGAAGATGGTGCTGTATGCCATCTTCTTCATCTTAATCCGCTGGTCCTCCAAGATACTTGCTGGAAAAGCATCATCTTCTTCAATAGCCAAGTCCACCTTCTATTGCATAAGAACAGCCTTGATTTTCCGCTTCCACAGGGAAAAATCTCATTTTCCATCAAACTTCTCAACAACAAAATTTGAACCCATCTTGCGGAGATAATCCCAGATTTGTGCAGCATCCACAAATGTTTTCCAACTTCTCCTAAACCTCAAGAACACGATCGAAGATTGATCTCAACACCATTCTTGAATTACCCTTAAGAACACGATCCGATCTTGATCTTTACTCCGTTCTTGAATCACCCAAAAAGTTTGTTATTTGAATTCTTAGAGTCTTGACTCTGTCACCTTCTGTTCTTGCTCTGATACCCAGCTGTGCAAGCTCTGACACCACTATTGGGAACTTACCTTGGATGATGCCCAGGTGGTGATCTTCCAAACACCCAAGTCTAGAGTGACTTGTATAAGAAAAGAAACAGCAACCAATCAAAGCAAGAAAGAAAAGAACACAAGCAATTTGTTGACGAGGTTCGGCAATATGCCTACGTCCCCATGAGCTCTTCCGAGCTCTCTGCACTATCTTATCAATGGAGTTCTTTACAATCAGCAACACCCTTCCAAGAACTCATATGTTCTTAAAGATCAAAAGAAGAAGAAGAAGAAGAAAGTGATAAGAACTAACCCTGGAATTTTCCCTAGAAAATTCCCCTTACAAGCCCTTGAATTCCTTTCTATTCTACTCTCTCTTTCTAAACAACCAGCCTCTCTACAGAATATCTCTTAAGTTTAGTGTCTTCTAATCACAAGTTTTCACAAGTTATGTCACAATGAAGCTAGGTGACCATTTATATAGTGCACCAACTTCTTGTCCAATCTTGAGGATCAATATCCACTCTTAGATCTTGAGGACCAATCAACCTTAGCCCTCCATCAATCCTAAGTGAAGCTATGCATTTTGGACATGCCCCACGCACCTTTCAAAAGGCTGAATAAAATGGCATTAATGTGCCTTCAGGCCGCGGCCTAGAACAGGGCAAGGCGCGGCCTGGAGTAGGTCTGAAACTCATCTCCTTCTCATCTCCCTAGGCGCCACCGCCTGGGGCAGTCTGAACCACGGAGCACACTTAGCCAAAAGCTCCTCTATACTGAGCGCCGCAGCCTGGAAAGAGCTGGGCCACGATGCACACTAGTGCTGGACCTTTTTGCCTTGCTATATGCAGAGGCGCACACCTAGTGTGCTGAGACGCCAATGACAAATGTTGAACCTCTTCCAACCTTGGATAAATACCAATAATATGGAATCCATTTCGGATTTCATGGCTTCTTGCCACTTCTTTGAATCGATGTCTAACATCGCTTCTTCGTATTTAGTAGGCTTTTTCTCATCTATAGAGTGTACCTATAGGTTACCATTTATGATAAATCTATATCTCTCTATAGCCTTATGTATTCTACTAGATCTATGAATTGGTTGTGTATTAGGAAGATCCACCAGTTCAGGTTCCTCAATTTGAATAGTACTAGGTTGTGGTTCTTGTGACACTTCATCAAGACCTATCTTCCTCCTACTACTCATTTCTATCATAAAATATTTTTCTAGAAAGGTAGCATGCTTGGAAATAAACACTATTTGTTCTTAAGGATGATAGAAATAATATTATAAACTTTCTTTAGGAAATCCCACAAACCTATATTTGTAAAACCTAATATCCAACTTATCTATGTGTAACTTCTTTACTTAAGCAGGATACCCCCCAAATCTTAATGTACTTAAGAATAAGTTTTGTCCTTCTCCATATTTCATATGGAGTTTTGGGTACTAACCGTAAGGGAACTCTGTTCAATATGTGTGTGGTGATAAGGAGGGAATATCCCCAAAAGAATCCTGGAAGATCAATGAAACTCATTATGGACCATACCATATCTAATAGAGTAAAATTTCTCCTTTCAGATACACTGTTCAACTGTGGTATTCTAAAAGGAGTCCACTAAGAGAGAATTTCATTCTCTTTGGGATAATTAAGAAAATCATTAAACAAGAATTTGTCACTTCGATCGGATCAAAAAGCTTTAATACCTTTCTTAGTTTGCATTTTAAATTTTCTTCTAAATTTTTTGAACTTTTCAAATGATTCGTATTTTTACTTAACTAAGTACACATACTCATACCTTGAGTGATAATTAGTAAAGGTAATAAATTAGGAGTAACCTTCTCTAGCATTAACTATTACAGGCCCACATATATCACTACGTATTAACCTTAATACATCCGCGATTTTTTCTCCATCGCCACTAAATGGAGATCTAGTCATTTTCTCATGAGATAGGTTTCATTGGTCGAATAGGATTCACAATCCGATAGATCCAAAAATCTATATTTTACTAACTTGTTTGCATTATCCTAATTAATATGACCTAGTCTTAAGTGTCATGTGTAGGAATGATTTAGATCATTGTCTCTTATCATTTCTTGTTCCATATAAGATATTTTACCGTCTACTTCTAGATAGTAATAAGTCCATACGACTAATGCTGCAACACTTGCTTCATTTCCAAGGCGAAGGTTGACTCCTCCTTACTTAGTTTCTTACTTTTCATCAACGTTTGCAACTTATCGCAAAAGTGAGAACCATACTCAGTATCTAATACCCAAGTACGAGCATTAAGTATATTTCAATGAAGAACAACTAACGCATGTCTTTCGAAGGTTTATCTTACAAGGTGATCCCTGTAGTTTCTCTTGCAATGCCCATCTTTACCATAATGAGAGTATTATCACTTATCCTTCTTGACTTTTGATGAAATAGCCTTGTTGACACCTCTATTTGCTTTCAATGGTTTTTTCTTCTTCTTCAAGACTTTCTTTTAGAGGAAGAAGCTCCATCAATAAGCATAATGAGTGTTTTGACCTTTCTTGATCGTAGCTTCTGCATTATTCAACATATAATAAGTTCTAGAAGCGTAGCTTCAAACTCGTTCATGTTATAGTTCATAACATACTGCGATTTGCGTCTAGAAAGGATTGAAGAATTAAATCACTACTTAACTCTGTATTAATACTAAAACAAGACAATCTAGCTGCTCGATATAGTTGATCATCTTTAATCACTCATGGATTAATGATCCTTCGAGCATCCTTACCCTAAATAGGTTATACTCACCATAAAACTCTTGTAGATGAAGCACTATTGCATAAGCAATTTCCACCTTGTCATATTGCTTCTAAATCTTATTAGACATAGTGTTGTGTGTTTATCTACCTAAATAAATAAGCAGATAACCGTACAGTTTTACTTGTAAGTTCACAAGGTCAACAGTAGCATAGTGTGCAAATGCGAGATCATCTCCACAGGGATTGGTGAATTTCAATTTTAGAATCAGTTTCTCAATATAAAAAATGATAGAAATAACAGTTGAGTGTGAGTTAATAATAATAAGAACATAGGGCTCTGATATCCACCTCTAACCATACTTTCCCAATGAGTAATATGACAATGCACTAGCCTTATCATGAACACCTAATGGTTGCCAACCTAAGGGTATGGTATCTACTCCTTAAGCTATTGATTTCCCTAAGCATCAAGTTAGGCATGGTATCTACTCTAACTCTTTTCTTTCTTAAGGGATTCAGCATGGTATCTACTGAGTTGTTCCTTAAGAGAGCATAAGATTTATGAAAATTGACAACCACATGAGACCTAGGGCATGGTATCTACTCCCGGTTTCCCATGTCGATTAATCTAAGAATCCGGTGTGGATATCTTTTGTTACCATTGTCAGACCCAGGACTCGGTCATCCAAATTGATCAAACTAACTAATCCATACCACATGCATATATTGATCAGACATACACATATGAGAAATTTAAATAAACACAGGCATTAATCAAGTTAAGCATCATAATCAAGGCTATTGCAAAGATAATCAATGAATGTATATATGGGAAAGCATAACTAGGGCTTCAATCGAGCCCTATAAGGAGTTAGTTACACATGCTGTCTAAGATAAGTATCATAACATAAACTAAACATAAAATACAAAACCCAAAGAATACTGTGGAGACGGGTTGTCAATCCTCTCCAAAGCTTACAACTCCGAGCCAAGCAAAAGATAAAAGAAGGGGTGTCTTTTGTGTGTGTTTACAAGTGTATTTATAGAGGTTCAATAACCCTAGAAGACTCTGGAAACCTTAAACTTCCTAAAACACAAAACCTCCTCTATTTCCAAAACAGATTCTATCATTTTACTGTTCACGCCCGTACATGTGCGCTTGATCGCATTCGTTATGCACTCGATCGTAAGGCTGCGCTCGATCCTTCTTTGTGTGCGCACGAGTGCTGATGCGCTCGATCGTACCAAATAGTGCGCTCGATCGCACTTTAGCCACTAGCTGCTCCAGGATTTCCAGATCTCTTCCTTTGAGTGCCAAAGTTGCTTCTTTTTCTCAAAAACCCTATAAAAATGTGTGAAACACAGAAATGAAGTAAAATTGACTAAATTAACATAACTAAATACTTAACAAATGTAAATAAGGGGTTTAAATATGAATATTTAAGCACCTATCACACCCCCAAACTTATATATTGCTAGTCCCTTAGCAATACAAAACTAAAAACTAAAATGAAAAATAAAGACCCACAAATAAATCCAATATTCATAGTGTCCATAAAATTTTAGGTCTCACACAAAACTATGATGCACATTCATGAGCAAACTTAACAAATATAAACACATCTTTGCAATGAATAAGAGTTTTGAACGCAAATCACTTTCATGAGGCAGTTTAAGACATCACAAGTTTGACTTTAGTGTGTGGTGAACTAGCACATAAAAGATCAGGTTTCCAAATAATTCTAATATGTAGTGTTTCGATGTCTCAAGATTCACCAAATTTCCTATTATAATCAACAAAGATGGCATAGTTTTTCTTTTTTCTTTTATTTGTGAGATTTTTGCCAAGTTTAGTTCCCTTAAGCTTTCTATTTGACTCATGTAGCGAGCGTTTAGCCAAAGACTCCCAAACCAGATGGTTTTAGGGCATTAGATGTAAAGACACCCCTCAAGACTTACTAACTTGAGTCAAAAAGACTATGAAACTAACTGGTCTTAATACTACCAATCATAATTTCCACCTTCTGATGTGACACTCACTGCTTACTGAGGCAAGAGAGCCAGTTACTCGGTGGAAAGTTCTTTTTAATGATCATTGTGAGCAAAATTTTCACCTTTTGACATGACACTCACTGCTTACTGAGGTAAGAGGGCCAGCTACTCAGTGGAAAGTTTGTTTAATGATCATTAGGAGCTCTTTTCTTTTTAAGTAATAAAAATCTTTTCCTATTTTCTTATGCAAAAGTGTTAATCTAACAGGTCATTTGGTTCACAGTCAAGCCAAAGAAACATACAAATTAAAATTACATGTCATACCCCACACAATTATGTGCTAATGTGCTCGTGTTAGTTTAGGTCAAACTTGTGAATCCTTAAATGCCTAAAAGTAAGTGATCTAGATTCAAAACTTAATTATTGGCCCATATATTCAAGGTGTTAAGCTCACTTATGAAGTCAAATCATATTGTTTGTTTAGATCACCCAAAATTTTTGGAACAGAATGAACATGCATTTATCTATAAAAACAAAAATTGGGACATAGTGTGTGTGTGAGTGTGTCCCCATACCCCAAAACTTAAATTGCACATTGTCCCCAATGTGTGAGAAGCATGGAAGGATCTGACCTAGGAGATGTAGAACTCAATGGCTGGCATGGCTCGTAGCACGCCCCCAAACTTGAACTGGATGCACTAACTATGTCCTTGAAACAGGAAAAAAAAAACAAAACAAAAAAAACTGGAAAACAAGTAACAATAAACAGAAATAGAAAAGTAAATACTAACAATAAAATAAAATACTAAAAAGGATATGCTTTGGGGTGCCTCCCATGAGCGCTAAGTTTAACGTCTTCAGCCAGACGGGGTATCCTCTCACTGCTGATCGTCAGGTGGTGCAGTCGAAGAGGTACCAGGCGTCGGAGGCAGGCGATCAAGGATAGACTGTAGCATCACCTCCTGTCATGCAAACCGCGCCTCCAAACCATCTATGCGCTGGTGCACTAGTGATGTAGCTGTAGAGACCTCACCTCAGAAAGAGGACAGCTCAGCGAGAAAGTGTTGGGACTCAGTGGGTCCTATGTCCGGATGGTCTTTCTCTCGTAATAGGCTAATTGCAGGGGTCTCTGTCTCCATATGATCCTCTTCAACTCTCTCAGCCGCAGGTGCAGGAGCTGGGAGTCCTCGAGGCATGTGCGAGAGGCTATGTGTCCACTAACCCTTTCCAAAGAAAGGATGCTCTCGCACTGGTCCGTCGCTGGTGGTCCCCTTAATCCCTTTCTTCTTGAGGATGTAGGAGAGTAGGAACGGGAATGGGAACCCCCATGCATTGGCCATGGTGGTATGACGGCCATGGACATGATCCCAAAATCTATACAGCTGACTCCAAATGATAGTTGGGATAGAGTACCAGTGGCCTCTATGGAAGGCGTATAATGTCTATAGAAGCTGATCTCTCCTCTGTGTCTTGTGCCCCAGTAGGCACACATATTGCTAGAGGATGGTATCCATGAGCCAGAGCTATGGAGGCAACTTTGACTGGCTCACCGCGTTATTGTGCCTATCAGCATACTGTCCAGCACACGTCATTAATGATCGTGATCAGGTCAAAAGACTCTGGCTGCTCCTCGATATCGGTGTCCTCTGGAGGGAACTCATGACAGCAGTGAAGAGCGGCGGCTATGAAGGCACTAGTCACCTCGATAGATGTGCTCTAAACTGAAGAAGTCAATACTCCTGGTCTGTTGCAGTGAAAAGACAGGCTCTCATAAAACTGGACTGCAAGCTGGGTGTAAGCAGTCGAGCAAACTGGCTTAAAAAACCTCTTTAGCCCCCAATGTTTAAATGCTTGGACTACCCATTGAGTGGCGTCCATGTGCTTGAAGACTTCATCGAAAGTGGTCTCGAATAAGAGCTCTCTTTGCTCGAAGCTTGGCCGGGATGACTGGGCATGGCTGCTCGAAGCACAGGAGGTGAAAGCGGATTGTTTTGACATGTTGATTATAGTGTCTATCAAAATTGTGCTCAATCTCAAATATGTGCACTTGATCGCACTGGGGAACTTGCACTCAATCACAAGACTCTACGCTCGAGCGCACACGGTCAGGCTTTTTGTCGAGTAGCTTGTGTGCGACAGAAAACCAAGCTATGGTATTGTGGTTCCGAGTTTGTTCCTAACCTCCTTGTGTATGAAATGAATGTGGAATGGGGAAGGGGACGTGGCGGTGACAGTAGGGTGGAGATGGTGGTATGGTGGTGATGGTGGTTAGCGTGGTGGAGTGCCAGAGTCGAGTGTTTGAGATTGGTGTGTTGCAGAAGGGAGAGTGCGAGTGAGTGAAGACAGAGAGTGTGAGTGAGAGAGTGATAGCAAATAGTGCAATATTTATCATGTGACTGCCTGCTCGATTGCCCTCGATCGCGCTGAAGTGCACTCGATCGCACATGTGCACTCAAACACACTGAATGGTGCACTCGATCACAAAGCAGTATGTATGGACAAAATAAAAACTTACCAGGATTGGAATGAAAAAGTAAGAACAATACAACCTTACCGTGCGTTAGTGCCCTCAATACCACTAACCTCAATAGAGGTGCTTGAGCTGTATGGGTAGTAGAATATGAATTGCTCAAGCACTCTCATGCTGCAGTGCTACTCATTTTGAAGTAAGCACTTAGAGTCCACCTCTTGTGGCTCCAGTGCTTGTATTTCAGCTGTATACTGTACGAATTGAAGTGCCAAGTCTTCATCTCTTGAAGGTAAGTTAATATCAAGGTATAGCTTAGCTCTATGTCCATTTATCGTGAAGGGCTGATTTTCGTTGAGACCACGGACCTCTAAAGCACCATGAGGGAAGACCTTGGTGACCAATAAGGACCATACCATCGGGACTTGAGCTTGCTTGGGAACAATCTTAATCTTGAGTCGTATAGCAATACCTTTTGTCCTACATGGAACTTTTTCCTCACTAGTTGTTTGTCATGATAAGCTTTTGTCTGTTCTTTGTAGAGCTTGGCATTCTCCTATGCATCATACCTTAATTCCTCTAGCTCATTTCGGTACAGCTTCCTCTTCTCACCCGCTTATTTCATGTCAAAATTGAACTGCTTTATGGCCCAATATGCTCGATGCTCTAATTCTACCGGGAGATGGCATGCTTTCCCAAAGACTAGGCGGTATAGAGACATGCCAATTAGAGTCTTATAAGCTATTCAATATGCCCATAGAGCATCGTTTAGTCATAAAGACCAATCCTTTCGATTAGGTTTCACAGTCCTCTCTAGGATTCCTTTGATCTCTCGGTTATTTATCTTCACTTGGCCACTGGTTTGAGGATGATAAAGGGTTCCAACTTTATGAGTGATCCCACAATTCTGAAGTAGTTCAGCAAAAGAGTGATGATGAAAGTGGCTGCCCTCATCACTAATGATTGCTCTTGGAGTCCCAAACCGCGTAAAGATGTTAGCCTGTAGAAACTTTACAACTATTTTGTGATCGTTAGTTTTTGAGGGGACAGCCTCGACCCATTTGGACACATAATCCACACCCACAAGAATTTATAAATAGCCAAAGGAGTTAGGAAATGGACCCATGAAATCAATGTCCTATACATCAAAAAGTTCTACTATATGAATATTTTGTAGGGGCATCTGATTTCAGGAAGAGATGTTACCTGTCCGCTGGCATATATCACATGAGCTGTAAAAGGAGAAAGCATCTTTAATCAGATTAGGCCAATAAAAACTAGATTGTAATACCTTAAGAGCTGTTCATTTTGCCCCAAAATGTCCTCTACAAGCAAACTGATGGCAGTGTTGTAATAAGCTCAAATACTCCTCTTCCAGAATGCATCGTCTGATGATTTGATCGGGGCAGAATTTGAAAAGGTAAGGGTCATCCCAATGGTAGTGTCTAGACAGAGATATCAACCGCTTCTTTTCTTGTGTGGTCATGCCTGGGGGAAAAACCTTAGCAGTTAGATAATTTACAATATCAGAATACTATGGAAGTTTTACCTCTAGTGCAAACAGTTATTCATCAGGGAAATGCTCATTTAAAAGCAGCTCATTTTCGTTATTCTCATAGGGTAGCCTTGATAAATGATCTGCAACCACATTCTCACTTCCTTTCTTGTCTTTAATCTCCAAATCAAATTCTTGCAATAGGAGTACCCATCTGATTAACCTAGGCTTTGCATCTTTTTTAGAAAACAGATATCTCAAAGCAGCATGGTCAATGAATACAATAACCTTAGAACCAATAAGATATGATCGAAACTTCTCTAAATCAAAAATAACAACTAACAATTCCTTTTCAGTAGTAGAATAGTTAAGCTGAGCATCATTTAAAGTTCTAGAAGCATAGTAAATAGCATGAGGTACCTTATTGACTCTTTGACCTAAGACAAATCCCAAGGCGAAGTCACTAGCATCGTACATTAATTCGAATGGAAGATTCCAGTTCTTTGCCATCATTATCGGGGCAGAGGTGAGAACATCCTTCAATATGTTGAAAGCTTTTATACAGTCATCATTTCATTCAAACTTGGTATCTTTAGCTAACAACGCACAAAGAGGTCTCGAGATTTTGGAGAAATCCTTGATGAATCTTCTATAGAAATGATAAGTGCTTAAATATTCATATTTAAGCCCTTTAATTTACATTTTTTAAGCCCTTAGCGTGCGTATTTTATATTATTTTACTTTCTTTCTGTGTTTTATGGGTTTTTATAGGTTCTTGGAGAAAAGGAAGCATTTTGGAGCTCAAAGAGCAAATCTGGAAAATCTATCAGTTGCTTAGTGCAATCGAGCGCAGAGGAGCTGCGATCAAGCGCAACAGCGCCCAAGCCAGGATCGAGCGCAATCTAAGCTCGCACACAAGAAGAAGGTTGCACTCGAGCGCAAGAGGAGCTGCGATCGAGCGCACACGTACGGCAGTGAACAGTAAAAATGGTAGAACCTGTTTTGGAAATAATAGTTCGGGTCCTATTTTGAAAATTGGGGTTTCCAAGTGTCCTTAAAACCTTATAAATAGACTTTTAAAACATAGAAACAGGATCTTCCTTTTAGTTTAGCTTTTGTTCAGGGAGATCGGAGAAGGAAACTGTGGAGGAGAATTGATGACTCTTCTCTTGGGTTTCTTCTTTCCTTTATTTTTATTATGTGTACTTAAACTTTTAGTAAGGGCTTGGTTGAAGCCCTAATTATGTTTACTAAATAAATTCAGTATTGGCGCCTTTGTGATATTTACATTGTGTTGCTTAACTTGATTAATACCTATTTTTATTTAAATTCCTCATATTTGTGTGTCTGATCAACGTATGCATGTGGTATGGATTAGTTAGTTGAATTAGTTTGGATGACCGAGTCCTGGGTTTAACATTAGTAACAAAAAATATCCTCGTCGGATTCTTGGGTTAATCAACATAGGAAACCGGGAGTAGATACCATACCCTAGGTCCTATGTGGTTGTCGATTTCCATAGATCCTATACTCTCTTAAGGAACAACTCAGTAGATACCATGCTGAATCCCTTAAGAAAGAAAAGAGTTAGAGTAGATACCATGCCTAACTCGTTGCTTAGGTAGATCAATAGTTTAAGGAGTAGATACCATGCCCTTAGGTTGACAAACATTAGGTATTCATGACATGAGTAAAGTATTGGCATACTGTTTTGTTTTGATAGCATGATTAGTGGTGGATATCATAAATGTACGCCTTTATCTTTATTAAATTCCAACTCAATATTTATTTCACTTATTTTTATTTTATTATTGTGAAACTAATTCTAAATCAAAATTTATCAATCCCTGTGGAGATGATCTTGCATTCGCACACTATACTACTAAATTGAACTTGTGCACTTGCAAGTAAAACAAGTTTGGTTATTTGCTTATTAATATAGGTAGATAAACGCACAACAAGAAACCAACATGTCCAAGGAAACTTTTTATGCCCTTGACTGAGAAAGGAGGAGGTAATTTTGAAATGATGTCTATTTTAGCTTTATCTACCTCAATACCTTTGTTGGAGATGGAATGACCCAACACGATGCCTTGTTGAACCACAGTGTGATATTTCTCCCAATTCAACACTAAGTTGCTTTCTTCACATCTCTTTAGGACACTCTCTAAATGATTTAGGTATTCATCAAAATTAGAACCAAATACACTGAAAACATCCATGAATATCTCAATGTATTTCTCCACCATATCGAAAAATATGCTCATTATACATCTTTGAAAAGTGGCTGGTGCGTTACATAAACTGAATGGCATCCTTCGATAAGCAAATGTACCGAAAGGACATGTGAAGGTAGTCTTTTCTTGATCCTCAGGTGCTATGGCAATTTGGTTGTACCCACTGTACCCATCCAAGAAGCAGTAGTAGTTGTGACCGACTAATCTCTCTAACATCTAATCAATGAACGGCAGGGGGAAATGATCTTTTTTGGTTACTTTGTTCAATCTTCGGTAATCAATACATACCCTCCAACCAGTTGTTTTTCTTGTAGGTATGAGCTCTTCATTTTCGTTTTTTTACAACGGTAATCCCACTCTTTTTAGGAACAACTTGGACCGGACTCACCCATTTACTGTCTGATATGGGGTAGATAATGCCAACATCTAGTAGCTTCAATACCTCGGCCTTTACTACCTCTTTCATGTGTGGGTTAAGTCTTCTTTGAGCATCTCGAGTGGGCCTTGCTTATTTTCAAGGTAGATATTATGCATGCACTTGGCTGGACTTATCCCCTTAATGTCAGCAATGGTCCATCCAATGGTAGATCTATGCTCCCTAAGAACTCTTAATAACTTCTCTTCTTCTCCACTACTTAAATTAGCAGCTACGATCATAGGTAGAGTCTTCTTCTCTCCCAAATAGGCATATGTTAAATGCTCGGGTAGCTGCTTTAATTCCAATGTTGGTGCCTGGATAATGGATGGAAGAAGAGTAGTATTAGTAGGTATGAGAGTTTCAAATGGAAGAGTATACTTACTTGAGTGTTTTGGAGAGGCCTCAAGGAGGTGCACAGCTGTGATGATGTCATCAGTAACATCTTCAGGTTCTTACTCAATCTCCACCTCTGTGAAGCTATGGGTAATAGTAGTTTCCAATGGATCAATGTGCTGGACCTGAAAAACTTGCTCAACAAAACTTTGTATCATATATACATTAAAGCATTCCAAATCATCTTGAGGCAGTTTTAATGCATCAAATATTTTAAATTCTATTTTCTCACCATTTATCTTCATACTCACTATGCCTTTTTTCACAC
Organism: Bretschneidera sinensis; assembly: GCA_023935145.1. Taxonomy (NCBI): domain Eukaryota; kingdom Viridiplantae; phylum Streptophyta; class Magnoliopsida; order Brassicales; family Akaniaceae; genus Bretschneidera; species Bretschneidera sinensis. Next base: position 67,925,852 of record CM043700.1, on the reverse strand, counting down.
AAATCTTAGTATCGACAGTTCTCATGAAGGGTCTCCCTAATATGATGGGCAGGGGTAGTGCCATAGGGCATTCCTCTATATCTAGCACAATGAAATCAGCAAGTAAAATGAACTCACCAACCTTTACTAAGACATCCTCAAGAATACCCCTAGGTCTTTTGATACTCCTATCTGCCAACTGCAAGGTAATGGAAGTCGGTTGTAGCTCCCCCAAACCTAGGGTTTCAAATATCGTGTATGGTAACAAGTTTACACCCGCTTCCAAATCTAGTAATGCTCTCTTAAATAGCTGATCACCTATCCTACAGGGAATAGTAAAACTACCCAGATCTTTCAGTTTTGGTGGGAGTTTTCTTAATAACACAATACTTACTTCTTCAGTTAAGGCTACAGTCTCATGTTCCTGAAACTTTCTCTTATGAGTGCAACAATATTTTAGAAACTTAGCATAAGCAGGTATTTAGTGAATTGCATCTAATAAAGGAATGTTAATTTCAACCTTCCACAAGGTTTCAAAAATATCAATCAGTTTATTGTCTTTCTTTTATTTTACTAACCTTTGTGGGAAGGGTAGTGCATTCACCTTCTCCATTTCACTTACCTTTGATGCCGATGGTTTTTCTTTGGATGTTGTTGCAGATTCATCGGTCCCTATCACCTTGCCATTTCTCAAAGTTATGACAACTTTCAGTTGTTGATTCCCCCCAGGGTTGGGTAGTGTTTGAGCCGGGAGCTCACCTTGTTTTCTGCCACTTAGCTCTTTAGCCAATTGTCCCACTTGTACCTTTAGCTGTTGGATGGCTTGTTCATGTTTTGTTGTGGTTTGTCTTAGTTCAGTCCGGAATTGCCTTTCATCCGCCATGAACTGATCTTGTGAGGTCTTTAATTGTTGCTGCTGAGTTACCAATTGGCTTACAAGATTTTTGAGGTCATTCTTCTTTGGTTACGTGTCTACCTCGAGAGAAGAACTGCTGAGTGTGTTCACTTAAGGTTTCAAAGAGTTCCATAGCTTCTTCGCTGCTTTTTTCCATCAGCACTCCTCCACAACCTGAATCAACAATACTTTTGTTAGTATCACTCAAACCTTCATAAAAAGCGTGTACCAGTTCATCTTGAGGTAGGTTGTGATGTGGGCATTTGAGTAGCAGCTCGTTGAAGTGTCCCCACACTTTGAAGAATAGGTCTCTATCCTTTTGTTGGAAGGACTGAATCTCTTTCCTCATTTGCCTCGTCTTTTGGGCTAGGAAAAACTTCTTTAGGAATTTGCTAGCCAACTCCTCCCAAGTGTGGATAGAAACTGCAGGTAAAGAATTGTACCACAGTTTAGCATTATCTTTTAAGTAAAAATGGAACAGAATTAACCTTATTCCTTCTTGGTCTAAGCCTCGGATGTGCTGGAACTTGCAAAGATCGAAGAATTCTCGAAGGTGCAAGTGTGGATCCTCATTAGGTGTACCCCTAAAGTGAGTCAATGCACTCAATATTTGCGGAGATATGTAATAGTTGCCTTCCGCCTCAAGTTGATAAGCAATACACGATGGTTGATCAAGGTTGCATGGGATGAAGCATTGCTTCATCGACCTTCGCTCAAGTGGTTGTTGATTTTCTAGCTGTTCCGCCATTGGTGCTTCGTTCTCGAATTCTTCTTTGTTCTCCTCTAAGTTGTTTCTAAGCCTTTTTCGGATGGTCCGCTCAAGCTCAGGATTGAGGGGAAAGAATTTTGGATGTCGGGATCGAAGTCTGTGCATGAATCAGGTAAAACAGCTTCAGTGCAGCAGTTCAACACTGCTGCTCGAGTAACTCTCTGCCCTAATTGCGCTCGATCGCACAGGAGGGTGCGCTCGATCGCAACTGGCACAGAAAGCTCTCCTCTCGTACCTGAAACAAAAAACAAAAAGAATTCGATTAGGGTTTAATGAAACAAAAATAAGATAAGGATAAAAACTTAAAATTTTTGAGATTTTTGATAAAAAAAAATAGAAATAGAATGAAAATGAAATAATAATGAAAAATTAATTCTAAAAAAAGAAATTTAAGTGCAATCCCCGGCAACGGCGCCAAAAACTTTTTGTGTGTTTATCTACCTAAATAAATAAGCAAATAACCATACAGTTTTACTTGCAAGTGCACAAGGTCAACAGTAGCATAGTGTGCAAATGCGAGATCATCTCCACAGGGATTGGTGAATTTCGATTTTAGAATCAGTTTCTCAATATAAAAAAATATAGAAATAACAGTTGAGTGTGAATTAATAATAATAAGAACATAGGGCTCTGATCCACCTCTAATCATACTTTCCCAATGAGTAATATGTCAATGCACTAGCTTTATCATGAATATCTAATGGTTGCCAACCTAAAGGCATGGTATCTACTCCTTAAGTTATTGATTTCCCTAAGCATCAAGTTAGGTATGGTATCTACTCTAACTCTTTTCTTTCTTAAGGGATTCAGCATGGTATCTACTGAGTTGTTCCTTAAGAGAGCATAAGATTTATGGAAATCGACAACCATATGAGACCTAGGGCATGGTATCTACTTCCGGTTTCCCATGTCGATTAATCCAAGAATCCAGTGTGGATATCTTTTCTTACCATTGTCAGACCCAAGACTCGGTCATCCAAATTGATCTAGCTAACTAATCCATACCACATGCACATATTGATCAGACATACACATATGAGGAATTTAAATAAACATAGGCATTAATCAAGTTAAGCATCATAATCAAGGCTATTGCAAAGATAATCAATGAATGTATATATGGGAAAGCATAACTAGGGCTTCAATCCAGCCCTATAAGGAGTTAGTTACACATGTTGTCTAAGATAAGCATCATAACATAAAATATAAAACCTGAAGAATACTGTGGAGACGGGTTGTCAATCCTCTCCAAAGCTTATAACTCCGACCCAAGCAAAAGATAAAAGAAGGGGTGTCTTTTGCGTGTGTTTACAAGTGTATTTATAGGGGTTGAATAACCCTAGAAGACTCTGGAAACCCTAAACTTCCTAAAACGCAAAACCTCCTCTATTTCCAAAACTAGTTCTGCCGTTTTACGTTTTACTGTTCACACCCGTACATGTGCGCTCAATCGCATTCGTTGTGTGCTCGATCACAAGGCTACACTCGATCCTTCTTTGTGTGCGCACAAGCACTAATGCGCTCGATCGTACCAAATAGTGCTCTCGATTGCACTTTAGCGAGCAGCTGCTCCAGGATTTTCAGATTTCTTCCTTTAAGTGCCAAAGTTGCTTCTTTTTCTCAAAGACCCTATAAAAACATATGAAACATAGAAATGAAGGAAAATTGACTAAATTAACATAACTAATGACTTAACAAATGTAAATAAAGGGGCTTCAATATGAATATTTAAGCACCTATCACATATATGTTAGCATATAGCTCCTAGCACATATGTCATCTTGCCACTTCTTATAAGTTGCGATATCTTATTCCAGAAGATTCTCGACAACAATTGTTGGAAGTGTTTTATCAAGCAATTAGGTTGCTTTTTATAATTGAGAATGATTCTCAAATTATTTAGCCAATCTAGGAGATTGGACCAGTCAGTTTGTTTTCATCAAATATGCATGATAGCGGGTTTTATTATTGTGATCTACGATGTAACAACAGACAAAACTAGCGTATATTCATATTATTAACTACCATAAAGATTTGGTCTTTAATCTAAATAGTACTTCCCACTATTCTTTTCGATTCCCACAACCTTCAATATGGAAAGCGAAAACCCCTTTGGAAGGTTTCCTAGTGGGGATCAAGATCATATCGCTTACATTAAGCCTTGTGGTGACACAACAAACTAATAATGTACTTGACAAGTAAATAATTTTCATCATTTGAATCTCATACAATTCTCAATTATAATTTAGTCTCTTAAATTTATATGACCTTATGGTGACACAACAAATCATATCCACTTTGGTTAAGTTAAACCCATCATTCCTTACAAGTGTAAATTACTGATATAACCCTTGTGGTGACATAACAAAGCTATATCATTTATTTACCTCGTGTACATCACATGTTTTAACAAACAATATAATTTTTCTATAGGTGTAAATCTTGTGGTGACACAACAAATTTACACACATAAGAAACTTTGTATATTGTCTATAATGGTGGAAGGCTACAAACAATCATTTATAATGATTTTCGTTTACAACTTATTATTAAACTTTTGCGCGTGAGGGATTTGGATCTTTACATTTAGATCTCAACATTTAAACATGCACCAAATAAATATAACAAGCATATAATCTAAATACATTCATAACATATATACATCACATGCATATATACTTTAACCTAAGTGGATGACTATAGATTTTCTAAGCGTGATTTACTTGAGCTAATAAAGTATATGACTTGGTCAAACCCTACATAATTATTACATGAATATATCTCATACATTCATGGGTCTTCAATCTTCAAACGATCTACCATGCTTCATTGCGCACTCCTTGATTTGCCTCAAAAAAAATCCTATCTAACTCTAATAACTTTAAATACATCAAATCTACATAAAAAAAATAAAAAAATAAAAACCTTGATCAGAAGTCAAGGGGAATTATAATAGAGAGAAATAGAAATTTAAATTGAAATAAATAAGAGAAGGCAAGGTATGCAAACTCAACCCCATTTAAAATTGAATAACCAAAAATAATACCATGAATTTAATAAATTTCTAAAGTCGATCCAATAGTCATCCACTCATATAATCAAATTAAATAAATAAATAATAACAATTCTATTACATTTATGACTATTTCTTTATAGATTGCAATCCTAATCTCATTAGTTTTCCAAAAACTTTTCTTAATCCTATTCCAAATAAGACTAATATTCCTTATTCATTAGAATTCTCAATCCCAATGTGACAAGGATTTTGGAGCTTTGATTTTCATTCAAACTCCAATTTCTTAAACATTACTCCAAAATTAAGAAAAATTCTTAATTAACAAAAACATAAATGTTAAAAATAAAAAAACTCTTATTTAATTTAACAAAATTTGATTTTCTAATTCTAGGACAAAACAAATTTTGATTCTCAATAACGTGCGAAAACAGTGAATTTAAAAATAATCATTTTTGTTGATTTGAACACTGGTTTTTTAACCATAGTTTAAAAAATACTTAGAATTTTGAAGAATTTTTAGTTGCATATGAAATTAGACTTCTATATCTTTCCAACACTTCTGAAAACACTGAAATCCGATTTAAACAAGTGAATAATGTCCATTTGAAGTTCGACCAGAAAATTTGCCTGTCATAGTATACTCTCTGGCTCTAGGAGTCGACTTGAATAGGTCATATTATGTTTTCTATGAGTTTCTTCCTCACAGAGTCGAACCTCTCAACCCAAGAGTCGACTCTCATAGCGTACTCTACAGTTTTCCATGCATTTTATTTGTTTCTTCTTCCCCAAACTTGATTCAATTCGATCAAAAATCAAATTTTGACCATCGAAATTGAATCTAATCAAACTTTATTGATTTAACATGTTTGAGAAATTAATCTACAATAAATTATCATCATTATATGATAATAATCAATTCAATAACTCTTTCTTGAATTTTCTTGACTTAGGGTTTCATAAACCCTGATTTCATTTTCTAGATTCTTCAATTTGCAATCATAAGAATTATAAGATCAAATCTATTAAGACACAACAATAGGATTATACTCATTCTAATAATCCATAGATTTGGCTCTGATACCATTGTAAGTCTACATGCATAGAATACGCAGCAAAAAATTAAAATTTTATGTCCATAAACTTAAATCCTAAGATAAATCTCTATAAATCTATTATAATGATGATCCAAATAATATTTCCATACAAGGTTAGAAATTTTTTACCTTTGATGGACATTTTTATTGATCTTTGAAACGGATTCACTAGTCGTTCAAATGTTCGACCTTTAAGTGTATCCACACGAGAAATCAAGAATAAAGATCTTTTTCTTCGGGATGTCGAACACCAAGTGATGAAGAACACTAAGGCTGACCGAAAATTCCCTAAGTGCTAGCTCTGAAAATTCGACCCTTTTAGAGTGAGAAAGTGTTTGAAACTAATTTCAGCATTAATAATTTTGTTAGGGTTTCTATAAAATAGAACCTTTATATAGAGCCCTTACTTCTAAAAGCTCTAAGATTTTTAGAATTACAATTAAACCTATGGTTTAATTAATTCCTAAAATTCTCTCTTTTGGCTCATTAGTTTTCTTTATTCTTACAATTGCCCAATTGTGTGTGACCCCTTAAGTTCAACAATGTGCTGGTAGTAGGTCGTAACAATTATGTAACAATTGGATCCCGTCTAATTAATTAAAACTCTTTTTCATTTTAATTGGAATTAAAACCCTTTTAATTTTAATTTTAATTTTAATTAAATTCCTTTTTAATTCTCCCTTTAATTAATAATTAATTACAATTAATTCTTAAGGTATTTTACAACTCATGATTGACACCTAGTAGTATGTCATGACTACCTAAACAATATGAATTAATGTGAACTTTTCCATTGATAGTTACCGTACAATTCAATCATTCTATCATGCAATGTCCCTGATTAAACTCAAGGCATAGATTTACTGTTAAGCCTTAATTATTTAATCATATGTATCTAGATCTCAAATCCATAACTTAAATGGTGAAATTAGAAACTCCTTTCTAATTTCCACCTTACATTGGCCAAGGAATTTTCAAGCTATGACTTAATCAGATCACATAGGACATTCTCTTTTTTTTACCGAGAATGATGGATCCTCTATTGTACACTCACATACCTCCATGCATAAGTGGTCATACCTAGTTACTATCTTTTTATGACCCATTATTAAAATCACATTTAGGTAGCATCAAAACATGATGATCCATACACAAGATATCCATGGTGCCTCAAGTCCAATGATCACTTGTATAACTGTAATGTAAGAATTTCTATTGACAGCCAGTAAAATATCAATTAAGAATTTCATAATCAAGTCAATTTGGTGTACATATTCTTTAACAAGCACCTACATAACTTGTTTTAGTGTCTCAAACACTAGTGACCATGAGATCAATCACCCCCAACTCCTTGAGGAAACATAATATGTGCTAATCTATCCGGATTCACTAATGCTCTTCTTAGTGATCCTATGATTAGGAACATTTAAGAATAAAGCTTAAGGAAATACATCTCACTAGCATGATCTCATCATGGTGCTTATTTCCATTGCTCTTATTCTATGGGTTTTATCATGTGATGCACATGTAGTGATTTATAATGAAAATGATAAATAAAATAAATATCATTAATGATTATTTATTCTCAATAAATAAATAGGATTAATTACAAGTAATGTGTCCATAATATCAAATGCTATTGGCTTGTAGAGCATATTACTATCAGTAACAGCTAAGACATAGTCAAAAAGTGGCCTAACCTCGACTGGACTAGCTTGGAGATCATGGATTCTACCAAAGACCAGGAAGAAGAGGAGGCGGTCAAAGTAGTGGAGGTCGTGGAGAGGACTGAAGAGGCCGAAGTGGTTAAATCTGTCGATAAGGATGAGAGTCGCAGTCTTAGAATAAAACTTAGTTATTCTTTTTCTTTTATTTTTTGTACCTTTGGCGTGGAAGCCCTCCACTTGTATAAACATTTTATTTTTATAAAGTAGCTTTTATTTTATTTATCTTTACATTTTTGGTTTTTTTTTATGCCTTTACATTTTTTGCTACTTCTATCAAGTAGGATTTACAAGAAACTTTTTACAAGTGTTAAGACTATATTCTTTTCTTGGTTCCTCTTTTTCTAACTAGAGTAGCCTTTGAATGTAGGCTAGTGGAGTTTTGGCTTCTTTCTTCGAGATCCAATCCCTCAGGTGGATTGAGGTGGGAACCTTGCATGAACTCTTTTTAGATATATAAATTCGATTTTTTGCTCAAGATGAAGTCTTTTGGTGCTGATGCACTTCTGGGGCATGTAAACTCTAGTGGGACTGGTTCTGACTTAGTTGCTTTTTGCTTACCTTTCCTAGGTACATCCTTAGGTGTTAGTGGTGAGTGAGCTAAGTTTGGGTGCGTTCTGATTCTTTTCTTTGCAAGGTTTAGTTTGTTTCTCCTGCTAAAGTTTCATATGCCAGGGTAAAGAGAGTTGTGTAAGGAAAGTGGTGACTAAAGCCTAGAGCTATAAGATCACCGAGGAAGACTTCCAAGGTTTTTCTTTGGTCAAGCTTCTTTCCCTAGCTGATGATGTGTCCCTGGGGTGGTTTGTTAGCTTTAATGTGGAGCCAATATACCCCAAGTTTGCTCTTTTTATCCTATCACCTTTAAGGGGAGTTGATTGTGATCTATCCGTCCTGAACTTTGTTGTAGTTTTATTGGCCCTGAAGGGGAATATGAGGCTGGGCATGTACCATTTCCTTTAGAGCATAGGATACTAGTTGGTACAGATCTGCTTGTGAATGTCCATGAGAGCCTTTGAAGAGTTGCTAGTTTCCATAGTTCTACTTGACTTCTTCTGTTATGAGCTTTATCTTCGAGCATCTCGAAGTCATCATGACCTATTGTACTCGAGGCATCTATGGAGACTTCTTGGGAGAAGTCTTAAGAGAGTTGATCTCTATGAGTTTTGATTTCGTTCGAGATACCAGGGTTGTTTTCCTTCAGAGCGTGTGTTATGCTTACATCTTCGACCTCAGCTTCTGAGGGACTTTAAGTAGCTCAGAACCCTCTTGGCTCTATTAGAGACAGGAAGATTTCAAAATCGAATGAGAACTAAGCTTAAGAGTTTAGGAGGTGGTGAGTTTTGCTTCGTTCATCTCCCTCTCTCGTGCAAGTGTGTGTTGATGCTTGATACGAACTGAAATGACTATTTTTTCTAGATCTTCTTGTCGAGATAACTATTTCTTCTTGATCTTCAAGGATGGTTAATGCCTTGGTTTGTTGGCAAAAAACCTGGATAGGTTCGACTCGAACCAAGCTTGGTGCCATTGATGTGATCAAAAAGCTAGATGGGTTTTGTCCACCGTGAGCCTTGGGGTTCTGATGACTCCCTAAGGCTTGGTGAGGGTTATGCTTGTCCGTATGTCGTTAGGAGAGTATCGTGTTGTCCATATCAGCTTCTGTAGACATACTTTTAAGTGGCATCATAAGATACATTTATCGTTTCTCACAGACAACGCCAATTAGTTGATGCCAAAAAAATGATGGAGGATGGCCAGTCTTTGTTGGCTCTCAATGAGGTGTTGTTTAAAATTTCCCCTGCATGAAGGGGTAGGACGAGGAATATCTCCTTTGCGCTTAGAGCAAGTGGGTACCTACAAAAGAAGTCTCTCAAAGCATTGTGCTTAGGGGATAACCCTCAAATGGTTAAGCTAGTGGGTGTTTAAAAAAGGGGAAGAGTTATACCGAGGTGAAGGTATATTTGGGAGGAGGAGATAATTAAAATAGTTCTCTTTGTTCCTCGTATGTTTTCTTCTTGTACCTAGAGTTCTCTCTTTTATTGTTATTGCTTCTTAGTCTCTCATTTTCTTTTCTTTTTTGCATAAATGTTTGTCGAGGGTGGATGTCTCTTTATATAGGTACTGGTGCATTCTTTTCCTGGCTCTCTGAAGTGCGGCACTATTGGGATTTTACCTTTAGACCTCGAGTCTCGCAAGGGATAGCATCTCTGCACCTCAAGCCTCGCAGGGGATAGCATCTCTGTAGCTCAAGCCTCACAAGGGATGGTCTTTTGTCTATAAGGAATGGTCTCTGCTTGAGTCATCACATCAGAATGTCTAAGAGTGGGTGGCATACTCTTTACCATAGTCAAGTCAGGTCATTTCTTTGCTTAGGGGTGGTTGACTATGTGTTCAGTTCTCGCTGATCCATATTATTTGAGTTACATCACATTTTATACATGGTGTTTTATGGTTGATGAATGCTTCACTAAGCCTTCATTTGGATTATTGATGTTCAACCGATTATGTCTAAAATGAGCTTGAATAAACAACCATAAACAGCTTATAAAAAACAAACATAGCCCAAAACCTGAAAACTCACCATCTTAGATTTGCTTGAATTTCACTTGGAAGAAAATATAATTTTGTACAATTGATTCATTATCTTGACTTCTCCGTTGCTCAGTCAAATTTAGGGGTGGCAATGGGTCGCCCGTGCCAGCCCACGATCCACACAAGGTGGCCCACCGTGCCTTCGTGTCATGTCGTGCCTCTCTCTTTTTCGTGTTGTGTCGTACCGTGCCAATTTTTTAAGAATGTAGGCCTGGCACTGCCCAAGGCCCACATGGCTATTGGTTCGTGCCGTGTCATGTCGTGCCAACCTATGGGCCTCATAGGTATATATTGATTTTTTTACTTTTTTTGTTGAAAATTGTATAAAAAATAAAAATAAAACCTATGAATGTTGAATTGAATGGTTATAATTGTATACAAAAACAATCTTTTTATTGATGAAGATAAATATTACAAATAACTTAGAAATTGAACAAAAACAACAACATTAACAAATAACTTAAAAATTACAACTTTCAAATAAATAACTTACAAAAACAACAACATATAAAATAAACAAAGAATATGAAATAACTTACAAATGAGTGAAATATAAAAAAACATCTTATAAATTTTAAAAATTAGAATGACAAAAAATATTATTATTACTTTTTAACCGTTCACAGTTTATACTCTTGTGGGCCAAGAGTCACTCGATCTGCTATATTGATCTTTCTTTAATATGTTAATTGTACGATCTTTTGCATCTAGTCAGTCATTTGTGCATACTAGCATTTGCAACGTTCCCAGTAATAGTCTTGATCGCAATTCATCAAAAATTCTATAACCTGCACTAAAAGTTTGTTTCGATGCTATAGTAAACACTGGAACAGTTAGTAGATCACATGTCATTATACTAAGAATAGGGTAATAATTTTCATTTTTTTCCACTATCCTAAAATATCAAATTTATCACTATTTAATTATTCTTCACTCATCATTCTAGTGGCATAAAATTGTATGTAATTTTGAATTTCATTAGATGTTATGGATCGTGTCTCGTGTCGTGCCGGGCCATGCCTCACGTCATGTTGTGTTGGGCCTCGTGTTGTACCTTTTTTCATGGCACGTCGTGCCATGTCGTGGGCCTCAAAAACTACACCAAGCACGGCCCATCCACTTGGACCGTGCCAAGCACGGCACGACCTGTGGAAATGTGGGTCGTGTCGTGCCGTGCCTCGCCTCATTCGTTTCAGGCTCACACGGTCCATTGTCACCCCTAGACAAATTATATGTGTTCATGACAACTAAATGGGCCTTAAATTTTTTAGATATGGTACATGGAGAGACCATTAAGAAAAGACTCATTTCAGTCATCCGTTACTAGCCCAGTGTACCATGAATTCCATAGTATTTTCATTTTCATCGTGTTGTTTTGTTTTCAAATTTTTGTTTTGTTTTCAAATTTTAAGGATTAAAACTTACGTAGGTTTTATGATAACCTAAAAATGAGATATTATATTTTATTAAATAAATTTTTAATAAAATGAAATATTTTATGGTATATAAATACTTTCGATGGTAAAAATTAAAATACAAACATCAATTTTTTTATTTTACTTTGAAAATGTAATTATAATTGTGAAACATGATGTGAAGTGAGTTAGCTATAAGAAAGGCAACGTAAATATGTTGGCACATAAGAAAAAAAGAAGGCCACAAGCAATCCTCGAGATGCAGGCTACAGCATACAATCGTTGACAAATAAACTTGCAATTAGTTTAAACAAATTATTGCTACACCCACTTTCCTTTGGGAGCAATGGGACTAACTTCACATGCCATCCGATGATGAGCCTTCTTTTCCTCTCTTTTTTTCCCTCTTTTCTTTCTTTAGTCTTCTACATGTAATAGCATGTTGGGATTCTTTTGTAACTTTTTGACTTTTAGAGGCAAATTTGTTGGTCATGGAAAGAAAGCAATCTCAAACTTGTTGAATGTGAATGTTGCATTTTTAGGTTGATTTCTCAGCTTGATTTTTGTCTTTAGTAATGGGATTTGAGCCCTACTAGGGTTTAACAAGCATACCCAAAGGAAATTCATTTTCTTGATAGATGCCAAAAATGTAATTGAACTACCTTGGAGCAACCGGACTAAACCGGCTAGTCTAACTATAAACTAGAGATCAAATTGATCCGATCCTTACAAAAGATCAAGAAAATTGTTAGATAATTCAAAACAGGTCAAAATTGACCGATTCTCTTTTAGCCGTGTGAACCCAATCTATACCGATAGAACCAGTTGGTTTATTGCAATTCTTGTAAAGACCCAGTTTTACCCAAATTGCAACCCATGGCCAAGAGTATCCAATAGCCCAAAAAGAAATAAAAGGTTTAGAAATTAAACCAATCAAGCAACTAGGAGATCCCACTAAAATGGAACATCTCTTCGCCATGGCATTTTAAGGCACAAGGTCCATCCTCTGTAAGGACTACGGAGTTAGTACTAAAATTATACCAACACAAAGCCGAAGGGGTAAGACATTAGAAAAATAGCAAACAACCGTTCCAAAATCCTACGGGTAAAGCGATCATACCACTTGCCCGGCTCGGTTGAAAGCCATGTTCACCACCTAAAACCTCTGCTAATCATTCTCACATTCTGCATTGCACTAATGAAATTAGATAAAATAACATAAAAAGTTCATCATAGAATACAGTGATGTTTCAAGAGTGAAGTTCTAAATTTTCTCATTGATTTAAAAGGAAAGAAACTATCAAAACCCAATATTGATCTTCCCTCTCCATGATTCCATCCAACAGCTCATCTCTTAAGTCACTAAGCATTCTAAATGTTAACAATAATATAGTTATAGACCTGCAGCATGTAAAAGTAGAAACAAAGGATAAGGAAACTGATTCCTTTGAACTAAATGACCGAATACACGGTTACTTCACATTCTGCATCAGAATAATTTTGTGATGGTACTTCGCGCAAAAGTTGTTCGACTGCATCTATCTTTACTTGATGGAAGCAAAGCTCTAGGGCATTGCATCTGATAGCTTCATCTATCACTCTATCCAACTATGCCAAGGCCCTGAGAACACATGTTCAAGGGAAGAACCCGATCAAGAGTTTCACGACACTCTATCAAACTGTTGAATGTCCTGCTATCCATTTGCCGAGGTCGCTTCCTGAAAGCTTGATTAATCATGCTTGCAAGTTCCTGCATTAAGTAAAATCTGATCATTTGACTACTTCATTCCAGCAGACCTCAACCGGCCATGAGCTCCAACTCAGCTACCAAGTCAAGCGCATTAACTTAGAATTCCAACAAAGTGTTTACAGCAATGAAGGATAACCATGAATCTGGAAAGGATGTTATTAAAGCATAAGTATATAAACCAAGGAAACTAAGAAGGAATAAAAATACATGAACAAGATGACTTTACTTATCAAAAAAAAACATGAACAAGAAGACTTGCTATTTATCTACACCAATTCAGCTATATGTTAATTAATGATACTTCAGCTTCATTAATGTTGCGCCATCCATATTATCTGTTTATGCAATTGTATTCAAGCCGAGAAATATCTGCGGAATTGATCTTCTGACAAAGCATCAACCTTCTGCTCTCAAATTAACCACTGAAGCTCCAAGACTGACAAGCAATGAACTCAATAGAAGCCCCAAGAAACACTAAAAATCAAGGTTTCCGGTCTCTGAACATAGAACATAACAAAGCTTGATGAATATAAGCCACTCAACAGCATAAACACAAGAAATTAAAATTCATGATATTAGAAATATCATCAGTAAACCATAGAAACTCGAACCAGCCATATCAAAAGTGTTTGAGCATATACGAACAGCAAAATTTGATTATGAGTAGGGTCCTAGAAAGGCTCATTCTACAGTCAGATTTCACATTCAATCTGCTGACAATTTGCAAGTCACAGCCTCACAGGTACTAAAAAATTTCTTATACCAAAAATGGTGGTTGGTAGTATAATTCAGAACAAATAGAAATTCCAGAGATCATGAGCCCACATCATCATCACTTTTGCAAAAATATGTAACAAGCCAAATACGTGAGGAAACATGCCCTGAAAGAAGTGCCTTTTAGCTAACTCTATGTAGGACAATGATACAAGCTAACAATAATGAACCCAGAAGCAAACACAAACAACACATCAATTCAATATGTCTCGGCCTTTTTTGGGTAACAAATGAAGACAATATAGAAAATGAAGGGAAATATTCAAGCCATTAACGCAGTGTGATTAGAGACAAAGACACTGAAATTTTTTGTTATTTGAATAATTGAAGAAGCATGCCACTAAAAAGGAAAGGTAACAAATTCAGGGTGCTTTTTATCCAACCAACCATCAAGAATACATAGGCATGTGTGCTTACACAACAAATGTAGCAAAATTAACAACATTAAAACCAGAAAACACCTTATGTAACTTAATTTCAGTACAATCGCAGTACACTCCTCGCGATAGAATGTGCATGACTTGACCTACTTTTCCCTGATCCACCTCTCCAGCTGCTCCTCATCGGTGTCAAGTAGAATCTTAACAGTCCATTATCAATGTTGTTGGGCGAATACCTGGAACTCCTATTCCCCTCCAACACGAATTCGTCTCTCTTCTTTTTACCATTCCCATTAGTCTCAACACTGTTTTTCCTTGCACCGGCAAATGATCCTGCAAAACTAGTGGAATTCCTCCAACTAACACTGCTATTGCTCCGCAAAACCTTTGGATTAAACCCTGCTCTCACATCTCCATTACGATCCTCTCTCAATTCTTGCCAAGACTCTGAAAATGACCTCTCCACCCCATTTGGTCTGCTAAACTGATCTTCATCCTCATCTTTGTTCACACTTCGCCGGTGTATGAAGCTCCAAATATTCCATGCTTTGCTCCACCGGCGTGACTTCTTCCCTTTTCTCTCACCATTGCAAATAACAGATGCATTGTCCCTAAAAGCCATTTCAAAAGTCTCAGAACAATCGTCCCTCAGTGAATTCGAGTTTGAATCCCTCAAATCTCTATCTGGAACGACCAACTTAGGTCCATTGAAGTAATCAACGGTTGTAGGAGACACTTTTGCGTTGGAAACTGACTTCAACTCATCAATCTCAGCCACCACAGCTGCTGCAGTGTTTCTTATCGAGTTGGAACGATCAAGACTCTTTCTCCGCCTGGATGAAGAATCCGAGTAGTAGTCCCTTGTCTGAACGGAGCCACCAGGGAGAGTCTCGTCCTCATTGATGGAATTCATGGGTTCCTCGACTGGGATTTGAGCATCAGACCTCAACACATGAACAGGAGCAGGAGCATCCTCCACTACAGATACCATTGTGGGCATTCTCGGAAACGTTCTCCCAATCAAATAACCATCCCAGGAAGCCCGGGCCTCGTCGAATGAGTACCGAGGATCATCGAAGGAAATTCTGCCTGCATCGAGCGAGAACCTAGGATCCGTATCGCATGATCTTCTCCCGAACCCGTAATCAGCAATCTCTGACTGCGTTTCCCTGTATTGCCTCCCAATCGGCTTCTCCACGGGCAATGTGGCGGACCCACCGCTGTTTCTGCGCTTCTTCAGCTTCTGCTTTTGCCTCCATTTCTGCAATTTCTTGCTGAACACCGAAGCTGCGGACCAGAAACTGCCCGCAATCTCTTTGAAATCCCTACCCGAAGGTTTCTTGGTCTGCGAATCGAGATCTATGTGGTCCTTCATCGGCTTCAGGTCCTCTTCTCGAACTTGTTCTTGCTCGACTTCTTCTTCTTCTTCCTCTTCCACAATCTCTTGAACTCTCTCTTCGATTACATTGGCAGCAGCAACACTGGATTCATTCAAAATTTCAAAATGATCATCATCACGGTCACTCTCGCTCTCTGTTTTGTCATCCTCTTTGGACTCAAAAACAGGAACTTGAACACTAGAAGACGACCCCAAATTCCTGGTCTCGACTTCAATCTCACCACCAGCACCAGCACCTCTGGTCTCCTTCTTGTAAGGGTAGCGCTCGTCGTACTGGTTAAACAAGAACCAAAGCGTGTTTCGACCCCTAACGTCGCAAGATTTCCTCTGGGGCTCAAACACCCCCGAGAAACCCTCGTTCTTCGAGGCAGAGAAGGATTTGGTCCTCCGGAGCTCCGGGAAGAACGTGGGTTTTGACCGGTTGTTGGGGAACGCGGCTTTGTTGGTTGAACCGTTTCCTGAGGAGGAAGGCTTGAAAATGGCCTTAAGGGCGGCGGCGGCGATGGGGGGCTTGCGAGAGGTAGAAGAGGAAGAGGCAGAGGAGTTGTGATCTAAGACAGCGAGCCGCTCGCAGAGGCATGAGGGGCAGAACCCCGTGAATTGCTCCTCTGGGTGGCGGCCGCAGGAGGTCGATGGCCGGTGGAGCTGAGGCGGTTGAGGCGGTGGCGCTAGTGATGCTGCTGCTGGTGGCTCGGTGGTGGGATTCATAACCGGTAATGGTGTATAATGCCCACTCTGCTCATATTATTACTGGGGGTTAAGAGAGGGAATGAAGAATACTACAGTAAGATTTTAGTGAGAGAGATAGTGAACTGTTTGGCTCCAACAGACAGTGAGAGAGAGAAAGGAGAAAGAAAAATGATTGGAGCAACGGCAAAAAGAAAAAGAAAAAGGGAAAAATCTCGGAGTAGATAATTAGAATGCCCCACAAAAACACTGCATTGCGGTCTCTCCTACTACCACTAGTCTCCAGCGGGCAGTCGTTTGTGGAATTACCATTTTGGTGGTACTAGTCTTAGGTCTTCTATTTTCACCGTTTGCTGTGGAATTACCATTTTGGTGGTACTAGTCTTAGGTCTTCTATTTTCACCGTTTGCTGTAGCTTTTGATTATGCCGTAAGGTTTTTAAAGGTTTTTAAAACTGTTTTAGGTTTGAAGGTCCTTTTTTTTATTAAATTGATTTTATTATTTTTATAATATTAATATATTAATTTTATTTATAATAAAATATAAATAATTAAAATAATATTTATTAATAATTCAATTAAATGAATAATACTATTTTTATTAAATAATCATCTTAAAGTTTTATATAGTGACAATAGTGTAAATACATTTGTTATATAAGAATAATTTAAGAATATAAATAGTATCAAAATTGATTCTAAAATTAAAAGTTATAGACTCAACCTTTGATTCTAAGTCTAAATCAATTTTTTAAAGTTATTTTCAATTTTTTATTCATAAAAAAATTGATATATTTTCTATTTTTGGTTGTAAAAGTTGCTTTAGAATCATTACCAAACAAGCACTTTCTCAACCTTAAGCCATGAGTCCTGCAACTTAATTGAATTGGGGTTCTTTAAACTATTGCACTCTAATTCTCATATTTCTCAATTATGAATTTAGGATTAAAGATATTTAGACTTTTAATTAACTGCGGTATAAATTTTTCAAGCATTATAGATTTGTTAAATTATCTCAAAAACTTAATTATACAAAAAATTTGATCATGATTTTTTTGTGTACATATAAATTTTAGTGTATTCAACTATTTCGAAGTGAAAAAAATAAACATTTATATTGATAAAGAAGATAACATTCTAACTAATTAAAAGTTTGAAAAAATTTTGGTGTTAAATTTGTAGTTCATGGATCTAAGTATTAGGTGTCCATAGTTTAAAAATAACTAATGCAATTTTCTCTTTTTTGATCCATTATGATAGTAAATATGGATAGCTTATAAAAATAGTAATTTGAATTGAAACGTTATCTTTACAAACTAAAAAGTGTAACTATGGATTAAGCTAGTAGCTTTGATCATTTTTATTTCCGATTAGGAATTTGGCCTTTTCCTCAATCAATCAGTATTACATTAGCATTATAAATAACATGACATCTATTGATCGAGATATCCTCACTTATTGAAAGCATATCTCTTTCCCTTTCTATCTTCTTATCCAATGAAAAATAAGAATATTTTATAAAGAATTTGTCACATGCATATTTCTTTTGTCTATAAATAATATTTAGAATGCAATGATATTTAAAAAAACTATATTCAATTTTTATTTATGTTAAATATTTTAAACATGATAAATTAATTTAATTATACATTTTAACATAAAAAAAACTCAAACATGTTAGGATATCCACATGCAAGTTATCTCACATCGAAAAGAAATAAAAAAAAATAAGAGTGGTTTGAGCCCAAGACTCATGAGCTTAAACTTTTAAGTTATATTGGTGTCCATCCATGTATATCAAGCATGTGTTCGTGTGATTTCTTGTCGTGTTAAAATCGATCTGGGCACGATATATTCTACCACTTTGTACGAGATACAGAAGTTTGCTGGGGAATGAGAAGATGCCTACTACGATGACAGATGAACAGAAACTAGATATGGATGAGAAGGTCATGACTACAATTCAGTTGTGTTTGTCAGATAGAGTCTTGCATGAAGTTCTTACAGAGAAAATAGCTGCTAACTTATGGAGTAAGTTAGAGTCTCTGTACATGATGAAATCCATCATGAACACACTGTTCTTGAAGTACCAATTGTATTTGTTGCGTATAGCAGAAGGTACATCAATGAAATCTCACGTTAATGAATTTAACTGTATTATTACTGATTTGAATTCAATGGAAGCTAAATTAGATGATGAGGATCAGGTCATACTATTGTTATGTTCCCTACCACAATTGTTTACACACTTTAGGGAAATTTTCTGTTTGGTAGAGATATAATTTCTTTAGAAGATGTTAAAACTTCACTATATTTCTAAAGAATTGCTTGGGCAACATATATCTGGGAATAATTATGAGAAACAGAGTCAAGGTGATGCTCTAGTAACTAGAAGTTCTAGAGAAAAAAAGGTTCAGGTAACAGTAGCCAGAAATTCCAATCTAAATCCTGAAATAAGAATGTGACTTATCATTACTGTAAGAAAAATGGGACATTATAAATCTAAGTGTTGGAATTTGAAAAAGAAAATTAAAAAAAAAACAATCAGAATCAAAAGCAAAATCTAGGCCAGAATCAGAATCGAGATAGGGACCGAAAACAGAAACAACCTGAAGCTAATGTTATTGAAAAAGACTCTGATGTCTATGATCATGTTCTTGTTGCCAATGGTAATGGGTTCTTTATGTCTAATTAGATTATGGATTCTGCTTATTCCTACCATAATTATTGAAATAACGATTGGTTTTCATAATATGAGCCTTATGACGAAGTTGTATTGTTGAGTAATGACACAGTTCAAAAAATTATTGGTATAGGAACCGTCCATATCATAATGCACAACAGTGTGATAAGAACCTTGACAGAAGTTAGACATATTCCTGCCTTCAAGAAGAATTTGATTTCTCTTAGTACCCTTGATGTCAAAGGGTATAAGTATTCATCTGAAGGTGGAGTTATGAAAGCTAGTAGAGGTGCTCTGGTTGTCATAAAAGCAAAAATTATTTCACCAAATTTATCTGTTCTGTAGGGTACTACCATTACTAGTTCAGCAGCTGCTTTTACTATGTCAGATTTTAAGGTTACAAAATTGTGGCATATGATTGAAAATGGACTAACTTTGTTGAGCAAAAGAGGTTTTCTATGTGGACAGAATACAGGTAAAATGGAATTCTGTGAGCATTATGTTTTTGGCAAACAGAAAAGAGTTGGCTTCAGTACAGCGATTCACAAAACTAAGGGTATTATGGATTATATTCACTTTGATCTTTTGGAACCCTCATGTGTTCCATCTAAGGGTGATTCCATGTATATGCTTACATTCATTGATGATTACTCAAGAAAAACTTGAATGCATATGTTGAAGACCAAAGATGAGACATTCAAGGGTTTTAAACAGTGGAGATCAATGATTGAGAAACAAACGGGAAAGTAGATTAAAAGGCTAAGGATGGATAATGGTTTGGAATTTTGTTCAAATGAGTTTGATGACCACTGCAGAGATGAGGGTATTGTTAGACACATGACAGACAAATGTACACCACAACAGAATAGGGTTATTGAGCGAATGAACAAAATTCTTTTGGAGAGAGCTTGTTGTATGCTCTCAAATGTTTGGTTGACTAAGAAGTTTTTGGTAGAGGGAGCGTTTACTGCCTGTTATTTGGTAAATCGATCTCCCGTTACAACTATAGACTGTAAAACCCCACAAGAGGTATGGTCTAGTAACCCTCTTGATTATTCTATGATAAAAATATTTAGATATCCTGTATATGCACATGTTAATGATGGAAAATTGGAGCCTAGGGCTAAAAAGTGCATTTTTCTTAGTTATGTTGATGGTGTGAAAGGATATAGATTATAGTGCTTTGATCTTAAGTCACCTAAATTTCTCATTAGTCGTGATGTTACTTTTAATATGCTTAACCAGAAGAAAGATGAGTCTGTTGCTTGTGATTTTGAACAGGGTAAGAGTAGCACATAACAGGTGGAGTTGGAAAGTTTTGATTCAGATCTTATGCAAAACATTTCCACATAACTTGTTTATGATTAGAGTGAGAATTTTGGTGAAGAACAAACTCAACAAATTCAGGATGAACCTTACAACATTGTCAAACATAGACCAAGAAGAGAGACTAAACTACCACTGAGGTACAATAATATTGTTTTGTCCAAGCAATGCTCGAACTTGATGTTATTTACGGCATTTGAATTATGCTCGGTTAGGGCATTTGGAGATGGTGGAGAGTAATTTACTATTTGTGAAAATTCAAGCCATTATAGAGATTTGTTAATTTGTTGCTTGTATTTTTTGGAGTAAAAATGAGGCTTATTCTTTTTTAATTGTCACGTCATCATGCAAGAGTACACATTTCAGTAGGATAAGCAATAATTAAAAAAATGTCATTGTTTTGGTACTAGTAGGACAAGGAATACAAAATTAAACAGAAGAATGATTCTCCTTGACCTTGCCTATATATGTGCCTATTTGTCTTCTTTCAACAATAGAGAGAGAATCTTAAGAACAACATAGAGAAAGCTACAGCAGAGCATCAGAAAGAGAAAACTACAGCAAACAAAGCTGTACAACAAACATATCCCTTTGGATGGTTAATACTTCTTTTCTTCTAAGCTATTGTATTTTTTCCTAGATTTTGGTGTATTTTGGGGATTTGGGCTTAGGGAGTTTTATCTCTCTTGATTTGTACTACAATTTTGATTATAGTGGAATATCTCACCATCGCTCGTGGACGTAAGAGTTTTAGCTCCGAACCACGTAAATTTTCTGTTTGTTTATTTTTCAACTACTTATTCCTAACAAACTAGTATCAGAGCCTGGTTCGAGTTGGTCATGATATGCAACTCCCATGATGCCGCCCCATAGTTAAGTCTGAATGAGAAGTGTGTCTATGGTTGTTTGTCCCGTGAGTTCTATTCAATAGGGAGTTTGGTATATAACTCACACTTAAGAAAGATATTTATTAGGATATCTACATGTGAGTTATCCCACATAAAAAAGAAATAAAAAGTAAGATTAAAATATATACACGATTTGGACCCAAGTCATGAGCTTAAGCTTTTAAATCATATTAGTGCACATTCATGTATATCAAACTCATGTTCATATAATCTTCTGCCGTGTAAAATACTTCCGACCTTGACAAAACATAAGAATTCATTTTAATTTATTTTTTCAATTAATTTAAAATTAAATAATTTTTATTTTCATCTAATTCCAAACATCACTGTATGGATAGGGAATGTGCTCAATTTACACCTTTTTTTTCTCTCTTGTACTGTTAATTTTCCTTTTTAACTTTGTCATAATTTTTTTTAAAAATTTTTTAGGAGGATGCTTTCTATTTTCAAAGATTCCTGTCGAGAGAAAAGAGCAAAAGCAAATCACGCCATCACTAGAGCTGTTCGGTGCTGTATCTCTCTCTCACATTTCGCTTTCTTTCTTCTTCTTTTTGTTGTTCTGTTTTTTTTTTTAGGCCTCTCTCTCACTCCTTTTCCTTTATTCCTGTTTCGGGGTTCTTTTTGTTTCTTTGCTTTCTTTTTCTCTCAAATAAGTTCAATCCTTACATATGGTTTTCTCATTTGGATTTTTTTTCAACACTACAGTGATATCTCATTAATGGGTGAGAACATATTCAAGCATGGACCCCATGGTTGTCACCACAAAGCGGTGTCGTTTACTGCTGTGTTGTGTTTTTTTTTGGTTGGTGCGGGGAGTTGGGGGAATTATTGGGTGTGCCAAGCGAATTTAGATATTTTTTATTTAAAAATTGAAATAAAAATAAAATTTATGACGTGGTTAAATGATACAATGATAAATTTATATTTAAATATTTTTTTTTGATGATGGGATATTAAATCTCATAATAAATTTAATTTAATTTTAATTTTTAAATTTAAAAGATTTAAATTTGTTGTAGATCCTATGGTAGCTCTGCACCTCAGTAACTCCTCCCTAAAAAAAAAATTGAAAACTGAGTTGTAACACGAAGGGGTTAAAAGAAAATTTCTAAAAAATTATGGAAATTAATATTCAAGTTTTTAGAGACTACTAAGGTACCAAGGTTCTGTTCTATAGAATCTTGAACACTCAATAATTTTTGGATGAGAGAGGTTCTTTTATTTTACCAAAATCTGTTTTTTCGTGTTTGATTGACGAAAATGGGACTTCAGAATAAAAGGGGGGAAAAGAAAAAAAGGCACGCACATTTCATCATTAAATTTTAAGGTTTTTGAAAATATACGCATACCTTTTTTTTCATCAATCTCCCCTCAATCGAAACGCAGCCTTAAAGCTTTGGGGTCTGTCTTTAGCTTGGCCCTGCCGTTTTATAATTAGTAAAGGAGTACGTGAATGATGATGTGTCAGCGTACACAAATCTTGAAACACCCAATCGCATGGTGAACTGAAAGCTATGGCTTCCACGATCCATTTCACAAGAAGGGAAACTTGCTTTTTTCCATAATACTCCGTATGAGTGTCCTAATTTATTAATTCTTCTACCTCTCCTTCCCAACTTCTTTTTTTTAGAATGAACATATAGTTTTTTATTTATGTAATTTTTGTGATACATTCATGTAAAATTAATTATCATGTACATCAAACCATCATATGAAGATATTTTTCATTATAATTTTTTGTGCATATTAATGCAATTCTGTTGAGTATTGAACATGATTCTCGCATCAACGGTGATTGTTGAAGAGTTATTTTTTTTGTTTATTGTCACGTTCATTATTTATTTAATTAAATAATTAATTTTTTAAATGTTAAATTATTAAATAAACTTAAAAAAATATTCAGATATAAATAAATAAATAAAGTGTAGAGATTTCTAAAATTATATGTTTTTTTGTATTTTTAAATTAATAGAATATATAATAACTAACATCAAAATTACCTCAAAAATAAAACGTGCCAATAATTTTGAAATGAAAGGAGTATGACTTAGTAATATTATTTTTAAAATTTAAAATTGATGAAAAATACAGACATATCTGTATATACCCATCATAAAATTCTATTTCAATTGTATTAGCTCCTCATAATATATGATACGTATCAATCAAGTCAATCTTCTTTTAGGCTCCATATGTCCCTGATAAAAAAAGAGTAACACTGATATCTCAGTGTGTGTGTGTATATATATATATATATATATATATATATATATATATATATATATATATATATATCAATTCTAACGCGCTGCATAATCAATGATATGTACGTTGGCGATATGTTGACATAGATATAATCTCTTAAACTAATTTTTTAAAATTTAAATTTCAAATAATATTTTATTATAAATAATTATTAACGTTTTTGATTTTCAATTTTAAATAATATTTTAGGCTTAATTGGAAAATTATCCATAAGTTTAGGGTTAAGTAGTAGTTTATCTCTTGAGTTTTTAAAATGGGCAATTTAACCACTAATTTTATCAATTTGGAGCAATTCAATCCATTGGTCTAATTTTGACCAAAATTCTTGCCGAAAGATTACTGGAAAACTTAATATATTTGCTAACTTGTCATGCTATATGGCAAATATATTAAGTTTTCCGGTAATCTTAACCATTTAACGTAGCAAGTTAGCAAATATATTAAGATTTCCAGTAATTTTTTGGCCGAAAGTTGGTCAGAATCAAACCAATGGGTTGAATTGCTTCAAATCGACAAAATCGTGAGTTAAATTACCCCTTTTAAAAAACTCAAGGGGCAGTAGTAACAGCATCATAATTCATAAATAAATTATCAATTAACATCCCAAGGGCAAAAGTAGTAGTCGCTGTACGGCTACACACATCCTTTATCATGGGAAAGGATTTGGGTAGCTCATAAATTTGTTAAACGGGGTTCAAAGATATATCCAAAAACATCTTCAAAGATAAAGGGTTTAAAAAAAATCGAAAGTCTAAATCTTTAAGGGTCAGTTTATGTTGATGCTGAAAATCTACCAAGAATTCGAACGGTCAGGGAGCTGAACCTGCACACACAAAACGAGGAGAAAACCTAAAAGTCACCAGAGGACCGGAGGGGGTGTGCCTCTGGAAGGACTATTTGATACTTAAGTTAGAATAGGGCTTTGGTGAATAATGGAGCTTAATAAGACTGAGAACTATGAATTAGAATTGAAGCATCCGATTAGAAAAATGATTGATCACTTAATATTGTGGTAGGAATGGCATTCCCATTGATAAGTTGAGGTTATCCATAAGCTACAGTGGTGTAGTTGTATCAAGACATTGGTTTGAAATTACTATTATGCCTTTTACCAAGTGTGGCAATTTGATTGGTTGATATGTCTGAGTTGTAAAATTACCTTTTTATCCTGGGAGGTTACCATATGTCACGATATTATTAGAGGGGTAAATTTTCCTACATCAGATGCCCCCATTACCTTGAGTGCAGTTATGCAGTCAAGAAAGTAGAGTTCGTTTGGAGTGATTTCTTTCTTGTTGTAGGATTCATAACAAATCTATCTTTGTTTAGTGTACCCGGGTATTGAAAGGGCGAAGAATGGAGATTCAAGTCAGTTTAGGTGGAGATGTAGACTCCGATGAGACCTACCAGCTTGATACTTTCTCGGATTGAGGTAGGTGACAAGCTTGGATGATATGGTCTTTGAGTCTGAGGAGATAATATTGAGTCAAACTGCTCGGAGTTTAGTGAATAGGTCCGATGAGATGACACTTAGTTAAACAGCTCAAAGTTTTGGCGAATAGATCCAAGGAGATGACACTCAGTCAAACTGCTCGGAGTTTAGAGAATAGGTCCGAGGAGATGATACTAAGTCAAATTGCTCGGAGTTTTGGCAAATAGGTCCAAGAAAATGACATTTAGTCAAACTGCTCGGAGTTTTGGTGAATAGATCCGAGGAGATGACACTCAGTCAAACTACTGGGAGTTTTGCAGAATAGATCCGAGGAGATGACACTAAGCCAAACTGCTCGGAGTTTGGAGAATAGGTATGAAGAGATGACACTCAGTCAAACTGCTTTGAGTTTTAGAGAATAGGTTTGAGGAGATGACAGTAAGTCAAATTACTTGGAGTTTTGGCCAATAGGTCCGACGAGATGACAATTAGTCAAACTTCTTAGAGTTTTAGAGAATAGATCTGATAAGATGACACTCAGTTAAACTGTTTAGAGTTTGGAGAATAGGTCCGAGGAGATGACACTTAATCAAACTACTCAGAGTTTTGGAGAATAGTTCTGAGGAGATGACACTAATTCAAATTGCTCAGAGTTTTGGTATATAGGTGAGAGGAAATGATACTCAGTCAAACTACTTGGAGTTTTGATAGAGACCTCCGAAGAGAATGACTAGGATCAAACTACTTAGAGTTTTAATGGAGACTTTCGAGGAGAATGACTTGGATCAAATTGCTCGGAGTTTGATGGAGACTTTCGAGGA
This sequence comes from Bretschneidera sinensis, assembly GCA_023935145.1. Taxonomy (NCBI): domain Eukaryota; kingdom Viridiplantae; phylum Streptophyta; class Magnoliopsida; order Brassicales; family Akaniaceae; genus Bretschneidera; species Bretschneidera sinensis. The sequence continues at coordinate 67,899,947 of CM043700.1, read as the reverse complement.
GAATGTCTTGTATCAAACTGATCGGAGTTTGATGGAGACTCCCGAGGAGAATAACTTGGATCAAACTACTTAGAGTTTTGATGAAAATTTTTGAGGAGGACTTAAATTAAACTACTTGGAGTTCGATAGAGACTTCCGAGGAGAATGACTTAGACCAAACTGCTCGGAGTTTGATGGAGACTTCTGAGGAGAATGACTTAGATCAAACTGCTCGAAGTTTGATGGAGACTTCCTAGCAGAATGACTTGGATCAAACTGCTTGGAGTTTGATAGAGACTTTCGAGGAGAATGACTTGGATCAAACTACTCAGAGTTTAATGGAGACTTCTGAGGAGAATGACTTGGATCAAATTACTCGAAGTTTGATGGAGACTTCCGAAGAGAATGACTTAGATCACATTTCTTGGAGTTTGATGGAGACTTTCGAGGAGAATGACTTGTCTATTTGCGATGTGGAAACAGGTGGACGTTAAGCCCATTTAATTTTTGATGTCTATTGGCTGGGCCAGACCTTCTCATTTTGGGGCTCATTGACGTGGGGCAGAATTTTAGTCTTTTTAGGGCTCACTGGTTGGGCCAAAGTCCCTTGATCTAGAGCCCATTAAATGGACCAGTGCTTCTAGAATATTTCTTAGAAGTTAACAAGGCATACATTTTTTCGATTATTGTGAAGAGACAGTGTTGTGGAAGAGTGGTGTCTATTCTTGATTACATAAATAAAATGGTGTATCCCCTCATTCATGTAAAAAGGTTGCACGCATTCTTGGTTATTTGAAAAGGCATCACTTCGTTACTATTGTTTACAACTATAATGAGTACTTTCTCTTCGTTTGAATCATTCACAGTTGTGGAGAACTCTTTATAAATGAGTAGAGGCCTCTCTTGCTCTTCACTTCATTCATTTGCAAAGTAGAAAATCTTTGAGAGAATTCAAAGTCTGAGAGATAGGAAGAGTTCAAAGTATTTAAAAGCAGAGCTTCTCAGAGTTGTAAAGCGTTCGGAGTTTTTGGGAGCAAAGTCCTCGGAGTTTAAAGCTTTTCACTTTTGGTGAGTTCTTTTCTCTTTTTTCAATAGCTTCTGATAGTGATAAAACTAGTAATACTGATAAAAGTACGAGTAGCGATGGCATTAAAAGTAACAGTACTGAGAGAAGTAGTGGTAGTAGTGATAGTATTAAAAAGGTTGAGGTGGGTAACACCTCAGTCAATTCCTGTGCGTTGGTGCCTTATGAGGGATGAGAGGCTTCTTCCTTCTAAGAGGGTAACCATGTCTTAACTGAACTCTGAAAAGAACTGGACGAGGAAGAAAGAAGGAATCTAGTTTTTTGTGCTAACTCCGATCCAAACATACTGAAGGAGGAAGAGCTCCAGTACTTAGAGTTAAGTATAGGATTCCTGAGGAGTATGGGCTAAGGAATGTTGAAGTTGGTGATAGGGTCTATGATGACCTAAGGAAAGATGGTCCCTTTGAATTATGTGTCTATACCCATTTCTTTAAGGTTGGGCTTAGGTTCCCCCTCCATCCTTTTTTTTTTTGCACCATTCTCAATCATTATGGCATAGCTTTATGTCAGTTGGGGCCTAACTTTATGCGCTTGATAATGGATTTCATATACGCTTGTACAAAAGTGGAGGGGGTAAAGAAGCTTAATGACTTTAAGTCTCTGTTTTAAATTAATAAGCACTCGGAGTATGGCTAGATAGTGATTAGTTCGAGGGCCAAGAAGGGACTGTTGAAAAAAAAAAACCATTTTTCCATCAAATAATGGAATGAGACGTTTTCTATGTTCAGAGTGATAAGAGCTTTAGAGTTTCTCTTAAGTAAGACTTGGACCTTGTGAGGCCCAATAAAAAGCAAAACCTCTTGAGGCATAAGTTAGACACAATTATTAATATGGTGGGTAGATCCATTGATGTCATTGTCTTATATAGCAACAAGGACCTTGCTAGGCTTAGGCTTTGCCCAGAGGGCCCATGGGAGGACCTAGGTAAAAACCTTTCCATACTTAGTAATTTTTCATTTTTCTATTGCTTGGACTTATTCATTTTTCCTCTTTGTAGAGATGGATGCATTAAGGGAAGCGAGGAAATAGAAGAAGAAGAGAGTTTTTGGGGTTGTTCGAAGGGTCAACCTTCGATGAAAAGAAAAGTTGTTGATAATCAGCCTCAAGATCCTCCCTACTCTAACTTAGATTAGGATTCCCACTCTTCTTGCTCCTGCTCATGCTCATCTTCTTCCTCCGATGCCACTTTTGTCCGCTTCTCCCCTTACTCAACTTATGCCTCCAGAGTTCTTGAGACTTAATTGGTGCGTGAAGATTACAGATTCAGTCTTCAGGAGCACCAAGATCGCGAGGAAGCACTTAGTTTGAGGCATAAGGGAGGAGCCTATAGAGACTCTGGTTGGGGTAGTAAAGGACTTGGCCTAAAAGGTATAATCTTATCCCTTAAATTTTTGACTTGATTTTCTTGAGTCTGAAGTTTGTTGACTTGTGTATTTTTTCAGATAGGCATGGCTACTGGTGTACTCACTCGTCATTGCCTCGACCTTAATAAAAGGTTGAAAGAGTCTAAGAAAAGCCTAGAGGATAGTCGTAACCTCTATAAGAACCTAGAGGACCTCTTTGCTATTAAGAATATTGAGATCAAGGGTTTGAAGGCTACTATGGCCGAGATAGAGGGGGTCAAGGCCCTTGCTGTTGCTGAGTTAGAGACGAAGGCTGAAAAGAAGTCCTTTGGGATGTTTTATCTGAATGGCTTCGAGGAGGCCAAGAAGACATACGTAGAGCAAAATTTCTCGATGCTCGAGCTTGGAACTTCTCACGATGAGGCTACAATCGCATAGGATGCCGAAGAGGATAGAAAGAAAGAGGTCTAGAACCAGGCCCATGCCACTAAGGTGGATGAGGAGAATGTAGCTGTAGACTAGGGCCTTTTCTTTTTAAATTTTTTGTATTATAAGGTTTTAATGCCTTTTTTGTAAAAATTTCTTTTCAGTTAATGATGTTCTCTCTCTTTTTGGTGCAATTTCTATCTTCTATTCTTTTTATTTTTTTAAGTTATCTGAAAATGGAAGTGTTCGAGGAAGAAAGGCTCGAGGTCTTCTTCTTTCAAGTAGTAAGGTTTCAAAATCCTTTACTTATAATGGCAAAAGTATCTGATGAGTGAAGGCTTGGGTTCTTCTCCTTGGTCTTTTTGTGAACAAACAGAGCTCAAAGCTTCTGTAAAAATAGACATTGAAGAAAATGAAACTTGTTGACCCTCACCTATATTTTAATGATGACAAAACATAACTCTTATTATACTAACAGTGCTATCTAAGTATATTATGCAATAAAAGCATTCAACCAAGGATCAGGGTGCAAGAACTCAACCCGAAGCAAACACCAAGTCAAGATAGAAGATCTAGTATAGGGACAAGGTATTTAAACAAGTTGTAAATCTCACTTGTTCAGGTAAAAAGCTTGTCTTATGGCTCCTTTTGAAAAAGTATTTTTACACAACTTTTCAATTAAACGTTTTAAAGTTAAAATCATTTCAAAACATGAAAGCTGGGTTGATAAACAACCCAGTCGACTGGGTACTTATATCAAAAGACTAGTATATGGGACAGTGTGTCCCCAGTCGACTGGTATATTGGACAGACTGTCCCCAGTCGACTGGTAAGAACCACCCAATCGACTGGTACCTTCAACAGCCTTAAAAATGGGATTTTTAACTTGACCTAGTCGACTGGTAGTTCAAAATATATGACTGTTGAGACGCGAGATTTCAGTACAAATTACACCAAATCATACTAGAACAGTACAAAGCGACTATATTATATCAAGGCTATATAAACCCACTCTATTGAGCATTTCAAGATAAAAAAAGAATATACATTCAATCAAGTTTTTACTCATTGATACACAAAAGCTTTGAAATATTTATTGTTGAGCCATTCTTCAAGCTTTACCTTGAAAGAGAGATATTATTCAGTTGTATAAGCTTTCATTGTTGTCTCTTTACTATTTACTTTACAACATTTATTGTAAAGAGATTAGCTTCCGAGAGGAAGGCATTGATTGTAAGGTTTGTGCAACACCCCTGAAGTTGCACGACTAAGTTTCTTAGTGGATTACTTCAAGGAGGTTCCTTGAAGAGAGTGGACGTACAGTCGGAAAGAATCTGATATTGCCGAACCACTATAAACTGAGTTTGCATCATCTATTCCTTAAACTCTTTTATTTACAACACATTATTTGTTTACATGCTTGTGGGTTATCTGTTTTATAAACTTGTGTTTAATTAGCAAAATTTTTTTAAAAACCCAATTCACCCCCCTCTTGGATTCAAACTTCAGTCTACAATTGGTATCAGAGCCTCGTTCTCAATTTTAGGCTTAATATCCTTGAGTTGATCCAATGACAGCAAATAGCTATTCTGAAGGACACTCATACACTAGGCCTCCTTTGTTCAATGGCTAAAACTATAACTATTGGAAAAACAGAATGAAAATCTTTGTCGAATGACAAGATTATAATCTATGGACAGTCATTGAAGAGGGACCTAGAATTCCATCAAAGGAAATAACTATTGGAGAAATCAATCATACAATGCCTAAACTCAAAACTGAGTACAATGATGAGGATTGTAGAATGATGTCTCTCAATACTAGAGCCACAAGTATTTTACATTGTGCTTTAGATATATCTGAATACAATAAAATCTCTGCATGTGTTTTGGCTAAGGAGATATGAGATAAACTGCAAGTTACATATGAAGGAACTAGTGAGGTTAAAAAATCAAAAATCTATATGCTAGTATATGATTATGAATCTTTTATAATGTCTCCTAACGAAACAATTTCTTAAATGCACTCACGTTTCACAACTATTGTTAATGGTTTGAACCTTCTTGGTAGGAACATTGAGGAGTTTGAACTAACAAGAAAAATCTTAAGATCTTTGCCACCCACTTGGAAAGCAAAAAAGACGACCATCACGAAGGCCAAAGATCTCGACAAACTTGATGCTGAGACACTTCTTGGGTCATTGTTGACATATGAGATAGAAGAAATGAATTCCATTGTCAATGATGATGAGAAGAAGAAAAGGTTATTGCTCTTAAAGCCTCTACATGCAACAAATAAGAGGAATCGGAAGAAGAAGAGGAGAGCAGCAAAGAAGATGGTGAGATAGCTTTAATCACCAAATAGTTTCATAAGTTCTTGAAGAAAAGCAAGAAACCTTACACAAAGGATCCCACTTCAAAAAGGGAACCACTTGTGTACTATGAATGCAAGAAGCCCGGTCACATTAAGGTTGATTGTATGGTTACAAGCAAACCATACAGGAGCTTCAAGAAGAAAGCTATGATTGTAACTACTTCGAGTTATGCAAGAAACCCGGTCACATCAAGGCCGATTGTATGGTTACAAGCAAACTATATAGGAGCTTCAAGAAGAAAGCTATGATTGCAACTACTTCAAGTGATGATGAAGAAGAAGAATCCTCCGATAAAGAAGTCGGATACGAGGAAATTGCCAACCTATGCCTTATGGCAATTGATGATGAAAATGAGGTATTATCTTCTCCCTCTTCTAAAAATAACATTGTTAGTAGTAGTGAAGAATTGTTAGAAGTCATAAATGAAATGCATGATGAATTAAAGAAATTTGATTCTAGGAACTCAACTCTTAAGAAAGAGGTATCATCTCTTTCTAAAGAAATGATAAGTCTAAGAGAAGAAAAAGATAAACTATCTTCATTGCTTTATGATTCTTCTCAAGATTTCCAAAAAGATGAAAATGAAAACTTAAAGAATAAGATATTAGAATTGAATGGCACTATATCTAGACTCGTGCTTGGAAAAGAAAAGCTTGATGAAGTGCTTTCTTGCCAAAGATTAAGTGGAGGAAAATCCGGGTTAGGATACTCTCCATTAGACAAGCAAAAATCAAAAGAGAGCTTATTCATGAAAGCCTCTTGTGTGAATGAAGCCTCTACTTCAAAGATCACTAGCAGTGTCAAAAACACACCCTCAATGAATGCTATCATGTCTAGAAATTCAAATTCTAATGCATATACAAAAATGAAAAATCCTAAAAATACTTATGCTTATATGTATGCTCATTTAAGAAATGCTTATACACATCCTAGGACTAACCATCATGTGTATCCTAGAAACAATATGCATAATCAAAACTTGCATCCTGCATAAGCATATCCTAGGAATTACTATCACGGTTATTCTAGAAATAATATGCATACTCATGAAAATGCAAGCATGTATCCTAGAAATCATCTTCATACATTTTCTGGAAATGACATGTATATTCATATTCCTCACATTAGAAACATGTATCCTAGGAACTCATATCCTAAGCATTATAGGCATGCACAACTAAATACTCCTAGAAATTTCAATAACTATCATCCTAGGATTGTGCATTATCAACGTGTCTATAGATCACCATATACTGTTAAGAAAGTATGGGTCCCAAAAGGAACTGTATTTTCAATGACTAACCCTAAAGGACCCAAGAAATTTTGGGTACCTAAAAATACCATTGTGTATCTTTGTGTAATGTAGATATGTCTCAACACCAAGAAAAAAGATAACTGTTGGTACCTTGATAGTGGATGCTCAAAACACATGACCGGTGATAAAAGTGTATTTAAGGAGCTAACTCTAAGAGATGGTGGACTTGTCACCATTGGAGACAACACAAAAATAAAGATCATCGAGCATGAAAAAGTTGGTAATGATTTCTCAACTATAGATAATGTATTGCTAGTATAATTCCTTAAGCCAAATTTACTAAGTACTAGTCAACTTTGTGACAAATGCAACAAAGTCACATTTGAAACCTCTCATTGTCTAGTTATAGACATCAAAAGTAACAAGATCAAGTTTGTTGGCTATAGACATGAAAATATCTGTATAGTTGATTTAAAATCATTGCATTCCAAAAATGAAAAATGTTTTCCCGCATTTAGTGAAAACCCATGGCTATGGCATAGAAGGCTTGGTCATGTGAACATGAATTTACTTAAAATCATTTCTAGAAAAGATTTAGTCATTGGACTTCCCATGATGCTTGTCAAATGGGAAAACAAACTAGGATTTATTTTAAATCAAAGAATGTAGTCTCAACTACTAGACCATTGAAACTTTTGCATATAGACTTATTTGGAAGTATCATTAGTCTAGGCGGCCATCGATATGCTCTTGTTATTATTGATGACTATTCAAGATATACCTTTGTTATTTTTATTGTTTATAAGGATGAAGCTTACAAAGGATTTGAAAACTTTTGCAAAAAGGTTCAAAATGAAAAAGGAATTTGTATTTCAAGCATTAGAAGTGATCATGGAAAAGAATTTGAAAACTAAAGTTTTTCAAAATTTTGTGATGAAAATTGAATTAATCACAACTTTTCAGCTCCTAGAACTCCTCAACAAAATGGAGTTGTTGAGAGGAAAAATAGAGCTCTAGAAGAATTTGCAAGAACAATGCTTTGTGAAAATAGTTTACCAAAATACTTTTAGGCTGAAGCAGTAAACACTTCTTGCTATATCTTGAATATAATTTTAATTAGGCCTATGCTTGATAAAACTTTGTATGAATTATGGAAAGGTAGAAAACCTAATATCTCTTATTTTCGTACATTTGGTTGTAAATGCTTCATCTTAAATAACAATAAAACTAACTTGGGTAAATTTGACTCTAAGACCAATGAAGGGATATTTTTAGGATATTCAACCTCTAGCAAGGTTTATAGAATCTTCAACAAAAGAACTCTAGTGGTAGAAGAATCCGTACATGTAACTCTAGATGAGTCTAACCCAATTAGTAGTAGAGAAGTTTCTTTCAATGATGATGCTGATTTTATTCCAAGAACGGAAACACCTACTCCCATTGTTAACCCAAAGGAGAGTCCACCTCAAACAAATGAAGAGATGGAAACTCTCAAATTGGACCAATCATCGACAAGCGGACAAGAGGATAGTCTTCCCAAAGATTGGAGGTATGTAAATTATCACCCGATTGATCAAGTGATTGGTGATCCTTCAGAAGGGGTAAGAACTCGTTCTTCTATTAGAAATATTTGCAATTATGTAGCTTATTTGTCTCAAATTGAACCTGAGACATTTATTGAAGCCGAAAAGGATAATGATTGGATAATTGCAATGCAAGAAGAAATAAATCAATTTGAAAGAAACAATGTTTGGAATCTAGTTCATAGACCTAAGAATCATACAATAATAGGAACTAAATGGGTATTTAGAAATAAGATGGATGAAAATAGAATAGTAACTAGGAATAAGGCTAGACTAGTTGCTAAGGGATATAATCAAGAAGAAGGAATAGACTTTGATGAGACCTATGCTCCCGTAGCTAGATTAGAAGCTATTCGAATGTTATTAGCCTTTGCATGCTTTAATAAGTTTAAGTTACTTCAAATGGATGTAAAAAATGCATTTTTAAATGGCTTTATAGAAGAAGAAGTTTATGTTGAGCAACCTCTTGGATTTGAGAATCCTAATCTTCCAAATCATGTCTACAAGCTCTCTAAGGCTCTATATTGGTTGAAGCAAGCTCCAAGGGCATGGTATGAAAACTAAGTAAATTCTTATTAGATAATAATTTTATAAGAGGTAAAGTAGACACAACATTCTTCACAAAAACTCACATAAATGACACTCTACTAGTCTAAATATATGTTGATGATATTATATTTGGTGCTACTAATGAAACTCTGTGTCAAAAGTTTGCAAAGTGCATGCAAGGTGAATTTGAAATGAGCATGATGAGAGAGCTTACCTACTTCCTTGGACTTCAAATCAAACAATTGAAAGGAGGCATCTTCATCAATCAATCAAAATACACTAAGGACCTACTAAAGAGATTCGGAATGGAAAGCTCAAAGTCACTTGGTACACTTATGAGCACATCTACAAAACTTGATCTTGATGAAAGAGGTAAGTGTGTAGATACTAAATACTATAGAAGCATGATAGAAGCTTTACTTTATTTGACTGCAAGTAGACCTGATATTATGTTCAGTGTATGCATGTGTGCTAGATTTCATACTAATCCTAAGGAATCACATGTAGTAACAGTAAAAAAGATCCTTAGATATCTATAAGGAACTCAAACCCTAGGATTATGGTACTCTAGAGATTCATCTTTTGAGCTTATAGGATATTCAAATGCTGATTTTGCTGGATGTAGGTTAGATAGAAAAAGCACAAGTGGAACATGCCAATTCTTAGGTGCAATGTTAACCTCTTGGTTTTCCAAGAAACAAAACTCTGTTGCACTATCAACCGCCGAGGCAGAATATGTAGCAGCCGAAAGTTGTTAGGCCCAAGTGTTATGGATGAAACAATAACTAGAAGACTATGGCATGAACTTTAAAAGTGTCCCAATACATTGTGATAATACTAGTGCTATCAACCTAACCAAGAACCCTATTCAGCACTCTAGAACTAAACACATAGAAATTAGACATCATTTCTTAAGAGACCATGCTAAAAAAGGATATAAGACTAGAATTCATACCTTCAGAAGATCAAATAGTTGACATTCTTACAAAACCTCTAACTGAAGCAAGTTTTTGCAAAATAAGATTATCAATGGGATTGTTAGATTATGATAAACTGTATGTTTGATTGTTTCATCATTCATCATTTTGCATATTTGACATCTAGTGAAGGAGTATTAAACCTTATTTAATTACTCCCTCACTTAAGATGGCATAGATAAACAAATTTTGTGCTAAGACTCAAGACTGAAAATTTTTTTAAGGGTCCAGTCAACTGGTAAGTCTATCCCAGTCGACTGGTAAATCTCTGCCTAATCTTCCAGTCGACTGGTAACACTATACCAGTCGACTAGTGCATCAAGACCTTGTTTAAAGCCATTTTTTGAAATTCAGTTATCAACTCAGTCGACCGGTATGAACTACCCTGTCGACTGGTATCTGTTTACCAATTCATCCAGTCGACTGGTACCCTGACTGTTGGTGTTTTTATCCAAGGATTAAACAAAGTAAGATTCAGCATGTTCAGCATCAGGTTTGGAGTTATACGTCGTGGCCAGCAACAACTCTAGGAAGGCTGCCCATCAGGTCAAGCATGACCCAGCTTGTCCAAGGTGTGGTGCCCAGAGTGTTAGATAGTTCAGCCCTGTTCCAGGCCGCGGCATGCCCTGTTCTAGGTCCCGGCTTGAAGGCACACTGATGCTGATTTTTTCAGCCTTTTAAAAGGTGTGTGGATGCATGATCAAAACGCATAGGATCACTTAGGATTGATGAAGGGCTATGGTTGATTGGTCCTCAAGATCTAAGGGTGGAGATTAACTCTCAAGATTGGTCAAGAATTTGGTGCACTATATAAAGGGTCACTTAGCTTCAATCTCAAAACAAAAACAAGTGAAACATATGTGATTGTGAAAGTGAGATCAATTGTAAGAGTGCAAAGACACTAACTACAAGAGAAAGTTTTTGTAGAGAGGCTAGAGGTTTAGAAAGAGAGAGTAGTATAGATTGGATACAAGGGCTTATAAGGGGAATTTTCTGGGAAAAATTCCAGGATTAGTTCTTATCACTTTCTTCTACTTCTTCTTCTTTCATTCTTCAAGAACCAGTGAGTTCTTGAAGGGGTGTTGCTGATTGTAAAAAACCATTGATTTAGTACAGAGAGTTCAGAGGAACTCACGAGGACGTAGGATATTGTCGAACCTCGATAACAAATTGCTTGTGTTCTTTCTTTTCTTTGATTTATATTTCTGTTATGATCATTACAAGTCATTCTAGACTTGGGTGTTTGGAAGATCACCTCCTGGGCATTTTAAGGGTGGTTTCCCAACAATGGTATCAGAGCTTTGGTGAGTGGGTATCGAAGCTGGAACAGAGGTATCCAAGGCCAAGATTGGCGGGTATCGGAGTAAGACTCCAAGAATCAAATATCAACTTCTTGGGTGGTTCAAGAACAGAGTAGAGATCAAGATTTGATCGTGTTCTTGAGGGTGATTCAAGAACGGTATTGAGATCAATCTTCGATCGTGTTCTTGAGATTTAGAAGAAGTTGGAAAGCAATTGTGGGTGCTACATAAATTTGAGATTTTTTCCGCAAGATGGGTTCGAACTTCATTGTTGAGAAGTTTGATGGAAATGGAGACTTTACCCTTTGGAAGCGGAAGATCAAGGCTATTCTTATGCAACAAAAGGTGGACTTGGAGATTGGAGAAGATGACACTTTTCCAGCAAGTATCACGAAAGACCAGAGGATTGAGATGAAGAAGATAGCGTATAACACCATCTTTCTGCACATCTCAGATAGTGTCACAAGGGAATGCGGAGACTTGGAAGATCCAGCTGTCATATGGAAGAAACTAGATGAGTTGTTTCTTACTAAAACTCTCCCTAATAAAATTTATCTTCTTAAAAGAATCTTTACTTTTAAAATGGATTCTAATAAAGATTTTCAAGATAATCTTGATGTGTTTAATAAACTAGTTCAAGATTTGGCTAGTTGTAGTATAACATTCCCAGATGAAAAATTTGTTGTTATGTAGTTAAATTCTCTTCCTGATTATTTTGAGAGTTTGATTAATGCTATTGAATATGGAGAGATACACTAACCAAGGAAATTGTGATCAATGCTATAAGGGCTCATGATTTCAAAGCCAAGATGAGGGAAACATCAAGTCGAGAAGGGTTGTTCGTTAGAGAAAGGCCAGCAACTTAGAATGGCAGTAGCATTCATGGCAACTACAAGGAAAAATCAAAGGGTAGAGGACAGAGCCATGGGAGATCGCATTCCAAACCGAAGTTTGGAGGGAGGTGATGCTTCTACTGCAATAAGGAGGGTCACTTCAAGAAAGATTGCAAGAAGAGATTGTGGGATGAGAGAGGAAGCCATACCAAGAATTGAGAGGCTTTGGTTGCCAAGGGAGAACAGCAAGATGATGTTCTTGTTGTGTGCTCGAATGTGAGCAGGAGGCAAGGCAGTGAGAAATGGATACTAGGTGCACTTATCTCATGTGCGCTCACAAGGATTGGTTAAAGAATTTCAAGGAAACCAATGACAGAAAAGTTTTCTTGGAGAATGATACTTCTTGCCAAGTGAGGGGGATAGGAGATATCCAATTAAGGATGTTTGGTGGAGTCACAAAGCTGCTGGAGAATGTGAGGTATCTTCCGGATTTGAGAAGAAACTTGATCTCATTAGGGCAGCTGGATTCCATGGGGTACACATACAAAACAGAGGGAGGAAAGATCAAGGTAACCAAGGGATCTTTGATAGTGATCAAAGCAACAATAAAGGATGGTCTCTATAAGATGATCAAAGAGATAGAAATCAAGGATCAAGCAGCAAGCTTGATGGCTGAGATGGATAAGGCAGCCCTTTGGTACACTTTCTTGGGACATATGAGTGAAAAGGGCCTGCAAGTTCTCAGCATGAATGGTTTACTTGGTGGTGACAAAATAGAGAAATTAGATTTCTACGAGTGTTGCGTTCTTGGGAAGCAACACCGGGTCAACTTCAACACCGAAGTGCACAAGTCTAAGGGCATTCTTGACTACATTTATTCGGACCTTTGGGGACTAGCAAGAACACCAACACAAGGAGGTAACTTTTACATTATTCAAGAAAGGTTTGGGTTTATTTGCTTAAAAATAAATCAGATGCTTTGAATAAATTTGTGGTGTGGAAAAAGTTGCTGGAGACTCAAACAGGTAGGGTAGTTAAGGCTTTACGAACCGATAATGGCTTAGAATTTTGTAATAAGGATTTTGATAAATTTTGTGAATTAAATGGCATTCTAAGACATAGAACGGTTATAAAAACACCTCAGCAAAATGAAGTTGCTGAGAGGATGAATAGGACCCTTATGGAAAAGGTTAGATGCATGTTAATAGGATCCGGATTACCAAAATATTTTTGGGGGGAAGCTGTGTCTACTGCTGCATACTTGGTAAACAGATCACCCTCTAGAGCTTTAGAGCTCAAGACTCCCATGGAGATGTGGAGTGGAAAACCCCCTGAGTTGAGCAACCTTAGGACTTTTGGGTGTGCTGCATTTGCACATCAAAAGGATGATAAACTTAACCCAAGGTCTAAAAAATGTGTGTTTCTAGGGTATGGTGATGGGGTTAAGGGGTATAGGTTGTGGTCCTTAGAACCAAAAAGAATAAAACTCATAATAAGTAGGGATGTTATTTTTTAATGAATTGTTATTTCCCTATTTGGAGAAAACTAACCCTGCAGGGGCTAGTGAGTAAACCAGTCCGAAATTTGTGGAGTATTGCATCAAGGAAAACTCGGTTCAAGTAGAGCAAGGAAGGCAAGAGGGTTCAGACCAGGTAGAGCCCATTGATGAAGGCTAAGCTCAGGGCACTCAAGAGGAGGCTGATCTAGAAGAGGTTGATACAGCAAGTTAGAATGACTACCAGCTCACAAGGGACCGGGGAAGGAGGGTGGTCAGACCACCTTTGAGATATAGGTTTTCAGATGCTAATGTAGCAGCTCCTTATTCAGAATGAGGGATGGTTGAACCAGAAACTTACATGGATTCCATGGAATGTAAGGATTCATCAAAGTGGTAGCTAGCTATGGAGGAAAAAATGGTTTCTTTGAGGAAGAACAACTCTTGGGAATTGGTGTCCAAACCAGGAAAACAGAGAGTTGTGGATTGTAGGTAGATCTACAAGATCAAAGAAGGGAACACTTCAGGGGATGAATTCTGGTATAAAGCTAGGCTGGTGGTGAAGGGGTTCACACAAAGAGAAGGCATAGATTTCGCCGAAATATTCTCACCGGTTGTGAAGTACAAGACAGTACGGATAGTGTTAGCAATGGTAGTCCAATTTAATTAGGAAATCGAGCAAATAGATGTGAAGACAGTGTTCTTACATGGAGAGCTTAATGAGACCATTTACATGAAGTAACTGAAAGGCTATGAGGAAGGAAGGCAGAGAGAGTTGGTGTGCCAATTGAAGAAATCTCTCTATGGCCTGAAGCAATCACCTCGGCAAATGGAACAAGAGGTTTGATTCCTTTGTAACTAGCTTAGGCTTCATGAGGAGCTACTATGATTCATGCTTGTACTACAAGAGGTACAAGGTGGAGGAAGTGGTGATCATCCTCATCTATGTTGATGATATGTTGCTGGTGAGCAGCATGGAGAGGATAGAAAAATTGAAGGCTCAACTCAGTGAGGAGTTTGAGATGAAGGATCTTGGCCATGTACAGAAGATCCTTAGGATGTGTATCATCCGGGAAAGGAAGAGAAACAGATTGAAGATTTCTCAGACTTCCTACATAGAAAAGATGATATCTAAGTTTTCTATGGAAAATAGTAAACCAGTGAAGGTTCCTCTTGCTGGTCATTTCAAGTTCTCTAGCAATCAATTTCTGAGATCTGAGGCGAAGAAGAAGGAAATGAAAAAGATCCATTACTCTAGTGCGGTTGGATCGGTCATGTTCATGATGGTAAGCACTAAACCTGATATTGCTCATGTAATGAGTGTTCTCAATAGGTTTATGAGTAATCCCAAAAAAGAGCATTGGCTTGGGATAAAGTGGTTACTGAGGTACTTGAAAGGAAGCCCAAAAGTGGGGCTGGTTTATGAGAATATGGGTAAGTCCATCTGTCTTGAAGGTTATGCGGATTCAGACTATGGAGCAGACCGGGATAAAAGAAAATTAATTACCTCATACTTCTTCAACTTAAATAGATGTTGTATAAGTTGGAAGGCTCAGTTGCAACCGGTGGTAGCACTCTCAACGGCCGAGGCTGAGTACATAGCGACACTGATGGATGTTGTATAAGTTGGAAGAGTTGAAGGTCCTGAAAGAGCAGGTGGTGGTATATTCAGATAGCCAAAGTGCGTTGCACTTGTGTAAGAATCCGATGTTCCATGAGAGGATAAAGTACATAGATGTTCGGTATCATTTCATTCGGGAAAATGTTACGGAATGATGCATTCATGTGGACAAGGTAGCCACGGAGGAAAATTCTACAGATTTAAGCACCAAGATTCTACCTCTAAGTAAGTTCAATCATTGCCT
The DNA here is from genome assembly GCA_023935145.1 of Bretschneidera sinensis. NCBI lineage: Eukaryota > Viridiplantae > Streptophyta > Magnoliopsida > Brassicales > Akaniaceae > Bretschneidera > Bretschneidera sinensis. The sequence continues at coordinate 67,884,883 of CM043700.1, read as the reverse complement.
TGGACTTCTTAGGATTGGAGTCGGTTAAATGATGACTCAAGATGAATTTGGATCCTGAGTTCTCTGCACAAAGGTTCGGGTTTAATCGCTTAGACAAAGGTAGAGATTGTTGGTGTTTTGTCCAAGGATTAAACAAAGTAAGATTCAGCATGTTCAGCATCTGGTTTGGAGCTGCAGCAGCAAATCCAGGAAGGCTGCACATTAGGTCAAGCCACGGAGCCCAGAGTGTGAGGTAGTTCAGCCCTGTTCCAGGCCACGGCATGCCCTGTTCTAGGTCGAAGCTTGAAGGCACACTGATGTTGATTTTTCCAGCCTTTTGAAAGGTGCCCTGGATGCATAATCAAAGCACACAGGATCACTTAGGATTGATGAAGGGCTATGGTTGATTGGTTCTCAAGATCTAAGAGTGGAGATTGACTCTCAAGATTGGTCAAGAAGTTGGTGCACTATATAAAGGGTCACCTAGCTTCAATCTCAAAACAACAACAAGTGAAACATATGTGATTGTGAAAGTGAGATCAATTGTAAGAGTGAAAAGACACTAACTACAAGAGAGTCTTTGTAGAAAGGCTGGAGGTTTAGAAAGAGAGAGTAGTATGGATTGGATATAAGGGCTTGTAAGGAGAATTTTCTGGGAAAAATTCTAGGGTTAGTTCTTATCACTTTCTTCTACTTCTTCTTCTTTCATTCTTCAAGAACCATTGAGTTCTTGAAGGGGTGTTGCTGATTGTAAAAAACCATTGATTTAGTGCAGAGAGTTCATAGGAACTCACGGGGACGTAGGCTATTTTCGAACCTCGATAACAAATTGCTTGTGTTCTCTCTTTTCTTTTATTTCTGTTTTTGTTCTGATCATTTCAAGTCATTCTAGACTTAGGTGTTTGGATGATCACCTCTTGGGCATCTTGAGGGTGGTTTCCCAACACTGACCTAGTTGACTGGTATACAAAACTTTTCATCTCTGCAAGGGACCCAGTCGACTGGTACCCTAACCCCAGTCGACTGGTATCGTGATTCTATATATAGTCTCTTCATTTTTTTTTTCTTCAGATTTTTACTCGATTTTCAAAACCCTAAGCTTTCTCTCTCTAAAAAATTTCGTCATTTTGATAAAAAAAAACCCTAAAAAAACTTCCTAAACACCTCGATCTACTCATCAAAACCATCCATTTCAACTTTCTACGATTGAAATCTCCAATTTCCACTCAAAACCTTTTTTACCAAAAAAAACTCACTTTCTACCAAAATGTCCGATAGAATCCGTATAAAAACCACTGTCAGGGGATCACATGTGCCTACTAGGCCAAGGTCCACCAAATCCGTGGCTCTAGATTCATGAGGGAAGAGCGTGGCAGACTCTTCAAGCAAGAAGCCTAGAATAGAGCTTGATGACTCTCTGTTCTCCAGCCCGGCAGTGAAAGACAGGAATACTTTTGTTATCCGCCATAAGAAAATTATGACGGGTAGATTCATCGACTTTGAATCTATTTGTCATGGTAATTTTGATATATTACCTGCCTTCGATGCCATTAACTTGACCCCACTGGTCAAGATACATGAAATTTTTTACCTGAGATTGATTCACCAGTTCTATGCGAACTTGGTGAAACCCAGTCCACTGGCTCTGAGGTTCAGAACCAATGTCATGAGTGTGGAGTTTGAGGTCAACACTGACCTCTTGATGAATATCCTGAGGATCCTTGTGGGAGGGATCAAATGGAGTCTGGACGGATGGCCAAACAATTTCGAGTATGAGGAGGTATGTCAGATAGTTAGGGGTGACCTAACTATGTGTTTCGACCCACTATATTTCACACATCTAGTAACATATCCCTTGACTCGAAATTTTTCAACCTCATTGTGAGTTGGACCATCCACCCGAGACTTAAGAGTCAGGGCTATCTATCTAAGATAGATATTGTATTGATTTGGTGCCTTAAAACTGGGCAACACTTCAATATCTACCCCCTGCTGCTCGCTAACATGATAAAATGCGAAGTGAGCGACTCAGGATGCCTTCCATACGGGATGCTCATCACACTCATCCTCCAGCACTTTCGGGTGCCTCTCCTCGCCTCCGAGGCTCAGAACATCGGCCTTAAGGACATCATCAATGTCTCATCGCTGAAGAAGATGGGATGCACAGTCCGAGATGGCTTTATCTACTCCAAGGTCGGGAAGCACATTCGGATAGGAGAGGACAATAGCAGCGATGATGAGGATGAGGGTCCAGATGTTACTGATATGGACACTGATGATCGAGCACCTCCTATGAGTGACTCGATTGCTAGTCAGGCTGGTAATGGCAATCTCCTTCAGGCTATCATGAGCCTCCAGCTGACTATGCAGTCCGGCTTCCAGAGTTTGAGCTCCACAGTCGACGCCATGCATCATAACCTCCGCTCTCTCTGGGATGACTTTGAGTTGCACCATGAGCATACTGAGGGCTCTCTGGCTGAATTTCAGGATTTTGCTCATGGCAGCTCTGACTCTCCTGCTCCCTGAGTCATTTTTCTATCTTCCTTTTGATGTACATATTGATGTAGTTTTTCATTGTTCTTAGCACGTATATATTTTCGTATTTTATTGTATTTGTACTTCTGTTTCGGCTCTACGAAGCCTATTTTGTATAGACTGGTGTTATAAATGATGATGGTTCATGCTTAGACTTATTTCATATACTTGTTTTACATATGTGTAATATAATTGCATGCTTTATATCTCTTTATATTCGGATAAATGCTTTAAAACGTTTTCTACATGTATGGAAACTTTCGGTTCTTCTCGGGAAGGCTTTTGAACTTTAAATGATGCCAAATTTTCACATAAAAGTTTGTTTATGTATACTTTTCATGTCTATGGTATCTAGATAGCTTATTTTTTGGTTTACTGCCCCCTTTTTTTGTTGTTGTCAAAACGGGGGAGAAAAATGAGAAAAAGAGGTGTAAACTCAAACTAGTGCATAGATTTAGGAGGAGCATTGCTCCAAAGAACTTGGTATATAATTATATATGTTAACTTGATTGGGTGGGTTGTGCATAAAATGTTCTCTACCTTTTTACATTTTGGTTTTATTCAAAAAACAGAGGAGACTCTGCCCGATTTTTCAAAAAAATCAAACACTTAGTTTTTAAAACTGTTTTTCTCTCATAAGTTTTGTCATCATCAAAAAAAGAGAGATTGTTGACCCTCACCTATATTTTAATGATGACAAAACACAACTCTTATTATACTAACAGTGATATCTAAGTGTATTAACCAATAAAAGCATTCAACCAAGGATCAAGGTGCAATAACTCAACCCGAATCAAACACCAAGTCAAGATAGAATATCTAGTATAGGGATAAGATATTTAAACAAATTGTAAATCTCACTTGTTCAGGTAAAAAGCTTGTCTTATGGCTCCTTTTGAAAAAGCATTTTTACAGAACTTTTCAATCAAATGTTTTTAAGTTAAAACCATTTTAAAACATGAAAGCTGGGTATATGGGACAGTGTGTCCCCAGTCGACTGGGTGCTTCATATCAGTCGACTGCTATATTGGACAGAATGTCCCCAGTCGACTGGTACCTTCAACAACCTTAAAAATGAGATTTTTAACTTGACCCAATCGACTGGTACTAAGACCCAGTCGATTGGTAGTTCAAAAAATATGACCATTGAGACGCGAGATTTCAGCACAAATTGCACCAAATCGTACCAGAACAGTACAAAACGGCCATATTACATCAAGGCTATATAAACCCACTCCATTGAGTATTTCAAGATAAGAAAAGAATATACATTCAATCAAGTTTTTACTCATTGATACACATAAACTTTGAAATATTTATTGTTGAGCCATTTTTCCAGCTTTACCTTGAAAAAGAGATATTATTCAATTGTATAAGCTTTCATTGTTTTCTCTCTACGATTTACTTTACATCATTTATTGTAAAGGGATTAGCTTCCGAGAGAAAGAGATTTTTGCTTCCGAGAGGAAGGAATTTGCTTCTAAGAGAAAGGGATTGATTGTAAGGTTTGTGCAACACCCGTGAAGTTGCACGACTAAGTTTCTTAGTGGATTACTTCAAGGAGGTTCCTTGAAGAGAGTGACATAAGGTCGGAACGAATCCGATATTGCCGAACCACTATAAACTGAGTTTGCATCCTTTATTCCTTAAACTCTTTTATTTACAACACATTATTTGTTTGCATGCTTGTGGGTTATCTGTTTTTATAAACTTATGTTTAATTAGCAAAAGTTTTTTAAAAACCCAATTCACCCCCCTCTTGGATTGAAACCTCAGTCTATAGAACTAATATTTTATTGAAAATATCTAGAGATTATATAAGTAAATAGGCGGAATTCTACTGATAATAAATTGGAGAAATGGGAGAAACTCTATCAATTTGGAGAAATACGAGAAACTTTTACCGATAGAACTTGCGAAGATTTTCAGTATTCCAAGTCCGAGGTATTAGCTTGCCATCTAGGTCTTCGAGTTCAAATGTGCTAACTTAGAAGACCTTTTTGATGTGGTAAAGTCATTTTCAATTAGGGAGGAGATTTCCTGTCTCTCGAGGATAAGACATTTCATTCTTTTTTAGCACAAGATCATGTAACTGAAATTTCTTTCTCAAACTCGAGAGTTGTAATACCTTGATACCCTCTGGTGGTAGGCAGCAAGTTTAACTTGGGCTTTATTCCTGGCTTAGTTAATCAGATCGGTATTCATCCTAAAGGCTTCTTCATTATGAGCTTCATTGAAGCTCTATATTCATAGTGATGGCGTCTTTATTTCGAGAGGGATAACAACTTCTGATCCATAGGTAAAAAAATAGAGTTTCTTCAGTAGGAGTCTGTGTGGTTGTCCGTTAGGCCCATAAGACATTTGAGAGATGGTTAACCCATTGCCTATCGGCATCGTCAAGAATTTTCTTGATGTCTTGTAGGAGAGTTTTATTGGTTAATTTGGCTTACCAGTTTGCTTAGGGGAAACCTATTGAGGAGAAACGATGCCCAATCTAGAGATTTTAGCAGAAGGACTTGAATCGGGAGCTATCGAATTGTTTGCCGTTGTCGGTGATAAGGATCCTTAGCATGCCGAATCGGTATACTATCGACTTCCAAACAAACCTTCGGGTATAATAGTTGGTGATACTAGCCAAGGGCTTCGCATCTGTCCATTTAATGAAGTAGTTGATAGCTACTACTAGCTGTTTCTTCTACCTGGCTTCTTACAAATGACTGGGTGTGTTCATTCCCCACATAGCAAAAGAAAGAGGACTGGTGATTTAGGTGAGAAAATTGGCCAGTCGACGAGGCACATAGGTGAACTGTTGATGGGTCTTGCATTTTTTTACTATCTTAGTGGTGTCATGGAGCATCTTCGACCAGTAATAGCTGTGAAGAAGTATCTTGAAGGCCAAAGTTTGGCTTGCAAGGTGATTGCCACATATGCCTTCATGAACCTCTCGAAGGGCGTAATCGACATCGATAGTTTCGAGGCATTTCAAATAAGGAGTGGTGAGACCCTTTTTGTACAGCCATCCCTCGATAATAGTATACCGCGAGGTGTGAGAGATGAGCTTTTTGGCTTCATTTTTCTAACTAGGAAGTTTACTACCTTTCAAGTATTGAAGGATGGGGTCCATCCAGGATTTATCATCGGTCACAGGCATAACCGGTACTTCATCAATACTAGGTGCATCAAGGGTTTCAAGATAGACTGCTTTGCTGAGGTTAGACTATATAAAGGAGGGAAGTCATACCAAGGCACCTAAGTTATTCAAAACCTCTTAAACATTGTGGTGAGATACTTGATGATCTTTGTACTTCTGGGTTCATACTCGTCAGTCATTTGATTGACCACCAGCTGTGAGTCGTTGTATGCCTTTAAAGATTCAACAGCCAATTTTTTTGCTAGTTTCATTCCTACGAGAAACACCTCATACTCGGCTTCGTTGTTTAAGGTTTTGAACCCAAACCTTAGAGGATCCTCTACAGTAAAACCTTTAGGACCGTTGAGGATAAGTCTGGTTCTATTGCCAACGTTATTGGAGAACCCGTCAACATATAGTTTCTAACTCAATATTTGTTCACCTTTATCAAATTCTTACCTCTCGACGGGCATTTCATGGAAGGTGGTCTCTACTATAAAATCGGCTAAGGCTTGGGCCTTGATGGTCATTTAGGGCTTGTAGCAAATTTTGAACTATCTGAGCTCTATAGACCATTTCACCAACCTTCTATAGATGTCTAGCTCATGGAGTACTTGCCTCAGAGGATGATAAGTGAGTAGAGTGATGGTGTGAGCCTGAAAATATGGCATGAGCCTCCGAACTGTAATAAGATGGGTATATGCCATCTTTTCAATGGAGAGATATCTTGTCTTGGCGTCACAGAGAACCCGACTGACATAATAGATAGGCTTTTGGACCCCATATTCTTCCTGGATTAGAATTGAAGCCATTACGTCTTGACCCACTAATATGTAAAGAAAAATCTCTTCCCCGATGATGAGCTTAGTTAGGAGTGGTGGCGAGCCCAAGTACTACTTTAATTCTTTGAAGGATTTCTAACACTCCTCGGTTTAGGGGAAATCTTTGGCTTTCTTGATAACATTGAAGAAAGATAGGCTTTTCTCAACTGATTTAGACATGAGTCGGCTGAATACGGTTATGTGCCCAGTTAACCTCTGTATTTATTTAATGTTGCGAGAATGAGTTATGTCCAAGATTGCTTTTATCTTCTCAGGGTTATTCTCTATTCCTCGCTATGTAACTATGAAGCCTAGGAATTTCCCAGAGGTAACTTTAAAGGCATACTTTCTTAGGTTTAACCTTGTATAGTGGTGTCGGAGGATTCCAAATGCTTTCTCCAAGTCAGACTCATGGTCTTCCGCCTTAATGCTTTTGACTAGCATATCATCCACGTACACTTCCATATTCTTCCTGATCTGTTCTTTGAAAATTTTGTTGACCAACCTTTGATAGATGGTCGTTGCATTCTTCAGTCCGAAGGGCATCACTTTGTAACAATATAGCCTTCGATCAGTGACAAAGGCAGTCTTGGGCTGATCTGGCTCATGCATGAGGATCTAGTTGTAACCTAAATACATGTCTATGAAACTAAGTAGTTCATGTCTAAAGGTGGTGTAGACCAACTGATTTATCGGAGGCAGAAGGAAGTTGTCTTTTAGACAGGCCTTATTCAGGTCGGTGAAGTCACTGCAAATCTTCCATTTGTCATTACTTTTCTTTACCATTACTATGTTGGTGACTCACTCTGGGTAGTCATCTTCTTGGATAAAATCAATTGCAAAAAGCTTGTCTAGCTCTTCTTGGATAAAATGGGTCACAAGGAGCTTGTCTGGCTCTTCTTGGATAAAATTGGTCGCAAGGAGCTTGTTTAGCTCTTCTCTTATGGTGTCTTGCCGCTCTAGGGCAAAGGACATTTTTTTTTCTTCTGGATTACAGGTTTGTGGTTTGGGTCGACATTCAATCTATGGACAATGACTTGGGGGTTGATCCCGGACATGTCAAATGCCAAACATGTGAACAAGTCCTGATTTCTTCGAAGAAAATAGATTAGTGACTCTTTGAGGTGAGCTGGGAGGTTGGATTCGATCTGTTCAATTCTTAAGTCTTCTTCATTTAGAAGAACAATGATTAGTTCTTTCATAGACTAGACTCGTGGGGTCTTGGGCTCATCTCGTAAGTCATCGATCTCCAAAGGTAAGAATTTAACTTTTTTATGCCTTCTGATGGAGTTTAAATAACAAACCGAGAGGATTGCTGGTTCCTTCGGACTTCCCCTACTCCTTGCTCCGTGGGGAATTTCATTTTCAAATGATAGGTGGAGATTACTGCCCTCATTTCGTTAAGTGTTGGTCTTCTAAGGATCACATTATATAAGGATAGATGTTTGACCAGTAAAAATGTGGTCATTACAATAGTGAGTCACGAAACTTTTCTCACGGTGACTGGAAGGATGATACTACCTTCAATAAATACTGGTGTTCCCAAGAAGCCATATAATGGGGAATACATTTGTTTGAGCTGGTCATCCCTCAAGTTCATCTTCTTGAAGGCGTCGTAATAAAGAATGTTCGTCGAGCTTCTGTTGTCTACCAGGATTCATTCAACATTGTGATTGGCGATAAGAAGTGTGATAACTACTACATCGTCATGGGGGGTCTATAACCCCTATAGAATATCATCCATAAAGGAGATTTCCTAGTTTGTTTTAACCCAGTTGTGAGGTCCATTGACTGATGCTAGTGATCGGGCATAGGCTTTTCTTACGTGGGATGATTGTCCCCCTACCGCTAGTCCCCCAAAGATTGTTTTGATAGTTCCTGTAACTGTGGTTGTGTGACTTTGGTCACTTTGAGGATGTCTATCATTCTGATCATGTCTACTAGGACTTAGCCTTCGCCTATGACTATGCCTCGGGCTTCGGTGGTAACTCTAATCATAATTTGACTACTTATCGGTCTATCTGTAGGGGTGTCGGGGTTGATTTTCATTATGTTGGCGAGGCCCAGTATATTTTTTTTTAAATACCCTAGTCGAATGAGGGATTCAATTTGGATTTTGAAGGCGTGATACTCCTCGGTGTTGTGACCATAATCTCTGTGAAAACGACACTACCTGTTTTGGTTCCTACTCTCATTGGGGTGAAGTGGTTTTGGAGGCCAACGAAAAAGGTCTCACTCTTGAAAATTCATAAGTATGTTTTTCCTGGAAGTGTTAAGCGGAGTGAAGCTTTCGAAGGGAAGAGTGGTCTTGGTCTTGCCCTCTAGACAAGGCATTTTATTGAACTATCCTTTGGTTCATTGGTGTCTCTCTTTCTCTTATCTATTCTTCCCTCTCGAGCAAAAATTTTATTCATGTCCTTAGGAGGGTACCTAGTAAGTTTGGAACTGAAAGCCCCCGACTTGAGCCCATTTTTTAATGTTAGGACATGTACTATTAGGTCAAGATCCAGAATCTCCTAGGTGGTGGCATTGAACCAGGAGATATATTCTCGAAGCTTCTCCTTATTGTATTGAATAACACTGAAGAGTCTTTCCGAGGTCTTTCTGGGTCTCCTACTACTGAAGAAGTGTACCGCAAAGGCACGACTTAGTTCCTGAAAAGAGCTAATGTTTCCAGGCTTTATGCATGAGTACCAAGTGCTCGCGGCCTTCTCGAGCGTCAAAGGAAAGACGTAACACATGATAACATCAGGATGATAGTGTAACATCATGGTGGTTTTGTATAGTTGAAGATGGTCCAGGGGATCTGTGGAGCCATCGTGGGCTTTTATGATTGGCATTCGAAAATGCCGGGGGAGAGGAGCATCGATGATGTCATGTGTGAAAAGAGGAGCCTAGGAGCTAAGTTCGTCCAGTATGTTGGTGTTTCTTCCTTTTAAGACCTTTTTTTTTTATCTTCTTATCTATCTCTTCCAATCTTCCATGCACATTAATATGGCTTATAGAGGTAGAAAAGCCTCAGGACCTGGCCCCAAAATAAGGAGAAGACCCGGTGGTGGAGTGGCTATGTGCTGGTTTATTGGGAACAAGGTGCTTTGCTAACTGAAGGCTTTGCTGAGGTGGAGGTTTAGGAGGGCGAGCTTGCCCCTCGAGTCTTGCAACCAAATTTGTGACGAGCTGGGTGAGCTCTTGGAATTGCTCTTGAGTTACTAGAGAAGTAGGGTTCGGTACAGAGAGTGCTTCCAGGTTCTCTTGGAGACCGATATCTACTGGGTTGAGCTGAGGAGGTTGTTCATCCAAGGTTCGCCCATCAGAAGCCTCACTATGGTTTTGATTAGAAGTGGTATGCTCAGAGATGACATGGAGCTGTGAACTGAATTGTTGGCTACGAGTGGACGCTCATGTGGCTATAGAACTGGTACCGGTATTCTTAGCAGTGTTCTTAGGCGGCATTATAACAGGTGAGTTCTTTTTCCTTCAAAAACAAGAAGGCCCTCCTTCTAGCGCCAATCTGTTGATGCCAAAAATCTACCAAAAATTCGAATGGTCGGGGAGCTGAACCTGCACACACGAAAAGAGGAGAAAACCTAAAAGTCATCGGAGGATCGAAAGGGGTGCGCCTCGGGGGGACTCTCCGATGCCTAAGTGAGAATAAGGCTTTGGTAAATAAGGAGAGCTAAATAAGACTGAGAGTTGTGAATTAGAATTAAATATACATTTTGATGGTGAAAGCCCCCTTTATATAGTGTTTCGGAGTAGTGTTAGATTAGGAAAGTGATTGATCACTTGGTGTTGTGATACAAATGGCATTCCCATATATAAGGTTGAAGTTATCCATAAGCTGGATTTGTTTGAATATCGGTTTATCCGTAAGCTGGAGTGGCATAGTTGTATTAAGATATTGGTGTGAAATTACCATTATGCCATTTGCCAAGTGTGACAATTTGATTGGTTGATCTGTTTGAGTTATGAAATTACCCTTTTGCTCTGGGAGGTTGCCACTTGTCACGATATTATTGGAAGGGTAATTTTCTCCTACAACAGATTTATATTATGAAATTTGGTTAAAATAAAATTATAATTTTCAAGAATATGTTTGGTAGTATTCGAGTAAGATTCTTTACTGTCATTATATGGTGGACTTATTCTTATCTAAAAAAAATTAATACATTGATAATTATCTATAATAAAATATTGTAATTTTATTAGTTAATTAGTGTTTAATTTCATTTAAATATGGTATAATTCTTTCATTGTTTTCACGTTTTCATTTCGAACAACTAGCTAAAAGAAAAGTTTACTAAATCTTTTATATTCATCTTTACTATTTTATTCTTTTAAGTTTGTGTTGATTTTTATACCTAATATGCTTGCATTGTTTTAGGGGTGGTAATTCGGGTTGATAGTTCGTGTCGTGTCGAAATTAGGTATAACACTAAATGGGTCGACACGAATATGACACGATTATTAATCGTGTCAAGGAAACCTAACACTAACACGATTTATTAAACGGCTAACACGACACAACACGCTTAACACGTTTAATAAACGGGTCGTGCTAGACACGACACGACTAACATATTAGACACGACAACCCGACACGACACGACTAACATGTTAGACACGATAACCCGACACGATTAACCAGACACGACCTGTTTATTACATAAACAAATATAATTTATATTACATAACCATCCATCTAATCAATCATAATCCAAATTCCAACATATTCATGATCCAAATATACATTAAAAAGTCTAATTAATAACATAAACATTATCTTATCAATTATCATCTATGTTGGGAGAGAGGAGAGAGTCTGTAGACTCTGTGATGCGTCACTATTGAGTGAGTCTATGAAGAAGTGTTTTGTGTTTGTGATGTGGTGAAAATAAGAATTAGGGTTTATTTTATATACATACTAAATTTTTTTTTTTAATGTAATAGACAAATTTTTTAAATAGGTCATGGGTCATAATCGTGTCAACACGACTTATCATACTCATGAATTTAATCATATCATTTCAGGTTTGTGGGTCAACCCGCGACATGACACGATTTTTCTGTGTCATAATCGTGTCGACACGATTACGACACGAACCCGATTATTCTTAATACTAACACGCTTTATTCGTGTCGTGTCGTGTTGTATCCAAAATTGCCACTCCTAATTGTTTCCTTTACTGCAAAGCCAAGATTATTGAAAAAGAGAAAAGATTTTTGTGACTCAATTTTGTAAGTTTCTTTAAACCTAATAACCACTTTTTTCTCTCTTTTTATCTCACATTTTTGTATTCTACGTAAAACCTTTTTTAGCAACTGTTACGCTTCTCCTTCAAATAATACATAATTTATTGAAAAATCCTATATCAACGTTACTTATAGGGGACAGAAAACAACCCAAACACTAGATGCTTGATAATAATGCTTTGCGAGCATTTCAGAACACAAGTCAATTGAATAGAACTCTAGCCCTTTTAAGAGATTGTTGTGTATTTTTTTTTATTGATTTTAAAAATATTTGTTTTATTATGATAAATTGGTAACACATTATATCCATGGTAATTTTAATATAATTTGCACTCTTTAATCTTCATCTAACTATTTTTTTTTAAATTTCTTATGATAAGTTTTATGTTTAGAGATTAAATATATTAGATATATGTGCAGATCAAATTAATTGATTTTGATTGTACATATAAATTAACCATCATCTCATATTTCCTATCGATAATAAGTTTATTATATTAACAAATATAAATAACAAAATATTTTTATTTCATTAGTCAATAAGTGTTTAGTTTAATTTAAATTTAATTCAAATGTTGAGATCAACTCACTTTCGAAACATTTGTTTTCTATGTCAATTGCGCTTTATCAAAATGTTAAAGAATTTGTGCATAAAATGGTATATATCTTAAATTTTTATTGTAAAAAAAATCGTTATTACTTTCAAAAACATAATTAAATTTAAAAAAAAAATTAAATTTTTATATATTCAATACTTTGAATATTCAGGACAGAAGCAACTCATTTGAACAAGTGTGGTGATAAATAAGAATGAATTTAATTGTTTATCTTAATTGAATTATGTGATTCTACAACATTTTTTTCTTTATTTGAGGACTTATATTTGTTCAATTTATTGATTAAAATTATCCGTTTGACCTTTAATAACTACATTTATTTTGAATTTTTTATTTATTTAATGAATGTCACATCATTAATATAAATATTATAAACTTAATTTCTTAAAAAAATTTAAAATTAAAAAATGTAATAAAATACATCTATCACTTACATTTGCACGAGTTCACAATATCAGAATCAATAGAAAACAACTTACTACAAAAAGAAATTTTGATAGAAAACTACCAATGATGTATATCAATTTTACTCTAGCTCTCAAAGTTAGCTCATAAAAGGGAAACTTAACATCATGTGTTTTTATTCTGTGTTGAATAAGACCCTTGATTCACACCAAGGTGTGGTAAAAGAGAAAGAAATGAAGGAACAAAGAAAGGCGATCTTACTAATTATTGTGCTATGTGCTAAAATTTTGGAAAATATATGTTGTAAAATGCAAACAAAAGAACGAATTTACTAAAAATGTCTGCTTGGTTTCTTCAAAAGCCCTCTTGAAGGAGAGAAAATCTTGGCTGGCTAGGGTGCCAACCCAAGTCTTTTCATCGGACCAATATGCTCTCGTCAACTCAACCAATGCGGGCCCAAAGAAGCAGCTGTTGTTTGCATAACCAAGGTTAAGCAATTCCCAACCATCAGCTGACACGTGTACTCTCTTTCTACTCCCAAAAGCTGCCGCCGAAATTCAAAATAATTTCACTCTCTTACTCCTCATTTTCTTTCATTTCCCTCTCTCTCAAAGCCGTCTGTTGCCCCTCCTCCATCCTCCCTAGAAATTTCGACGTCGTCCACCCTAACTGCGTCGCCTGACCGCCATCTTCTCTCTTCCTTCCTCCCCAAAAATTTTCGTCGCGTCGTCCCTGACCGCCTATAGCCTCGTTGACGCCGTCGCCCACATCAGATCTGGTTGATAGCAGGTAAGTTACTCTCAGCCACTAAAGTATTTTATTGCTTTCTCTGCGGTTGGTATTTTCATGAATATTTTGGATTTGCCAATACTGTTAAAATTGATCAATACATTGCATGCTCGTAGAACTTCCCTAGTCCAAACTTCTTTTAGTTCTTAATCTTGTCAATGCTTAAGTCTCTTCTATACTTTTCAGTATTCATGCATTTCATTTATCTTTATTGGTTTTATTTCTTCACTGAAATTTAGTGGCTGCCCTTCGAGATTGAACCATGGCTTTCCAAATGTACTTGTTCGAGTTCATTTAAAACAGCCCGTGGTATATGAAGCTGATTATGCGTATACATCAGAATCCAAGCTGGAATTTTTTGCTTCCTAATGGATTAGATTCAGAAAGTCTAGTATCTTACTGTTCTCCTTTAACCAAAATTTGCGTTGGTGTTTTGGAAAATGTGTTGGGATCTTGTTTTCCATTCTCAGGGAATGAAAACTGTTTTCATTTTTAATTTCTCATTCCATAGAAAATTGTTTTCCATTTTTTAAAATATTATTGAAAAACAATTAACACAACTTTTTTTTGTTTCCGCATTTACATTGCTTAAGTGAAATGGTCTTGATTCATTCAGTACGGTGCATTTTGGGTGCTAATAGATAAAAATATATCATGCTCAAGTAAATTATTCTATGATAATACTTAAATGAGTAGTAATATATCTTTGTTGATTTACATCTTAGTTTATGCACATTTTTTTGTAGTTCAAAAATTACAGTATTCTTGAATTAGTTGTTCGCTAATTACTGTCATTTTGAAGATAAGGACATAGCATGGTCTAGACCATTACTTGGAGTTAAATATATAACACTTTATATTGATATTAATTATTTTATTTGAAAATGAACCTTCAATTATTCCATATGTTGTTCCACTTTTATGCTTAATTTGCTACTGTAGTAGTGGAGTCATGCCTACCTTACTGCATTTTCATGCCTTAACTGTTGTTGAATTCTTTTGCATTTTTGGTGTTTATTCTGCTACTTCCTTATTTATGCCTTACCTATTGCTGCATTCTGCTGCCACTAGCCTTTGGAATGGAGTTACAAATACTTAATTATTTGAGTTTTCTTAGAAAATGATTGAGTTTGAAACTATTAACTTCTTGTTAGCATATTTCTCTTAGCTTAATGGACAAAAGTTGGATAAGTAAGCCGAGGGGCAACAATGCCTATTTGAATAAAGTTAAGATTTTTGTTATATTATTAGTTTCCATTAGATTCAAATTTTGGATGGATCTCTGGCTATTTTTTTTTTCATTAGTTTTCACTATTTCTGGTTGGAATGCAATTGAAAAATGTTACAATCTTTCCATGCTTAAAGGTATAATATATATTTGGTTTTAGTGTATTCTAATGAGATTTTCTTCAATTGAAATGCTCTCTGTTTTTCCTTTTATCATGCAATTAAGTTTGTCATTTGATTCAGAATTAACTTATAGAGAAAATCTGTCTTCAATCCTTTTTTATTTTGAAATTATAATCAGCTAGCGTGTATGACTTAAATCATGTATGTTTTATGCATGTTTTAGATACATGGGTAAGAGAAAGCGTTTGAATGAATATCAAATCACTGTATATCAAAGAGCACATGTTACAATCTTAAAGGAAAAACCTCATGTAAGTGCTACTTCAGGACCAGAAGCACATGCTAAAACCTTCAGGTGAGTCCAATCTCATCTCAAAATCACCTCAGATTGAAACCAACCTCATAACAGTCATGGTTCTAATCAAGATGCATGGGCTGGAAACACTAAAAAACAACCCACTCATGGTAGTGGTGGTTCTAACCAAGAGGCAGGGGATGAAAACTCTCAAAACCAATATACTCATGACAGTGGCAATTCTAATCAAGATGCAAGAGTTGAAAACTATCAAAACCAACCCACTCATGAAAGAGGTGGTTCTAATCAAGATGCAGTGGCTGGAAACTCTCAAAACCAACCCACTCATGGTGAGCATGTTTTCAGAGATCCGCTAAAGATAGTTGGTGAGTAAGTTATGTTGTTTAAAACAAAAAATATATAAAGTTAATATTTCGATAATGAACATATTTGTATGTGCTTGGGTAATTATGCTTTAAACCATGAACATAAGATAGTTATGTTTTATGGTATCTTAAACATGCTTAGCTGACTTGATTTTCATGAGAACATTGCATTTCTTTTTAGGATTTTGAGGTTCAAATATGCATGTTATCAACTTGCAATGTACTAGTACTAAGTTTAAATGTTTTGTTCAATTTATTGACTGCTAGTAGTGTTACTCATGCATTGTTGATAGATGGTCAAGGAAATCATATTACAAAACGAGGACCCACACATGCTAAGGATATGTGGGATTTTCCAAAAGGTCATTTGATTGTGATAGAAGGCAATGAAGAGAGCCAACCAATTAATAAAGCTATGTTTGTTCTTAATGGATGGTTGGGAACAGTTGCAAGGAAAGGATTCCTTTGTCCTAGTAATTATGAGTCTTAGAATAAAGTGCATACATCATACTTGGTGAATATTATCCGAATTACTTGGGTAAGCAATAGAACATTATTATTAGTTTATCATTAGATAATTGCATGTGGTTAATCTTCACCATTATGATTTTTTTTCTTGTTGATCTAGAGTAAGTTTGTTACTCCTCCAAATATGGACAAATGGATCTTGGCCCTAATTAATAAGAAATAGAGAGATTATAAGTATGAGCTATGAGCAAACTACATAAGGGACGATTGAAGGGAGGGAGATCGCAGAGGACTATCCCGATGAAGTTATCCATGACCAATGGAAACAATTTATTCAACATTGCTTTTCAGAAAAGGCTTAGGTTGTGTAAATTGAACAAGAGTCATTTGTTGAATTATGTTTTGATTGCTTATGGGTTTGAGCTTGTGGTGTATAATAATATACTTATTTTGGCAGCAGTACTCTGATATTGGTAAAGCATCACGTGCATGCCAGAATACTCCTTACACATCCGCCTCCAAGAGTTTTGCAAGGGTCAAAGCTGATTTTGTATGTGTAATTTCCTACTCAGGGCTATATAAGTACTAATGTTCAAGTATTAGTACTACATTTTTATCATTTGATCATTCTTTTTTATATTGTCCAACTAGTTTACATATTGATGGCAGAAGGCAAAGCATGGGAGCATACCACATCGTGTGGAGATGTATTCAATGATTCATAAACATAAGGACGAGACATTTGTTAATTAAGAGGTCCCACAATTTGTGGTGTGCACTGAGACATTTTTAATTTGTTAGAAGAGCTAAACTTTGGGCCAAATGTTGGTGTTATCATTGCTTTAAATTCTTTATTCTTTTTTAAATGTCTTAATATTAACAAAGTAATCTTCATTCCTTAAATGTAGAAATCTGATACTGCTAAAATAACTGAGTTTAAGGGTACCTCAACTTCTATTGATGATGTGAGTGATATAGAAAATCAACTATTCACTGAATTGATGGCGAGGAAAAAAATGGCCGAGTGAGGGGTGCGAGACTTAGAGTCACCGGCATTCAGGTGTTTAGGGTGCATGCTCATGTTAGGAGTGCGGGGATCAGATACTATGAAAGTGTTGGAAAATAAGCTAGAAGCAAAAACGCAAAATATGCAGCGCAACTATGATGCCAAGTGCTAGAGGGTAAATTAGGTACAATGACATTTTTACTAGAAAGGCTTGTTGGTTCACCTTCCTCACAGCTAACTCTGGTCTTAATCGAATTTTTTGTATTTTTGTATATTTTTTTTTTCTGTTTTCTGATAGAGAAAGAGTGTTAAACTTTTCTAAAATAACGTATTCTGTTGTGCTTTGAACTGTGATATTGTATTAATTTTTTTCTTTTTTTTTTGAGACCATTTGTTGACTTACAAAGGCACTACTTTTTATGTTACTCATCCTGCCATTCATTTGTTCTAGCCAAGGGGTTTTAATTAATAAACTAATTCCAATTTTTCGTTTTCAATTAAGTTTCAGAATAATTTTCATGAACATATGGTTCTTTTTTACCTTTGCATTGATAAATTGCATTGACCTTCAATTCTTGACAATACCATAAGTAAAATGTGAACCTGAAATGCAAAATTTGTTTAGGTCACATGTAGTTGAATTATGAATTTAGTTATTGCACTTGTCATTATAGTTTGCTAGCAACTATAAATTGTTAGATGAGCTTCTGCAAACTGATTTTGATTTTAATTGTCTACTTTAATAGGTTGAACTTAAACCAAGTGTAAGACTTCAAATTCTATTCATATTAGTGTTCATTGATCGCATTTAAATTCCGTAGTGAAAGGCATCAATTGCTATGTAATTCTCATTCTGCAAATTATGAACTTCCTTTGTGAAAAAATCATTTTTTTTTTTACAATTTTAGAGGAATGATAGCTGTTAAATATGATGAAATCCCTATAAATTGGTTTCTTGATTAATTGTGAGATTGGAATTGTTATATATTTTGATGAATGGGGTTTTGAATATTCTAAACTCAGAGTTGGTGAAGTTGTGTACTATTTCCACCTAGTGTTTAACATTGTTTTATAAATGTGTTATAGGTTCCATATGCTCCTGACGGATATTAAGTTGCCGAAGATTCCGACAACATGGCACTAGAAGTTTGAAACATGATTTAATTGAATTCATTTTGTTTTTTTATTGTTTTTTGGGGACTTATGTGATCTACATGGATTGGTTTGTACGGTTATTACAATTTAATGCTTATAACTAACGTTCTACTTAGGTGATTTTGGGGATTTTAATAGATGTCGATTATGATTGTTACGTATCTTTAATTCTAATGTAGAGAGAGCTTTTTAAATTTGTGTTTATTCATGATTCTTTTGATGTCATATTAAATTTTCTTTAATGGCATGAAATTATGTAACATGTTTAGAAGAATTATTATTAGTTAAGTTACAACAAAATCAAATTGTGAAATAAAATGTAAAGAAAAAAGAAAATCATTGACTTAGCGGCGCTTTAAAGCGTTGGTAAGAAAATAAATGCCAATGCTTTTGAGTGTCGAGAGCTTGAAACTAGTTCAGATAAAGAGTTATCAATGCCAATGCTTTTGAGTGTCGAGAGCTTGAAACTAGTTCAGATAAAGAGTTATCAATGCTTTAAAATGTTAGTAGTATTATATTAGCGATATTGTAAAGTGCTTGGACTTTAACTTTTCTGATGCTTTTGAGTGTTGACATTTTGAAAATTGTCACTTTAGATAAAGAGTTATCGGCGTTCTAAAGTGTTAGGACTCTAAATCTGTTGGCACTTTGAAGTGTCATTAGAATTCTTACCAACACTTGACAAAAGCATTATGAGTTTACTCCCAACGTTTCAATGAGTGATGATAACTTTTTTGTCGGTGCTTTAAAGTGTTGTTAAACGCCAAAAAAGTGTTGGCAGAGCCCAAATTTGTTTTAGTGAGACAATGAAAGTAGTGAGGAGGATGGAAAAATGAATCTTATTACAAAAATGTTTCAAAAGTACTTGAGATGAAATAAGAATTCAAGTAAGAAGTCCAACACAAAGGATGATTCCACCAAGAAAGATTTAATTGTGTTTCAGATGCAAGACGCCCAGATACATTAAGACGGATTGTCCTTTAGGAAAGAAACCATACTAGAACTTCAGGAAAAAAGTTATGGTGGCTACTACTTGGAGTGACGACGAAGAGGAGAACTCGAATGAAGAAGTTGACTACCAAGAGATTATCAACTTTTGTTTGATGGAAATTAATGATGAAAATGAGGTAACAAATTC
Organism: Bretschneidera sinensis; assembly: GCA_023935145.1. Taxonomy (NCBI): domain Eukaryota; kingdom Viridiplantae; phylum Streptophyta; class Magnoliopsida; order Brassicales; family Akaniaceae; genus Bretschneidera; species Bretschneidera sinensis. Next base: position 67,865,556 of record CM043700.1, on the reverse strand, counting down.
TTTAAATATTGATAATAATAATGAAATTGTGAATGAAGACTTGTTAGAAAAAATTAATGCATTACATAAAGAACTTAACAAATTTGGTTCTAAAAATGTTACTCTTAAAAAAGGAGGCTTCATCTCTTTCTAAAGAAATGAAAGTTTTAAAAGAACAAAACAAAAAACTTTCTTTAGAGTTTGGGAACTCATCATAAGAGTGTTTGAAAAATGAAAATGAAGTATTGAAAAACAATGTGCTTGAATTGATTAACACTTTATCTAGACTTGTAAGAGGAAAAAAACTAGATGAAGTATTGGCTTGCCAAAGATTGAGTGGAGAAAAATTTGGTTTGGGATACACTTCAATGAGCAAACAAAAATCAAATGGAACAATCTTTGTAAAAGAAACATATGTTAATGAAGCTTTAACCTCTCATATGCCTAGTAATGTTCATAATGCACATTAAAGAATGCTAGGAAGTTTGAGAATGCAAATGTCAATTCCTATTGTAAAAATTTATATGCTCATGTTAAGAATAGACATTCTAAAAGTATATATGCTCATATGTATGCTCATTTTAAAAATGCAAATATTAGGTGTGCTCATCCTAGACACTCATATGCTAGGAATGCATACTCAGGAAATGGTTATCATTCACATCCTAGAAATAACATATATTCATATATTTTTCATAATGCTATAAACATGTATTCTAGGAATGCAAGATTCTCATATCAATGGACTCATATATTTGCATACTCTAGATATCCTAAAAATTATCATGATTATCATTCTAGGATCACGCATCATCCATATAATTACAATTATGAAACTAATTATGGCATTAAGAAGGTATGGGTTCCAAAAAGATCTGTATTTTCAAGGACTAACCCCAAAGAACCCAAGAAATTTTGTGTACCTAAGCTTTCCATTGTATATCCTTATGTGATATAGTTCTGTCTTCATACAAAGATAAAGGGTGATCATTAGTACCTTGATAGTAGATACTCAAAGCACATGACCGGTGATCAAAGCATCTTTGTGGAGCTAACTTCAAAAGATGGTGGACATGTCACCAAGATGAAGATCATTGGACATGGTAAAGTTGGTAAATATTCTTCAATCATTGACCATGTCTTGTTTGTTCAAAGACTTGAGCATAATTTACTTAGCATTAGTCAATTATGTGATAAAGGTAATAAATTTATATCCGAGTCCACTCATTGTCTTATAATAGACATCAAAAGTAACAAGATCAAATTTGTTAGCCAAAGATATGAAAATGTCTATATAGTAGACTTCAAATCTTTACCTTCAAAAAATGAAAAATGTTTTTTCAGCTTTTAGTGAAAACATACGGTTATGGCATAAAAGGCTTAGTCATTTGAACATGGATGTAATAAAAATGCTTTCAAGAAAAGATTTGATTGTTGGTCTTCTAAAAATTAAATTTGAAAAAGATAAAGTTTGTGATGTTTGTCAAATGGAAAAACAAGCTAAGATTTCTTTTAAATTCAAAAATATTGTTTTAACCTCTAGACCATTAAAAATTTTATTTATGGACTTGTTTGGACCAATTAGTACCATTAGTCTAGATGACCATCAATATACTCTTGTTATTGTGGATGACTATTCTAGATATACTTTTGTTATCTTTATGTCCTATAAAGATGAAACATTTAAAGGTTTTGTAAACTTTTGTAAAAATGTTCAAAATGAAAAAGATTTTTCTATTTCTAGCATAAGAAGTGATCATAGAAAAGAATTTGAAAACCAAAGGTTTTCAAAATATTGTGATGATCATGGTATAAATCACAATTTTCAGCTCCTAGAATCTTTCAACAAAATAGTGTAAAATTAGTATAACTTTTCTTCATGAAAACAATTTGCTAAAATATATTTGGGCAGAGGTTGTAAACACTGCTTGCTATGTTTTAAATAGAGTTTTAATTAGGTATGTACTCAAGAAAACTCTATATGAATTATAGAAAGATAAAAAGCCAAATATTTCTTATTTTCATGATTTTGGTTATAAGTGCTTCATTTTTAATAACAATAAAGATAACTTAGGTAAATTTGATTTTAAGATTGATGAAGGGATTTTCTTAGGTTATTTAACCTATTGCAAAGCTTATAGAGTCTTTAATAAAATACCTTTAGTGGTTAAAGAATCTGTGCATGTTACATTTGATGAGACTAACCCTCTTTGCAGAAGAAAAATTTCTTTTGATGATGATTTAGATTTCATACCAAGAGTGAAGACCACCATTCTCATTGTTGACCCCAAGGAGAATCAACCTCAAATGACTCCAGAAGAAGGTGACTCAAGTTTTGATCAACCTTCAACTAGTTAACAAGGAGATGGTCTTCCTAAAGATTAGAGGTATGTGAATTATCACCTAATCGATCAAGTGATTGATGATCCTTCACAAGAGTTAAGACTTGTTCTTCTATTAGAAAAATGTGCAACTATGTAACTTTATTATCTCAAATTGAACCTAAGACTTTTGATGAAGCCAAACATGATGAAAATTAGATAATAACTATGCAAGAAGAATTAAATCAATTTGAAAGAAGTAAAGTTTGAACTTTAGTTCTTAGGCCTAAAGATCATTCGATAATTGGAACTAAATGGGTTTGTAGGAATAAAATGGCATAGTACCTAGAAGCAAGGCTATGCCTATAACAAAATGATATAATCAAGAAGAAAGAATAGATTTTGATGAACATTTTGCACCCATAGCTAGACTTAAAGCCATTTGCATGTTGCTTGCATTTGCATGTTTTAACAACTTCAAATTATTTCAAATGGATGTGAAAACTGTTTTTTTTTAAATGGTTTTATAGAATAAGATGTTTATGTTGAATAACCTCTTGGTTTTGAAAATATTAATTTTCCAAACCATGTCAATAAGTTTTCTAAAATACTCAATGGGTTGAAGCAAGCTCCTAGAGCATGAAATGAAAGATTAAGCAAATTTGTACTCAATAATGGTTTTAAGAGATTATACTAAAAAGGGGGATATTAAACTTGAATTTGTTAGTACTGAAAACAACTAGTTGATATTTTCACAAAACCCTTAAATTAAGATAGGTTTTACATGACTAGAATGGAGTTAAGGATGAGAAATTGTGTGATTAATCTTTGCTTTCATTTGCATTCATCACTTACATATTTTCCATTGAGTGAATGAAGATTAATTCTCAATTAATGTTCTCACTCAAAAATGGCATAAAGTAACTTTATCTTACAAAAGAATCACTTTTCTTTGACTTGAAACTTCTATATATTCGACTGTATAACCCTTCTGAGTCGACTGAATGAAAGGTTGTGTTAAGAGACAACTCTTTCACTTTTGACTGGAGTGTCCTATACAGTCGACCGTGAACTCGTGTCCACCTTATTCAAAATTTCCATAATTGCCTCTCTAGTCGATTATATCTTCCCCTATAATTGACTATAAACTCGTGCTTTCCTTTTTTATAATCCAAATTGCCTCACCTAGTCGACTGGACATTCTTTACAGTAGACTAGATGCTCAAATCTATAAGTACATGCGTTAGTTTTCTTTTTCAATTTAAGCCCTAAATTAAAACCTTAGCCGCACACTCATTTATCTCTCCTCAAAATTTCTTCAAAATCTCTCAAATTTCCACTTACCCATCCCTTAAAATCAAATATCTCCCTTCTTTTTACTCATTTTACCCAAGATGTTGTCCCTACTAAAGAAAAGATCGCTCACATCTGGTCCCTATGGAAAAAGATCCAAAGACGGCTTGTCCAAGGAGAAAGGGAAAAGAATCACAAGTGAATCGATCAAAAAGGCCAGACATGATTTTGATGCAAAGGGTTTTAGAAACCCAAAAGTCAAAAAGAGGTATGATGATTTTATTCACCTCAAGACTGTTATTAGGGGTAGATATGTAAGTTTTAGTGCTATTCGATTCACTATTTTGGATGTTGAACCGTTTTCAAGAATGTTGTATGGTTACTATTGGTTTGTATTTGAGATAGTGTTTACCCTAGGTATATCCATTAGTTTTACGCTAATATGGTGAGAGTTTTAAGTGAGTTCTTAAGTTTTAGGAACATGGTGATGTGAGTTGAATTTAAAGTGACTCGTGATGTATTGAGAATTATTTTGAAGATTCCTAATGAGGGATTTTATTGGCATGTTGATGGTGGCCTGGAGATTTTGACGAGCAGGAGGCATGTAGGGTAATTAGAGATGACTCTAGGTATGTTTTTCATGCTAAGACATTCAATAATATTCTGTCTTGCCTCTTGAGTGTAGAGTGATACACCTGATCAACAACTATTGTGTTAATCCTAGGACAAGTAGCCAGACTTATATCTCGAAGTTAAATGTGGTTCTTCTATGGTGTTTGAGGATTGAAACTAGATTTAATATGTACCCTCTGATTTTGAGTAAGATGATAGAAGTAGTTGAAAATTCTAAGGGTGGTTTACTATATGGTATGTTAATCACCAATATCTTAGCTTACTTTAAGGTCATTTTTTATGCTGACGAATCTCAAGATATGGACTGAACTAATACTTTTGATCATTATACCCTAAAGTGTATAAAGTTTGTGGTTTGTGAAGGTGGGACTAAGGCCAAACTAGGGGATAATGTTTTGGTTAAAGAGGATGATAGTGATGAAGGTGGTGATGAGGAGTTTGGTGGTGAAAAGGCTGGCGATCAAGACGGTGAAGAACATGAGAGTGGTGCAACTGGTCAGGTGACAACATCTGGTTTGGATGCTAATGTTGATATCTTTCAAGCCTTGGCGAATCTTCAGCTTTCTGTTAATGGATTGAGGATCGAGATTAGTTCAAGTTTTTAAGCCATGCGGTCCGACTTTGACTCTTTCCAGACTAGCATGGAAGCCTCAGTTCACTCTATTAGGGATGGCTTAGAAATCTTCAAAACCCGCACCGAGGGATCTCTTGAGGACCTTCGGCTCTCCTCTCTTGTTTGCTTTACCTTTCTAGCTATTTCAACTCTCACACTTTTGCAAAAAAATCATTTTTATTTCCTACATGCATTTTTCGTTTCATGTTTTGCTTGGGGGAGCTCTTTTATGGTTGTGTAACTCTTTGGATGAATTTTGGATGTTTTTTGTTCCTCTAAGATTGGTTATAGTTGTTTGGATACATATAATTGCTTCGTTAATATGGAAAAACATGGGAGACTCCGCTTGTTCTTTCATAGAATTTTAATACTTTCTTTTTAATGTTTCCCACTCTTATGGGGAGCTTGTTTCTTACTTTCTATTTTTCTAGATGATGTCAAAAATCGTGAGAAATAAGTTAGTTTTTAAAGGAACAAATTAGACTATTCATTGTATCTAGAAAGGGTGAGAATTTTAGTACTCTTATATAATTTGAAATTGTTTTGGTTGCTATCTTACATTGGTAGGAGGTTTTATTAAAAATACAAAGGAAATTTTGTCAGAATTTCATCAAAAACCAAACATTTAGACTTTAAAATTAGTTTTTTAAGAAATAGTTTTGTCATAAAAAAAAGGGGAAGATTGTTGATCCCACATTGATTTTAATAATAATAAAACTATATTAAATTGATCTAACTATTTTTTTTCTAAGCTTTTTATTCTTTAGGGTACTTTGTATGAACCTTAGAAAATGCACACGCACTCAAGAAGCTGTGCATACATTCTCGTTGCCTCGCACGCACCTTGTTTCAATCCTTTAAGGAAATTTCAACGATGAAGATATTCAAGCTTAGAAGTTTGAAGGTAGTTAAATTTCTATATAATCTCCCTTTCAATTACTTAGCTTTCAAATGACTTAATTTGTTTTTAAAAAATCTTGCTTTAAATTCAAAATATCTTTTTCCAAAAGTTGGTACAAAATTGATTTTAAGAAAAGCTGTTTTTGGGTGATCACAGTCGAGGTACCAAATAAATGCTACTTGAATCGGGGTTTTGAGCATAAAGATTCCATTGACCTATAAAAAGTGAGCCTAACCCTTGAGGATGCGGTAATACATATAAGAAATTATTCCGTCGAGCATATTACTCCTGGGATCCAGGAATAGCGACATGGTCTAAATGCCCTGTCCAAGCTAAGGAGATTGTGTTGGTACCATTGTCGACTGGAAGTTATTCTTGGGTCTCATCTCCAAAATCCAAGTTGCAACCACAGTCGACTGCAAGTGATTTCACAATCGACTATATGAAAATCAACAAAGTTTCCACAGTCGACTGTGACCTTAACCGATGCCTCACTTTTCAGTCAGATTCTGAAGAACACAGTCGACTGAGACAAAGCCACAATTGATTGAAAGCTAGATTATAATGGCTATATTTCAAATTTTGAGGTGCGTGACAGAGCATTAAATGCACCAAATGACCATTTAATGTTTCTAACGACTAATTAGAGTTAGGACTATAAATACCTATCAAAAATGAGAATTTCTAACCATCTAGAACATTTAGTTTCATCAAGAGCTCATTTACTACTCTTCAAAGCTTTCAAAATTAATTCTTGATTCATTCTTAAGTTTTGTTCGTGAGAGAGGAAAATTCTTATTGTATGCATTAATTGTACTCTCTCTTGTGTACCAAAATCTTCTCACTCATATTCCATCTTGTCAGAAATAATTGGTGTAACTCTTGCGAGTGTTTACGTGTTAAACATTTGAGTGAAAATTTATTTGTAAGAGAAACTTGTAAAGGTTTGAGTAATACTTTTGAAGTTGTTTGTTTGATTTAGTGAAACCTTCAAGGAGTAGCCTTAAGGAGAGTGAACGTAGGGTCAGGAGTGATTTCGATATTACCGAACCACTATAAATTGAGTTTGCTCACTATTTTATTTCTCAAATTACTCTTATAAACTTTGCTAAAGATCATGTTTGGAGCATTGTTTTGAAAATGAAAGTTCCTCAGTGAGTTTGTTTGTTTTTTTGGTGGTTACCCATGATGGAATCATGACCAATATGAATAGATAAAAAAGGGGGTTGGTTGCTATTGTTGATTATCATCGCTGTAATTGCGCTTTTGAACACACTCTTCATGCACTTGAGACTATTCTAAGTCACACGAAACTTGGAATCACTTTCTCACGTTGGTGGATTGTCTAAACTTCTTTCAACTTAGAATTCGTGAATGGGTGTTTCAAAATTACAGTAATCAATGAGTCTGTTTCGATGGAGTTCCTTGGAGCTCGATTTTTGCATAAACTGTATAGTCATTTTGGTGCTGTCGCAATTAATAAATCTTTAATGCCTCATTCAGTTGGTCTTAGGAAGCATGGAGGATATGTCGCCATTAAGCCTTTGAAGCTTTCAACGCCACGAAAAAGGACCAAACATCTGTGCAACATAGTGTCATGCCAGTGGTTTGGTCTCCACCTCTACCTGGTTGGATTAAGATTAACACGAATGGGTGCTCAAAAGGAAATCATGGTGAATTAGGAGAGGGTGGTATTCTCCGGTTGGATATTGGGTATTGGATTAGAGGATTTTTTGTCAAAATTGGGAGGACAACAACTATTAAGACTGAGTTATGGGGGCTATATTATGGTATTAAGAAAGCCTGGGATTTAGGCTACAAGAAGGTAATTGTGGAAACTTAATTTAAACTTGTCGTGGATAAGCTTCACTCCACCCCCATTAGTACTGAGCCCAACAAGCATATTATTATGGCTTGTAAAGAGATTAGGATGAGACTGAGAATGCCAGTTGAGTCACCATTGCCGTAAAGCCAATAGGTGCGCTGACTAGTTTGCTAAAAACCTCAATAATCAAGATTTTGACTTTCAAGAATGGATACAACTACCCAAAGGTTTGGGAAGGTTGCTTGTTGAAGATTGTGTTAGGGCATCCTGGTCGAGAGACTTGTTCCTGGATAGTTGGTTTCTTTGTGGCTGTTGGATGTTTTGCCCTCCAAATTACCAAAAAAAATAATCCTATTTTTCCTTCATCGTATCCACCAACACTCGCATGTACAAGATATAAAATCACATACCATTTAAAGTAAATATTTTTTCTTTTTACTGAAGTATCAAAGTCAATTTAATGAAAAGAAAGTTATCTAAACATCCAAATAGTATACTTATATTAATTTTTTAAAAATAATTTCAACGTTTAAAAACATTTTTAAAATCTATCAACCAAACACATTAAGTTTTATATTTCTAGTTTGAGAACATTTTAATGCAATCTTTAACAAAAGTTAAACAACTTTCAACATATTATTTCTACTCATCGTTGTTAATTCGTTTTTAAATCCATAGGAAATTCAAAAAAAATATTGAACCAAACAAACCCTTACTAGTAATTTATTAAAATATTCATACTAAAATGGATGTCAGCTAATTTAGTTGTTAGAATCATTAGTGATTGTACAAGAGATCATGGATCAAACCACATTCACCGTAATTATCAAAACTAGACTGGAGCGGACTAGACCGACTAATCCAATTGTAAACCGAAAGACAGATCGATCTAATTCTTATAAAAGACCGGGTTCAACCATTTTAAACTAATGTGAACTGATCGGGTTTTATATTTATACAATATATATATAGCATATATACTACTAATATATTTATATTATTATTATATATAGAATGCTTTGAAGACGTTCTCAATTCAGATGCTTTGATCGGTTTGATTTTTGGCTCGGTTCTAATAATTATGCCATTCACATAAAAAATGAGAGAGATCGAGATGAGAGAGAGCCGACTTCTAATTGTGTTGTCTATAGACCAAATGAATCTTTCATTGGAAAAAAAAATATATTCCAACATACTTAGTGTTGAAAATTAGAGTAAAAACATACTTACTGTTGAAAATTAGAGTAAAAAAAAAGGAAGACGAGATTTGAAAATTGATTGATGGCATGAATATAGCATGGCGCAGTAAGAGGGAATGATGAGACCCGCCGCTGTGTCACGGGATCAAGCCGCCGGCATAGGAGAAGAGATATAATAAGCCCATTTAGCTATGCCCACCTGTCCCTACAAAATACAATTTGGGCCCCCACCCACCTCCTTTCGGTTTCACCTCACGGGCACCCATAATTAACAAACCCACCTCCATAATCACATGTGCCCATGAACATGAATCTTGCTAGCCATATCATACGAACATGAGAGAGAGAGAGAGAGAGAGAGAGAGAGAGTACTTAATTTTGTTGCTTGTTGTTTGGTTGGTGGGAACTGAGGCCAAATGTACGAACTATAATGTATAATGTGCATGGAATGAGACGTAAAGTGAAGTCATGTCCTCTCTACCTTTAATTACTTTTTATTTTTATTTTTAATTTTAAATAAAAACAAATACTAAAATATACCGTGCTAAAAAAATAATGAAAGAGGATGAGTTTAAGAATTTGTCTCTCTTTTATTATTCTCTCTAGGGTTTGTCTTTTTTTTGTTTGGTTAATTGGCAAGATATATAATTTTTAGCATATATATCCAACAAAATGGATATGCACATGTTAAAGAAAAAATACAAAATGGATAATATTAGTGGGAGAAAAACAAAGATTTGGGACAAATATTCTACCTGTGTGGGCTGTGGCCCCTCCCCCTCATCCCATTCTATGATCTCATCAGCCAAAGTCTCTTTGTTCCACTATGGAAACATTTGCTGTTATTGCTTTCAAAATGAACTTTACCCATCGGTGGATTTCTTCTTATTGTTTTCTTTTTTGCTTCAAATTATAGTCCTCCACACCTTATACCCCACCACAATCATAGTCGCTGGTTATACTTAACAGATTATTTGACGGTTCACATCTGAATGCTATATAAGTTAGTTTCTTGTGTCAATTTCTTTTTCAATTCTTTTCCTAGTTGGTGACATGGAAAGGAACTGATTAATACTGTTCAAGGCATGCAAAGAAAGGTTAGGAACATAACACTTAAGGATTTTAAAGACTTTTTTTTTTTAAAGTTTGTTTTATGTTCTCTAGTGAGGAACTGAAGATTCGGTTGTCAGACTAAATATTACTTCTGTTTCTCTGAAGCTTTATGCAGTGAGAATGAGCTTTCCTTCCTTCCTTCCTTTATTTTTGTTTTTGTCATTTTCTCAATGAAAAGAATTAGAGAAATTCAGTATTAAAACCCCAATAAATACAGAGCATTATCAATTAGTAAACAGAATCCAACATGCTGTGATAATCTGACCTATGATAAAATGGTAGGGCTTGGCTACTTACCTATGGAAATTATCATGGCTAATTATAAATTTATATATTATAATTATGTTATGCGTCTTCCTAACACATCATTTCTTAATTATCCATTTTTTTAGGGATGTGATAACATATTAAAATTGAGGCATTATTTTAAGGGGCAAATGATCCTATGATATATGGACGGTTGAATGAGAAAATAAAACTGTTAGTTAGTTTAGTTAGTAAAATCATTTATCTTTACATCAATGATTAAAGAATCTCGAAAAAGAAATTTGTTAAATTAATTTAAATGATAAGATGAATCAAAATAAGTGTCTTGCATAGCGTAAGTCTCGAGTAAAATTTCTCATTTAACGTAAATAATTTATTAAAAGTTGCGTCTACTGAATTTCGAGTTTTACCTTAACCGAAGAGTTTGCATTTATATGAAGATTAGTTGGTTTAAAGGTTTGAATATCTTCTTTTAAAAAAATCTCTAATTTTGTAAACCATAAACCCAATTACGTCTTATGAAAAAAAAAAGGAAAAAAAAGGAATAAACCCTTAATTTATGAGGTATCTTGAATTAAAGTTTAATTTTTTTCACTTGATTATGGTTAAAACCTCATTAACAGATAATTGATCTGATGATATACTAACTGTGGAGAAGGGAAACTTTTGGGGCTGTAAAGCCCACTTTCCCATTGAATCATGAAAGTGAAGATGAGTAGCAGTATTAGTAATTGGTTTAGAACAATTAAAACAGATGAAAAATAAACATGCGCACCCTATGGATTCCACAAATTTCGCCAAAGCTATTATATCAAATCAAAGAATGTTGTCTTATAACACGCATAGATCATCATTGTCCATAATTGCACAAACCAATTTCACAGATAAAGTTATTATATATTCTCCTAGTGACATAATAGTAGTTCTGGAATTTTTATTTTTTTAGGATGATAAAGTAAAAGAGAAAATAGGGTATGCACTCCTCTCAAAAAAAAGAAAAAGAAAATAGGGTATGCGTATGGTAAATGTCTGACTATAAATTAAAAGGAAAAAGTCAGCCCATCATTACAAGAGAATTATGAGTGCAAAAAGACAACCTAATTGAGTCCTTTGCCCCGTAAACATACAGCACATACATATACACATACAAATCCGAGGCTTTTGTTTTTCACAATTTTAAAAACAATAAATAGAATGATAAACCATACACTTTAAACAAAGCCTCCATTTTGGACCCAATATGCCACTTCAAAAACTTCATTTTACATTTTACCCCCATTGTGTCAATTTTTTTTTCTGGGGGGGGGGGGGGGGAGGGGTGGTTATTTCTTTTTAATGGGTCTAATCAATCCTTTGATTTTAAGGGGTTTATTTTATGGGCTCTTTCAAAAGTTCAGTTTCTCTCTATGGCTCCTAAGCTTCCTATGGTCCTGTCATTTAGAGCCTAAAATGGTCATGATTGATCTAATTTTTTGGCAATTAGGCCTTATATGATTTGGGTAATTAGGTTTAGTCTATCGAAACAGAATCCTAGCAAATGAAATTCCACATGGCAATACCTATGATAGCTTCAAAAGAACCATGTAATTATACATTGTAGAGTGAAGGAAGCCCAAGAAAGAATTTAGAGTTTGGCATGTTACTAAAGCAAGACAAAAGCATATATACAAGAGGACATTTTCTAGGCATACTTTATTAGGGATTTACATTATTATTCCAAACAGATCTTCGGTGCGGTTATTATAAGGTTGCTAGGAGAGATACACTATTCAGTATTCACTGACATTTCTTGAAATTTACAATAAAAAAAGAGATTATCCTATAGTAGTTTTTATTAGAGCTGCATGAAAATCATCAGTAGAATTGGTTTTTTAAAAGGTGAGAGGATAAGAAAAGATGGTCTTTGCTTTCTTTTTCTCCTTTTTCTTTTTAATGATAAAAGTGGATAGACCCATGAATTATGCTTAGAAAGGATGTAGATGAAAGAAAAAGTCTTCACACAAGAAAAGATCCAATGTTTTTCCCTTTCTTTCTAGGAAAACTCTTTTAAGCAATGGAGCCCAGCCTGTTGATTTCAGTGCTACATGATCATGGCTACTCAGTTCTATGGTAATGGGCCTACTGAAGCATCTTCTTGTTTCAGGCAATTCATATGTTAAGCCTCTTTCCATTTTGAAACTGGGCTTTTGTCCAGATTCTCATATTCTGATTCCACATCATCAAATATTTGCCAGTGGGCTCATTTTGTTTGCAAACTTCAAAGCTATCCATTTTTCCTTTTTATTTCCTGTTCAGGTTCAATATGTCTCGAGGCTTTCTTTTCTGTCTCTGTTTCCTACTTTCTTGTATACTTCTTGCCTTCTTGGTATGCACTAGTTCAAAAGCACACAATTCTGGGGTTTCACATATCAAGAAATTGAAAAAAGAACGAACACTTCAACATCTGACCCAGAAAAGAGCAACATATTTAAGGTAAAGAAAGAAAATTACAATGGTGATCATTTACAAGCATGCTATTTCAAGCTATATTGCTGAGTTTCTTCTTAACTATCTCAACAACTTTTTGAGATAAACTCTCAGCAAATGTTCCTAATAGAGGTTATAATCCTGAAACTTCAACTGTACTTCCCCCATATGAATCATTTTTACTGTGCCGCAGCACTTTGATGACTGCATTAACTTTCTGTGCATTGACGGAAGCAGCTCAGTTGCTTCATTGTATAACTGAGCTCCCAGTCCACTGGAAAGCTTTTCTCTAGGAATCGTAGTTCCTAATTTTGAGAATACATGGACTATGTTTTCTGCTGCAACGTTCAAACTGCGCAATACTTCATGGCATGCATTAATTCTTTCTTGCAGTTCACTCCCTCCAGTACTACATTCCCTATGATCTATAGCTTCTGTTGATGCCAAAAAACGGTTGGTGTTGACGTGGCCTAGGAGCTGACGTGACCGGGTGCTGACGTGGTTTGGGAGCTGATATGGCTCGGGTGCTGATACCGCCTGAACCCTGTACAAGTAGCAAGGGTGAACTAGAGGTTCTTGGAAGGAAAGGAGGGGGAGACCTCCGAGGGCGCTTTGAAGCTTAAGTTAGCAAAGGTTTAAAGGAGAAGCCGAGGGCTCAAAAGAAACTGAGGGCTTATGCAGTTGGAGTGTAAGTAAAGGTGTGTGTGAATGAATCGGTGAAGTCCATACATGGGTTTATTTATAGCCTTCTGCCTGTGGGAAGGCATTGATTGCCTGTTTGGGGAACGACGCGCTGTAGGGTGGCTGTAGAGTGGCGTGCCATAGGGCGGCTTCAGGGCGGCTTCAGGGCGGTTGTGGTAGGTTGGCGGTAGGGTTGTGTATGCAGGCGGCTGCGCGGAGTAGGTTGGCGTAGTGGCTGTAGAGCGACGTACAGTAGGTGAGGTCCAGTCGTCGGTCCGCTGGGCCATCCTTCATGGGTCCGAAGATTCTACCGGACCGGAGAGTTTACTGGGCCGATCATTGGGCCGAAGTGTCCATTGGGTCGAAGCATTCTATTGGGCTTGGAGCTTACTTGGGTTGGAGTATTCTGTTGGGCCTGGAGCTTACTTGGGTTAGAGTATTTTAGGCCATATCACAGGCCCCCCACTTCCTTGAGTATATTTATGTGCTTAAGGAAGTATTTTGTGGGATGGGCTTTTAAATGGAGCTGAAGAGGCACGCACGAGTCAAACCGGTGCTAGATGGCTGTCATCGAGAGCCGATTCGTCATTCTTAGGAGGTGGAAAGTCGTCTGGGGGAGGCGAAAATGTCATCTCGAAACCGTAAAAGTCTAATCTTTTTCGGTTTTTCGCATTAATTCCTCTCACGGAACGCACTTTTCCCTCTTATAAAAAGGGGCTCCTGACACATTTTCTTTTTAAATTGAAACAAGTTTGGTTTCTTGCGAGGCTTGGCTTTACTCTCTTCTTGAGGGGTCACGCTCTGACCTAGAAAGTTCTGATGGTCTTGCTGTTGGGGAGGAAGGGGAGTCAGCAGTTCCTTGAGGGATTTATGGAAGCCAAAGAGGAAGACAAGACTACTCTGGAGGAGGATCGTGGCTCAATGAACATGGACCTTTTCTTGATTTTAAACGGGGGTCAGGACCTCTTTCAGATTCCGAGCGGGGGCAAGAACCTCTTCTAGATTCCGAGTAGGTGATGAGTGCCAAATATTGCATATTTTGGCCCCTTAATTTACATTTGTTAGCTTAGGAATTTGTTACTTTGAGTTGTTTTTCGTTGTTTTACAGGTTTACAAGCTTGGAAATGAGTTTCACTAAATTGCCAAAATTGCTCGTACAGATCAGCCATTTTTGAAGATTAACTGTATTGATTCAGGAGGAACCAGGAGATGAGCCATATACGCTTGGAAAGATCCGGATGTCTATTTTCTAGGGAATTTATGGATCAATAAAATGATTTTTCTAGAGAAAGTTATGGTAATTTTAGTAGACAAAGGTCAGGCTGTGCATGATTTCAGCGTGACAGATCAGCCATTTTTGAGGATTTAACCGTATTGATTCAGGAAGAACCATGAGATGAGCCATACAAGCTTGGAAAGATCCGGATGTCTATTTTCTGGGGAATTTTATGGATCAATAAAATGATTTTTCTAGATAAAGTTATGACAGTTTTAGTAGACAAAGGTCAAAGAGTAAAAGCTGGAATCTGCAGTATCCCACATCGGATTGGAAACACATTGCACTTGTGATGTTTCCCTATATAAGCCCCTCTTCACTTTATCTTTAGTGTGAAATTCCTAGTGCCATTTGGTGTAATCCGGTGGACGTTTGCTAGTATTCTGGTGGATCCCAAAGGCTTTGCTACCACGAGGGGAAGTGCCGCCCAACAGCTAGTGGAATTTCTCCCATGTATAGTCAGTTTTAATTTACTGCTTTTTTTAATTTAATGTTTAGCACTTTTATTATGAACTCTAGTTTCATGATTATGAGTGGCTAAAATCTTCAACTAAGGTTGAAGATGAAGCTTCACCGTTGTTTGGCATAATAGTTTCAGATTTGTTTATACAATTCTGATGTTTTTTTATAGTATAAATGTTCTGTCAATTATTTGAGTAAAATCTTATGATTGATTGCGTTTAAATTGTTCTGTTGGATATTCCATGTGTTTCATCTGATGGATACATCAAATTGTTTTTGATTAAATTAGATTTCCTTTGTGATTTGTTAAAAGCGGATATATTGGATGTTTTTGGTTTAATTGTGATATTTGTTATTTTTTGTTTTAAGTTGGATTCATGGAATGTTTTGATAGGCTATTTTTAGAACATGAAGATATATGTTTAACTCTGGTGGGGTGGATTCAGAAATCTTAGTGTCTTTATTATTAGTTTTAAATCAATTTAGTTTAGTTTTTATTTGTTTTGCAACATATAATTCAAAACTCGGAACTAGGTTAAGATAAGTTTAGTTTAGATAAAATTACATTTTCACGACGCAATTCCCTGTGGATTCAACGTCGCACTTGCACAACACTATATTGCAAACAATTCGTGCACTTGCAAGTAATCAAAAACTCACAAGTTTTTGGCGCCGTTGCCAGGGAATTGTTTTGTTTGTGAAATTTTTGTCTGAATTGATTTTATTTTTCTACTAGTTTAGTTAGCATTTTTGTTTTATTTTATTTTAATTTTAATTTTGATTTTGATTTTGATTTTGATTTTGATTTTGATTTTTAATTTAATTTTAATTTTTAATTTTTAATTTAATTTAATTTAATTTAATTTATTATTATTATTTTTTTGTTTCTACTAGTTAGTTTATTTTATTGCTTTTTTGTGGTGTATGCTTGGTCAGAGATCCCTGAATTTAGAATTGACACCTTTAGATCCCGACTTAGAAAGAACTCTTAGGAGACAGAAAAGAGCACTAGTTAAAAGAGAGACAGTTGAGATGGGAGAAAATTTTAGGAATGCAAATCATCTGGAGCATGTAGAGCAACTTAGAGCTTGGAACGTGGACTCCACTACATCCTTTAGAGATTTGTTCGCACCCGTTGCGACTAATTCATCTTCTTGCATAGTGTTGCCACCTACCAATGCTACCAATTTTGACTTAAAGCCACATGTCATCCAACTCCTACCCTCATTTCATGGCTTAGATCTTGAAAATCCTTATAGTCATGTAAAGAAGTTCAAAGACATTTGTGCCACATTCAAGTTTCAAAACTTCTTTGAGGAGTCCGTCCATCTTCGACTTTTCCCTTTTTCTCTTCATGATAGAGCTAGAGCATGGTTGGATTCCAACACGCTCGGGTCTATTACATCTTGTGAAAATTTGCTTAGCAAATTTTATCATAAGTTTTTCCCAATGTCTAGAGTGAATGAGTGCCGAAAGGAGATTAGTTCTTTCACTCAGGATGAGGATGAAAAGTTTTCTGAGAGCTGGGAGTGCTTTAAGGAGTTACTGATCAGATGCCCTCCACATGGATATGAAAAATGGAGACTCGTTCAGTTATTTTACCAAGGGTTGACTCAACTTAACCGTAGCATGATTGAGTCTATGAATGGGGGGCATTCTTGAATCTGATGGGGGAGGAAGCATACAAGGCGTTGGACAAGTTGTCCGGCAACTCGCAGCAATGGGATTTCTCAAGCTGTCGAGATAAGTCCATTCGTGCTCCTAAGAAAAGAGGCATCTATGAGGTCAGGGAAGATGCTGACTTGAGGATAAAGTTAGATGCTCTCACTAAGAAGATTGGCACTCTCGCTGTGGGCCAATCCATAAATGCTTCCAACACATTCAATGCTGATAACTGTTTCATTTGTACTAGTCCCATGCATCTAGCACAGAATTGTCCATCAATGCCGGTTTTTGCCAAGTATCCTATGGATCAAGTGAATGCTTTCAATGACTATTGGAGGCAGTCAAATGGATCTTACTCCGAGACGTACAATCCAGGGTGGCGAAACCACCCAAATTTTTCATGGAAGCAGAGCCAACCAATGAATCAGGGAGGAGCCCCACATCATGCTCAAAATCAATACCCTCCCGGATTTGCCCCACAAATTCCTAGTCATGATCGCTCTGCCCATCCAGCACCATCACCTGCTTACTAAGCTCCCACTCAAACGCCAGCACCAGTTTCATAGTCATTAAAGGACACCCTTAAGGAGTTCATGAAGATGACTGGCCAATCCATGAGCGAAGTAAGGAGTGCAACAATGGTAAATACCCAAGCAATTGCAAAGCTAGAGAGTCAAATAGGTCAAATTGCAAGTCACTTGGGTGAGAGAGAGAAGGGAAAGTTCCCTAGTTAGCCCGCGCCCAACCCGAAAGGATAGTTTATGGTTGGAAATTCATCCACTCCTACGCACGGGGAGGAACAAGTGCAGTCGATTGTCACATTGAGGTCTGGGAGACAAGTGGACAATTGAGTGGAAGAGAACTCTACTATGCAGCAAGGGCAAGGAAGTGGCGACAAGGATAAGAGAGCTGCTGAGCCATCTACAGCCACACCTATTGTGAAGGACCCTTATAGGTCGCTTGTACCTAAAGTGCCTTACCTTGAGAGATTACAGGCGCCCAAGAAAGGAGGGAAGTATGAGGAAATTCTGGAGGTATTCAAGCAGGTCCAAATCAATATCCTATTTTTGGATGCCATCCATCAAGTGCCGTTATATGCTAGGTTCTTAAAGGACTTGATCACTATCAAGAGGAGGACGAATGTCTCAAAGAAGGCATTTTTGACCGAGCAGGTTAGCTCAATCCTTCAGTGCAAGCTACCCATCAAGTATAAGAATCCAGGGTATCCTACCATCTCTTGCACGATAGGAGTCAGCCAGATTGAGAGGGCTCTCTTCGATCTAGGAGCAAGTGTCAACCTTCTACCTTACTCAGTCTATCTGCAGTTAGGGTTAGGAGAACTGAAGTCCACAAACACGACGCTTCAATTGGCTGATAGGTCAGTGAAAATACCACGAGGAATAGTTGAGGACGTCTTGATAAAAGTAGATAAATTCTATTTCCCAGTGGATTTTATTGTGCTTGACACAGAGCCGGTTCAAAATATTAGGATTCAGATACCAGTTATTCTAGGGTGACCATTCTTAGCCACGGCTAACGCCCTGATCAATTGTAGGACAGGGGTGATGAAGATTTCCTTCGAAAATATGACAGTGGAGTTGAATATCTTTGATATCACTAGGCAACCACTGGAATATGATGAAGTGCGAAATGTATGCTTGAGAGAGGAGATTCTGGAGGAGGCTGTGAATGAATGAAGAATTGAGGACCCCCTGGAGGCATGCTTTGCTCAATTTGGAGAGGATTTGGATTTAGATAAGTTACTCGAGCAAGCTAGTGCCATTTTGGAGTCTCATTCTCGGGAGAACAATAAGACGGAGGAGACTGCAGCACCTGAACCCCCCAAGAAGGAACTTAAGCCTTTACCGGATAATCTTAAATATAAGTTCCTAGGTCCAGCCGATTGTTTGCCTGTGATTATAGCATCAGATTTGGGTTAGGCTCAAGAGGAGAAATTATCAGATGTTTTAAGAGAGCACAAGGAAGCTATCGGCTAGACTATTGAGGATATCAAGGGAATCAGCCTTTCGTTGGTAATGCACAAGATACATTGGGAGGAGAATGCCAAGCCATCGAGGGAGCCACAGAGAAGGCTCAACCCAACTATACAAGAGGTTGTAAGGATTGAAGTGATAAAGTTGTTGGATGTAGGGATCATTTATCCAATCTCTGATAGCAAGTGGCTGAGCCCGATTCATGTCGTGCCCAAGCAGGCTGGATTGACGGTAGTGAAGAATAATGACGATGAGTTGGTGCCAACTCGTGTTCAGTCAGGATGGAGAGTGTGTATAGACTACTGTAAGCTGAATGCTGCCATAAGGAATGATCACTTTCCACTCCCATTTATTGATCAGATGGTGGAGTGCTTGGCTGGGTATGATTACTATTGCTTCTTAGATGGTTATTCTGGATATAACCAGGTCCCTGTGGACCCCGAAGATCAGGAGAAGATAATGTTTACCTGCACTTTTGGGACGTTCGCTTACCATCGCATGCCCTTTGGATTATGCAATGCACCTGCTACTTTTCAGTGGTGCATAGTCAATATATTCTCTGACATGATAGAACGTTCCTTAGAGATTTTCATGGATGAATTCTTCATCTTCGGTTCATTATTTGAGGAGTGTCTGCACCGTCTCACTTTGGTTTTAGTGCGGTGCAAGGAGAAGAACCTGGTGCTTAATTGGGAGAAGTGTCATTTTATGGTCAAGCCAGGTATTATACTGGGGCATGTCATATCCCATCGGGGGATTGAGGTCGACAAAGCGAAGGTGGACCTGATTTTCAACCTTCCACCCCCAAGTACGATGAAGGAGGTTCGTTCTTTTCTAGGCCATGCAGGATTCTACAGGCGATTTATCCAGGATTTTAGCAAAACCACCCGACCCTTGTGCAAGTTATTAATGAAAGATGCCCCATTTGTATTTGATGAAGACTGTAAGAAAGCATTTGGGGATTTGAAGAAGATTCTGACGTCCACACCCATTATTCAGCCACCCGACTGGGGTGTATCTTTTGAGATTATGTGTGACGCATCAGACTATGCTGTTGGAGTTATTTTGGGGCAGTGTATTGATAAACTTCCCTATGTTATCTATTATACAAGTTAAACTCTAAACGACGTACAACTCAATTACTTTACCACTGAAAAGGAGTTGCTAGCAGATGTTTTTGCATTAGACAAGTTCAGATCCTACTTGTTAGGATCTAATATCATTATCTACTTGGACCATGCAGCATTGAAGTATCTTTTCTTTAAAAAAGATGCTAAATCTCATCTTATCCGATGGATCTTGCTACTTCAAGAGTTCGACATAGAGATTCGGGATAAGAAAAGTTTCGAAAATGTGGTGGCAGACCATTTGTCTAGATTGATTGTGGATTTCACTGAGGCCGCCACTCCTATTTTGGAGACCTTTTCGGATAAGCAATTGATGCACATTGCTCACACTCCCGTGCCATGGTTTGCTGATGTAGTGAACTATCTTGTCACCGGTCAAATGCCCTTGCATTGGGGGCGATAAGATAAATCAAAGTTTTTGGCCATGGTAAAACATTTTTTCTGGGATGATCCTTACCTGTTCAAGTATTGTCCCGATCAGATCATCAGAAGGTGTATTCCTGAGCATGGCCAATCTAATGTCATCGCCTTTTTTCATGATCATTCTTGTGGAGGCCATTTCAGTGCTAAAAAGACCGTTGCGAAGATTTTACAGTGTGGATTCTATTGGCCTACCCTGTTTCGAGACTCTCACACCTACTGTGTATCTTGTGAGCGTTGCCAAAAGCTAGGGAGTCTTTCTAAGAGGAATATAATGCCCCTCAACCCTATCCTAATTGTTGAGATTTTTGACGTGTGGGGTATTGATTTTATGGGACCGTTCCCAAACTCCTTTGGCTACCTGTACATTCTGGTTGCTGTGGACTATCTGTCCAAATGGGTGGAGGCTGTTGCATGCAAGACCAATGACCACAGAGTTGTGGTCCAGTTTTTGAAGGACACTATCTTTGCTCGTTTTGGTACGCCTCGAGCCATCATAAGTGATAGAGGTAAGCACTTTTACAACCGGATCTTTGAGCAGTTGATGAAGAAGTATTTTATCACACACAAGGTTGCCACCCCGTATCACCCACAGACGAGTGGACAAGTGAAAATTTCCAATCATGAGATCAAGCACATTTTGGAGAAGACTGTGAACCCTAGTAGAAAGGATTGGTCTCTGCGATTGAATGATGCACTGTGGGCATATAGAACAGCCTTCAAGACGCCAATTGGCATGTCTCCCTATCGTATTGTGTACGAAAAGGCATGTCATCTTCCGGTAGAATTAGAGCATCATGCATATTGGGCTATCAAGCAGCTGAACTTCAATCTTTCCAAGGCTGGCTCACAAAGGAAGCTCCAACTCAATGAATTAGAGGAGCTGCGGAACGATGCATATGATTGTGCATGGTCATACAAGACACAAATGAAGAAGACTCATGACCAACACATTTTAAGACGAGCTTTTGAGCTGGGTCAAAAAGTTCTTCTTTACAACTTATGCCTGCATTTATTTTCAGGCAAGCTCAAATCTCGATGGACAGGCCCATTTATTATTCGATCAGTTTTTCCTCATGGGGCCATCGAGATTGAGGGTCCAAAGAATGGTAACACTTTCAAGGTAAATAGGTAGAGGCTAAAACCTTTCTTGGAGTTAAGGAGTTCAGACATTGGGACGATATTGTTGGAGGATCCTAGTTGCTTTGATTGAGTGTCGTCTACTATGGAAAGTCTGGCTGAAGACGTTAAACTTAGCACTCATGGGAGGCACCCCACAACATATCTTTTCTATATGTTTATTATTTTACATATTTCTTGTTATTTTTTTTTCTCTAGTGTTGTTTTTGTTTTCCAGTCTTTATTTTTCATGGACAAAGCGTACTTCAGATCAAGTTTGGGGGTATACTATGAGCCATATCAGTCCAGATAGTTCTCAATATCCCAGGTCAGCTTTTTCCAAATTATTCACACATTGGGGTCAATGTGTAATTTAAGTTTGGGGGTATGGGAGACACATTATACACACTTTGTCCTAATTTGTTGTTGTTTTTCTTCATTTAGAAAAAAAAGAAAAAGAAAGAAGGTAAATGCATGCTCATGTTATTTTGAAATTTTGGTTAATCTAAACAATTTTTGTGATGTGATGTCATTGATGAGCTTAAAATTTTGAACACATGATCTGGTGATAAAGTTTTAAAATTTAGTTACGTACTTTAGGCATTTGAGAATTCACATGTTTGATCTAATCTATCACGAGCACATTAGCACAAATTGTGTGAGGTATGACATGTGATTTTAATGTGTACGTTTCCTTGTCTTAACTGAAACTGGATGACTTGTTGGATAAACACTTTGGCATAAAAAAGTACCAAAAAATATAAAAAAAATTTGATGATCATAAATAAACTTTCCACTGAGTAACTGGATCTCTTGCCTCAGTAAGTAGTGAGTGTTCACGTCAAAAGGTGGGAATTTTGCTTGGTTACTAAGGTCAGTTTAATTTCATAGCCTTTTTGACTCGAGTTAGTAAGTCCTTAGGGGTGTCTTTACACCTAATGCCCTAAAACCATCTGGTTTGGGAGTCATTGACTCAACACTCGTTACATGGGTCAATTAGAAAGCTTAAGGGAACTAAACATAGCAGAGCCTTATTAAAAAAAAATAAAAAGAGAAGAAAATAAAAACTATGCCATTTTCGTTCATTCTGATGGGAAATTTGGTGAATCTTGAGACATTGAGACCTTACACATTGGAGTTATTTGGAAGCTTCATTTTTATATGCTAATTCACTTTACACAGTGTTAGACTTGTGATGCCTTAACCTGCCTTTTGGAAGTAATTAGATTT
The DNA here is from genome assembly GCA_023935145.1 of Bretschneidera sinensis. Lineage (NCBI taxonomy): Eukaryota > Viridiplantae > Streptophyta > Magnoliopsida > Brassicales > Akaniaceae > Bretschneidera > Bretschneidera sinensis. The sequence continues at coordinate 67,842,972 of CM043700.1, read as the reverse complement.
TAACATTTTTATTCATTGCGAAGATGGGTTTATCTTTTTAAGCTTGCTCATGAATGAATATCATGGTGATGTGTGCTCCTTAAATTTTTGGATACCATGAGTGATGAACTTATCTTTATGTTCTTTATTTTTCATTTAGTCTTTTATTTTGTTTTGCTAAGGGACTAGCAAAATGTAAGTTTGGGGGTATTTGATGAGTGCCAAATATTGCATATTTTGGCCCCTTAATTTACATTTGTTAGCTTAGGAATTTGTTACTTTGAGTTGTTTTTCGTTGTTTTACAGGTTTACAAGTTTGGAAAGGAGTTTCACTAAATTGCCAGAATTTCTCGTACAGATCAGCCATTTTTGAAGATTAAACTGTATTGATTCAGGAGGAACCAAGAGATGAGCCATATATGCTTGGAAAGATCCGGATGTCTATTTTCTGGAGAATTTACGGATCAATAAAATGATTTTTCTAGAGAAAGTTATGGCAGTTTTAGTAGACAAAGGTCAGGCTGTGCATGATTTCAACGTGACAGATTAGCCATTTTTGAGGATTTAACTATATTGATTCAGGAAGAACCATGAGATGAACCATACATACTTAGAAAGATCCGAATGTCTATTTTCTAGGGAATTTTACGGATCAATAGAATAATTTTTCTAGAGAAAGTTATGACAGTTTTAGTAGACAAAGGTCAAAGAGCAAAAGCTGGAATCTGCAGTATCCCACATCGGATTGGAAACACATTGCACTTGTGATGTTTCCCTATATAAGCCGTTCTTCACTTCATCTTTAGTGTGCAATTCCTGGTGCCATTTGGTGTAATCCGGTGGAAATCTGCTAGCATTCTGGTGGATCCCAAAGGCTTTGCTACCACGAGGGGAAGTACCGCCCAACAGCGAGTGGAATTTCTCCCATGTATAGTCAGTTTTAATTTACTGCTTTTTTTTAGTTCAATGTTTAGCACTTTTATTATGAACTCTAGTTTCATGATTATGAGTGGCTAAAATCTTCAACTAAAGTTGAAGATGAAGCTTCGTCGTTGTTTGGCATAATAGTTTCAGATTTGTTTATACAATTTTGATGTTTTTTTCAGTATAAATGTTCTGTCAATTATTTGAGTAAAATCTTATGATTGATTGCGTTTAAATTGTTCTGTTGGATATTCAATGTGTTTCATCTGATGGATACATCAAATTGTTTTTGATTAAATTGGATTTCCTTTATGATTTGGTAAAAGCGGATACATTAGATTCTTTTGGTTTAATTGGAATATTTGTTGTTTTTTGTTTTAAGTTGGATTCATAGAACGTTTTGATAGGCTATTTTTAGAACATTAAGATATATGCTAAACTTTGGTGGGGTGGATTCAGAAACCTTAGTGTCTTTATTATTAGTTTTAAATCAATTTAGTTTAGTTTTTATTTGTTTTGCAACATACAATGCAAAACTCGGAACTAAGTTAAGATAAGTTTAGTTTAGATAAAATTACATTTTCACAACGCAATTCCTTGTGGATTCGACCTCGTACTTGCACAACACTATATTGCAAACGACTCGTGCGCTTGCGAGTAATTTAAAACTCACAATAGTAGGAGCGGTGAAGGATCCTTGTGCCAGGGGCTTCTCGGTTCCATGAGCTTATTGGAATGGAAGAAGAAGAGGGGTGCAGTCGTCCTCAAAGGAGTACCACTGGTTTATTTAAAGCTAGGAGGGGGGCCGTGTCTCTAGATGGTGGGCTTCTTGGGCCTTGAGCTTCTTGGAACGGAAGAAGAAGAGGGGTTGAGGAGGTCCCCTGGGCCTGGGTCTGCCTCTGGTAGGTGAGTGCTTTCAGTCTTAAGAGGGCGCCATGAAGAAGGCAAAGGGGCTGGGACAGCTCGTGTACTGTGTTGTTATTTGTCTAAGGTTCAAACATGTCCAAACATGGTTCAAAGATGGTTAAAGTCTAAAAAAAGGTGGAGTATTAAAGTTCAACAAGTTAGAAGACTGCACACATGTGTGTGCATCAATTTGGAGCAAGGGAAGGCCATGCGCACTAATGTGCGCACTTCTGCACACAAACAGAAGGGTGTGCGCACAGTAGCAGAAGGAAGCAGCACCAGTGTACGTCGCAGCGCGCACATCCAGCGCCGCTCCTCCCAGCATGCACACCATCAGGTGCGCACCAGCGCGCACGCCCAGCCCTGTACCGCCCAGGCACACTGCTGTACACATGGGCAGCAGGTTTAAGGACCCTCTTAAGTGTGTGTGTGTGTAAGGCCAAAATGCACAACACCACTTAGAGAGTGATGAAGGGCTATGATTAAAAGAAGATCATAATAAAAGGGTGAGGATTGAATCTCAAGAATGTCCAAGAAGTGGATGGCTATTAAAAGGGGTTCTCAAGCCTCATTGTTCAAGTGACAATACAACATATACAAGACACACTTTGAGATCAATTATAAACACTTAGAGAGAATTGTGTAAGAGTGACAAACACAAGAAAGACTATTTGTTAGTAAGGCTGGTTGTAAAAGATAGAGAAGTCTAGATTAGAAAGAGGACATTTTTAGTTCTCATCTTCTTCCTTCTCTTCTTGTTTCTTCAAGAACTTGGATTCTTGAAGGGGATTGCTGTAACTTGGAAGAACCATTTGATTTAGTGCAGAGAGTTCGGAAGAACTCACGGGGACATAGGCACATTGCCGAACCTCGATAACAATTGCTTGTTTTCTTTCTCTCTTTGATTTTTTGTTCTTGTGTTCGATTGCTGTATTTCTTTCTACAAGTCATTCTAGACTTGGGTATTTGGAAGATCACCACCTGGGCATCTTACTAAGGTGATTTCCAACATACTGGACTGCCTAAAAAGCTTGGTGTTTCGGTTTTCCTTTTGTACTTTGAGGCCGTTAGGGCCCTATTTACTTTGTACTTCGTGGTCGTTAGTTGTAATTCTTTGAATTAATAAAACATCTTTTTCTTTCAATCTTTATATGATATCTTTGCCTTTCATACTTATTCAATAAAATGAACTTGATTTTGGGCATAATGTGGGGGAAATACTTGAACTAGGAGAAGTCTTGACCGAGCGTTTCGACAACTGTCTCGCGATGCTCGGACCAAGAGAAATTTGGCCGAGCATTTAACAAGGCTCGGTCTTTGGAGGAACTTGGCCGAGCGTTTAACAATTAGTTCAAACGCGCGGACCTGGAGAAACTTGGCCGAACGTTAGACAAGGCTCAGACTTTAGAGAAAACTTGGCCGAGCATATGCAATCTAGCTCATACACTCGGAATTTGGAGAATACGACCGAGCATTTGTCAAGGCTAGAACTTTGGAGAAAACTTGGCCGAGTGTATACAATGCAGCTCATATGCTCAGACTTTGGAGAATACGACCGAGTGTTTGACAAGGCTCGGACTTTGGAGAAAACTTGGCCGAGTGTATGCAACGCGGCTCATATGCTTAGACTTTGGAGAATACGATCGAGGGTTGGGCAAGGCTCGGACTTTGGAGAAAACTTGGCCGAGCGTATGCAACACAGCTTATACGTTCGAACTTTGGAGAATACGATCGAGTGTTGGGCAAGGCTCGGATTTTGGAGAAAACTTGACCGAGTGTATGCAACGCGGCTCATACGCTCGGACTTTGAAGAATACAATCGAGTGTTGGGCAAGGCTCAGATTTTGGAGAAAACTTGACCGAGCGTATACAATGCTGCTCATACGCTCAGACTTTGGAGAATACGATCGAGTGTTGGGCAAGGCTCGGATTTTGGAGAAAACTTGACTGAGCGTATGCAATGCTGCTCATACGCTTGGACTTTAGAAAATACGACCGAGCATTGGGCACTTGGAGAAAACTTGGCCGAGCGTATGCAACGCAGCTCATACGCTCGGACTTTGGAGAATACGACCGAGCGTTTGACAAGGCTCGACCTTTGGAGAAATCTTGGCCGAGCATATGTATTGCGGTTCATAGGCTCGGACTTTGGAGAATACGGCCGAGCATTGGGCAAGGCTCGGCCTTTGGAGAAAACTTGACCTAGTGTATGCAACGCAGCTCACATACTCGAACTTTGGAGAATATGGCCGAATGTTTGATAAGGCTCGAACTTTGGAGAAAACTTGGCCTAGTGTATGCAACGCAGCTTATACGCTCGGACTTTGGAGAATATAACCTAGCGTTTGACAAGGCTCGAACTTTGGAGAAAACTTGGCCGAGCGTATGCAACGCAGCTCATACACTCGGACTTTGGAGAATACGGCCGAGCGTTGGGCAAGGCTTGAACTTCGGAGAAAACTTGGCCGAGTGTACGTAACGCAGCTCATACACTCAAACTTTGGAGAATACGGCCGAGCGTTGGGCAAGGCTCAGACTTTGGAGAAAACTTGGCTGAGCGTATGCAACACGACTTATATGCTCAGACTTTGGAGAATACGGCCGAGTGTTGGGCAAGGCTTGGCCTTTGGAGATAACTTAGCCGAGTGTATGCAACGCAGCTCATACGCTTGGACTTTGGAGAATACGGCCGGGCGTTGGGCAAGGCTTGGACTTTGGAGAAAACTTGACCGAGTGTATGCAACGCAGCTCATACGCTCGGACTTTGGAGAATAAGATCGAGCGTTTGACAAGGCTCAGACTTTGGAGAAAACTTGGCCGAGCGTATGCAACGTAGCTCATATGCTTGGTCTTTGGAGAACATTGGCCGAGCGAACAAGACTTGGAGAAATTATGTTCATGTGGCTTCCCCCTCCTTGCTTACGTGGGATTTTTCTCCACTTTGGGCCTGCTGGGTCTTCCTTTTGGTAGGTGCGATGAACGATGACGGCTGACAGTAAATGACGGCGCATGGGTGACAGCAGAGGGCATGTTTTAGTGATAGCTGGCACCTTGGTGTCTGGAAACGACACCTGGGGGACTGCAGAGGGCGTGCTCTGATGTGATGAGTTAATGCACCTCGTTATTGCTGTCATAGTCTTTATATAAGGGAGTTTCCCCTCACCTCAATCCTCACTTAGCATTTTTGAGAGCATAAGTTCAGCAAGAGATAGTTTGAGAGCGCTCGGCCTTCTTAGGAGTCTTACCCAAAAGTTCTTCTAGGTGAGTTAGGATGTCCAGTGGTAGCGATAGTAGTGAGGCTTTGTTGAGGGATTTAGGAGAGGCAATGGGTATCTCCTCTAGTGGCGAATTCTCCTCCCGGGAGACGACCCGTAGTGGTGGAGGTCGTGCCCTCGTGCCTTATACGGAAGGTGGAGAGGAGAGCGAGGATGAAGAGTCATCCGGGGAAGGGGATGTCTGTGTGTCAATGATCATTAGGGATAACGCCATAGATACGGAGAGAGAGGAGTGGATATTCGAAGTGAACTCCAGTCTAAGTGTGGTGAAGGAGGCTAGCCTCGTAGGGACGAGGATTAAGTATATAATTCCCCTAGATTACCATATGAGGGCTCTAGCGGGTGGGGAGAGAGCCTGCGATGCCCTTTTAAGCCAGGTGCCTTATGAGCTGTGTGTTTACGAACACCAACTTAAGGCTAGGCTTAGGTTCCCTCTTCACCTGTTCCTATGCTCGGTGCTCAGATACTTCGGTATCGCGCTGAGTCAGCTGGTGCCCAATTCGGTCCAGCTGATTCTGGCTTTCATCGTAGGGTACCAAGAGGTTGGAGGGGTCGTGAACCTTAATGTGTTCAAGCTTTACTTCCAGCTATCCCAGCTTGGCCACTCTGGGTGGGTTATCGTTAGCTCGAGGCGGCGGAAGAAAGTTCTGAAGAAGAAGCTCTCTTCCATAAAGAGGTGGAAGGGGGGTTCTTTCTTTCTTCGGAGTGCTGAGAGCTTCGACATTCCCCTTAATTGGAATTTGAAGCATGTTGGCAAGTGCAAAAGGTCGCACCTCTTACGTCGAGAGCAGGAGACGTTGGAGGCAATGCAGGCCACGCCTTTGGACATCGAGGTGCTTGGAGATAACGAAGAACTCCACATGCGTGGCCTGTATCCTCCAAGCATTTCTCCGAGCCTGAGCATGGTATCCCTTGGTTTTTTAGTTTTCAGGAATTTTAGTTTTCTTTCTAAGTAATTAATGCTTCACTTTTCGCACAGATATAGAGATGTCTGCAAGAGCTAGGCGCATGGCTCGCGAAAGAAAAAGGGCCGCGGAAGCTGGTGGTTTCGTGCAGTCATAACGGAAGAAGAAAACTAAGGCCCTAACTGCGGAGCTAATGCCTGTGGGCAGTCCCCCAAGGCCCCTGGTTTTTGAAGAGTGGGTGGACCCGGTCACGCCCACTCCTCTTTCGGAGCCATCTTTGTCTGGGGAAGGGTCTGGGTTGGCTCCCTTTTTTACTCCTCGGTGGGCCTTAAGGGTGGATGACTCTGTGTTCGCCCACCCAAAGGTCTCTCGAGAGCACCTGGTGCTGGGGATCCCTCCCCGCGACATGGTGGATATTTCGGCGAAACCCATTGAGGTGCTTTGCTCAGCTGCGGAGGTCAGCTTGTCTCAAGTAATGCTTCTTTTTCCTGCCCTCATTTCCTTGGTTCTTACATTGCCAACTGTTTTTACAAGGCCATTCTTCGTTTTAGGCCGGAGTCCTTACTGGGGTGCTTTCTCGGCGTACTATGGACATGACTGATCGTTTGGCCAAGGCTGAGTACAAATTGGAGGAATCCCAAGGCTTAGTTCATGACCTGTCTTGTGCCCTCGAGACGGCGGAGAGGGATAGGACAGAGGCCATTTTTTAGAGGGACCACCAGCGTCAAGCTGAGGATGTCCTTAGGAAGGAGTTGGACCTGGTCCGATTCGAGCTGGAAGAGTTCCGGAGAAAGGCAGCAGAGAGGGACCTGCTCCAATTCATGTTGGATGAGGTCCGCCGTTGGGCCGCGGAGACGGAGGAGTTCTTGAATGAAAAGGAGGCAGCCCAGTACCTTGAAGGTTTCGATTAAGCCAAGAGGAGGGCTGCATCTCTTTTTCCGGAGCTGGACTTCTTTGGTCTTAATTTGGCTGCTGTTTCTTAAAACTCTGGTGTTGTTTCTTCGAGAGAGGGCGCAGAGGTTACTGCTACAGCTGGAGCTCAGAAGGGACCGGGGAGCGGTACTCAGCCAGCCCTAGAGGGTGAGGTCGGGGAGGAGGGAGATGGTGAAGACGGAGCGGAGGGGAGTGATGGCAATGCCCAGGAGGCTCCTGCCTCTCTGGATTAGGCTTGTTTTTGCATCCGGGGTCGATAGCGCCCGACTTTTGTACTCTCTTTTTTAACTTAAGAAAATTATAAAATTCAAACTTTCAACTTTATTGAATTTTGCTTTTACATTTTACTGATGAAATTTTCGGAGATTCTCCGCGTTCCAAATGCTAGGGATAGGTTTGCCAATCATATCCTCGAGCTCATAGGTGCCAACTCGACAAACTTTTCGGATCCGGTAAGGGCCCTCCCAATTTGAGACGAGCTTTCCCGTGTGGCGAGGACGGGACACTTCACTCTTCCAAAGGACGAGGTCATGCAACTTGAAGTCCTTGAGCCGAACCTGAGAGTTATAGTATCGGGCGGCCCTCTGCTGGTAGGCAGCCAGGCGGATTTGGGCTTTATTTCGGGCTTCGTCGACCAAATCTGCATTCATTCTTAATCCTTCTTCATCGATGCTTGGTTCAAAGCATTGGACTCGTATTGATGGGACTTCGATTTCAAGGGGGATGACGGCCTTTGATCTATATGTCATGAAGAATGGAGTTTTTCCTATTGGTGTTCGTACCGTTGTCCGATAGGCCCAAAGGATATTGGGGAGCTGATCAGCCCACTGCTTATCCGCCTCATCAAGTCTCCTTCTGATTCCTTGGAGGAGCATCCTGTTGGTTATTTCATCCTGGCCATTGGCCTGTGGATACCCAACGGATGAGAACCGGTGCTCGATGTGGAGATCATCACAGAATGTCTTGAACCGAGAGCTATCAAACTGCTTTTCGTTATCGGTGATCAATACCCGAAGGATCCCAAATTGGCATACTATTGACTTCTAGACAAAATTCCGGGTTTGGTGATCCGTGATGCTAGCCAATGGCTTTGCCTCGACTCATTTAGTGAAGTAATTGATGGCCATGATGAAGTGCTTCTTATGTCCAGCAGCCGTAGGGAACGGGCCAAGGATGTCCATCCCTCACATAGCGAAGGGGAGGGGATTGGTGATGGAGACAAGAGGGTTAGCAGGGCGGTGCAATATTGGAGACCATCGTTGACAGTTTTCACATATTTTGACCAAGTCAGCTGCATCATCCTTCATTTTGGGCCAGTAGTACCCTTGGCGGAGAACTTTGAAGGCTAAGGCTCGGGCTCCCAGGTGATTCCCACATATTCCTTCATGGACTTCTCGGAGAGCATAGTCGGCTTCCCTCGACCCGAGGCATCGTAGGTAAGTCAGGGTCAGTGCCCTTTTGTATAATCGTCCTTCCATGAGGGTGAACTGGGAGGCATGGGAGATTAACTTCCTGGCTTGATCATTCTGTTTTGGTATTGTGCCATCCCTCAGATACTGGAGAATTAGATTCATCCATGTTGCTCCCTCTTCTACTAGTAGGATTAGGGCATCGTCTATACTTGGAACGGAGAGAGTTTCTTGGTAGACAGCTTGGCTTGGCACCAGGTGCCAAGAGGAGGCCAGGTTGGCCAGGGCATCTGCCTTAGAGTTTTCAGCTTGAGGGATCTGAGTTATCCGGAACATCTTGAACATGGTGACTAGCTTATTTACTTTGTGGAAATATTGGGCGAGCTTCTCCCCCCTGGCCTTAAACTCTCATTTTACCTGACTCACTACCAACTGAGAGTCGCTGAACGCATCCAGAACTTCGACGGCCAATGCTTTGGCCAATCTTATACTAGATAGGAGGGCTTCGTACTCCGCTTCGTTATTGGAGGTCTTGAACTCAAACCTTAAGGTGAACTCGATCGTAAAGCCCTCTGGACTACAAAGGATGAGTCCTGCCCCACTCCCTAGTGAATTTAAGGATCTATCTACATGGAGGGTCCATCTCGGGGAGGGTCTATTGGTCACAGATGCTGAAGATTCATCCGGGTCTATGGACAGGGTTGTCTCTACAATGAAGTTGGCCAGAGCTTGGCCCTTGATCGCTTGTCGAGGCCGGTAGCTGACGTCAAACTCTCCCAGCTCTATTAGACATTTTACCATTCTCCCAGAAACATTTGGATTATGCAAGACTTGCCTTAAGGGTTGATCCGTCAGGAGAACGATGGTGTACACTTGAAAATAAGGTCGGAGTTTCTGTGTAGCCACTACCAGGGCGTAGGCCATCTTCTCAATAGGAGGGTACATCGTCTCAGCTTCATAGAGAATTCTGCTGACATAATAAATGGGCTTCTGGATGCCCATTTCTTCTTGCACTAGGACGGAGGCCACAGTGCTTCCTCCAGCTGACAAATAAAGGAAAAGCTCCTCACCCGGGAGCGGCTTGGCTAAGAGTGGTGGCGAACTTAGATACTTCTTCAAACCTTCAAAAGCTTTCTGGCAACTCTCGGACCAGGAGAAATCTTTCGCCTTCTTGATGGCCTTAAAGAAAAGATGACACATTTTCACAGATTTGGATATGAACCGGTTAAGGGCCACGACTCTGTCGGTGAGCCGCTGGACTTCTTTCACGGACTTAGGGGGTCATATTAAGGATGGCTCTTATCTTCTCCAGGTTTACTTCTATTCCTCTCTAGGTGACCATGAACCCTAGGAACTTTCCCCTGGTTACCCCGAATGTGCATTTGGACGGATTCAACCTCATGTTATATTGGCGTAATACTCCGAATGCCTCTTCTAAGTCGGAGCAATGGTTCCGTGCTTCGGTACTTTTGACCAGCATGTCATCCACATAAACCTCCATATTCTGTTCTATCTACTCTTTGAAGATCTTGTTTACCAGCCTCTGATAGGTCGCCCCGGCATTCTTGAGCCCAAAGGGTATGACTCTGTAGCAGTACAGCCCTCGATCAGTGATGAAGGTGGTCTTTTTCTGGTCCACTTTATGCATGAAGATCTAATTATAGCCGAAGTATGCCTCTATGAAATAGAGGAGTTCATGCCCTGAGGTGGCGTCTATCATCTGGTCAACCCGAGGGAGATTGACGCTGTCCTTTAGGCAGACCTTGTTTAAATTGGTGAAATCAATACAAATATGCCATTGAAATTGGTGAAGTCAATAGAAATATGCCATTTACCGCTGGCTTTTCGGACCATTACCATGCTATCCTTTGGGTACCTTGCCTCTCTGATAAAACTGGCTTCCAGCAGTTCATCCACCTCAGTGTTGATAGCCACTTGACGCTCGGGGTCAAAGATTCTCTTCTTCTGAATGACTGGCTTGCACTTAGGGTCCACATTTAGGCGATGCTCGATAGTTCCTAGGCTGATCCCCAGCATGTCCGAGGCAGACCAAGTGAACAGATCTCTGTTTTTTTGGAGTAGGGAGAAGAGCTCATTTCTGCGCTTTTCGGAGAGGTTTACGCCTATTTGGAAGGTTCGGGTGGGTTCTTCTCCAAGGGGTACAGAGGTCAACTCCTCCACAGGTCATCCTCTAGGTGTTTTCATCTCATCCCTAAGATCTTCTACTTCGAGAGGCAAGGCCTCAGTATTCTTCTCTCATTTGACAGTGTTCAGGTAGTAGACTAGGGAGACTTTCTGGTTTTCTCTGATCACCCCCACACTTTCACTGGTGAGAAATTTGACTTTCAAGTGATAGGTGGAGACAACGGCCTTCAGTTTGTTGAGGGTTGGTCGGCTGATGATCATATTGTAGGAGGAGGGCTGCTTGACTACTAGGAAGGTGGTCTGTACTGTGGAGGTCCTCGGCGTTGTTCCTGCAGTTACTAGGAGGACTATACTTCATTCAGCGAATATTGGAGATCTGTCGAAACCATAGAGGGGGCTGGGGCCGACTCTAGATGCCCACCCTTTAGTTTTATGCTTTGGAAAGTGTCGTGAAATAATTTCTGTGGAGCTTCCATTGTCGATCAGGACCCGTTGTATTTCACAGTTGGCTACCAAGAGAGAGACTACCACTTCATCGTCGTGGGGAGCCTGTACATCCTTTAAGTCGTCATCTGTAAAGGAGATCATTGGCTCTGTTCTCATTCTCTTGTGGGGATCTCTGACAGAGGCTACGGCCTTTGCGTATGCTTTACTGCTCTGCCCCGAACTACCTCCTACGGTCGGGCCTCCGCAAATTGTTTCAATGATGCGGGTGGTTGTGGCCACCTCCCGCTTCTTCTAACTGGGCCCTTCTTGCTCAGTACTGGGGTTTTTTCATGGGTCATGCCTCTCTTGTTGTTGGCGATAGGGACGTCCAACATCTCTTCTTGGCAGTGCAGGCTCATCCCTTCTCCGGGGTTCGGTAAACTCCTTTAGGTATCCCCGGTTGATAAGAGCTTCGATATACTCTTTCAAGTCGTGGCATTCCTCAATGTCATGACCATAATTTTTGTGGAATCGACACCACCGTCTCTGATCCCCCCCGAGATGCTGCTTCCTAGGTGGCCACTAGAGAACAAACTTATCTTGGAGTTGCATGAGGACGTTGGTTTTGGTGGCATTGAGTGGAGTGAAACCGTCAACCCGGGGGTGGGGTCTATACCTGTTCTCTTGGTGAGGTCTCTTGACTGTCCCCCTCTGGGGGTCGGGATCCTTCCTCTTCTTCTCAACTTCTCCCTCTCTCTCTCTTCTGAAGGCTTGGTCATCCTCTGCCAGCATGTACTTCTCAGCTCGGGCCAGGATCTCATTCATGTCTCTAGGCGGGCGCCGAGTCCGTTTGAAGCTGAAGATGCCAGACCTCAATCCATTTTTGAATGCCATTACTTGGACATTTGGGTCGAGGTCAGGAATCTCCCATGCTGCTGTATTGAACCGAGATATATAGGCTCGAAGCCTCTCCCCTTGGTGCTGGATAATATTGAAGAGGCTCTCTGAATTCTTCTTGGGCCCCTTACTACTGAAGAAATGCGAGGCAAAGGCGTAACTAAGTTCTTTGAAATTATTGATGCTTCCTGGCTTCAACCGTGAGTACCAAGTACCCACTGCCTTCTCGAGAGTCAAAGGGAAGGCACGGCACATGATCGGGTCGGAATGCCGGTGCAGCATCATAGTTGTCTTATAGTGCTGTAGGTGGTCCATATGATCCGGGGAGCCATCATACATCTTGATCTGAGGTATCCTGAAGTTGGGTGGAAGCGGGGTCTCGAGGACGTCTTCCATGAATGGAGGGTCTTGGATACAGAGTTCATCCATGATGTTGGGATTCTTGTGTCTTAGAGCCAAGTCTATCTTTGTTTTCATTTCCTCAAACCGTCTGTCCAGGCTGAGGTTACCTTTTGAGGAGGAGTTTTCCTTGGATCGGCTATAACGCGGTGAGGGCTCGGTATGGAGCTGGTTATAGGTTGGGTTGTCCTTGCCGGATGACTCGGCTTGCTCTGAAGCCTAGTGAGGAGAGAAGGAAGGTTGTTGTCATCCTCCCTGAACTTGGGCCGCTAGGTTGGCTATCATTCTGAATAGCTCATGGAACTGGGCTTGAGTCATTGGGGCTTGAAGGTGTGTCGCAACTTCTTGGTAATTAAGAGAGTCGATTCCGGAGAGGTGAGGGCGCCGCTCTCTGGCAGGGTTGGCATGCTCGGGGATTGTTGGGAACTTGGGTCTGGATTGGTGACTGCGAGTGTCGCCTTGGATAGGAGCCGAGCATGCCGCTGGGGCTTCTTTGTTGGTTCTTCTTGTACTGTTTCTTGGCGGCATTGTGACAGATAAGTTCTTTCTACTTCTTCGCTTTCACTGTAGCAAGAGATTGTGGTTTCCCAAGGACGGCACCAATCTGTTGATGCCAAAAAACGGTTGGTGCTGACGTGGCCTGGGAGCTGACATGGCTCGGGTGCTGATGTGGTCTGGGAGTTGATATGGCTCGGGTGCTGATACAGCCTGAACCCTGCACAAGTAGCAAGGGCAAACTAGAGGCTCTCGGAAGGAGGGGAGGGGGAGACCTTCGAGGGCCCTCCGAAGCTTAAGTTAGCAAAGGTTTAAAGGAGAAGCCGAGGGCTCAAAAGAAACCGAGGGCTTATGCAGTTGGAGTGTAAGTAAAGTTGTGTGTGAATGAATCGGTGAAGTCTATACCTGGGCTTATTTATAGCCTTTTGCCTGTGGGAAGGCATTGATTGCCTGCTTGAGGAACGGCGCCCTGTAGGGTGGCTGTAGGGTAGGGCGTCATAGGGCAGCCTCAGAGCAGTTATGGTAAGGTGGTAGGGTTGTGTGTGCAGGCGGCTGCGAGGCGTAGGTTGGCGTAGTGGCTGTAGAACGGTGTACAACAGGGGAGGTCCAGTCATAGGTCTGTTGGGCCATCCTTCATGGGTTTAGAGATTCTATTGGACCGGAGAGTTTACTGAGCCGATCATTGGGCGGAGTGTCCATTGGGTCAGAGCATTCTGTTAGGCCTGGAGCTTACTTGGGTTTGAGTATTCTGTTGGGCCTGGAGCTTACTTGGGTTGGAGTATTTTGGGCCATATCAGTTTCTATTAATTTGATGTTTGATGGGTTTTCTTTGACATAGCATTCAGTGAATTCACCTTGGGAGATAGCATAACCTGGGCTAACCAAGTTTTGCGCTATGTTGTCCTGCAAAGAAAGGTGGTAGCCAAGACATATTAGTATGATGATTGATAAGGATTCATAATATCTATATGTTTGTTATATTTTCTCATGTTTTAATGGTTATAAATGCTTAAATCTTGGATTTTGATTATGTTTCGTATTTTGTGGAGTAGATTGAGGAGTTAAATCAAATTGAATTCAAAATCAAGAGATTTGGAGAGGAAAAATCGGAGCTAAAAAAGATATACATTCCAGAAGCAGTTTTTGCTTAAAGCGTGGGCACGTCCTATTTCCCAGAATGTTCACAGAAGCAGTCAGCAGATAAAGCGTGAGCGCACCTTACTAGATCTGAGGTTCCGAGGTTCTGACCTAGGGTTACGAATTTGTTAGGGAAAAAAGGATATGTATGACAGTCGGAAAGATTTAGTTACCCATTCTTATCTTTAGGAAAGTATTTGCCAAGACTCCTTATTAAGGAAGGATTTGCTTTTAATTAGTTTCCTTATCTAGTTAGGGTAACTATTATTAGAGGGAGTAACTATTATAAATAGGAGAGGGATCTCTCAAAAGAGGAAGGCGGCAGCCCTAGAGACACAGATTATTCACAAGAAAAATTCCTCTTTTCTTTTCTTTAGGTGTTCTTATAATTATGAGTAGCTAAATACTTTTCTTCTAGCTGAAGGATAATCGAAGTTTTGGTTCTTCAAGAATTGTGAGATCTAAATAATTTTCATTGCTCTTTTGTTGCTTCACTATTTATATATCTTCTGTATTTATTAAAAATTATTGTCTTGGTTGATTGATGCAAAGGGCCCGTTGTTCAATTATTAGGTCAATAAATTGCCATTTAGAACTTTAAATCCGTAATTGTTTAAATGTTCTAATATTAGTGGTAAAATAACAAAGTTGATTATAAAGAGATTTTCAATTTATGTTATGGAGATATATAACCTAGTCTAAATCAGTGTTTTCAGAGGCGAGGGCGTTGGACGAGGTGTTTTGCCTCAATGAGGCGAAGCGTTGGGGCGTAAGCCTTTTGAAACGTTGGGGTGTTTTGATTAAAATAATACTAATTAAATTATAAAAATATTAAAAAATTAAAATAATATAAATTAATTAATTATCAATAAACTTTACCAACTTACGACTTATGAATGAATATTTATCAAATTTTTTTTACACAAATATCAAACAATTTGATGAAAATTTTAATCATATATGATATTAGACGTACGCTATCGTTTGTTGCATATGTATCAATCAATTTACATTATGGTCTTCCAACATAGTGATTCCATTTGTAATGACGTTCAATCAAAATGTTGGAAATTTAAAATTCTGACTTAAAAAACTGAAAATCAGGGTAAGTCTTTTGAATCTTTTAGGGTGTTTTGAAATTTTAATAAAATAATATTAATTAATTAATTAAAGTAGTAAAATAAAAATAATTTAATTTTTAATTAATTAATTAATTTTTATCAAAATTTAATACTTTACTAACTCTCTATAGTCTGATAATTATAATTTTATAAATATTAATATATATTTATATATAAATTATATAAGTATAACTTATATTTTTATATTGTTGTAATTTGTAAGTGATTAATTAAATAGTTTGTAATTATTATTAAGATACATAATATATATTATATATTTATGAAGTGTAATAATATCACACTAGCAATACTAGCTCAATGGTAAGGTCTCTAATACTTTAAGGTTATGGGTTCGAGCCGCAGAGAAGAAGAAGATTGATAACCAAAACGATG
Organism: Bretschneidera sinensis; assembly: GCA_023935145.1. Classification (NCBI taxonomy): domain Eukaryota; kingdom Viridiplantae; phylum Streptophyta; class Magnoliopsida; order Brassicales; family Akaniaceae; genus Bretschneidera; species Bretschneidera sinensis. Next base: position 67,827,628 of record CM043700.1, on the reverse strand, counting down.
TCGTTTTGGTTCCGCCCCAGGATTCATGCCCTGGGGCGTTTTGGGCCCAAATCGCCTCTGGACGGGCCCCAGGCGCGCCCCAAGTCCGCCTTTAAAAACACTAGTCTAAATGAATCAAGCTTGTGTATTTTGTTAACAAGGGAATTAACAATGGCTTGTTAACAACCATAACCAATTTAGTGAAGAATGATCAATTCTCTGAACCAATTATGAAATTATACCTTGGCTGGATATTTGCCTGATATTGATTTCTCCTTAGTTTTTAGTTAATTATAATTGCTTTCTCTTTTATATATCTTCTATATTTCAAACACCCCATTTTCTTTGTTTTAATTTTCATTAAAATAAATCTACCCAATCTCTGTGGATACGACCTTGCTCATCACTGTTACAATTTGTATTTTTTGAGAGTAAGAATTTTATTATTTGTTGGATTCGACACCCATCAAATTGTTGGCGCCGTTGCCGGGGATTGGTGTTAATTAGATTTATTTTAATGCTTTGTTCTTCTTGTGCAGGTGAACTCCAATACGATCTTGAGATTGAGAAGACGGCTCGAAATTTGAGGAAGGAAGCTAAGTTGCGTGACAAACAAGCATCTTCATCCTCACCCCCCGGATTTAATTTAGTACCTGACTTGGTTGATTCATCTAGTGATTCTGAAATAGAAGAAGCAATGGCCAATCAAGAGAGAACTTTAAGGGAATTGGCTACACCAAATGTAAATCAACAGCCACTCTGCATTACATATCCAGCTTTGGAAGTGGGTTTTGAGTTAAAATCTGGATTGATCCATTTGTTCCCAACTTTTCGTGGTCTTGAGAATGAAGATCCTCACAAACATCTGAAGGAATTCCATGTGGTGTGTTCAAGCATGAAACCGCAAGGAGTAACCGAAGAACAAATCAAATTACGTGCTTTTCCATTCTCGCTTACTGAAAAAGCAAAGGATTGGTTATTTTATTTGCCCCTTGGCTCTGTAACCACATAGATGTAGATGGTGAGATTGTTTCGTGATAAATTTTTCCCTGCATCACGAGCTGCTAGCATTAGAAGGGAGATATGTGGAATAAAACAGAAAGCTACAGAGACCCTTCATGAGTATTGGGAAAGATTTAAGCAACTCTGTGCAAGCTGCCCACAACATGGAATTTCTGAACAGCTCCTCATTCAATATTTCTACGAAGGGCTCCTACCCATGGAAAGGAAGATGATGGATGCAGTGAGTGGAGGTGCCATAGTGAACAAAACTCCTCGTGACGCTAAAGATTTGATCTCCATCATGGCCGCTAACTCACAACAATTTGGATTCAGGCATGACACATCTCCAATAAGGGTGAATGAGGTAAGTATATCTTCCATTACAAATCATATATCCAATATAACTTCCATTGTTCAACAGTTAGTTGTAGGAAATATGCAACAAGTGAAAGCTTGTGGGATTTGTGCTACCATCGGTCATCCAATTGACATGTGCCCTACATTTTGAGATGATTCCTATGAGCATGCCAATGCAGCTGGAGGATTTCTAGGACCACCATAAAGGAAATATGATCCCTATTCAAATACCTACAACCCAGGATGGAGGGATCATCCCAATTTCAGCTATGGAGCAAGACCACAATTCCAACACTTTCAGCATAGACCACCTGTTCCACCACCACAACAAACTTCCACAAGTTCAGGTATGTCTCTAGAAGAAATTGTTAAATCACTTGCAACTAACACGTAGCAATTTCAACAGGAGACAAGAACAAGCATTCAACAACTGGAGAATCAAATGAGTCAACTGGCATCTTCTGTGAGCCGATTGGAATCTCAAGGTAAATTGCCCTCACAAACTGTTGTTAACCAAAAACAAAATGTTAGTGCAGTTACCTTGAGAAGCGGGAAGGAGTTGAAGGAACCCAGTAAGGCAGCACATGGAGAAGAAATTGAAAAAGAAGTAGTTGTTCCTCAACCTCAAACTGACCAGCCTAGAGGACTCGATAGTGAACAACCAAAGGCATTGGTGACAAATCCTCATTTTACTACTAGATTGACTAAATCCAAGAAAGAAGAGGAAGAGAAGGAAATTCTTGAAACTTTTCGCAAGGTTGAGGTAAATATTCCTTTACTTGATGCAATTAATCAAGTGCCTCGATATGTTAAATTTCTGAAGGAGTTGTGCACCAACAAGAGGAAGTTGAAAGGTAATGAAAAGATAAGTATGGGGGAAAATGTTTCAATCGTCCTCCAGAAAAAATTACCTCCAAAATGCGAGGACCCAGGTATGTTTACTATCCCTTGCAAACTAGGTGATGTTAGGATTGAGAAAGCAATGCTAGATTTAGGAGCTTCAATAAATGTCTTGCCTCTCTCTATTTATTCATCTTTGAATATTGGTCCATTAAAAGAAATATGTGTAATTATTCAACTTGCTGATAGATCTAATGTATATCCTGAAGGAGTCTTGGAGGATGTCTTAGTACAAGTTAATGGGTTGGTCTTTCCTGCTGATTTTTATGTTCTTGACATGGAAGAAGATGACTCTTCTAATTCAACACTAATGTTATTAGGAAGGCCATTTCTAAAAACAACTAGGACAAAAATTGATGTGCATGATGGTACACTCACAATGGAATTTGATGGTGAAATTATTAAATTCAATATTTATGATGCCACGAGGCACCCTAATGATGTGTCTTCTGTTTTTGTTATGGATGTTATTGACCCGTTGGCGCAAGAAATCTTTGATATAATTGATGATGCTAAGCTAAAAGTTATACTTAGCAGGCATTTCACTCTTGAAGGGACTGCTACAACTGAAGAACTCATCATCCAAGAAGAAGCAAGGAACTTTGAGTCTGAAATGGAAAAAAAAGTGCTAGAAGAACAAATAATAATAACTGAATTAAAAACTTTACTTGACCTCATTTGAAATATGCTTATTCAGAGAAAAATATTTTCCCCGTTATAATATCTTCTTTGTTGACAGGTAAAATGGAAGAACGGTTGTTGGAAGTCCTAAGAAGGCGTATATTTCCGGGAAAGCTGAAATCTCGTTGAACTGGACCATACACCGTGATAAGTGTATCACCTTTTAGTACCGTTGAAATACGACACAAGAAAAACAAGGCAACGTTCAAGGTCAACGGGCATAGATTGAAGCACTACATCATGGGGACGTTTGACCCTCAATCGTCCACAACCATTCTCCAGGAGCCATAAATCGGAACGTCTAGAAAAAGACGTTAAAGAACGGCACTTTTGGGAGGTAACCCAACTTTTTGTCTTACTTTCCTTATTTTCTTTTTTTTTTATTCCTTTTTCTTTTATTTAGATTATTTTTAGTTTTTTTTTTTTTTTTTCATTTTTCAAAGTGCATCTGATTTTTTTTCCAATTTATTTGGCAGAAGATGATTTTCGTAACCCGTGGGCACGCCTTATGGAAAATCTTGAATCCTGGAATTGGGCAACAAACCAGAAGAAATCTTTGAATACACCGTGCCCACGCCTTATTCCAATTGTTCTCCAGATTGAAAGAGTCAAAAAAAAAAAAAAATCAAAAATAAATATATATATATATATATATATATATATATATAAATTTTGACAATTATTTCCTTTTCAATTTCTTTTCTTCTCAGTTGCCCTAACTCTTCTCTTGCTCTAAAGTTTCCAGCCGCCCAGCCCCGTGCCAGACCACTTGTACTGTACCACCAGCGGTGAGGGCAAAAAGGCGAGCTTCATTCCGTGCGCCACCCGTGCACAGTGCGCGTTATTTCCAGCGCGACACCACGCGACCACCGATCAACCAGCCCCATGCCAGACAACCAGCCCCACACAGCCCTCCACCGGTCCACTTCTATCTCTCTTCCTCACGTCATGGGAAAAAGAAAGATTGCTCCAAGCTAATTGAACACACAGCAAGGAACCCCTTCAGTGCGTACAAGAGCCAGAATTGGGAAAGGGAAGCACATTCTTCCACCTTCAAAATCGGATTTGAAAGGGCATTTGACATTCACTAAAAAGAAAGATAAGGCAAGGTATCAGGACTCTGTAGGCGGTCAATAATCCCCAGACCCGTTCTGACACGACCACAACGCAAGCTCCTTGACGCCAACGATGATGATGAGGTCGAAGAATCTACAGACTTGCCTTCCACGTCCACTGCATCTTCCCAAGGACAATTTGGCGATCAACTTGCGAGACTCGCAGACCAAGTTGCCAGATTGGACAGAAACATGACAGCTTTCTTTGCTTACATGGGATTCACACCACCTTCAATCCCAAGCACGTGACTGATATCTTGGTTGATGCTCAACATTTTCAAGGGAGTTTTCTAGTTACTCTTGTTCTTTTATAGTTTTTGAGCATCTATTTTTGATACGTTGAGGACAATGTATGGATTAAGTGTAGGGGAGGATCGTTGACATATGAATTTGATTTTACTTTGAACTACACTTTTAGCTCCATCTTGATCAAATTTTTTGCGTCATTTTTCAAGAAAATTTTCAAAAATCCAAGTGATACTTTAATTCTTGTTTGTGATCACTCTCTTTTGAATTCTAGATTTTGTCGATGCTTGTCTTAAATGATCTGGATTGTTGTGAATTATTGAGATAAATTGAGGCATAATAAGGGATTAGCATGAATGATTGAATTCTTATTTACTACACAGTGATTAATTGCTCTTGATGATTGATTGAATGAAAAGTGTGTGGGATCTAATGCACATGACCTTTTTTGTGCGCTTTTGAGCCAATGAGCATTCATATTATATTATGCTCCATTTTCTTAATTGAGTGATTGTCATACATAGTTGATTTTTCTAGAATTTGCTTTGTTATGCATGTCAAGAGACTACATTGTTGAATTGGATGCATTGAAGTAAAAAGGGCATTTAGGTGGAGCCATTTAGCTTTCTTAAAGCCTACCTTGATTTTTACTTTAGAAAGCCAATTTTGAATCTTGGTCTTTTTATTGGAAGTTAACCACGATATAAGAAATGTCATCCCATCCTTTTGTCGATGATGATCTCTAGGTATCCTTTGACAAGTAATTTGAGTTTCTTTTTAAAACGGTGTCCTTCATAATACATGCTTTATGATGGTTAGCTTACTAACGCCGTTGTTGATGAAAATATGCAAGTTTCCTGGCAAAACTGACGTTGCCTCACAGAGATCAGAATTCAATAGATAATTAAAAACCCAATATATCTCTACATCCCAGAATGCTTCTTTTTTTTTCCCCCTCCAGAATGCCTCTCAAATACATGAACGTAGACAATGTAAGCATTGTTAGACAAACCTGTTTACAAGAATCTATGCTTTGCCATTCTTCCAAACTCTGGAATGCGGGATCCTCCACTGTAACATCAGCAGTGGATTCTGCTACACAGTTTAAGGGGTTACCACCTACTTTGCAGACAGGTGTATCAAAAATTCTCTTGCAGCCATCAAGATAGTCCCACCGCACAACATATTGGGCAGAATATCTTCTTCTCAATGATGATTTTGTTCTCTCTACCTATAAACAGACAATAGTGCAAGACTTAACAAAGCCTCAAATATAATTTGGGATCAACTATCTGATTTTCCATGTGTCCATACATGAAACAAAATTTGGCAGAAGTCAGGGCTACAGATAGAGGAATGACGTGAACATTATTTTTGTGGCGTTCATAACCAATGACTTAACGCCCTCTTGGTTGGGGGTAATCCCAATTCCATTATCACTTAATTCTGAACACCTCACCAATTCATTTGTTTCGTTGGACAAAAAGTAGGAATTGCATTTCCATGGCAATCTCAATTGCTCCAAGCGGTGGAATAGCAACAAGGGGAGGTATCATTTGCTATTCCACCACCATTTGGAAAAGGTTTTATTCTTGCTGAGACTAAAATACCCTCACATAAAAGTTTATATTATAATTTTGTCTAGGTGTATGATACCTTATTAATATTCTTCCAATATTCTTCAGACTTCAGATGGCTGGCATTAACATCCATAGTTTCTTGCGTATCACTTTTATATGACTGAAACTGCTCTCCCACATCAACGACAGCCTCATGACTAATTGCGTTATGCACACCAAACTGATCATCATTCTTGTCTAGAAAGACAATATTATCAGGACAAGCAAGTTTGTTTAAGGAGGACACCTGCCCATCATCTATAACACAGCAGCCATGCCCAGAAGAGCAATTACAATCACATTGTAAATCTTCCAAATCTTGTACTGCAAGAAGCCATTAATAAATAAGAAAACAATGAACAAGTACTTGTATTATATATATATATATATATCAAATGTCATATTCAGCTGCATGGAATTCAATTTAAACTATATAGATACAACAGAGGTTCATCTCAATATACCATTTCAATGCCAAATGACAATCTGTGTGAACTACAAGATATTTAAAGAATTAAAAAGGTCATTCATTCAGCCTCTGATAACCACCCATACACAAGGATGAGACAACTATCAGTTGCTCATTTCGAAAAGGAGGCATCTTGGACCAAAATGTAACAATATATATTAACATCTGATGTATAGCACAAGAATTTGGTAATGCTGACTTCAATAATGTTGGGAATTCTGACACCTCAAAAAAACTACGCAATCACAATAGCAAAAATAAAGATAAAATAACACAATACACTTAATGTTCACTCAACCCTTAGATCCTTATATTGGTGTTTGGTTGCTACACTCTCATCTGACCAACTATTACTGGTTAAAGAATATAGGAATAGGGGTGAGAGACTAACTCTGTTTATGCTCATATTTATAATAACCACTCTCTCCAATCTCACAGCCCAAAACCCCAATACACCAAATATTCACTCAACCCTTGGATCCTATATTGGTGTTTAATTGCTAAACTTTCATCTGATTAACTATTCCTCGTTAAGGAATAGGGGTGAGAGACTAAATCTGTTTATGCTCATATTTATAATAACTAGTTTCCACATCCTTTTGACACATAGACGATGTGGGACTAAAACTACTTACAATAACACTTTTCCCCAATGTGAGATTTGAGGAGCATTCTAACAAATTCCTCACTCGACTCAAATCCTCGAATGCTTAGGTCCCTAGTCCAGATTTGCCTCCACTCAATCAAAACCTCATTGTTTTAATCGAGCCCTCAATACCGCTTTATCAGATTTTGGGCCTAATCTCAACAAATAACAAGTCAAAAAGCATTACAAATCAGGACCTTTATGCAGACAGATCAAATTTAGGCCGGTAGAACATGAAAACCAGCAAAAAGAAGGGGGCTGATGTCCCAGACATTGCAATTTGTGCAGCCATAAGAAGGAAACACACCTTCCCCTAACCCTTTTTCTGTGATGCTAGAGTGCTTAAGAACAAATATATATATATATATATATATATATATATATATATATATATATATATATATATAATACTGCAATGTCATCATCATTATTATTCAATATCTTTATTTCAACCTCTGGTCATCAAAACCTTCACAACAGAACAATAAACTAGTTTTAAACATTTATAAGCATTTTCATCATCTATGCTAACATTATTCCATATAAGAAACTCAAAATCAATTTGATATGAACATAAAGGCCTGATTGATCTCCCCCCCCCCCAATAAAAAGAAAAAGATATTGGCCTTACACAAATTCAAGGATGACAGTGGCATCTGCACATCTTTTAAGTTCTGCACCTCTGGGGAATTTAGTAGATCCAGACATACATTATAAACAGTATGCCAACGCTTGTCCATGTTGAAGCTGCTGAAATTTAATCATATATCATATGTAGAGTAATAGAGAAGTAACATGTATACAACAGAAATCACAGACAAAAGTATCAAATCCTTACCAGACGACTTCTTGTGAAAATGGCGAAGTTTGGTTATTATTAGTATCAGGAGTGTTAGAGTTGGTGCATACTTCACGAGTCCAGATCTGTAGAAACCCCAATGACCACGGGGTCCGGCTCCCCGGTGAGAGGGCGGGGATTAGGGGGCAACACCCTCGAAAATTTCAGGCCCTGTACATGTTTTAGGTCTGGTTTTTTGCTTGACGGTTTGGGCTTGGGTCCATGAATGTGGTTTTGTAGCAGGACAGAAATCTTAATTAGGGCATCTTAAGTTGCTTATAAATACTCTCTATATACTGAGCGCACATTGTAACGAGAGATTTGTGAGGTTGATAATAGTGAAACTTCTGGCAGGATGTAACCCTATTCTAGGGTAAACTTGGGTATATTGTGTATTATTTTCTTTTTGTTTATAATTCATGTGATTGATGGGTCTTGAATCGTTCAACTCGTATCAGAGCATTGTGTTCGAGGATTAACGATGCGAGATGTCGATTGGATCACGGATTGAAATCAAAAAGTTCGGAGAGAAGAGCTTCGAGTTGTGGAAACTAAAAATGGAGGATCTACTCGTCGACATGGACATGTGGACGGTGATAGTCGATGAGATGCCGAAGAGTACGATGAGCATGACAGCAGCTTCCACGGTAGAAGAAGCGTCGCCTATGGTGGTTTCGACATTATCTTCAGCGACCATCACGGAGTGGGAGAAGCTCGATCGTAAGGCATAAAGTCTAATTCGACTGTGCCTGCACGATTCTGTCATGATAAGCGTTTCTGGAGAGACTGTGAAAAAACTCTGGAAGAAGCTGGAAAGCCTTTATTAGAGTAAATCTCTGGTAAAAAAACTGTTTTTGCGGAATAAGTAGTACAATCTTCGGATGGCTGAGGGCGATTCTTTCTCTGTTTATCTACATGAGTTTAACACTTTGATAGGTCAGTTATTGTTTATCAGTGTTGATGTGACGAATGATGATATGGCTATTACACTGCTCTGTTCACTGCCTAATTTGTGGGATAACTTGATAGTTGCGATTGGTAGTGGCACGACTGATCTGTCCTTTGAGAATGTCGTGGCAGCCTTATTGTCTGAGAAGATGAGGCGACAGGTACAAATAACTCGTCAAATGAGGGCTTATGTGTGAGAGGGCGAACCTATGATAGAGACTACAAGTGGTCTAGTGATAAACCCAAGTTCAGGGGAAGATTGAAAAATAGAGATAAATATGGGTTGAAGTGTTGGAAGTGTAAGAAAGTTGGACATCTGAAGAAGGATTGCAGAAGTAAGAGTGTAAACCCTGAAAAGCGGCGAAAAATCAGCTTCAGGAAACAAGATCCAGGATGATGATGCTGGTGACTTAAATATGGCATCTTGTTTTGCTCAATCAGATCGAAGTGTTTGAATAATTGACACAAGAACATCCTTTCACATAACACTTCACAGGGACTGGTTTCGTGAGTATGAAATCTTTGATGGGAGAAATATTTTATTGGGAGATAACTCTCCGGTGAAAATTATTGATCGTGTGAAGGTGAAGTTGAAGATGAATGATGGGACGGTCAGGACACTTCCAAGTGTGATGCATATTCCAGGCCTCAGCAAGAACCTGATGTTAGTCAGCAAGATGACAGATGGGAGAGTGAATTTCAACTGTGACAAAAATTCATGCAAGATGACTCGTGGATCGCTAGTAATCGCATGAGGTGTTCGGCATGACACATTGTACAAATTGCTGGGAAGTACCGTACAAAGTTAGTGAAGTGAAGGTTTTATCTTTGATGAGGCGACTGATGATGAGGCGAAGTCCTTTATGTTGTGGCATCAGAGGCTTGAGCATATTGGTGAAAAACGACTATCTACTTTATCGTCAAAGCAGATGGTGAAGAGAGTCCCAGATTGCTTAATATGATTCGGTTTCTATGAGCATTGTCTACATAGCAAGCAAAACCGTGTGAGTTTTAAGTACGCTGGCACGAGGGCGAAGAGTATTCTAGATTTGATACATAGTGATGTGTTTGGGCTAGTTCCGGTCCAATCTCTTGAAAAATCAAGGTATTACGTCTCTTTCATTGATGATTTTTCAAGGTATACATGGATTTACTTCATTAAGAGTAAAGCTGAAGCATTTGATAAGTTTTGTGAGTTTAAAACATTGGTAGAAAATCAGATGGAAAGAAAGATAAAGGTATTGAGAACAGATAATGGAAGAGAATTTTGCTAAGACAAGTTTGAGCAATTCTGTGTGGCAAGCAGCATTACAAGACAGAAAACAACTCCATATACACCTCAACAGAATGGGGTGGTCGAGAGACTCAATCGGTCACTCATTGAGAAATCGAGGAGTATGCTGAGTTGTTTATGCTTAGAGTCAGAGTTTTGGGAAGAGGCGGTGGCTATAACATGTTATCTGGTGAACAGGTCACCTACATCAGCTTTGCAGGATCAGACACCATTTGAGATACTATTTGGGAAGAAGCCGATTTTAGCTCATGTTAGGGTGTTTGGGTGTGATGCTTATATGCATATGCCAAAAGAAAGGAGGAAAAAAACTTGACAACAAATCAGTGAAGTGTATTTTAATTGGTTATAAGAATGGGGTCAAAGGGTACAAGTTATGGAATCCAGAAAGCATGAGTATAGTTTTCAGAAGAGATGTTGTGTTCAAAGAAACACAAAGGGATGTGGTGGCTGTCCAAAATGTACCGAAACAGCCAAAGCAAGTTCAGATTGATCTTAGCTCGCGAGATAAAGAGTGGAAGACTACCATAGACTGTATCAGATACTTTAAATTAGTCAGTAAGGTCTGAGCACGATATTCATGTTTCTGATGTAGAGGATAAGGATTTAGATGCTGGCTCGGGGGTAGAGACCACGCCTGTCATGAGGAGATCCACACGGGTTAAGAGGCCACCCATCATGTATTCCCCTAGTGCTTGCAATGCATTATATGCTTTAAATATTACTGGTGATGATCTTAGCACAATGAAAGAGGCGAGGACCTCGAATGATGCAAATTTGTGGGAGGATGCTATGAAAGAGGAGATGCAGGCACTGAACAAGAATAAAACATGGAGCCTTGTGAAATTGCCTAGAGATAGGAAGGAAATTGGGTGCAAATTGGTTTTCAAGAAGAAAAAAATGCAGCTGGAATGGTAGAAAAGTACAAGGCACATCTGGTTGAAAAGAGGTGCTCGCAAATAGAGGGAATTGACAATGGTGAGATATTTTTCCCGGTAGAAAAGTTGACATCTATCGGATTTGCTTTATCCATGGAAACTACTTATGATCTAAAGGTCGAGCAACTAGATGTGAAGACATCTTTCCTTCACGGGGACTTGGAGGATGAAATTTACATAAAACAACCCAAAGGCTTTGTGAGCAAAGGCAAGGAAAAGCTGGTTTGTAAATTGAATAAGTCTTTGTACGGACTAAAGAAGTCACCACGGATGTGGTACCAGAAGTTTTGCATATATGCCATTCAGCTTGGGTTCACTCGCAGCATAGCTGATCATTGCATCTATGTGAAAAGTTTAGGGGCTGATTTTGTCATTTTAACATTGTATGTTGATGATATGTTGTTGATTGGAAATAACAGGAAGATGATTTGTGAAGGCATCGTTGGCAAGGCAATTTGACATGAAAGACTTAGGGCCAGTAAACTTTATCTTGGGCATATAGATAAAGAGGGATCGTGAAAAATGAAAATTGTGGCTAAGTCAGAAGAAGTATATTAATGAAGTGTTGAAGAAATTTAATATGTTTGACAGTAAGCCGGTAAGGACTCCCATGCCTTTGAGAACCAAGTTATCTGCGGAACAATATTTGAAGACGGAGAAAAAAGATGAAGAGATGGCGAACATACCTTATGCTAGTGTGGTTGGAAGCTTTATATACACCATTGTGTGTACGAGACCATATATTGCCCAAGCATTGGTCTTAATGATATTATCAATGTCTCATCTTTAAAGAAAATGGGTTGCATAGTACGAAACAATATGATCCTCTCCAAGGAAGGAAAAAATATACGAATTGGTGATGGGACAATGATGAAAAAGAAGAAGTCCCCAAGGATGAAACTTCTCTTACTGAGATGGACACTAAAGAACGAGAAGTTGGTCAGTAGAATCTTAGACAATGTAGTTCAGCAGCTAGTCGAGGTGGTGAAGAAGACCTATTTAGGCCATAGTGAGTCTTCAGATATCCATGTAGTCTGGCTTCCAAAGCTTAAGCTTTTTCGTTGACTTGAGCTTTTAGTTAGTACGGACAAACCTGGATCTATGCGTCATGACCTTAGTACTTTACACGATGACTTTTAGTTACACCGAGAGCACTCGGAAGGCTCCTTGGCTGAGATACGAGATCTCCTCCGTGATAACCTTGATTCTTTAGCCTCTTAAGTCCTTCATCATGTGTCATCCATCTATTTTTAGCTCTATGGACTCTTTGCAAGAACATTTGCCCTTACTTTTTCATGCATTCATGGTTTATGTACTTGCTTGCATTATTATGTTTCCAACTCTTCTCGGGATAACTTATTTAGCTCTATTATGTATGGACCTCTATATAAAAGTTTGTTTTTCTATTTGGATAATGTTTGGATGTTTTGAATACTCATAGCTCGTTTTTAAGCTTTACTTATTTCAGCTTCTATGTAAATTTTCTGATTCTTTTTGGGAAATCTTAACACCTCCGGTTTTAACTTAGTTTTTGCATACATGTTTATTTTTACCTTCTATTTCTGTCTATGGAATTTGACTTGCTTATTTTCTAGCTTTTCTCTCCCTTTTCTACTGTTGTCAAAACAGGGTAGAAAATGAGAAAAATATGTGTAAATGATATAATGCATAGATTTAGGGCGAGTATTGCTCCAAATATGTTAAAACTACTTAAGATAGTATTTTATTTACTATTATTGCTTAGTTGGGTTGGCCTTAAAGAATTGTAGGTTGGTTTTTATTACAAAAACAGAGGAAACTCTCTCCGTTTTTCCTCAAAAACTCAACACTTGGATTTTAAAACTGTTTTTCTCATTATAAAAAATGGGAGATTGTTGACCCTTATTTGATTATTATGACACCACTATTTATATTTTACTAATATCTTTATCTAAGTGTTTAAGTTGCAAAAGCATTCAATACATAAACAATTACCAAAAGAAGACAAGATCTATATTAGTTTCTAAGGTAATTGATTCAAGTTGTAAATCTTTAATGTCAATTACCTAGTTTAATTATGGATCATTTTAATTACAAAATGCTTTGACAAAAATAATACAAAAAAATGCCTTTAAGTCAAAAGTACTTTTAAAAAACATGAAAACTGAGTTTTGAGTCAACCCAGTCGATTAGGTCTTTGAACCAGTCGACTGGTAAAAGGGTCAGTAGCATCTGGCCTTTGACCTAATCGACTGGTTAAAGGACCCAGTCGACTGGTTAAAGGATCTAATCAATTGGTTCTATGGCCCAGTCGACTGGTACCTATCTGATGTCCAAAAACTTGAATATTTCGCATAAATCAATCGACTGATAATTCAAAAATATGATCGATGAGATGCAGGACTTGAGCATTTAATGCTCCAAACCACTCCAACTTATGTCTAAAGGCCATATAAAGCCAAGACTATAAATGCCCCTCTTAAATGAGCATTTAACACAAGGAAGAACACTCAATTTCTTATATAGCTCTTTAATACTCTCAAAAGCTTTGAAAAATTCCTTTTGAGCCATTTTTTAAGCTTTGTCCTTGAAAGAAAGATAACATTCATCTTGTAAAGAATTTATTGCTATCTCTCTTATTTTCATTTACATTCAATATCAATCATTGAAAATTCCTTGTGGAAGAGATATTTGTAAGGTCTGGGCAACACCTGTAAAGTTGCTTGACTATTCTTAATGGATTGCTTCAAGGAGGTTCCTTTAAGAGAGTGGACGTAGGGTTAAAGTGATTCTGATATTGCCGAACCACTCTAAACGAAATTTGCATATTCTCTTCCTTTACTCCTTTAATTTCAAGCAATTTATTTATTGTATGTTTTACTTGATTAAATTGTTAAAACTTGTTTGTTAATTGCAAGAAGTTTTTAAAACCCAATTCACTCCCTTCTTGGGTTTGTACCTCAGTCTACAAGCTACCACCAAGACTTTTCAATTGCCATGTTGATCTCAGAGATCATGGCCTTAAGACATTCTTCCACCATGTTTGCTTTACCCTTTGGGTTGGTGTTACGATATCTAAACTGTTTAGCAAAGTGACCATATTTCCCACAAATAAAGCAAGCTCTTTTTTTTCTTTCTGTTATATGTTTTATTCTTCTCAAATTGTTGGTCATTCTTCTTGGCTTGTAAGTGCTTATTCTTAGATTGGTTCCTTTCCACATAATATACCTTGGACTCCAATGGAATAAAATTCTTTTTATCATGTAAACATGACTCTTCTTCTATGAGAAAATGTTTCTGAATTTGTTCCAAATTGAAATCATCAGTCTTATGTAATAATTTCTTTCCATAATCCTTTCAAGGGGGAGGAAATTTGGAAATAGTTGCACTCACTTAAAAAGTCTATGGAAGAAATATCTTCTAAAAACGAATCTTGTTAACCAGCACTTGTAATTCATGGACTTGCTTAAGTACTGGTTTATCAATAACCATACAAAATTCAATATATTTAGATATTAAATACTTTTTGGCATCTTCTTCCTCAACCTTGTATTTGAATTCCAATTGGTTCTAAATGTCCCTTGCAGACTTCACTTCAGTGAACAAGACGTAGAGACTATCAGATAGAGTGTTCAGCATGTGTCCTCGGTACAACAACTTATCCTCCTCGTGTTTCTTCCTCTCTAAAAGAACATTTTCAATAGCCTCTACAGTAGCTAAATTTCCATCAGCACTTGGTTTTTGATCGTTTGGTACATGAGGTAATTTCGGGTCTAAGACATAAGATATTTTCAGAGAAATGGGGAGAAATATCTTCGTATCTTTCCAGCAAGCAAAGTTGTTTTCGTCAAACCGATCAAGCTTCACCATATCTTGGTTCATCACCTTAATAAATTATGAATGCATGGTTGCAGTAAGAAGAATAAATCCTTAAAATTGTTGGTAATTTGAAGGATACATAATCTGAAAAATAAGAAATAAAGATTGTGAGGTGCGAATAAAAGTTGTCTTTAAGGTTTTATTTGTCCCTATTTAATTGCTTTGGGTTTTAAAATATAGTCCTCCATGATATAACAAAGTCACACTGAGAATCTCTTAGAGTAAATTCAGAGATTCTCTTTTAAGTTCTCTTTGATGAAATAAAGAACAATGGTTGTATTATAGAGAGAGAAAATGAGAGAAAAAGAAGAGAGAAGAAGTTGTTGAAGTTAAGTTAATTAAATGGAAGTTAATTCTGACTTATATAAACATTTTTGTGTTTCCCAACAATCATAAAATGAGAAGGTATAAGTGAAAGAATACGAACTCTTTGAAAAATGGTTGTTGGAAATCCAGAATTTTGAAAATAGTAGGCATGTATTTGAGTCGACTACCAAAAGCTTTTATCTCTTTCATAATAGAAATCATCATATGTGTAGTCGACTACCACTTGGTGTAGTCGATTACCAAAAGTTTCTGCCACTTATTTATTTTAAATCATCAAATGTAGTCGACTACCAAAAGCTTCAGTCATTTATTTATTTCAAATCATGTGTATTCGACTACCACTTGGTGTAGTCGATTACCACAGTTGATTTCAAGCAAAACATCAGCATCTCTTTCTTTTAATCTCTCTTTCTTCACTTTTCTTAGATTCTTGTTGTTGTGGTTAGATTTTGGAGTTCTCTTTAGTATTACTTAGATTATCCACCTTAGGCTTCTTATCCTCCTTAATAGGCTGCATACCCATTGCTTAATTCTTCTCTTCTTCTTCAAGGGCTCCATTTCTTTCAATTTCTTTTTCTTCATTTATCTTCTTAATTATCACTTTTATTCTTCTTCTTCTTCTGATTCCTCTAGTTGTGGTAATGGAGGTTCTTGAGAAAATGATACTCATAGTAAAGATTTTCATGGATTCTCCAGTGGTTGCATTGTAAGTCACTGCCACTCTTTCATTGGAAACGCAGATTGTCGGTCGCTACAATGAATTCTACTTTATCACTTTGCCATAGCGATTCTTCTTCCACCTCCTCTCCTTATCTCATCATTGATTTTCCACTCTCTCATTCTCTTTTTTATGCAATAAAGACTTTATAAAGGCCTAGAATGTGCGTATACTCTCTATTTGAAAGTTGAAACATAAAGGGAAAACCAGAAAGTGGAATTGCACATTAACTGCTCTTTTATTTTATTTTTTATTTCTTTTGTAATTATATTGGGAATTGAAATTTTGAAGATGGATGGATGGATATTTGATGAAATTTGGAAAGCGTGTTAACTACACTCTTACTAACTTTGAATTTTTTTTCATTTTCTCTTTCAACTCTAAAGGCACCGCTTTGCTTAGAATTAGAAACAGTTTATGATTTATTTTATAGTTTATGAAACAGTTTATGGGGAAAACAGTAGAATTATAAAATGTTTTGAGTTTAACAAAATAATTTATAAATTGGTTTATTTTAAACAATATGAGTTTGATTTGTGTTGATATTTTCGAAGTGATTTTGTGTTAATGTGTAATGATGTGGTTTTGTGTTTATTTTTGCAGGATTTGTGTTGATGTGTGATTTTGTGTTGAAATGTGTCGATGATTTACAAGTTGCAAAGGAGGGAGCAAGTGGGAGAGAGAACGAGATTGATGGGTTTAGAGAATTTTGGGGGGGGGGGGGGGTGGTTTGGTTTGTGTTGATATTTTCGGAGTGATTTTGTGTTAATGTGTAATGGTGTGGTTTTGTGTTGATTTTTGCAGGATTTGTGTTTATGTGTGATTTTGTGTTGAAATGTGTCGATGATTTACAAGTTGCAAAGGAGGGAGCGAGTGGAAAAGAGAAAGAGATTTATGGGTTTAGAGAACTGGGGGTGGGGGTTTTGGTTTGTGTTGATATTTTTCGGAGTGATTTTGTGTTAATGTGTAATGGTGTGGTTGTGTTGATTTTTGCTAGATTTGTGTTGATGTGTGATTTTGTGTTGAAATGTCTCTATGATTTACAAGTTACAAAGGAGGGAGCAAGTGGGAGAGAGAAAGAGATTGATGGGTTTAGAGAAATTGGGGCTGATTCGGTTGTTAGTTTTGATAGGGTGATTTTGACGGGGTGCTTTGATGGTTGATGGTGGGCTTCAAATAAAGGTTTGGAGACATTAGAGCTAAGATGGTATAGATTTGTTATTTATTATCATATTTTAATATCAATTAGTCAATCCTATAAACCTAACATAGGATTAAGATAATCTAATTTTAATAATTTGTAATCATATCTCACTATAATCTTAATTATATCTCATTATAATAATGTACGTGAACCAAACAGGTCTTTATTGCCCGTTTGATTGAGGGGTTAATGTATGATTAGATTATTTTAATCTCATATAAACAATTATCCCACATTTGGTTGAAGCAATTTACTGGAATTAAGATAAGATGAAACTAATCATAACCTCGTCTTTTTTGGATTAATTTTTTTCTTTCCCCATTTTGCTCCTCTTAAAGGCTGCCCTCTCCACAGTTCGTGCCACCATGCCGTCATCGTCAAAGGGCCACCCTCCTGCTCAAGATACTGCATCCACAACAACATAGGCGCACCATTAACCCAATTAAACCGGAGCATCAAAATTGAAAACTTCAAAATTTTCCATGAAAACAACTATATTGCCTAGAAGAGCGAGCTGCTGCTATCTGCGTTTAGGGATTACTTTGTGGTGTGCTTTCTGATTAGATTCGGTTGGTTTTGATGGTATAGTTTTGAATGTGATGAGATTTTTAAGATATAAAGAATTTAGGGTTGATTGAGGATGATAAATAATGAAAAATGTCTTGATTTTTTATCTTATTTTAATACTAATTAACCACTCCTATAAATAAAACATAACATTAAGATGATACATTTTAATCCTTTGTAACCTTATCTCACTGTAATTTCAATTTTATCCTGTTATAATCTTATCTATAAATCAAATGAACCCTATAATCCTCTCATCTCTTCTGTGCTTTGTTCCTTTATCCTCCTCTTCATCCCTGACATGCCTTCTTCATTCATCCTAATTTCCTGCCATCACCGTCTAGAATCATCCCCCCCGGTAAATTTTATTTGTTATTCTTCTGATCCGTTCATTTCTAGTTTGGTTTATCCTATACCTTTTTCGTGTGCTAATAATTATTTGCCAAACCACAAGGGAAAGAGGAGACAAAAGAAAGTTCAAATTTAGAAAGACAAACAAAAGCAACATCAAGGTTACAACTGTGAACAAATAAAATTGATTTTGATTCAAAACAAAATTTTACGCCACTTGTTAGATGAATAAAAAGTGCAGCACATTATAGCAACCCTATATGATCTCTTGACTCTCTTCTGCAGAAAATCCGAAAGAGTAACCTGAGATAACGCACAAAACATGGACTTGATCTTAGTCGTCCATGATCAAGGCTACAAATGTTCTCACGAAAGATTTCAGTCAGATCCTAACCCCAGCTTTGCTTAAAAGTATCCATTCTGCATTTTGAGAATTAGTGTTTTTTTTTTTTTTTTTTTGTACAGAACAATCCAAGAATTTTCATTATACATTACCCTTTAAAGGGATTTTTACTATAGTTTCAACAGATTTCTTGAGGATCTAGTTCAAGACACAGATCAAATTCTGTGCGTGATATTGCAAACATTTCGTCCAAATTTTTTTTGGAACTCCTAAAGTCCAACCCAATATGAACGACCATTGCAGTTATGGATAGGAGACTGGCAGGGAGAAGTCACGCACCATTCATACCAAACCTGTGTCACATTACAAATATAAAAACTGATGAGCACCACAAGAAAGGAGCAGGTTTAAATTGTACTGTAATTTGAAATAAAATAAGAGCTTTTGAGAATCCTACTGCAACTTCACGCAATCATGAAAAAAAGAGGTGGGAAATGGGACCCTAGGGCATTTCTCTTTTCTCACATCAGATTACTGAATTGTTATATTTATTTTATAAGATAACTGAAATCAATATGACAGAAAATATTGTGGAATTAGTTTATGCTAGCCAGTGATGAAATGATATGATTTACCTTGGTAGAACCACAACAACGCCAAAACTGTACTTCTAGAGGAGAACCAGGTTGTACATACATTGGCTTCCTTAGAGGGAAAAATATTGCAAACCTGAATAAAACAGAGCTCAGACAGCATGTAAGCAAGAGGAAGAATAATGCAAATGTGATTCTGGACCAATAAAAAAATAACATAAAAAAATAGAATATCTAAAATACCAGCCACAATTGGTTAACAAAAGGCATATTACCAACTAAGGAACATCTTACATGAGACGGTAGGTATTAGTTAAGTTTGTTTGGTGTGGACTTTCAAAATTCATTTGCGTTTGAAGATGCATCTTCAGGGTTAGGCTAGGCTTTGCTGATAATGGCATTTCTACAAAACAATTCTTTTTTTGATAAGAAAACCTTTCTCAAAAATAATTCTTGCCACCCTTCTAATGGAACATTTATAAAGGTCTAAAGATTTTCAACCACGGAAGCAATAATTTAAAAAAAGAATCAACACTACTTCTTTAGCCATCAAGCAAAAGCATAAACCGAAGTCCACGATTGCTACTACGGCAGGTATGCCATCACCACAGCTACATAACACAACTAACTGTCACCAAACTATCCCTTTGTTATTTCTACTTTTGCTTATTAAGAGAAAAATTATTTGAAGACTAACTGTGCTTTGGGATTATCACAAACAAAGAATTGCAAAATGTTTTACTTTATGGTATGAACTGCAAAAATGTTTCCAAAACATTATTGGCGCACAATATAATGTTTAGGAATACACTGATAAAATATATAATGTTTAGTAAAATAATGGATTCTATAAAACCAAACAATATTGTGTACACTCATCTTTTGACCAAACATGTTCATTTCCACTAAATCAACTTTTATAATCAATCATGGGTCTTAAAAATGAAATCTGAATGCCAATTTGAAGAACGATGAGCTGTAAGTTAATGACTTTGAGCTTTTCAAAGAGCATTATATGCCTTACCAGCTGAACATGTTTGGCGTTGCCATCGATGGTTCAATTCCAAGATGTACATCTTTGTAGAGGGTAGCATCAAAATAGCCAGCAAGTCCTGTTGAGTGTAAGGAAGAAGTCAGGCTCAAAATTCCCATAAAAAAGATATATTGTAATAAAACAAAATTTCTCTTCCAAAAATTTTAGTGTCAGAAACTTAACAAATAATGGAGAATCATTGGCAAAACAAAACTATCTACCTTCACAAAATTGATTTCCAGTCAATTTAAGTGTAGGCACGAACCTGAATCTTAATTCTTCACTCCAGCTTAATTCCAAATTTAGATGAAAAGTGAATAAAGTTCAAACTCTTGTCTGACTTATTTTCTATATTTAATGGAAATGGGACTAACAAAAATGTACGTGCAGTCATTATTTATTCACTTCAATCTTGTCTCAAACTTTTCATTATTAACAGTTGACCTTATCACCCCTTCCCTTCCTAGCTCCTACCACGCTTCCACCATTCATCCTACAGCACTCTCAGTAAATACATATCTTTAGCTCACTATTATGTTTGAATATTATCTTTCAGGATAAATATCAGATTAGCATTCTGCTTCAGATCTCCACTAATGCTCATCAAGGACACAAACATAAAAATCCAATCATTCCAATTATACAAGTTAGCACACAAAGGTGGATCTGTTGGCAGGTCATCTGGAATCAAACTTAATATTTTGGTACAAGATTTATTCTCAAGCTACCAACATCACATCATAGGAGAGTGGAAGCAAGAATATAACAAAATGAAGGATAAGATTTTTCTAGAATATTTTTCTTCACTCAGGATAAAGAAATAAAGACTTATTATAGCATACCATGAACCAAGGCCGACCCGGTGTCACTAGATATCTCAAATTGTAGCTTTCTGTAACGCTGGTTGCTTCTCTTAGTTGAGTAGTCTGGATGAGTAAACGTAAAGACCTATGAGAGAACAAAAAAATAAATAGCTGAAACCTCATGATTTGCCCTTTTAAGGCAGGAGAAAATCAGCAAATAAGATAATTTGTGTTGGTAACTAACAGCAATAACCTATGACTATAGCCCGTAGCCTTCGGCTCAATGGTTATTGCCTCAAGTCAAATGTACTTGGGTGCCTTAAAATCTTGAGGTCGATTCCTCATGGCAACAACTCCCTTACGGATAAGGAGGGTTATTGTGTCAGTGAATGGGGATTAGAGGTAGGTTACATCATCGTTGTATATATATATATATATATATATATACACACACACACACACACACACACACACACACACACACAAAATCTATGATTATGTCCACAAACAAGTAAAAGAAATCCAAATAGAATGTCCTTAGATAATCCATTTATCTAATGTTAATTGATTTGGGTTAACAAGCTATCCATAAGGAAGAACTTACAGGTTGGGAAGGAGCAAGTCTTGCTACACTGTGCAGTTTGACGACATAAGCAGTTTCGAAGTGCACAAGATCTTTATGTGACTTCACCTGTTACACAGCCACAACAAATTCAAATGAAATTTATAGTGGGATTATATAGAGCACAAAGATAAACGACCTACATCATTGTATAGCTTTGAAGCTGTCACCGGCTGGATAAAACTTGTGTACCTGAAAAGAGAGATATTGAAAGGTGTGTTAGATAAAAACACAAGTGGTAGCTTAAGGGGGCAAAACTCAACATATCTAAATGACAAACTGCCAAGATGCTTGTCACAAATGAATTCAGGGCTTAAAACAAGTTTTGATCATATGCTTTAGACATCCATCATACAACTGAATCATAAAACAGAATCAATATTCCATATAATAAGCTTGACGTAACAAGTATTCACTGTCCAATCTGAAGACTGAAGCATTTCAATGTTCAGCTGCTAAGCAGTATCACTTAAGGGGTGTACTACTACTTTTCTAGTGTTGACACAGGTGAAAATTATTGGGTTTCAATGCACCTGAAAGAACCTAACACCAGTTAAAGCCAGCAAGGAAGATCTCTTTTTTTATAAGTAAAATTGGATTATAAAATATAAAAAGCACCGAGAGGGTGCAACCCGAAACTCAAAGACTATCTACACAACAGAAACTCCACAAAATCAAGGAGATCTACGTCATTCACAAAAAAATTTCCCTTTAAACCAAAAATTAAAAGCATTGAGCCAACTATATCTAATCAGTAATCACTTCAATAGGTCTCTCATTTTCCATCAAAAAGTAGAGAGGGGAATCAAAGTGTAAACCTTCTTGAGCTCCTCACGTATACCACTCCAAGTGCATACTTCATATCTCACGAAATCGACAACAACCCAAGAAACACCCAAAAAACTATACACCATCTCTCACAAGCTTCTAGCCAATGAACACAATTAAAAGATGAAACACGGATTTGGTGCACCCTTTATAAACGAGACACCTATTAACAAACACGTTCCCCTTCTTTGCAAATTATCACTAGTAAAAATCTTTCCCCAAGAGGTTTCCCAAAAAAACTCATCTTTTTTGGGGCACAAGGACACCAAATAGTTTTTCAAGGGAAGTTGGGAGAACCTTCCATAGGAATCTCATCAATAAGAAACTTATAAAAAGAATTCACCTCAAAACCTTTATCTGAATTAGACTTCAATCTAGCCAAACCCTCTCTTGCCACATCAAACAAAAACTATACAGCACCTCCAAAAAGCTTTCAACCATCTTAATCTCCCAATCATAGACAAAACGAACAAAAAGCACATTCCATGAATTCACATCATTGGACAAGGAGAAGCAAGAACTAATGAGGGAATCTTTATCTCTAACAATAGCAAAAAATCTAAAAATTGGTCTCTTAAAGGAGTGTCCCCAAACTGCGTGTCATGCCAAAGCCAAGTTCTTCCCCCATTGCCCACCATCACAAAAACACAAAGAAATACTCCCACCCCTTGTGAATCCACTTCCACACCCCAACTCCATATGCCCCACCCCTTTTTGGACATCTACCCGTTAAGATCCACCACAAACTTAGCCTCCACCACTCTCTTCCACAGATGATCTTTCTCCACCAAAATATCCATAACCATTTTCCAAGCAGAGTTTTATTAAATAAAATGAGAGACTTGAGACCTAAACCTCCTTTTTCCACCGGTTACTTAATCACACTCCACCTCACCAAATGATACTTGTATTCCTCCCCTATATTGCCCCAAAGGAACCTTTTTTGAATGCTCTCTAACTTATTAGCCACTAAACAAGGCATGGGAAAAAGGGACATAAAGTAAATGGGAAGGCTAGAGAGTGCTTTTGATGAGAGTAAACCTTCCCCCTTTTGATAGGTAATGATTCTTTCACCCCTTTCAACAATAGGATCCCACACACTTTTGTCTTTGAATTTAGCCCCAAGAGGAAGCCTAAGATAAGAAATCAAAAGAGACCCCACATTGCATCCAAACAAGTTTCCAAGAAATCGGTGATGTAGAACAAACAAAGAGAAAGAAACCAAACGAGGATTGAAACAGAAAACCAGGCTACCCTGGGGAGAAAGAAATCTGATCTCACTGTATTTTATTCAATATCAACAAAGTCTCTCTAGAATGAAATACAATCAGATACTTATACTAGAAAATAAGCTAACCCTAGTAAGGACTCTGCAAATAAGAGGACTCTGAAATAAATAATAATTACTAAGACTAAGACTAAGCCCAAGCCCAAGATATCTTGTGGGTGCCTCTCGAATAGGTTCGTGCCAAGCTTGGTTGGGCCTGGGCTCCATCAATCCTCTCTGGCTGGAAAGAACTCGACTCCAACGATTAATGCTACTGGTAGTGCTCCAAACGAGAGGGATCAAAACACCTAAGCTCCTCCTCAATGATCCACCTAGCATCTGATGACGGTCTCCCTTCCCACTTAACAAGATAATGCTGGAAAACACTTGATGTGGACATGACTATCCCATCGTCCAATATGTCTGCAATGCAGTCTGATATTGGCGAGGTGGTCTAGGTAATTGAGGCACGGGTGCGAAAACAGCTCCACTTGTAGACAACCTTATAGGCAACACAGGAGGCTCAAAGGTACCTCGATAAGGAAACAAATCCTCCACATTGAATACCAGACTAATATTCATATCAGATAATAAGTCAAGTAAATAAAGCATTAGATTCCAGTCTGCGAGTGATACGAAATGGTCCAGTAACCCTAGTATGCAATTTCTTGAAAGAGTTTTTAAGGTACCGCTCAAGACAAATACGGACCATGACATAATCCTCCTCATTAAATTCTTTATCCCTACGATGAGCATCGGCAATATGTTTATAAGTATCATTACTCAATGCGATTTTTCATCGAAGTTCAGCATGTAAGTCTTGGATGTGAGAGGCAAAAGCTTCGACTGACTTAGAAGGTCAGGAATCAGGGGGCAATGGGATAAGATCAACTAGTTGACGAGGTGAATAGCCAATGACAACTTCAAAGGGACTTTTACCAGTAGACCTATTGACAAAACAGTTGTAAGCAAACTCCGCAGTAGGTAATAACAAATCCCAATTGCCAGGCTTATCCCAGCAATACAATTAAGTAAGTTTCCTAGACTTCGATTAATAACCTCAGTTTGACCATCAATATGGGGCGAAAAGCAGAACTAAACCTCAAGTGGGTCCCAAAAAGTCTCCAAAGGGTCTTCCATAAGTTACTCATAAACTTAACATCTCTGCCCGACACAATAGAAGTGGGCAACCAATGAAGACTAACGATCTCTATAAAGAACAATTTAGCTACATGAGAAGCATCGGTGGTCTCGAGACAAGGGATAAAATGGGCCATCTTAGAAAACCTATCAACCATAACTAAGATAGAATCATTACCTCTAGCGGTCCTAGATAATCCAAGAACAAAATACATGCTAAGGTCCTGTCATGGTATATGTGGTACATGTAACGATGTATATAACCAAGTATTCCTTTTTCTAGCCTTAGCTTGAAGACATGTGTGACATTGCGACACGATCCGACCTACATTCCATTTCAATGATGACCAATAGAGTTTGTCTTCAACTAAGGCGTTGTCTTATCCTTCCCAAAGTGTCAGGCTAATCCTCCAACATGCATTTCCACACTAGAAAATCCCTAAACGACGCACGTGGAATGCATAATCTAGTTTCCCGAAAAAAATATTCATCTCTATGTAAGAAGTCAACATAAAACTGACAATTTCCCTCACTAATCACTTGAAAGATGATACCAAAATCTAGACAAGTAAAATACTCATCCTTTAATCTATCAAACCCGGACACCGAGATACTCATGGACTGTAGTACTATGACAACGCGACTCAGGGCATCAGCAGGTTTATTCTCGATATATGCACGGTAGTGGAGAACAAAGATGTACTCCTAAAGAAATTCTACCCACTTTGCATGCCTACTATTGAGCTTCCTTTGGGAACTAAGATATCGTAGAGCCTGATGATCATAGTACAAAACAAATTCCTAGGGTAGTAGATAGTACCGACAATGACAAAGAGCTTGCACAATAGCATAAAACTCCTTATCGTAGGTAGAATACCTTTGTTTCACTTCATTGAGTTTCTCGCTAAAGTATGCAACGGGATAACCTTCCTGACTCAAAACCCCTCCTATTCCTATCCCAAATGCATCACAAGCAACCTCGAAGATACTAGAAAAATATGGGTGACTAAATACAAGTACCTCCGTCATCTTGCACTTAACATCATCAAAGGCTCTAGATACGGTTAACGTCCACATAAATTCCTCTTTCTGCAAACAGTCAATTATAAGAGTCATAATGAAACTAAACCCCTTAATGAATCGTCTGTAAAAGCTGGCTAAACCATGAAAACTCCGAACCACAGAAATAGTCTTTGGCTCCGACCATTCTCTAATAGCTCTGATTTTATCAAGGTCAACTGTGACTCCCTCACTTGGGTCTACATGAAAGAGCACTTCTTAATATTCGTGTAGAACTTCTCCACCCTAAGTGTTTCTAACACCAAACGAAGGTGACCAATATGTGTCTCTGAGGATCGACTATAAATAAGGATATCATCGAAATAGACCACCAAAAACTTGCCTGGGGAAGGGCGCAAAACCTAAGTCATCACTCACATAAAGGTGCTCGGAGTATTGGTTAGCCTAAATGGCATCACTAGCCACTCAGAGACCATCATGAGTCTTAAAGACAATCTTCCACTCATCTCCTGGCCTAATGCGAATCTGATAATACCCACTATGCAGATCAATTTTGGAAAACCTTACCTCCTGCCATCAAATCCAACATATCCTCAAGACGCAGGATGGGAAACCTATACTTAACAGTCATTTTGTTGATTGCGCGACTCTCTACATACATTCTCCAAATTTCATCTTTCTTAGGGGTTAACAATGCAGGGACAGCGCACGAACTAAGACTCTCTCGAAGGAATCCTTTACTCAAAAGACCATCCACTTGCCTATTCATTTCAGTACGGTCCCTACAGTTCATGAGATAATATGGTAAGTTCTGCAACTGGGATCGTGGGACTAGATCAATGGCATGTTGTATATCTCTCATGAGAGGTAGCACATCGGGCAACTCCTCAGGGGTCACATCCTGAAATTCGAACAATAGTTTACTGACATCAGGAGGTGGTTCAGTGGTTGGACCGAGTGTATTCGAGGTAACCACTTTGGCCACTAGAGCTAACACGAGACCAGACTCTTCACCCTCTTTCTCTAACTCCCTACGTGTTACTAGGTGGAGACTCTTCGTCCCATGTGTCTCGGATGAGAACTGGCTCTTTAACTTTCGATCCATTTCCTTAGGTCATGCAAGCTTCAAAGTGATGTTCTTCCCATTATGCCTAAAAAGTAAATGTTTTTTTCCTTTCCATGGTTAGTCGTATCTACGTCATAAATCCAAGGACGACCTAATAATACCTCAGCAACATCCATAAGTAGGACATCACACCACACGCCCCTTACATACTCACCCATCTGTATTCCAACTTGACACCTCTGTAACGAGTAAGGAAGTCTTATCTACTTAAGCTACTCTATATGGCCCAGGATATGATTCCGGCTTAAGTTTTAATTTGGTCTACATTCAAGCAACTACCTCCATCAATAACAATCTTGCACACCTTTTCACCGCACTTAAGAAAAGTATGGAAAATACTGGTGCGCTTCCAGGTATCTTGATTGGCAACGAGGGCTGACAATATGCATCTCATGACACCAACTACAACACCCTCTTCATATTCGTCAACTTCTTCTTCATGCCCTTCATATTCTTCCTCAAGGGGTTCCACTACACCCTCATCATCATATCCTTTCTCTTGGGACTCCTCAGTCTACTAGCCTAGGGTCAATGTGCGGTGGGGACAACGTGAGGAGATGTGACCTCTACCATGACAATTAAAACACTCAATGTCGGCTTTAAATGGCTGTGGACCATTCGTTGTACCCTCCCTTCCCCTAATCGGATTAGTTTTCTCTACAAGGCTGGGATTTCTCATAATTTGGGGAATTCCACTAAACCTAGATTGTCGATACTCCCCAGCTTGAAAAGTGCCACACCGCGGGATAGACTGTCTAAAATAATCATCATACTTGAGAGATAATTGAAAGGCTTCTTATAATGACTCAGGGGATAGCAAACTAACCTATCTTTTAAGACCAACTTTCAATCCACTGATAAATTTAGAGACAACAGCCATTGCCCCTTCCTGTAGGTTACATTTCAATGTGAGTTTTCAAAGTGGTTGATATATTAACCTACAATAGTAGATTGTCTCAAGTTCAACACTTTTTCCACCAATTGCTTCCTATAATGGTGGGAAAGGTATTTTTCCTGCAATCATCCCCTCATCTCACGCCACGATGTGATAGGATCATCTCCCCAATTTTGTTGGACCGTCTGCCAATAACGATTAGTATATCCTAATAATTTCATCCTCACAAAAAAGACTTTGATTTCATCAATCATATTATGCCACTTAAAGAACTTCTCTAATTGAGATAACCACTTGAAGAAAACATCAGGATCTAATTTGCCATCAAAACTAGGGACTTCTATCTTGACCTTTCTTGTAAGGTCAGTGAACTCATCCAGAGGGTTCTTAGGTTTGTCATAAGTCCTAGGTTGTTCATAAGGGTGATCAACTGCTTTATCATGAAACAGACCTATAGTACTGAAACACTCTCCCACTCTCTAAAGCAACTCTGCCATTCGCAACTGGAATGGTTGCTACTTGGGTGTGTATTTCCCTAATAGGCTGATAATTGGGATCTCTAATGGTAATGCTCTGAGGGGATGATAAGAACTCATAATATCTATATATTTGTTATATTTCCTCATGTTTTAATAGTTATAATTGCTTAAATCTTGGATTTTGATTATGTTTCGTATTTTGTAGAGTATATTGAGGAGTTAAATCAAAACAAATTCAAAATCAAGAGATTTGTGAAGATTGGACAGAAAGTGGAAGCTGCAATGCCAGAAAGCTGAAGCTGCAGTGCTGAAATGGCAATAATTGTGAAAAGAGGATAGAAAGTTGAATCTGCAGCACCAGAAAGCTGAAGCTGCAGCGCTGGTAACTGACAAAAAGAGAGGATTTGGGCAGAAAGTTGGCGCTGCAGCGCTGGGATGTTGAAGCTGCAGCGCCAGACTAGGGTTAGAAATATGTCTTGAAGCTACAGCACCAACATCCAGCACCAGCCCGCGGATTCTGGAAGTTATAAATTGAAACCCTAGCTGAACAAGAAGGGGATCTGGAATAGAGCGCGACCGTAGAGGAAGAAAACAGAATTTGGAGGAGAGGAGACACAAAAGGACAGTTGGAGACATTTCGGGAGGCTACACATCAAGCTTTTAAATCATTCTTCTCCGGTTTTGTATTATTATTATCTATCTATGTTGATGTTTTATAATATGAGCATAGGTTGTCTGAATATTATTATGGAGTAGAAATTTTTGTGTTAAGGATAGATGGATCCTAAACCTTTATCTTGAGTTGTTGTTTGGACAAGTGGAATTTAATGTGTTTTTCAAAGAGTGTGTGTTATTGCTCTTAATGCTTTTTATTATTTTGATTCCTTCTTTGGGCATGGTGATGTGTCGAATAGAGAAGTCATGCTTTTATGAATGGTTGAACTAATAAATATGATATTAGATTGTTATCTATGCAAAGGCCAGGTAAAACATGCCATGAATGGAATAGGAGTAACCGAATAGGGATTCTAGGAAGTTCATGTGGTCCGCTTAAATTGTAACCGAATAGGGAGATTTAACTGAAAGGAATCCATAAACACTTAATGCTTCTTAATTTAAATTAATCTAGAATAGACCTGGAATACGGATATTTGAAGTTAATGATTCTTGAGATTGTGGTTAGACTTGGAATATGGATAACCAATTTATTAGGGATTCTACCATCTTGAAAAACACAGTAAGTGAAACTTGTCCATTCAAAACTCTTGTCAATTATGGTTTAGGTGAAGTCGAGTCCTTAGCACGTTAGTTCATAAGAGTCTTCATTCCAAAGTTTGCAAATCTTTCGTTAATTGTTATTGCTTCTGTTTTTTTTTTCTTTAGTTAATTGCTAGTAAACTTTTCTCCTACAATTATTCGTTTGCTCAAATAACAGCAAGAGTTGAGTCATAATTTCTGTAGTATTTGCTCAGTCCTCGTTGGGAACGATATTTACTCATCATTTTATTACTTTAACGATTAGTGCACTTGCTAGTGTAAATTTCATCGCATCAAGTTTTTGGCGCCGTTGCCGGGGACTGAAATAAAATATTACATTTTTTGTGATTCTACTAGTTAATTTGAGAGTTTATTAATTTGGTTTTTTAAGTCTATTTTGCAGGGTTTTCGTCACTAGTGCATGACACGTACTAATGGGAGAATACTTGCAAAACTAAATCCAGAGGTTGAGCGCACTTTTCACGCTTTGAGAAGAGCAGCACCAGTAACAGTTGACACAATGGCAGAAGGAAACAATGCAGAGGTGCAACATGCACTGTGGGATTATGCCATGCCAAAGATGGATGGTGTTGAGTCTAGCATTCGGCGACCACCTATACAAGCGAACAATTTTGAAATTAAGCCCGCCATCATTCAGATGATTCAACATTCAATACAATTTGGGGGCCTATCGCAAGAAGATCCAAATGTTCACTTGACTAATTTCCTTGAAATTTGTGACACATTTAAGCACAACGGAGTATCGGAGGATGCAATTCGCTTAAGGCTTTTCCCATTTTCATTGAGGGATAAAGCAAAAAACTGGTTGACTTCTTTGCCTGCCGGATCCATAACAACATGAGCTGAATTGGCACATAAATTTTTAGGGAAATACTTCCCTCCTGCAAAAACTGCAAAGTTACGTAATGAAATTACTATGTTTTTACAGGTCAATAGGGAGTCACTCTATGAGGCATGGGAACGTTTTAAAGACCTTTTGAGAAGATGACCTCATCATGAGTTGCCCACTTGGATGCAGGTACAAACTTTTTATAACGGTTTAACCAGTACAATCCGAAACATGATTGATGCAGCTGCAGGTGGCACTATCATGAGAAAAACTCCAAAAGAAGCTATTGAATTGCTAGAAGAGATGGCCACAAATTCTTATCAATGGCCAGTTGAAAGGTTACCTGTTAATAGAGCCTCAGGATTGCACAATATAGATGTTGTTACAGCTTTAACAGCACAACTGGAGACTCTCAACAAGAAGATTGATGGACTTAGTCCCAACTCACATACAATATGTGAATTGTGTGGTGATAGTGGTCATCACAGCAGTAATTGCCAAGCAGGTATCTGCTGAACAAGCTAATTTTGTTTCAAATTTTCACAGGCAAAACAATCCATACAGCAACACATATAATCCAAGATGGAGGAATCATCCGAACTTCTCATGGAATCAAAGCAATGCGAAGCAACATCATCCTGAATATCCTCCTCAAGAAAAAAAGCCCAACTTGGAGGACATGATAGCCAAATTCTTAAGTACAGCAGAAACTAGATTCCAAAATCAAGAAGTATCTATCAAAAACCTGGAAGTTCAACTAGCAACCATAATTTCTGGACGTGCACAAGGTTCCCTCCCGAGTAACACAGAAAAGAATCCTAAAGAGGATGTCAAGGCCATAACACTAAGGAGCGGCACACAATTGGAAGAGCCACAACCTAAGGAAATTACTCAGCAAGTTGGCGAAAAAGAAGAGACTGAGCAAGAGGAAAAACGAGTTTCAGCAAAGATGTCTACTGGTAAAGGTTTGATTGATTCTAACTCTGAATATGCCACATTTTCCTTATCCTCAGAAATTCCAAAAAGAAAAATTAGACAAACAATTCTCAAAATTTTTAGAGATTTTCAAGAAGCTGCATATTAACATACCGTTTGCAGAGGCATTAGCACAGATGCCTAGCTACACTAAATTTTTGAAGGAAATTTTGTCTAATAAACGGAAGCTAGAGGAACATGGAACAGTAATGTTGACTGAAGCGTGCAGCGCTATACTGCAAAACAAGCTACCTCCAAAATTGAAAGATCCAGGGAGTTTTACTATACCTTGCACTTTGGGAAATTCATTTTTTGATAAAGCTTTATGTGACCTCGGTGCCAGTAATAATCTTATGCCTCTTTCAATTTTCAGGAAACTTGGACTAGAAGAAATCAAAACAACAACAGTTTCATTGCAATTAGCAGATCGATCTATTAAGAGACCACAGAGAATTATAGAAGATGTACCGATAAAGGTTGATAAATTTATATTCCCTGTAGACTTCATTGTTCTCGACATGGAAGAGGATCGTGAGGTACCTCTTATACTTGGACGTCCATTCCTTGCTACAGGGAGAGCCCTAATTGATGTACAACAAGAGAAATTGACTTTAAGAGTCAAAGGTGAGCAAGTATTTTTTTATATGTATAAAATTATGAAATACCCCTCTGGGTTTTCTACTTCTTGTTTTCAAGTGGATATTGTTGATAACCTCATTGAGGAGTTTCAGAAGAAAACATTAAATGAAGATACTTTGGAGAGATACATCATGGACTCAGGAACTAATTCCACTGAAAAACTCGTCATCGAAGAAGAAGCAAGGAACTTGAAATCTGAAATGGGAAGAGAAAAACCAGAGGAACAAATAAGTGTCTAGCTGAAGACGTAAAACTTAGTGCTTTTGGGAGGCAACCCAACTTTTTGTCTTACTTTCCTTGTTTTCTTTATTTTATTCCTTTTTCTTTTATTTAGATTATTTTTAATTTTTTTTTCTATCATTTTTCGAAGTGCATTTGATTTTCTTTCCAATTTTTTGGCAAAAGATGATTTTCGTAACCCGTGGGCACACCTTATGGAAAATCTTGAATCCTGGAATTGGGCAACAAAGCAGAAGAAATTGTTAAATTACTTGCCAGATTGGATAGGAACATGACAGCTTTCCTTGCTTACATGGGATTCACACCACCTTTACCCCCAAGCATGTGACTGATATCTTGGTTGATGCTCAACATTTTCAAGGGAGTTTTCTAGTTACTCTTGTTCTTTTATAGTTTTTGAGCATCTATTTTTGATACGTTGAGGACAATGTATGGATTAAGTGTAGGGGAGGGTCGTTGACATATGAATTTGATTTTACTTTGAACTACACTTTTAGCTCCATCTTGGTCAATTTTTTGTGTCATTTTTTAAGAAAATTTTCAAAAATCCAAGTGATACTTTAATTCTTGTTTGTGATCACTCTCTTTTGAATTCTAGATTTTGTCGATGCTTGTCTTAAATGATCTGGATTGTTGTGAATTATTGAGATAAATTGAGGCATAATAAGGGATTAGCATGAATGGTTGAATTCTTATTTACTACACAGTGATTAATTGCTCTTGATGATTGATTGAATGAAAAGTGTGTGGGATCTAATGCACATGACCTTTTTTGTGCGCTTTTGAGCCAATGAGCATTCATATTATATTATGCTCCATTTTCTTAATTGAGTGATTGTCATACATAGTTGATTTTTCTAGAATTTGCTTTGTTATGCATGTCAAGAGACTACATTGTTGAATTGGATGCATTGAAGTAATAAGGGCATTTAGGTGGAGCCATTTAGCTTTCTTAAAAAGCCTACCTTGATTTTTACTTTAGAAAGCCAATTTTGAATCTTGGTCTTTTTATTGGAAGTTAACCACGATATAAGAAATGTCATCCCATCCTTTTGTCGATGATGATCTCTAGGTATCCTTTAACAAGTAATTTGAGTTTCTTTTTAAAACGGTGTCCTTCATAATACATGCTTTATGATGGTTAGCTTACTAACGCCGTTGTTGATGAAAATATGCAAGTTTCCTGGCAAAACTGACGTTGCCTCACAGAGATCAGAATTCAATAGATAATTAAAAACCCAATATATCTCTACATCCCAGAATGCTTCTTTCCCCCCCCCCCCCCCAGAATGCCTCTCAAATACATGAACGTAGACAATGTAAGCATTGTTAGACAAACCTGTTAACAAGAATCTATGCTTTGCCATTCTTCCAAACTCTGGAATGCGGGATCCTCCACTGTAACATCAGCAGTGGATTCTGCTACACAGTTTAAGGGGTTACCACCTACTTTGCAGACAGGTGTATCAAAAATTCTCTTGCAGCCATCAAGATAGTCCCACCGCACAACATATTGGGCAGAATATCTTCTTCTCAATGATGATTTTGTTCTCTCTACCTATAAACAGACAATAGTGCAAGACTTAACAAAGCCTCAAATATAATTTGGGATCAACTATCTGATTTTCCATGTGTCCATACATGAAACAAAATTTGACAGAAGTCAGGGCTACAGATAGAGGAATGACGTGAACATTATTTTTGTGGCGTTCATAACCAATGACTTAACGCCCTCTTGGTTGGGGGTAATCCCAATTCCATTATCACTTAATTCTGAACACCTCACCAATTCATTTGTTTCGTTGGACAAAAAGTAGGAATTGCATTTCCATGGCAATCTCAATTGCTCCAAGCGGTGGAATAGCAACAAGGGGAGGTATCATTTGCTATTCCACCACCATTTGGAAAAGGTTTTATTCTTGCTGAGACTAAAATACCCTCACATAAAAGTTTATATTATAATTTTGTCTAGGTGTATGATACCTTATTAATATTCTTCCAATATTCTTCAGACTTCAGATGGCTGGCATTAACATCCATAGTTTCTTGCGTATCACTTTTATATGACTGAAACTGCTCTCCCACATCAACGACAGCCTCATGACTAATTGCGTTATGCACACCAAACTGATCATCATTCTTGTCTAGAAAGACAATATTATCAGGACAAGCGAGTTTGTTTAAGGAGGACACCTGCCCATCATCTATAACACAGCAGCCATGCCCAGAAGAGCAATTACAATCACATTGTAAATCTTCCAAATCTTGTACTGCAAGAAGCCATTAATAAATAAGAAAACAATGAACAAGTACTTGTATTATATATATATATATATCAAATGTCATATTCAGCTGCATGGAATTCAATTTAAACTATATAGATACAATAGAGGTTCATCTCAATATACCATTTCAATGCCAAATGACAATCTGTGTGAACTACAAGATATTTAAAGAATTAAAAAGGTCATTCATTCAGCCTCTGATAACCACCCATACACAAGGATGAGACAACTATCAGTTGCTCATTTCGAAAAGGAGGCATCTTGGACCAAAATGTAACAATATATATTAACATCTGATGTATAGCACAAGAATTTGGTAATGCTGACTTCAATAATGTTGGGAATTCTGACACCTCAAAAAAACTACGCAATCACAATAGCAAAAATAAAGATAAAATAATACAATACACCTAATGTTCACTCAACCCTTGGATCCTTATATTGGTGTTTGGTTGCTACACTCTCATCTGACCAACTATTACTGGTTAAAGAATATAGGAATAGGGGTGAGAGACTAACTCTGTTTATGCTCATATTTATAATAACCACTCTCTCCAATCTCACAGCCCAAAACCCAAATACACCAAATATTCACTCAACCCTTGGATCCTATATTGGTGTTTAATTGCTAAACTTTCATCTGATTAACTATTCCTCGTTAAGGAATAGGGGTGAGAGACTAAATCTGTTTATGCTCATATTTATAATAACTAGTATCCACATCCTTTTGACGCATAGACGATGTGGGACTAAAACTACTTACAATAACACTTTTCCCCAATATGAGATTTGAGGAGCATTCTAACAAATTCCTCACTCGACTCAAATCCTCGAACGCTTAGGTCCCTAGTCCAGATTTGCCTCCACTCGATCAAAACCTCATTGTTTTAATCGAGCCCTCAATACCGCTTCATCAGATTTTGGGCCTAATCCCAACAAATAACAAGTCAAAAAGCATTACAAATCAGGACCTTTATGCAGACAGATCAAATTTAGGCCGGTAGAACATGAAAACCAGCAAAAAGAAGGGGGCTGATGTCCCAGACATTGCAATTTGTGCAGCAATAAGAAGGAAACACACCTTCCCCTAACCCTTTTTCTGTGATGCTAGAGTGCTTAAGAACAAATATATATATAATACTGCAATGTCATCATCATTATTATTCAATATCTTTATTTCAACCTCTGGTCATCAAAACCTTCACAGCAGAACAATAAATTAGTTTTAAACATTTATAAGCATTTTCATCATCTATGCTAACATTATTCCATATAAGAAACTCAAAATCAATTTGATATGAACATAAAGGCCTGATTGATCTCCCCCCCCCCCCCCCCAATAAAAAGAAAAAGATATTGGCCTTACACAAATTCAAGGATGACAGTGGCATCTGCACATCTTTTAAGTTCTGCACCTCTGGGGAATTTAGTAGATCCAGACATACATTATAAACAGTATGACAACGCTTGTCCATGTTGAAGCTGCTGAAATTTAATCATATATCATATGTAGAGTAATAGAGAAGTAACATGTATACAACATAAATCACAGACAAAAGTATTAAATCCTTACCAGACGACTTCTTGTGAAAATGGTGAAGTTTGGTTATTATTAGTATCAGGAGTGTTAGAGTTGGTGCATACTTCACGAGTCCAGATCTGTAGAACCCCCAATGACCACGGGGTCCGGCTCCCCGGTGAGAGGGCGGGGATTAGAGGGCAACACCCTCGAAAATTTCAGGCCCTGTACATGTTTTAGGTCTGGTTTTTTGCTTGACGGTTTGAGCTTGGGTCCATGAATGTGGTTTTGTAGCAGGACGGAAATCTTAATTAGGGCATCTTAAGTTGCTTATAAATACTCTCTATATACTGAGCGCACATTGTAACGAGAGATTTGTGAGGTTGATAATAGTGAAACTTATGGCAGGATGTAACCCTATTCTAGGGTAAACTTGGGTATATTGTGTATTATTTTCTTTTTGTTTATAATTCATGTGATTGATGGGTCTTGAATCGTTCAACTCGTATCAGAGCATTGTGTTCGAGGATTAACGATGCGAGATGTCGATTGGATCACGGATTGAAATCGAAAAGTTCGGAGAGAAGAGCTTCGAGTTGTGGAAACTGAAAATGGAGGATCTACTCGTCGACATGGACATGTGGACGGTGATAGTCGATGAGATGCCGAAGAGTACGATGAGCATGACAGCAGTTTCCACAGTAGAAGAAGGATCGCCGGTGGTGGTTTCGACATTATCTTCAGCGACCATCACGGAGTGGGAGAAGCTCGATCGTAAGGCATAAAGTCTAATTCGACTGTGCCTGCACGATTCTGTCATGATAAGCATTTCTGGAGAGACTGTGGAAAAACTCTGGAAGAAGCTGGAAAGCCTTTATTAGAGTAAATCTCTGGTAAAAAAACTGTTTTTGGGGAATAAGTAGTACAATCTTCGGATGGCTGAGGGCGATTCTTTATCTGTTTATCTACATGAGTTTAACACTTTGATAGGTCAGTTATTGTTTATCAGTGTTGATGTGACGAATGATGATATGGCTATTACACTGCTCTGTTCACTGCCTAATTTGTGGGATAACTTGATAGCTGCGATTGGTAGTGGCACGACTGATCTGTCCTTTGAGAATGTCGTGGCAGCCTTATTGTCTGAGAAGATGAGGCGGCAGGTACAAATAACTCGTCAAATGAGGGCTTATGTGTGAGAGGGCGAACCTATGATAGAGACTACAAATGGTCTAGTGATCAACCCAAGTTCAGGGGAAGATCGAAAAATAGAGATAAATATGGGTTGAAGTGTTGGAAGTGTAAGAAAGTTGGACATCTGAAGAAGGATTGCAGAAGTAAGAGTGTAAACCCTGAAAAGCGGCGAAAAATCAGCTTCAAGAAACAAGATCCAGGATGATGATGCTGGTGACTTAAATATGGCATCTTGTTTTGCTCAATCAGATCGAAGTGTTTGAATAATTGACACAAGAACATCCTTTCACATAACACTTCACAGGGACTGGTTTCGTGAGTATGAAATCTTTGATGGGAGAAATGTTTTCTTGGGAGATAACTCTCCGGTGAAAATTATTGATCGTGGGAAGGTGAAGTTGAAGATGAATGATGGGACGGTCAGGACACTTCCAAGTGTGATGCATATTCCGGGCCTCAGCAAAAACCTGATGTTAGTCAGCAAGATGACAGATGGGAGAGTGAATTTCAATTGTGACAAAAATTCGTGCAAGATGACTCGTGGATCGCTAGTAATCGCATGAGGTGTTCGGCATGACACATTGTACAAATTGCTGGGAAGTACCGTACAAAGTTAGTGCAGTGAAGGTTTTATCTTTGATGAGGCGACTGATGATGAGGCGAAGTCCTTTATGTTGTGGCATCAGAGGCTTGAGCATATTGGTGAAAAACGACTATCTATTTTATCGTCAAAGCAGATGGTGAAGAGAGTCCCAGATTGCTTAATATGATTCGGTTTCTATGAGCATTGTCTACATAGCAAGCAAAACCGTGTGAGTTTTAAGTACGCTGGCACGAGGGCGAAGAGTATTCTAGATTTGATACATAGTGATGTGTTTGGGCTAGTTCCGGTCCAATCTCTTGAAAAATCAAGGTATTACGTCTCTTTCATTGATGATTTTTCAAGGTATACATGGATTTACTTTATTAAGAGTAAAGCTGAAGCATTTGATAAGTTTTGTGAGTTTAAAACATTGGTAGAAAATCAGATGGAAAGAAAGATAAAGGTATTGAGAACAGATAATGGAGGAGAATTTTGCTAAGACAAGTTTGAGCAATTCTGTGTGGCAAGCAGCATTACAAGACAGAAAACAACTCCATATACACCTCAACAGAATGGGATGGTCGAGAGACTCAATCGGCCACTCATTGAGAAATCGAGGAGTATGCTGAGTTGTTTATGCTTAGAGCCAGAGTTTTGGGAAGAGGCGGTGGCTATAACATGTTATCTGGTGAACAGGTCACCTACATCAGCTTTGCAGGATCAGACACCATTTGAGACACTATTTGGGAAGAAGCCGATTTTAGCTCATGTTAGGGTGTTTGGGTGTGATGCTTATATGCATGTGCCAAAAGAAAGGAGGAAAAAAACTTGACAACAAATCAGTGAAGTGTATTTTCATTGGTTATAAGAATGGGGTCAAAGGGTACAAGTTATGGAATCCAGAAAGCATGAGTATAGTTTTCAGAAGAGATGTTGTGTTCAAAGAAACACAAAGGGATGTGGTGGCTGTCCAAAATGTACCGAAACAGCCAAAGCAAGTTCAGATTGATCTTAGCTCGCGAGATAAAGAGTGGAAGACTACCCATAGACTGTATCGGATACTTTAGATTAGTCAGTAAGGTCTGAGCACGATATTCATGTTTCTGATGTAGAGGATAAGAATTTAGATGCTGGCTCGGGGGTAGAGACCGCGCTTGTCATGAGGAGATCCACACGGGTTAGGAGGCCACCCATCATGTATTCCCCTAGTGCTTGCAATGCATTATATGCTTTAAATATTACTGGTGATGATCCTAGCACAATGAAAGAGGCGAGGACCTCGAATGATGTAAATTTGTGGGAGGATGCTATGAAAGAGGAGATGCAGGCACTGAACAAGAATAAAACATGGAGCCTTGTGAAATTGCCTAGAGATAGGAAGGGAATTGGGTGCAAATGAGTTTTCAAGAAGAAAAAAATGCAGATGGAATGGTAGAAAAGTACAAGGCACGTCTGGTTGAAAAGAGGTGTCGCAAATAGAGGGAATTGACTATGGTGAGATATTTTTCCCGGTAGAAAAGTTGACATCTATCGGATTTGCTTTATCCATGGAAACTACTTATGATCTAAAGGTCGAGCAACTAGATGTGAAGACATCTTTCCTTCACGGGGACTTGGAGGATGAAATTTACATAAAACAACCCAAAGGCTTTGTGAGCAAAGGCAAGGAAAAGCTGGTTTGTAAATTGAATAAGTCTTTGTACGGACTAAAGAAGTCACCACGGATGTGGTACCAAAAGTTTTGCATATATGCCATTCAGCTTGGGTTCACTCGCAGCATAGCTGATCACTGCATCTATGTGAAAAGTTTAGGGGTTGATTTTGTCATTTTAACCTTGTATGTTGATGATATGTTGTTGATTGGAA
Organism: Bretschneidera sinensis; assembly: GCA_023935145.1. Lineage (NCBI taxonomy): Eukaryota > Viridiplantae > Streptophyta > Magnoliopsida > Brassicales > Akaniaceae > Bretschneidera > Bretschneidera sinensis. Next base: position 67,788,017 of record CM043700.1, on the reverse strand, counting down.
ATAACAGGAAGATGATTTGTGAAGGCATCGTTGGCAAGGCAGTTTGACATGAAAGACTTAGGGCCAGTAAACTTTATCTTGGGCATGTAGATAAAGAGGGATCGTGAAAAATGAAAATTGTAGCTAAGTTAGAAGAAGTATATTGATGAAGTGTTGAAGAAATTTAATATGTTTGACAGCAAGCCGGTAAGGACTCCCATGCCTTTGAGAACCAAGTTATCTGCGGAACAATATTTGAAGATGGAGAAAAAAGATGAAGAGATGGCGCACATACCTTATGCTAGTGTGGTTGGAAGCTTAATATACGCCATCGTGTGTACGAGACCATATATTGCCCAAGCATTGGGAGTATTGAGCAAATATATGTCTAATCCTGGGAAAGAGAATTGGACTGCAATCAAGAGAGTTCTTAAATATCTTCGTGGCACGTCAGAGTTTGCATTGTGTTATGGAGGTATGGGAGGTAAGAAGAATCTTGATATTGTAGGATTAGTTAATGCTGACCGGGGAGGAGATATTGATAGCAGGAGTTCTACAAGCGGATATATGTTCAATCTGTTTGGTGGAGCGGTGAGTTAGATGAGCAAAAGACAAAGTGTTATTGCTCTTTCATCCACAAAAGCAAAATATATGGCGATAACTCATGCTAGAAAGGAAGTGGTTTGGCTTTAAAAGTTGTGTGCTGAGCTTGGGTTTAAACAAAGAGCAGTGAAGGTGAAATTCAACAATCAAGGTGCTATCTTCTTAGCAAAGGATCCTGCATTTCATTCACGGATGAAGCACATTGATATCCGATATCACTTTATCCGGGAAAAGATTGAAGAAAATGTGATAATCTTGGAGAAAGTCGATACAACAGTGAACAACATAGATTTCTTGACTATGAAAGTTAGTCTAGCGAAGTTTGAGTGGTGTGCTATTGAGATGGGTTTGAAGAAACAAAATTCTGGGAAGTTTTTCATGTGTGTGAAGTATTTACCAAGTGGGAGAATGTTAGAGTTGGTGCATACTTCACAGGTCCAGATCTGTAAAACCCCCAACGATCACAGGGCCCTGCTCCCAGATAAGCGGGCGGAGGTTAAGGGCAACGCCCCCGAAAATTTCAGGCCCTGTACATGTTTTGGTTTGGTTTTTTATTTGATAGTTTGGGCTTGGGCCCATGAATAGTTGTGGTTTTATAGCAAGGTAGAAACCCTAATTAGGGCGTCTTAAGTTGCTTATAAATACTCTCTATGTACTGAGCGAACATTGTAACGAGAGATTTGTGAGGTTGATAATAGTGAAACTTCTGGCAAAACGTAACTCTATTCTGGGGTGAACTTGAGTATATCGTATCTTATTTTCTTTCTGTTTATAATTTGTGTAATTAACAAGTCTTGAATCGTTCAAAGAGAACTTTTGGACAAGCTACTGAAGCATGACTTGCTGTCTTTGGAATCATGATTCCGTGTTTGAACTTCAGGGCAGACTGAAGCATAACCCCTAACATCAACAACCAAAGGCGAGAAAATTTTCAGTTCTTGTAGCTGCTGCTGGAAGTAATAGTGCAAAGTGGAAAGATAACCACCATCAGAAAAATGCAGAATGTTTTAGAAAGCTTCTTTCTAGGTGATATGATACAGTGAATATTAGTTGAACTACATAAACTATACAATGATAAAAAAAAGTATTAATTTGTTTTTTTAAGGTAAGTCCAACAATAAAGGAAAATTAGTTTAGTTTAGAGGAATCAACAGCACTGGACAAATAATAATCTCAGGAATTTAAGGTCATTGAAGATCAAAGCATAGTATGATATCTTCCTGAACATCTGAAACAAATTAAATATTTTTTGAACCTAGCATCCCTGACTCCTAAGACACCAAAAAATGGACTTCATAAAGTTTGGATTAATTCAATAATCTTAGAAATACTGCCTATATAAAGGAAACATCAAGGTAAGAGATATAACCGAATCTTGATTTCTTCCAAAAACCAGAATGCAAAACCACATGTTAAGAGCCTATAATCTGAAATTACCTGGGATGAAGTGCACTCGAGATTCAAGAGGACAATTGGAGCTTGTTACTTTGTTTTGTGCCCACTTTGGAAGTCTAGATATGCTAAACTTAAATGCAGAGGTCCTATAGGAACTTGCCCCTTCATACTGCATTTTATGTCCTACTTGGTTCAAGTTCTCCAGCAATAATACATCTTTGGGCTTGTCTTCCTCTTTACAGAACATGATCTGACTAAATGCTACAGGCTGGACCAAGTTTCTTGGAGATAATGAACCAGAATTTTCCTTCACTGCATGCATCATCTTAGAAGCCAAACGAGAAGGCACTTTCCAGATGAAAATACTGTTAGAATTTAAGAGAGTAAAGAGATGTGAGAATTGAAGAGAGTAAAGAGATTGTACAAAATGCTTACTTGAGTTCTTATTATTGAGAATACAATTAAGAGTATATATAGGTTGTTAAAGGAAAAAGACATTCCTTAAAACAAGGAAGGAAACATGGCCTAAAGTAAGTCTTAAAACAAGGAAGGAAACATGGCCTAAAGTAAGCCTTAAAACAAAGATGAATATATGGCAAGTGTGGGTGAAGTGGAATAGTTAGTGACCTTAATTAAAGAAAAGAATATGGACTTTGCCATCCATTGACAGCCCCCCTCAAATTGATGCAGGTTGATCAATAAGCATCAATTTGCTGCTTAAGAAGCAATGTCGATGGCGAGTGAGCGCTTTGGTGAAGATATTAGCAATTTGTAGGTCAGTGGGAAACATGTGGAAGAGTGATAACACAAGCTTCAAATGCTTCGCGGATAGAGTGACAGTCGACTTCAATATGCTTCGTGCGCTCATGATAGACAGGATTGGCCGTGATCTGAATAGCACTTGTATTATCAGCATGTAGAGGTGTAGGATCAGTTGCAGAAAAATCTAGCTCAGCAAGAAAACCTAGAAGCCAAATAATTTCGGAACAAGCTAGAGACATCGCCCGATACTCAGATTCTGTAGATGACTTAGAAACTCTGTCTTGCTTCTTACTCTTCCATGAGATCAATGCATCACCTAAGAACACACACCAACTAGTAATGGAGCGACATGTATCAGCACAACCAGCCTAATCAGCGTCACTATAAGCAGTAAGTCGAGAAGAATTGCCTGCAGAAAAGAATAAGCCACGGGCAGAAGTGCCCTGAACATAGTGTATGATCCTACGGACAGCAACCAAATGAAGGTGACGAGGGGTCTGAAGAAACTGGCTGACTTGTTGTACTACAAAGGAAATGTCCGGTCTAGTAATGGTGAGGTAGACAAGACTGCCCACCAACTTTCGGTTATAAACTAGGATCAGCAAGTAAATCACCCTCCTCTTTGCGAAGCTTGACATTCAATTCCATGGGAGTATCAACAGAAGTGGCCTCCTGTAGGCTAGCTGTAGCCACCAGGTCACTAGCATACTTATGTTGATTGAGTGAAATACCCGATGGACTACGATGCACCTCAAGACCGAGAAAATATGTAAGAGACCCAAGATCTTTCATATGAAAAGGACTCGGAGAGATGGGTCTTGAGCTGGCCAAGTAAAACAGAATCGGAACCAGTAATCACAATATCATCAACATAAACTGAAAGAACAACAATACCCATGTCTGATTTTCGAATAAACAAGGAAGTGTCATACTTGCTCTGCTTGAATAAGAATTGTAATAAATTAGTTTGAAGTTTATCAAACCAAGCCCTTGGAGCTTGTTTGAGACCATAAAGGGAGCGACGAAGCTTACAAACATGTGAGTTTGGAGAAGGAAACAATCCTGGGGGTGGCTTCATATAAATACACTCTTTAAGATCCCCATGAAGAAAAACATTCTTGACATCCATCTGATGTAGTGGCCAATCATTGGAAGCAGCAAGAGCTAGAATCGTACGAACAGTGGTCATCTTAGCCACAGGGAGCAAAGGTTTCTTCATAATTAACACCATATTCCTGTTTATTTCCAAGTGCAACAAGCCGAGCTTTATAACGATCCAAACTTCCATCAGATCGAACCTTGACGGAGTAAACCCATTTGCAACCCAGGGGGACTATAGTGGAAGGACAAGGTGCAATGTCCCAGGTGTGATTGGCCTCTAAAGCAGCAATTTTTTCCTGTATAGCTTGTCGCCAACAATCATGCTTGACAGCATGTGAGTAGCATGTGGGAATATCAAAATTAGACAATGCAGCAGTAAGAGCAGAAGCAAACCACCCATACCTATCCGGAGGTAAAGATATTCGAGAAGAGCGACGTACCAAGTGTTCTGAAGGTGCTGTAACTGACTGGTGCATGGTAGGATCAGATATCGGTTGAGCTATCGGAAGAGACTGTGGGCGGAAGCGTCTCATATATACAATCCCTGGTTTAAAGCGAGAGCTGACTTGATGAAGATCTGAAAATTGTTGCTCAAAGGAGGGGGGAGGACCACCGTAGAAGAAGAGGGCTCAGAGGACACAGGAAAGAAATGTTGATTTTCAAAAAAAAATAACATTTCTAGAAATACATGTACGATGTAAGGTAGGATCATAGCAAACAAATCCCTTTTGACACACATTATATCCCAAGAATGCCACATCTAACAGATTGAGCAGATAATTTATGTCGCTCATGGGGAGGTAAATGGACAAAACATACACAACCAAAGATACGAAGATTATTATAACTAGGTTGTTTAGCAAACAAGCGAAAATAGGGAGACTCTATGTGCAAGATTTGGGAAGTAAACGATTAATCAAGTGAGTAGTAGTTTTCAAAGCCTCGACCCAGAACATTGATGGAACAGATGATTCTAACAAGAGAGTACGTACCACATCAAGAAGATGACGATTTTTGCGTTCGGCTACTCCATTTTGTTGGGGAGTAGCAGGACATGAACATTGATGAATAATACCTTTAGAAGCCAAGAATTCCTGAAACTCAGTAGACAAATATTCACCACCAGAATCTGTGCGTAATGTCTTAATAGTCGCAGAAAATTGATTGTCAACCATACGCTAAAAAATTAGTAAAAGTACGAAAAACCTCAGATTTAGAGCGAAGAAAATAAACCCAAGTGAATCTGCTATAATCATCAATGAAAGTCACATAATATTTAAATTTTTCATGTGAACTAACAGGGGAAGGTCCCCAAACATCACTATGGATAAGATCAAAGCAGTGAGAAGCTTTACTAGCATGTAAAGGAAAAGAAGAATTTTGCTTTTACCAAGTTTGCAAGAATCACACTTAAGAGATAAAGAAGAACGTTCTTCATTATCAAGAAAACCATAGTGCAATACATGAGATAAGATCTGAGTATTGGGATGGCCTAAACGACTATGCCACACCATACTCAGATTTGGAACATTATTATAAGCAAGAGACTTAATAGATGAAATTGGAGAAATTGCTGGGACAGATAAAAATAGTGGAAACAAGCGCCCCACTTTAGGTCTCTTCGCGATCAGCTCTCCCGTTACCTGGTCCTGTACAACACAACCATCACCAGAAAAGTTAACAACACAATTGTTATCAACTAATTGACCAACAGAAATAAGATTCGTGGAAAGTTTAGGAGCAAGAAACACATCAGTGAATTTAGAAGAGGCATCTCCGACAGCAGCGATTGGTAAAGAACTGCCATTGGCAATCTGAATGGCAGATGGACCAACATAGGGTCGAACATGACACAGCGGTGGGAGTATTCGTCATGTGATTAGAGGCCCCCGAGTCTACGTACCAGAGTTTGGTAGAATTTTTACCTTGAAACCCCATTGCAGATAATGCTGAAATTAGCATCTGTTGCACCATTTCGGGTGTGCAGTAATTCGCTGCAGGAGGTGCCGGAACTGGGGAGGCACTAGAAGAAGAGTTAGGAGCTGCGGAGGGTACAATAACAGAAGTCTGAAATGCTTGAGCCTGACGATTCTGTGGGCGGAGACGACATTCTTTGATGATGTGACCTTTCTTCTTACAATAAGAGCAATATTTCTTGGGACAATTGGCAGCAATATGCCCATATTCCTTACAGCAAAAACACTGCAAGTTTTTAGAATGCATAGGCGATCCGCGTCCTTGGGCAGCATAAGCAACAGTTCTTGGACTACCATAAGATTGCTCCAGAGTGGCTTGAGTACTAAGACGTTGTTTTTCACGAAGTAACTCACCAAAACAAACATCAAGAGAAGGAACAGGAGATCTATTCAGCAGAGAGGAGCGAATAGATTCATATTCCGGGCGTAGTTTCATAAGAAATTGATCACGCCATCTAGTCTCGTGGAGTTGCTGAATAGTCGAAAGAGTGGCAACAGGAATAGCCGCTGTAACAAGATCAGTATAGTCAGTCCAAAGAATTAGAAAGGTCGAGTAATAGTCTTGGATGGAAAGACTGCCATGTTGAAAGGTGACAATTGCATGCTCTAACTGAAAGCGATAAGCATCATTATCTTGATGATAAACCTTCTTCAGATAAGTCCACATGGATTGAGCAGAGTGATGAGTATGCAAGTTGGTGACAATATGTGGCTCCATCGAACCAAGAAGCCAAGATATGATCCGAGCATCAAGCACAGTCTAAGAAGGAGAAGACCTGACATCCTTCGATTAGTCTGTATTGGATGTTTGTGCAACATTTGTGCCATCGATATGGCCCCAAAGTTCTTTTCCTTTGAGGAAAATTTCAAACTGAAAGGCCCATGTAGAGTAATTTTTGCCCGTAAATTTGACACACACAGGTGCAGAGTCCATTGCAATCAAGTGCAAAAAAAATAGCCCGACCAAAAAAATGCCGAAACCACCTAAAGCAGAAAAAAATAAACTGCCAAAGAGATCTGAGAACAAAAAAAACACTGAGAAATCTGAGACCCAAAGCCATAAAACACCTCTCTAAAAATAGAGGATGTCGCGAATGCCGAAACTGCTCAAACAAAAAAAAAATAGGAGGTGCCGACAACACCAACCCAAAAAGAGAAGACCGAAAAACAACAAAAAAACTTTCACGTCGAGTTCACCGAGAACAACACAGAACACGCCGAAACACGAAACCGAAAAAAATTACAAGCGAGAGAAGAACCTAAGCAACCGGCTCTGATACCATGTTAGAATTTAAGAGAGTAAAGAGATGTGAGAATTGAAGAGAGTAAAGAGATTGTACAAATGCTTACTTGAGTTCTTATTACTGAGAATACAATTAAGAGTATATATAGGTTATTAAAGGAAAAAGACATTCCTTAAAACAAGGAAGGAAACATGGCCTAAAGTAAGCCTTAAAACAAGGAAGGAAACATGGCCTAAAGTAAGTCTTAAAACAAGGAAGGAAACATGGCCTAAAGTAAGCCTTAAAACAAGGATGAATATATGGCAAGTGTGGGTGAAGTGGAATAGTTAGTGACCTTAATTAAAGAAAAAAATATGGACTTTGCCATCCATTGACAAATACAACCATCACCACCTACCTAAGTACATCAACATATGAAAAATAAAAGCTTTTTTAAAGTTGTATGTGCATTTAGTATGGACTTAGAGAGAAGGGACTAGTTCCTCAAATTTTCCTATTTATCCAAATTTCTCTATCAAGTTCTAAAAATTGACTGTCTAGATTATAATTCGACTGGAAACTTCATAACAATTAGAAAGGGAGAAAATGTTTAAGTTCTAATGATATTATTGTGCCCTATGAGTCAATGTTGTTCATCCTACAGTGTATTTGGTGATAAGTTAAAAGCTATCGATCTCTTTTCACAAATGATCCAAAAAATGAGAACATCTATCCTTTATGTTACAATGCTTTGACAAAAGATTATTATCTATTCATCTTGCAAAACCAGCAACTAACTAGTCCAGCATATTGCTTAATTGCTTATAAAATTATAGGGTGGTGTATAGCCGCATTAAAGAAAGTTCGTAACAAGAGAATAATGGCTCAACTGCTCAACTTGTATGAAATATGCCTATAAGTTTATAAAGATTAAATTGAAATATTTTGATTACGTACTTATGGATGTTAATAAAATTGAATAAGATATCTTGTGCTTAAACTTGTCTACAAGGTATCCACAAACATAAAACATGCTATCAGCAATGAAACTAAGCAAAGCAGGAACTCACAAAAACTATATGCTTGCAGTCAGGCAAGAAAATGACACCAGTTACAACTTCACTGTGGCCCACGGCTTGACTGACCATCTCTCCACTGATGAAGTCATACAGGCAGATAGACTTGTTAGAATAGGAGAAAACCAGGTAAGTGCAGCTTGGGTCCGTAATAACCTGTACACAATTCATTCTCAGCATTGAGATGTGATGATAGTGCAATGCTTATCTTACAATTAGTGTATCTCACCTTTATTGGGTCTCCATAGTCTTTATCTTGCTTGAATGATCTTGTTGAGACTCCTAATAGGATTCTTAATGAGTTTCCTAGTAGGCTTGAATCATATTTATCTTATCTAATTGTTGTGTCCTATTCCTATTAGACTTAGTATTCATAAGTCTATATATTGAGTCAATTGTATTCTTTTCATTCAATCAATAAGAAAGAGAATTTATTTTCATTTCTTATTTTCAACATGGTATCATAGCAAGATCCCTTTTGGCTTCCTGAATAAATTTTTTTTTCCTGATTTCTTCCAAAGAAAATGAGCACTGTTCATCGAGCACTATTCATCCGGCACTGTTCATCGACGCTGAAAATTTGATAGGTTCGTACAAAAAAAAAAGATATGTTCCCCTCACTTTCCTCGTGACTCTATCTTTCGTGTGGACGATTTGTTTTTTTTTTTAAGAAATTCACAATAGAATTCAAGACTATCTGTAGTGTGTCTCCCTATCCAAGTCTTCATATTAGCACTTCATTTGGTCGTGATAGTAATTTTTCTCGTCAATATACGTACTGTCATCGTTCTGGGCATACTTGGGAGACGTGTTGGAAGTTAGTTGGTCATAGTTGAGGTTCACTTCATCAATGTATGTACTTCTATCGTTCCGAACATACTCGGGAGACGTGTTGGAAGTTACTTGATCGTCCTATGGTTGCTAATAATATAACTTATGATTCTATTAAGCATGGACTTACCTCAAATTTCATGCCTTTAACTTCGCTGATGGTTTCCAAAGATAAATATGATGAGTTCTTACCGTATAAGGCAGCCAGCGAAACATCTTCCTTGCTTGTCCAGAAATGTACACCAAAAGCTTGTCTATCATCTAGTAACTCTTCATCTAGACTTTGGGTCCTTGACTCTACAACTTTTAATCATTTTTCAGGTACCACTGATATTTTCTCTAGTTTTATCACTCTTCGTCTTTACCTGATATTACACTTGCAGATGGATCTAAAACCACTGCTAGTGGCATTGACAATGTGCACCCTAGTTCTTCTATGTCTTTATCATCCGTAATTTATGCTCCATTTTCTCAGTATAATTTGATATATATTAGTCAGCTTACAAAACATCTTAATTGTTCTGTTACATTTCTCTCTGATTCTGTTCTTATCTTGGATTTGAAGACAAGAAAGACAATTGGTGGAAGGCATGAATCAAAAGGCCTGTATTACTTTGATCCTATCCCATCACCTATTGCTTGCTCGATTAATGTGTCCACACTTCAAGTACATTGTCGTTTTGGTCATCTGTCCTTAGAGAAGTTGAAAAAGTTAGTTCCTACATTGAGTCATGTTTCTTCTTTAGAATGTGATTCGTGTCAATTGGGTAAGCATTATCGTGTGTCGTTTCCTTCCTGAATTAATAATCATGTGTCTAGACTTTTTATATTAGTATATTCTGATATTTGGAGTCCAAGTCGTGTGACTTCCAAACTTGGATTTCGGTATTTCATTACCTTTATGGATGATTATTCCAGGCTTACCCATCTTTATTTAATGAAAGACCGTTCTAAGTTGTTTTCTATTATTTGTGCTTTTTGTGCTGAGATAAAAACTCAATTTGATATATCTGTTAAGATTATCCGTAGTGACAATGCTCATAAGTATTTTTATGAGCATTTTACAACATTTATGACTAAGTTTGGCATTATTCATCAATCATGTTGCTCTCATACATCCTAATAAAATGAGGTTTCATAGCGAAAAATTCGTCATCTTATGTGTACTCTCTTATTTCATATACATGTCTCCAAATTGTTTTGGAGTGAGGCTGTTATGACTACATATTACTTAATCAACCGTATGCCATCCTCTATTCTTGATGGTCAAACCCCCTACTTCGTGTTCTTTCCTAGAGATGTTACCTTTCACTTACCTCTTCGTGTCTTTGGATTTATTTGTTTTGTTCATCAGTTCCGTCCAAGAGTTGACAAACTCGACCCCCTCTCTATAAAGTATATTTTCTTAGGCTATTCTCGTACACAAAAAAGGTTATCATTGTTATAGTCCCTCACTACAAAGGCACTTTGTTTGTGCCGATGTTACATTCTTTGAGTCTACTCCATATTACTCCGAGTCTCATTCTATCTCAAATCTGGCTAATTCATTTCTTTGTCCATTACATGTTCCAATGCCCCTTACGCAACCAAATCCTCCTCCAATAGTCTCTTCATCATCTGCTCCTCCGTTGCAAGTTTACTCCCGTCATCCGCCACCTTGTGCCTCTGCTCCTCCACCAATTTCTCCCTTGTTGACAGATCCCAATCCTTCTTCATCATCTCTTATTGCTCTCTGTAAAGGTAAATGTTTATCTACTGCTCATCCGATTGCTAATTTTGGGTCTTATGATCATTTATCTCCTTCATATGCTTCATTTGTTGCTTCAATATCTTTTGTCTCTATTCCTAAGTCTATTACAGAAACTCTGTCTCATTTTGGGTAGAAAGCAACTATGATTAAAGAGATACATGCTTTAAGTACTAATGATACATGAGACTTGGTTCCTTTTCCATATGGGAAATCTATTATTGGTTGTCACTGGGTATATACTATAAAGGTTCATCCGGATGGTACTATTGACAGATTAAAAGCATGCCTAGTAGCAAAAGGTATACATAGGTATATGGTATTGACTATGCTGAGACATTCTCTCCAATGGCGAAGATTACGTCTGTTCGTGTATTTATCTCTCTAGTAGTTACTTTTAATTGGCTTCTACATCAATTGAATGTGAAAAATACGTTTCTAAATGGTGACTTGCAAGAAGAAGTATACATGGAGCAACTACTCAGATTTGTTGCTCTGGGAGAGTCTAGGTTAGTATGTCGATTAAAGAAATCTCTATATGGCTTGAAACAATCTCCTCGAGTGTAGTTTGGTCGGTTCAGTGAAGTAGTGATTAATTTTGGCATCAGCAGATGTGGTGTAGGTCATCCTGTATTTTATAAATACAATGAGGCAAGTAGAATATTGTTGATTGTATATGTGGACGATATTGTGATCACAGGAGATGACAAAGAAGGAATTCTAGCACTGAAACAGTTCTTGAGTACTAAATTCCAGACAAAGGATTTAGGGGAATTGAGATACTTCTTGGGTATTAAAGTTGCTAGATCTCATCATAGTGTTTCTTTATCTCAGTGTAAATATGCTCTTGATTTGTTGACTGATATTAGAATGTTTGGGTATAAGCCTATAGATAGTCCTATATATCCCAACACAAAACTTGCAGTCGATCAAGGCGATTTATTATCTGATCTAGGGCAATATAGGCATTTGGTTGAAAATTTGAATTATTTGACTGTTACTAAGTCTAATATTTCATTTGCAGCGAGTGTGGTTAGTCAATTTCTCGATGCTCCACGAACTAGTCATTGAGATGTTGTTATTCGAATTTTGAGATATCTTAAAAGTGACCCTGGTCGTGGTTTACTTTATCAAAATCATAGTCATGCTCAAGTTGAGGGTTATACTGATGCAGATTGGGCCGGTTCTCCATTTGATAGAAGGTTTGCTACTGGGTATTGTGTATTTGTTGGGGGTAATTTAGTATCATGGAAAAGTAAGAAGCAAATTATGGTTGCTAGGTCGAGTGCTGAATTTGAATATAGAACAATGGCGCATACTACATGTGAGATGGTTTGGCTAAAGTAGTTGTTAGCGGAACTTGGGGTTAACCAATCAAGTCCTATGATCTTGGTGTGTGACAATCAAACAGCTATTCATATCGCAAATAATCTCGTATTTCACGAGAGAACTAAAATATTGAAGTTGATTGTCATGTTGTTAGAAAAAGCTTCTACAAAATGTGATTAGTACCAGACATGTGAGGTCGACAGATCAATTAGCAATTTATTTACTAAACCATTGGATGGTTCTCGAGTTCGATTTATTTGTAACAAGTTGAGTGCATATGATATCTATGCTCCAACTTGAGGGGAGTGTTGAGAGTCCTAATAGGATTCTTAATGAGTGTCCTAGTAGGCTTGGATCATATTTATCTTATCTAATTGTTGTGTCCTATTTCTATTAGACTTCATATTCATAAGTCTATATATTGGGTCAATTGTATTCTTTTCATTCAATCAATAAGAAAGAGAATGTCTTTTCAATTCTTATTTTCAACAGATCTTATAAGCTTTCTCGCAGCTATGTCGAATGTGTTTATCTTCTTATCCTATGATTGTAGTAACTAAACAATCAATTCCAAGTCATAGCATTTAAGGAATTTGACAAATTTTCTAATTATATTACTCAGCCAGACAACCAACTGATATATTTGCTGATAAGTAAAAAATTGTAAGTTGTAATTGAAGGAACCAAGGGGGTGCAACCAATTACAACCAACTGATATTATTTTGTCCAAAAAACACATATACAAACAAGATGATTGGTTGTGCTAGGAATTGATTGTGCCCAAGCCACCATTATAACACAGTTATTTGGCTTCTTAATAACTACTGAGATGCTAGTTTACCTGACCAACTGTGACAACAGCCTCCATTGTTGTATATATAGCCATGTCATAGACAGTTCCATGAGATGCTGTTTGATGATGACGACGTGAAATCTTATGGCCACTGTCTGTTATATCGACATCACGAAACACCAATGACCTGCTGGGAATAAACAATAACTTTACTACAAGAGGAGGCATTCCAATGCCAGATGGAAACTAATAGTTTTGTTTGAATCCTGTGGCTAATTGAAGCACAATGTAGAAATCAGAAAGGTATCATAAGAATTTAAAAAAAAAAAAAAAAAAAAAAAAAAAAAAAAAACTGGATCATCATTTCCAATCATTTTGTTTTTCTTGAAAAATTTCAACTAACATGCAACAAAATAAGAGCCATTTCAAACGGTGTCTAAACAAATATGTCACTAATAAAAAAATTTCAACTTTGATAGGTATCATAATGCAACAGAAACCAAAGTTTTAGCAGAACACCTATCAGCACTGCAACTGAGAATCTTACAGCCGTTGCAAGCAAGTTTCACAGAAGTCACAGCAGCTGAATGGTCATCAATACTCTTAATAAGATCAAAATTCCAAACAAAAAATAGAAGCCTAGTTAATATCCACATCCAAAATACTACAAAAAGAAAACCCCCTTAAAGTTGTCATCTTAAACCTTTTAGAGTCATAAAGATGGATTACTCGATCCCGTCCCCAAGAAGCAAGGAAGTAATGGCTATCCATGACTTCTTCAGAATCAACATCCTTCATGCTTGTCAAGCTAAAGCTCAGTGTGAGGATCTCAGCATCATGAGCATCCTGCAATAATATCCCATACCGTTCACAATAAGATGCCTAGGATGTGTAAAACAGCCATATGAAAACATAATCTTGTGTATACATTTCAAAGTAAAATGTAGGCGTATAGATTTACCTTTAAAAATGTATAATCTGAAGTGTGTAGGTCATATATATGCAGATTCCCCTCGCAATCACCAGCAGCCAGGTACTCTCCATCCTGACTAACTGCCAGCGACCAGAAGCCTAGAGTGCTAACACTTGTCTCCACAGTATCGCGTTCAAAAATCCCAGCACTTACTATGGTGTGTTACAAAAGCGACAATCATCAAGCTACATATATAAGTTAAGATAAACTCTGGAGACACATTAATATGCTATTATAATATTTGGAAAAGAGCTTCAAAATGTCTGCATATCCATATGTCTGTTTCCAGATCTGAATGCTAGGGTCTCATAGATGTGGTGATTACCTAAATGTCTAGTCCCCACTGGTTCAGTATTTAAAGGATTATGGTCCATGGTAACCTCTGATGAATATCCCATAACCTAATAGTACCATCAGCTGAGCATGTCACAAAAGAAATCCCACCAGAACAACCCCTGGCAATGCATGCAAGTGATGGATCGTGCATGTTTTCACAACAAAGATTCTTGATATCCCATATGCAAGCAGAATGTGCAATTAGCACACAGCACCTGGTAGCCTGGAAAAATGAAGAATTTTTTTGTCACCAAGTTATAATCTATCTTAAGCTCCAATACATAACTTGGGGAGTAGAACCTCAGTAAGAACTTATGCACAAATTACAAATAAAAATCTTATCTAGAGCAATCACCATGTTCACATCACGAAAATCCCAAACAGAGAGACTATTATCTCCATAAACAGCCACTGCAAAGCGGAAACATTAGCCCTTTTAAAGCAGAACAAAAAAGTGAAATGCCATTATTAACTAAGACAATTTAGGAAGTAATATGCTCACCAACCTTTTCTGCAGCTGAGAACTGGCAAGCAACTGCATCAGGAAGACTAGGTGCAAGTTGAAATTCCTTTTCACTGGCTTTTACATGGCAAACAGTATCATTTTCCAGACGGTATCTTTTAGCCTCTGAATATAGCATGCTTCCAGCATATTCAAGAGTCTCAACAGTAAAGAGCTGTAACACTCCGTTACTGCATGCACAAGCAATTAGCTAGTTGGATGTACATAGTGCAAAAGATTTTTCAACCTGAAATTTCGTTACAAATATATTTTCATATGATCTCTACGAAAATATTAAGCTGCATAATTCAGTGCAGTTTAGTTATATCTGTGATTATTTATACAAATTTCTTCCAAAATGAGTTTTCTGTGCCTTTCATTCTGCATCATTGTATCTGCATGACCTTTCAGTGTTTTTTTCTTCTTTTTGACGTTACCATGAAAGAAACTTTATATCCGTGCCAATAACCAACCACATTCTATACTACAAAGATTTGATCTACACAACTCAACGATCTAGAAACCTTATGAGTTATCACACAAGCCCAACTGTCAGGATGGCCAATCAGATTGGACAATAGGGAACTCATAAGGCTTTATATCATGAATGATAACATGGCTCCTACAGGCTCTTCTCAAGTCCATCAAGACCAGTAGCCTATTTTGCATGCTGGACCTCAGTTACAATCCCACTTTCCTAAGGCAAGTCAGCTAGCTAAAATCTAAAATGAACACTAGGATTAAAGCGAGACATACCTTCAAATCCACCGAATTTCTAACAGACGGCCCAGAATGTATGAGGCACAAAACACCTGTAATTAAAAGGAACGGAATGGGACTCATTGATCGGACTTCAATACTCCAACGAACTTAACATCGTAGCTTGACTGTGAAGCAATTCCAACCTGCATCAGTCAGTGCATATATAGGAAAAAGTCGGACTTCAATACTCCAATGAACTTAACATTGTAGCTTGACTGTAAAGCAATTCCAACCTGCATCAGTCAGTGCATATATAGGAAAAAGTTCACCAGCTCGTTTATTATTTACAATACTATTATTATTCCAGCTGGTAGATGTGACCAATACAAATGAGCTTCCTTTCTGAAGATCAAGATCAACAGGCCTCCCGTGCATTGCTAGCAACCCTGTCCCTTTGTTTGAAAAAGTCCTTGGAGATGATCCAAACATTCAGAACTTCAAGTGCTTCTTTCCAGCAGTGACAAGAAATTTCGCATCTGCCAAGAAACTAACAGATGTAATAGCAGAACAAGATGAACTTGCCTTAAGCTTAGTAACCAACATCCCCTTTCCGCCAATCCCAAAGATAGATGTACCTTCCAACAGACACCAGATGTTGTCCTTGAAAAGAATAAATTAGTTGTTTTAGAGCAAGGGAAATACATTAAATTTTTGTTGAGTGATTATATGTAGAGTAAAACAAATAATAGAAAGACGTTCCAATTGATTGATTGTAACTAACCATTTGGTGAAAATGCAATGCACTCAACTCCATAGAGATGACTTTTCAGTTCAGATAAAAATGCCAGTCTAAGAGTCCCACACTAAAACTGCAGGTTGATGTCCTAACTGCAAAATCAAATTAGACGCATAACTCCAAAAAAAAGGATAAAAAGTGGCATGTTCATCACAGCTCTTTAACAAATATAAGCACAAAATTACACATATCAGCTGCCCAAACGATTTAAAATGTCAAGATTATTTAGCTGAAAACATAACAAATACGGGATGTCCCGATAACACAACATGATATAATAAATTTCATGCCCCTTCTTTCTGAGAAATTTTGGATTTTCTCAATAAATGTTACAAATCTCACAAAAATAAACCCTACTAAATTATTATAAAACATACCCCAACATCGCCTAGTTACTTTTACCATGAAATCAGAAAACTCTAGCAATTTAGAAAAAAAGCCTGAACATATCTCCTAAGATCATAAAAAGGGAATGTAATGGCTTAAGCCACATATAAAATCAATTTGCCATTATCCATGAATCACTAATCAGACCATCCTGATTGCAGCATAGAACTATTAAACCAATCTAACATTCGGGTTGGCTTGAACGCATTGGCTCGAACTGGAAGAAGCTATGTGCTTGTTTGGTACACTCATTAAGAAGAGGATAGGATAACAAGAAGGATAAGATGAGACCATTTATAAATGAGAAAAATGTGATAATTTCAGTATTGCTTTTTGTACCAAATATAAGATTGAATGGAAATTATATCATTCTTTCTTTTAATCTTATCCCTACTCTTAATCCCGTGTATCAAACAAACACTGTATACATGCAAAATACACACATGCAATCTATAGATATATAAAATCTGAAGACAACGGTTTCCTATCGCGACACTTGTCCTCCCAAGCTTTTTGAGTTAAGACAATGATTTCCTATCTCTGTAACCGTTGTATGTAATTACATTTGACAAACATTAAAATAAAATGTGAGGGAGATGCATGAATCACCGATGGAAAGACATGTAATCATATTCATGTTAAAACAGCACATTTTATTGATTTATATATAGAAAAGAAGGGCACGTGTTCGTTTCACTCAGCTAAAGAATTAATCAAACGTACTGTCATTTAATGAGCTATAGACTCCAAACAGTAACTTGCTAAAATGAGTTCGAAGATGTAGAAAAAAGAAGGCCTAAATACACTTAGACCCCTTGTGGTTTGGAGAGTTTCCATATGACATCCTTAGAAATTTTCTGTGACACATAAGACCCTGTGATATGCTATGTTAACCACATAATATTATTCCTTTACATTTTCGCACGTAAAAGAGGCACAGATGCCAAATACCTTTTTTTTTCAAGGTTAACAACATCTAGATGAACTATGAGAAGGTGCAGATTTGAAGCTCATGGTATCAAGAATTGAGTTGCTTTATATTAGTTGTTGACCTTGGAAAAATGGTAGAAGTGAAATATTTCGAACAAGTGCTTTTTACACATGCGACAATGTAATGATACCTTGAGACTAACCGACCAAATCATTGTGTTATGTGACGTGGAAAATTCTTCAAGGTGTCATATGGAAAACCTTCAAACCACAAGGAGTTTTTAATCATTGTAACTAAACCGTTTAGAAAGAAAAGAAAACACCTAGACAGACAAGTAAAAAAGTAAATCAAGATAGAATGGCAGTACCTTTGTTAACGAAAGGAAAACAGATTTCTAGTTTTCTATTGATTGCAACATTATTAAATCACATTGTTCTTCATTACTTATTTATTAGACTTATTCCTATTTTTTGTTTACTATCTTTCTCTCATTAAAACTTTTCCCTTTTATTTACTTTTTAAAACGAATATGACGATGTTTCAATCTGTTACATTACAAAAAAAATAACTGCTCAACACCTATTGAATAATTTCAACCAAAAAAACTAACAATGCAATATTGTACGTATATACTCATATTCTTAAAATTCATATTTAATAGTTAATTATATACATTGAATTATATAATTAAAAAAATTTATTATCCGCTATACATAAGAACATACAGCGTAAAAAGCCTTTCTTTGAATAACTTGAACTAAAAGTTCAGAATATTATAAGCAAATAGGAACAATGACGGGAAATCAAATCGTACTCTCCAGTTACTACAAAGCGCCCATCTTACGACACAGCGACGCAGCTGATTATAAGATTCAACAAATATATGATTAAGAAGTCTGATTAGAGTCCTCTCTCGTTTCGAGGTTTTAGGGTTTTGGGTCCTGTAGGGGTACAGGCGGCTGAGTTCGATTGTTTTACTCAGAATTACTCATTGAGATCGGTTTTCTTGTTCTAGATTTCTCAGTTATCTTGTTTTTGCAACAATTTTTTGGAGGAGTAGCTTTCAATCTATATTAGTTTCTGTGGCAGATATGGCAGGAATAGAAAGCCTCTCTTTTGAACGTCTTCGTCTGACTGACTCGGAGCAGGTGGAGATCGATATTGGTCAGGAGGTTGAGGAAGCCTCACAGGGTTTTGGAAAATTCTGCCTTGTTGGAAAGCTGATCACTAATTTGCCTTGTAATAAAGAAGCCTTTAAGAAAACTATGAAGTTAATCTGGAAACCGGCTGAAATTGTTTCCTTTCACTTGATTGGTTCTGAGACTTGGTTGAAGTGAATTCCTTGTACTAATTCTTTTAAGTAAAATTTTATAAATAAAGCACGAGGGTGCAACTAATATACAAAAATTATCTACACAATAATTGCTCTACAAAACCTATGTTTCATTCAAAAAAAAATTTATCTGTGTAAAGAATTACGGTATTAAATCATTTATCTCTAATCATTTCTAAGAGCTTCTTCCCCCTTAAAAACCCTTCTATATGAGCCCCCTTAAAAACCCTTCTGTATGAGAGAGAGGAGAAGGTTAACCAGTAAAATATGCCCTTAACACACTATGAGCAGAATGCCAGCTTCTAGATGAAGGAGAAGCACACTCCAACAAGTAATGAGAAATTGTCATGCATGCTAATTTCCTTCTGCTTGCAATAAATATACAAATTTCCTCCTTACATAATGAATAAACTATACTGAATAGGCAGAAGGAAAAAGTAATGAAATGCAAATCTGATTGGGAAAACTCAAGCTGCTTAGATTCCACTTGTTTCTTTACCTCATCCATAAGATAATTAGCATCTCTCAGATTACCCAGAGATACCTATCATGGAAAAACACATTCACTAAATCAGATTGAAGTTTGGACCTTACATAAATGTTTTTTTTTTCTCCAATCACCAAAAAGAAAACATATGCATATATCTCAAATCACTTTCTCATGTGTGTCTGTGTCCGCGTTTAAAACCAAATTTAGTGGGAATAACGAATATTACATCATATAGGATTGAAATGATAGGTTTTATCTATGGATTTTATTTAACCTCTTAGAAGAAAATGAAGATATAATTCATATATGCACCTTCGATATTCTGATTCCATCATCCAATCTTCTTTTAAAATCCCACAACATATGCTTAAAACTAAGAGACAGAATCCTCATCTTTATACTACACCTAAGCATTAAGTTGATAATCACTAACCTAAAGGACATGTTGAGCTATACTAGTCAGCTAAGAATTTACAGTTCCATGCAGCCCACTTTTTACTTGGACTAACATTTGAAGAGTGAGCAATCTGACACGCCAGATCATTAAGAATTGTCCAAGTATTCTACCTTTAGATAGGAGTTTAGAGGTATATCATCAACATTGAGTTTTAAATTGTAGTTGGGTTGAAATTTATGGTACAGTATCAAGCATTGCAGGCTCTATGTTCGTGATTGAGTGTGCAACTATACTAGTAGCAGGAACAGTTAAAAAAATATAGCAAATGTGCAGGTCTTCAGTTAGCTTACAATAGAATTGCCCGTGCAATGGCTAGATCATCTTCACCAGGATAGCACTGCACAGTAAAAAGAAATATCATTTGAATCCACAAGACAGTTATCTAAGGAGGAAGAAAGAACCATCAAGCATCCATCACTGATACACATAGAACTTGGCAATCCATATGATGTGGCCCAAAATACTTCGGCCCAATAAGAAGCAGCCCATTAATGAAGTCCATAACCCTCCAGTCCAATAAACCCCCACTTGGGCCAGAATTTCACCTACAGGACAACAACACGTGTTGAGCCCCCTCAGCATGATAAAGCATATGTGGAACGGGCAGCTCACACAACCTCCACGTCAGGGCATGATTAACGCGCCTAACTCCCTCTGGAACACGCAACCCCCTGTCACACTCAACACTCTGAACACGTGATTAAGATTTCTCTCTGAAGCCTGGGATCACAGGGGCAGGCCATCCCTCCCCCCCACGAGGGCAACCTCCACTCAGAGGACTATAAATATCCTAAGGTATGCGAGTCCAAAGAGGGGGACTTTTTTTTTGCTTTTCCAGTATTACACCACTTTAAGTTTAAGTGCTCGACCCTCGGAGGTCTCCCCCTCCCCTCATTCCGAGGGCCTTTAGTTCACCATTGTTACTTGTACAGGCTATATCAGCACCCAGGCCACGTCAGCACCTAGGCCATGTCCGCACCTAGGCCACGTCAACACCAACCGTTTTTTTGGCATCAACAGATTGGCGTCGTTCGTGGGAAATCACCATCTCTCGCTAAATAGTAGAAGTGAAGAAATCTAAAGAACTCATCTGTTGCAATGCCAAGCTGTCCGACACCGTGTTGCACACTTTGGAGTTTCTGGTGCGCACTACCAAGCCGTAGTGCACACGTCCCTGTCCGAGCGGTTGCTAAGTGTGCACAGCCGAGCGCCGTAGTGCACACGTCCCTGTCCGAGCGGTTGCTAAGTGTGCACAGTCGAGCGTCGTAGTGCACACGTCCCTGTCCGAGCAGTTGCTAAGCGTGCACGACCGAGAGCCGTAGTGCACATGTCCCTGTCCGAGCCGTTGCTAAGTGTGCACGGCGGAGTGCCGTAGTGCACACTTCCCTGTCCGAGCGGTTGCTAAGTGTGCATGGCTGAGCACTGTAGTGCACAAGTCCCTATTCGAGCGGTTGCTAAGTGCACACGGCCGAGCGCCATAGTGCACATGCTCTTGGCTTCAGTTCACACTTGTGCACACTAGCCAAGCTTCAGTGCACAACAGTGCGCATGGCTGATCTAAGCCGCGCACACCCAAGGCCGAGAGAAGGTATATGTGTGCAAACCCTCGGATAAGGCCGAGCTTCAGTGCACACTTGTGCACACTGGTTGAGCTTCAGTGAGAAACAGTGTGCATGGCCGATCTAAGCCGTGCACACCCAAGGCTGAGAGAAGGCATATGTGTGCAGACCCTCGAACAAGGCCGAGCTTCAATGCACACTTATGCACATTGGCCGAGCTTCAGTGCGCCACATTGCGCACGACCAATCTAAGCTGCGCACACCCAAGGTCGAGAGAAGACATGTATGTGCAGACCCTCGGACAAGGCCGAGCTTCAGTGTACACTTGTGCACATTAGCCGAGCTTCAATGCTCAACAGTGCGCGTAGCCAATCTAAGTCGCGAACACCTAAGTCCAAGCATTAGCATATGTGCTCATACGCTCGGCCTCGTCCAAGCTTTAGTGCACACTAGTGCACACAGGCCGAGCATCAGTATGCAATAGTGCGCACAACCAAACAATCACGTGCACACCCAAGTCTGAGCACTGGCATATGTGCTCATACGCTCGGCCTCGTCCGAGCTTCAATGCACACTAGTGCACATAGGCTGAGCATCAGTGCGCAACAGTACGCATGACCAATCTAAGCCGCGCACACCCAAGGCCAAGAGAAGGCATATGTGTGCAGACCCTCGGACAAGGCCGAGCTTCAGTGCGCAATAGTGCACACGGCCAATCTAAGCTGCGCACACCCAAGTCCGAGCATTAGTATATGTGCTCATACGCTCGGCCTCGTTTGAGCTTCAGTGCACACAGGCCGAGCATCAGTACGCAATAGTGCGCATGGCCAAGAAATCACGCACACACCCAAGTTCGAGCATTGACATATGTGCTCATACGCTCGGCCTCATCCGAGCTTCACTGCACACTAGTGCACACAGGCCGAGCATCAGTGCGCAATAGTGCGCACGGCCAAACAATCGCGTGCGCACCCAAGTCCGAGCGTTTGAGCTGCTTGTCAAATGCTCGGCCAAGTTTCTCCAAGTCCAAGCATTTGTGATGCTTGTAAAACGCTCGGCCAAGTTTCTCCATGTCCGAGCATTTGAGCTGCTTGTCAAACGCTCGGCCAATTTTCTCCAAGCCCGAGTGTTTGAGCTGATTGTCAAACGTTCGGCCAAGCATCTCTAGGGCCGAGCGTCGGCTAGGCATCTCTAGGGCCGAGCATATGAGCTGCTTGTCATACTTTCGGCCAAGCATCTCTAGGGCCGAGCGTAGACCAAACATCTCCAAGACCGAGCTTATAGACTGCTTGTTATACCCTCGGCCAGACATCTCCAAGTCTAAGGCCGAGTGTGTGAGCTGCTTGTTATACCTTCGGCCAGGTATCTCCAAGGCTGAGCGTATGAGCTGCTTATCATACCCTCAGTGAAGCATCTCCAAGTCCGAGGCCTAGTATATGAGCTGCTTACGCTCGACCAGGAATCTCCAAGTCGCTAGCCGCCAACCTCCTAAATCTCTTAAGTATAAAAGCTCGACCACGGCACCAACATCACGTTTTACTTCCTCAAAGCACAAGTACTTGAGGAAGTGGGGGGCCTGTGATTTGGCCCAAAATAATCCAGCCCAATAAGAAGCGGCCCATTAATGAAGTCCATAACCCTCCGGCCCAATAAACCCCCACTTGGGCCAGAATTTCACCTACAGGACAACAACACGTGTTGAGCCCCCTCAGCATGATAAAGCATACGTGGAACGGGCAGCTCACACAACCTCCACGTCAGGGCATGATTAACGCGCCTAACTCCATCTGGAACACACAACCCCCTGTCACACTCAAGGTATGCAAGTCCAAAGAGGGGGACTTTTTTTTTGTTTTTCCAGTATTACACCACTTTAAGTTTAAGTGCTCGGCCTCTCCCTTCATTAGGTTCTAACTTAACCATCGGAGTGCCTTCGGAGGTCTCCCCCTCCCCTCTTTCCGAGGGCCTTTAGTTCACCATTGTTACTTGTACAGGCCACGTCAGCACCAACCGTTTTGTTGGCATCAACACCATACAATTTAGTTGAAATGTATTCTCTTCTTGGCATGTTTCAGAACTTCATAGTTACTTTAAGCACAATTTCTTAGAAGTTAAAATTTTAAGTAGAGCTAATAAGCAAGTGTCTGTGATTGCGCAAGTAAATGCATGTGTATCTATGTATGTTACAAACTTACAATCTAGATGTTCCATCAAATTTCCACATGAAAATATTATTTTGATATTTAAACCTTGTAGCATCTTTATCATAAAATCCAAAAAGGAAGAAAATACATGCATGTATAGATACATAGCTACATACATGCATATGTCTGTAGTATGAGGATACTAACCTTGCTCATAAAATTGATTAAAGTAGACGCAAACTTCTTTGGGTTATTTCCTCTAACAAAATTGTGCGATACTCTAGCCATGTCCTGCCAAAAAACATTACATTAATGTTGACAATGCCAATCTATTGTGAGACCTAACAGTATGCAGAACATAAAATAGATTTTTCGGTTCTATATAACTAGCTAAGGTACATCTAAAAAAACAGAATATCAGAATAGTTTTCAGAAGCAAGTCAAGTAAGGCAATGGAACCAACATCATCCATCATAATTGTGAAAAACATTTTAAAGCACAACAGAGTCCTTCGGTGAAAAAATATTGCAAAAATGATGCCACAAAAAACAAATGACAGTAAGAAAAAGAAAGAATATCAGTTCCCACCACCCCACCTACTAGTATTTTTAGTATTCAGCTATGATCTAAAGCCATAGTCACAAGTATCATGTTTCAACACTGAAACAGATTGCTGGACACAGCAACTCCAGATGATGTAGACATGTTAACATGAGGATAACTCTTTATGAGTAGGTACAAAATTATGGATGCAAATGAACTAGAAAGGCTAAAATCTGCATTCCGCTGCGGAACTCGGATGGACCTTCCTTGCATGTAAATGAGCCAGCACATTCACATTGTTCTGCTAAATGTGCAGCTTTCACTTGGTTGCACCAAAGGCATACCAGATCCTGCAGATGGTAAAGACGTTCTCTTTGTCGTACAATTTGAAGAAGAGAATTCTCCATTAGCTCACGGTCACAAGGCTGGCCACACTGCAGAATAGCACAACGCCACTCCTCAGCCAGTAAAGCTGGGTCACGGCATAAGTCCAGGTCTCTGCAATCTTTGCAGTAGCTGTCAAAAAACATCTTGGAATTAGGAACAAGTTTGAACTTCAGAAAGGTTGAATCTGATTTTCAAATTCAAGAATTTAAGAACAAATGGGAAGGTAAGACGACCTCAACTACTCTTCACTATATTGAAAAGAATCAAGTGATTATGTACCAGTAGTGTTTTGAGAGGCGAAAGCGTTGGGCGGAGCGTTTTGACTCGAAGTGTTGGGTGAGAAGTTTTGCCTTAAGATGTTGGAATGTAAATCTTTTGAATACGTTGAAATGTTTCAAAATTTTAATAAAATAATATTAATTACTTAGAATAATAAAAATAAAAATAATTTAGATTAATTATTTTTTTATTTTTTTATCAAAATTTAATACTTTACTAACTCTCTATAGTGTGATAATTATAATTTTATAAATATTAATATATAAATTATATGAAATATAATTTATATTTCTATATTTTTGTAACTCGTAAGTGATTAATTAAATAGTTTGTAATTATTATTAAACTAGATAACATGTATTATACATTTATGAAGTATAATAATGTCACAATAGGAACACTAGTTTAGTAGTTAAGACCTATGACACTCATTAGGTTATGGGTTCGAGTCTTTAACTTGTATTTTTTTCCTAAATTCTAAACTTTTTAAAAAACTTCACAGGGCGTATGCCCGAGCATCTTGGGCACGTAAAAAAACAAACGCTCCAAAAAAGAAACACCTAACTTCAGGCTACCCGAAGTGCCCCTGGCGCACTGCGGGTGAGTCCTAGGAACTCCCATGAAAACACTGTGTACAAGTTCAACTTTCACAAGCTACCATATTAAGGGACGGTTGACTAAGCAATGACCATCCCATAAATAACCCCAAAGATTTGGTGAAGATGGGATTGAGATTTTAGGTCTTTGGTGCAACACCAAGAGGCTTTACGTATACATATACATATACATATATATGGGCATACAAATCACTTCTACGTACAATTGCTGCACGCACGTCAGTGAGCAATACTAATTCATGCTAATCCTTGGTTTCACAATTGAGAGAGCCCCAATTTTATGACCCAGCATCTGGTCTATTCCCCAGTTGAATAAATTTGATCAATTACTGGGTCTAGGAACCATTTAAAGCTGTTTATATTCCCAAAAGTTTTGGTGTCCTTTTGCCCTTAAAAACATAAGTTTCTTTGTGTGTGAAGCCTCTTGGAAGAGGATAATTATTATTGACAATCTCAAAGAAGGGGAAGGGTGCTTGTTATATAGGTGTTATATTTGTAAAGTTTATGCCGAATCCGTGTTTCTCTTTTTGGTGGAGTGCTCCTTGCCTAGAAGCTTGTGGGAGATGGCTTATGGTGTTTAGGGTGTTTCTTAGGTGGTTGCAGTTCTTAGGAAGATTACTTGGATTGGGATTTGTACTTTTAAGAAATTAAAGAAGACTTACTCTTTGATTCCTCTCTATTTTTTGGGTTGTTTGAGTACAAAAGAAGTATCTAAGAGATTGTGTGTCTATGAAATCAAAGGAACTATAGTTTAACAGTTGGTGATTGACTCAGTGGGGTTTATGATTTTGCTTTATATCGCTTTTACTTTGAGAGTGTCGTGTATGGTCTAGCATTTTGTGGAGACTCTATTACAATCTAACTAGATACAGCTCTGGGTATTTAAGGAGTTGAGAAAGCTTTGGCTTTAATTACTCTTTCTATAATTTGGATTGTTTGGAATGGAAGAAATATAAAGGTTTTTGATAGGGAGGAAAAGTCTATTGTGTTTGTCAAGATAGGTTGCAACCCCTTAGTGCCAGTTAGATATACAGTTTTACTCTTCACTGAAAGGGTCCTGGTATTGAAAAATGAGGAAATAGGAGTATGTGATCTACCCTGGTTGGTTGGTCTATGTCTATGATTGAAGGACTGATGAGATATCAGCATAATAACGTAATTACTCTCCGTAGTAGTTAGTAGTTCCTGATTTTCTGGCTTATCTTCTAAATTTGTTTTAGTTTGTAACTGGATTTTTCTTAAAGTTTGCTTGGTCAGTAAAGCTAAATTTCTAGTAAGCGGAACAGGTTTAGCCCTGTTTTATTCAAATGTTTTCGTACCCAGTAAATTGACGGTTTTGTTGATCTGCCCTCATTGAATAGGTGATGAAAAAGAATCTATTGAAATATGTGCATGTTAGGGAGTTTGCTCCATAAGCTGAGTTTCGTGATCCTTGCCCTTCCTTCATTTTACCAAATGTGGCTTGCAGGTATGACTGACTGAACAGAAAGATTTAGTTATCTCAATAATTCTAGAAAAACTGCACTGGTAATACAAATTTTAACAGGATTAATTTATTAGGCCATTGCCAGATGATAGGCCTACTATACATTCAATGGTGTTCCCGATAGTTTTCATTTGTACAGTTTTTACTTTTATTTTTATATCCTCTCTCTTATTTTTAAGATTTGATTGTAGGATCTACCCTGACCTCACTCCCCCTTAACATCGGGATAGAAATGCAGTTGATCATAATGTTCATTTCTTTGGGGATTTATATATTTCCTATGAATGCATAAACTTTACGCAAAAGGGGGGCTAGGAAACTGGACTGCTAATGAGCTAATATTTTTGCACATAGGCAGGATAGAAATCAGTTACGCACACCAGCTCTCTTCAAGTGGGTGTGATCTAGACCATTTTAGCTAATTGATTCTTATTAATCGTGTTTGCTAAGGGCAGAATCTTAAGGTAAATAGATGGGTTTTCTTAAGCATCCATCAGTCTGATTGTTATGATATATGGATAGAGACAAAGTATGGGGCAATACACCATGGTTATTTGATAAGGCTCTTTTGCTGTTAAAGGAATTTGATGGAACTTGTTCCCCATCCTCATTGGACTTTCGTTACTCTCCCTTATGGGTTCAAGTCTATAACTTACCCATATCAGGATTATCTCGAGAGGTGGGACGCAAGTTTGATAATTCTATTGGTCGAACCATAAAGGTAGACGCTCATTCGAAATGAGCTAAGTGGGGAAAGTATCTACGGATCAAAGTGTTGGTGAACGAAACACAGCCTCTACATTAAGGTATGTTTATAACGCTCAGGGATAGGTCAAAGAGATGGTTTAGCTTCAAGTATGAAAGACTACCCTGTTTTTGCTTTTGCTTTTTGTGTGGATTGATTGGGCATATGGTCAAGGGATGCAAGTTGACTAGGAAGAGAAGGGAAGACGAAATTCACACTGAATATCAATATGGTGTTTCATTGAAAGGCAACATAGTTTTTTCTCGAACAACAACAAGGGGCGTGGGAGAGAGTTTGTAATGGAGGAGAAAAGTAAACATCGGGCATGTTCCCATGATGAAGATATTTACTCAGATGTTAATAGGTAGTGTTGATGCCTAAAATCTGTTGTTGAGCTAGAGGTCGATATTTCAATGGTTTGCACAAAGAAATATGGGTGAACTAGAGAGTCACTGGAGGAAAGAGGGTGATGCCTCCGAGGACACTTCGACATTCTTGTCAATACAAGTTCTAAAATGGGGAGAATTATAATCAGTGTTTCAGTGAAAAGTTTTGGAAAACTGAAGATGTTTTGGATTCACATACCTTCGACCTTTTATAGTATTCAGAGGCGAGGTTGGCCACGTGCTGAGGATGGGGCAATCCCGGAGATCCTGTTCCTTCGGCTGAAGATCTAGGCATGTGTTCAGGGATGGCCCAATCCTTATAATAACGCTTACAGTTCTGCACAGGGGAGCTCTTGAGTGACGATGGTGTTACCAACTGCTTGTCCATGTGTCATCAAGCTATTGGAGAAGAGTTGTCCACGTGTCATCAGGCTATTGGAGGGGAGTTGTCCATGTGTCATCAGACTATTGAAGTGGAGTTATCCACGTGTCATTATATCATTGGATGTTGAATTATTGGTTGTGTCAGGTGGATCATAACAAGAGCTAAACCTACCAATGAGAGTGGAATGATTAATCAAAATACTACTAAACAAAATTTATCTTTGTAGATAGACAAAGGGGACAATGGAGTGCTTTGTTAAAACAACCAAGTAGGTCTGGATGATACGGGTGATATTATAGTGGTTTTAAATTCATCATACTCTATGCTGGAACGGGAACAAATAAAAAATCAGTAGAGTAAATTTGTTATGGCATACTGCTGATCCAAGAGAAATCGAAGGTGGTGCAAGGATAGAAGCGAGAGAAAGGTACATTGAAGCGTGTGTTGAAATCTAATATGGAAGGAAATTTGATATCATTTGTAGGGAAAGGAAAACAAAAGGTAGAAGTACTTATAGAGGAGGGATGACCAATTCTTATTGGGTCTAAGGAAAAACGAGTTCACAGTAGTACATCTCAAAAAGAACCAGTGGAGCAAGCTCATGAGAAGCTGCTCCGCTTAACTAAATGAAAATTTTGTGTTGGAATGTACAGAGGCTTGGAAACCCCATACATTATGGGCATTAGAGGATGTTCTCCGACATGAAGTGCCTGACGTAATTTTTTTGAGTGAGACTCTTCTATGGGTTAGTGAACCTGATAGTTTGAGATTGAGATTTGGGTTCCAAAGAGGCATTGTGCTTGGTGCTCATGGGAGAAATGGAGGATTAATTTTGTTTTGGAAAAATTCGGGGCAGATTAGTTTGCAATCTTATTTCGATTCATAAGTAGATAATATTATCAATGAAGGTGGAATTCAGGTTCCTTGGTGTTTTATTGGATTTTAAGACAACCCAATCACAAGCAGGAAAGTTGAATCATGGGATTTATTGAGAATGTTAGCGCATCAGAATTCGATGCCATAGGTTTGTGGAGGAGACTTTAATGAGATCCTAGCTGACTCTAAGAAGGAAGGAGGAGGACTTCAGGAAAGCTATCAAATTGATGTTTTTCGACGAGTGGTTGATGACTGTGGATTACAGGACTTGGGGTACCATGGTCCAAGTTATACATGGGCAAATAACTAGGCTCATGATGGATATATACGAGAAAGATTAGATCGTTTCTTAGCAACAAATGCATGTCCCAGTTAAAACCAAATAGTTATGTTATCCATTCTAATACTTGTTACTCGGATCATGCTCCTATTCTTCTCGATTGTAATCGACCTTCGGGGGAGAAACAGAAGATGGGTCTGACCATCTTTATTCTGGTTTGAAGAATTCTAGACCAGATATGATTCTTGTCGCCTAGGAGTTGATTCATTCATTTAGAGCTTGTAAGGGATCTGATGGATTTACAGTAATGAAATTGTGTTGATACTGAAATTCTGCTAGAATCTAAATCTTTGAGGAGTGGGGCCTGCACACACAGAACGAAGCTAAGACCTAAAGTCACGGAGGTCGAAAGGAGGTGTGCCTTCAGAGGACTCTCCCAGGCCTAAGTTAGTTTAGAGCTTTTTTTGGAGAATGAAAGAAATAAAAAAGGAGCATGGCTTTAGAATTGTTCATACCTTTTGGTTTATGATGGCCTCTATTTATAGTGTGTGGGAGTAGAGTTATATCATGAGAACAACTATAGTGTTAGGATAAGAGTAATATTCTTTAAAGTTATCCATCTGTTGTGCGAGTTTATCCAGAAGTTGGAACGGCGAAACAACATCAGAGCTTATAATGTGAAATTACCATCATGCCCTTTGCCACGTGTCGTGAAGTGATTAGTCATCTAGTCATGGTTACGAAAATACCATTTCTACCATAGAGACTGACATATGGCATTGTGTTATTGGTAAGGGAACTTTCTCCCACATCAGATGCCTCCTACTTCCTTAAGTACATTTATGTACTTGAGGAAGTAGGTAGCATGGGGTTAAGACGGTGGTTTGAACCTGATTGCGATGAGGTTAGTCACCCATAGAGTCTTGCCGAAACACCTCCAAGGCGTTTGGGAAGCAGCTCAAAATTTGACGATTGATCTGAGGCATTGAAATTTAGTCAAGAACTACGCAGAGGTTGGCGATCGAGTCCGAGGAGTTGACTCATAGTCTAAACTACTTGAAGTTTAGTGATTTGAGCCCGAGGAGTTGATACTTAGTGAAAGTTGCTCGGAGTTTGGTGATCTGAGTCCATGGAGTTGACATTCTGTCAAAGCTGCTTCGAGTTTGGTGAGTTAAATCCGAGGAGTTGACACTCAGTCTGAACTGCTCGGAGTTTTTGGAGAGGTACGAGGAGTTGAATATGGACTCCAACTGCTCGGAGTCTTTGGAGAAACACAAGGAGTTGAGCATGGACTCCAATTAATCAGAGTCTTTGGAGAAGTACAACGAGTTGAACATGGACTCTAACTACTCAAAGTCTTTGGAGAAGCATAAGGAGTTGAGCATAGGCTCCAACTGCTCGAAGTCTTTGGAGAAGTCTGGGGAGTTGAACATGGACTCCAAATGCTTGGAGTCTTTGGAGAAGTCTGAGGAGTTGATCACTGACTCTAACTGCTCAGGGTCTTTGGAGAAGGATGAGGATTGAACATGGACTCCAACTACTCGAAGTCTTTGGAAAAGCACGAGGAGTTGAACATGCACTCTAACTGCTCGGAGTGTTTGGGGAAGCATGAGAAGTTGAACATGGACTCCAACTGCTCAGAGTCCTTGGAGAAGCATGAGGAGTTGAGCATGGACTCCAACTATTCAAAGTCTTTAGAGAAGTCAGGGGAGTTGAACATGGACTCCAACC
This sequence comes from Bretschneidera sinensis, assembly GCA_023935145.1. Classification (NCBI taxonomy): domain Eukaryota; kingdom Viridiplantae; phylum Streptophyta; class Magnoliopsida; order Brassicales; family Akaniaceae; genus Bretschneidera; species Bretschneidera sinensis. The sequence goes on along the minus strand of CM043700.1, from coordinate 67,756,877 downwards.
ACTCGGAGTCTTTGGAGAAGTCTAAGGAGTTGAGCATGGACTCTAACTGCTTAAAGTCTTTGGAGAAGTCTGAGGAGTTTAACATGGACTCCAACTGCTCGGAGTCTTTAGAGAAGCATGAGGAGTTGAACATGAACTCCAACTGCTCAGAGTCTTTAGAGAAGTACGAGGAGTTGAACATGCACTCCAACTTCTTAAAGTCTTTGCGGAAGCATGAGGAGTTGAGCATGGACTCTAACTGCTCGGAGTTTTTTGGGAAGCACAATGAGTTGAGCATGGACTCCAACTGCTCGGAGTCTTTGGAAAAGCACAAGGAGTTGAGCGTGGACTCCAACTGCTCGAAATCTTTGGGGAAGCACGAGGACTTAAGCATGGATTCCAACTGCTCGGAGTCTTTGGAGAAGTCCGAGGAGGAAGGACTTGGTCTTATAGAATGAATTTCATAAGGCATCCTAGCCCTTTCATTTTTTGTGGACTTTGGTGCAATGGGCCATAGTTTGGTTTTGGGCCCAAGATATTAAATTTTGGGCCTAAAATGTTAAGCCCTAGGGCTTGATCCTCGTATCTGGGCTTGTCTTCTTGGCCCATCGTTTGGTCATTAATTGATGATACCTCGAGCCATCATTTTAAATGTTGAGAACTGGCGTCTCATGACTTAGGGTTTTCAAGAGGCGGTATCTTTCTTTATTATTAAGAAAAGTGTTGCTTCAATATTTGAGAATATAGCTAAGTAAATAATGCCTCCTTGTTCTATGTGTGAGAAGCTCTATATAAAGGGAGAGGTTTCCCTTTGCTTTTCACTTCATTGCCAGTTATAAAAAATTTTGAGAGCCTTCAGAGTTTGAGAGCTCAGAGTGTCTATCTATGTGGGAGTTCGGAGTTTGGGAGTTTGAGATCTCGGAGTGTTTAACTACACAGGAGCTCAGAGTTTGGAAGTTTGAGAGCTCAGAGTGTCTATCTACACAAGAGCTCAAAGTTTGGGAGTTTGAGAGCTCAGAGTTTCGAAGTACTTATCCTCTCCGAGTACTCAATCAGTGAGTCCATTTTTCTCTACTCATGTCTTCTTTTGATGTTTACCACGATAGAGGTAGTGGTAATGATAGCAATAACGGTAGTGGTAGTGGTAGCACAAGCAATAGGGATGATACTAGAGGTAGTGAGGATGATACTAGAGGTAGTGGGGATGATAGGGGTAGCAACGGTGTTGACAACTATGGTAGTTATGATGGCCTGGAGGCTAAAGCAAATGACTCCTCAAGAGACTCTCATGCTCTGGTTCTATGCGAGAGAGATAGGAGAGGATGAAAAGATAAATATAGGTTTTGCGAGCAACCTCTCCCTTAATAAGCTGACAGGTGATGAGCTTGAGGAGATAAGAATTACATATAGGATCCCTAAGAAGTTCAAGATTAGGAACCCTAATGGGACCTAGACTTGGCTAAGTCAAACAAAAAACCTAATCTCTTGAAAAGAGAGATATACAATCTACAGGATATGATTGACAGAAAGATTGTAGTTGAGCTCCTCTACCAGAATGTTGAGTTGGCTAGACTCGAGCTTTGCCCTGAGGGTCCAGACGAATAGATAGGTCAGAGTCCTTTCCTCTGCACTTATTTTTCCTTTCTGTTTTTTGTACTAATGCTTTGTTGTATTTTACAGCCATTGACGCTCTTAAAGCCACTCGGAGGGTAGCCAAGTTATCCCAGAAGAGGAAGCTGGATGAGGAGGCTCAAGTGTTGGTGGCTCGGTCTTCTACGAAGAAGACTAGTGCGAGAAGTTCTCATACCCCTCCTCTTACTCCTATCATGATGAAGGATAATACAGCTGCAACTCTTTCCTCTCATCCCGTGAAGGTAGCAGCATCCACCCAAGCTCACCCTCTTGATGTCTTCATACCAGACTAGTTCATGAAGGTTGGCGAATCATGCTATGGAAGCGCCAATGTCTCTCAAGAGCACTTGATTCGGGGCATCCTTCTAAAAGACATGGCTAGACTGACCTAGGAACCTATGGAGAGCCTTGCAGTGATGGTCAACGGTTTGGCCTCTTAGGAGTTCTAACTTGCTTTATTTTTTTCAATTGAACATAGCTTCGGGTGTTCGCTCCCGTCGGTGTCTTAACTTGGATAAGAAGTTGGGGGATTTCCACAACTTCATCTAGACCTTGCAGAAGTCTCTCGCAAAGCACATGGTGGAGACTGGTCGCTTAGAGAAGGGGTGGGCCCTTTTGATTGAGGACCTTGAGGAGGCCTGGTCGAGGCTAGATGCTTTTGAGGCAGAGGTGGCTAAACTCCGAGATGAGAAGGAGACTATCGAAAGGGCTTTGGCCAAGAGTTTAAGTCGGCTGTGGAGGTGGCAGCTAGCGACTTCTACCTAAAAGGCTTTGAAGAGGCTAAGCAGCAAGCTTTGGCTGTATACCCGGGCCAGGATTTCTCCATGGTGGAGATCCCTTCTGATGAGGAAGATGCTGAGGATAAGGGCCAATACCCTACTGTTAAGGAAGAGGAGGTGGACATAGAGTAAGATTTTTTTTCCCTTTTTTATTTTTTATTTATTTTTTTATTTTTTTATTTTTTACATTAAGTCATTAGTGCCACTTTGTAAGAAAAACTTTTGAGTTAATGAAGATCGCCCTTTTTTGTTTTCCATTTGTCTAAGTGTCTACATTCTTACTGCAATCAAAATATGAATCCGAAAGGGAAAAGCCTTGGGCTCTTTCTTTGGCGCATGGGAAACTAACAAAAACTTGGCAAAAAAAATGAATTGTTTATTTTATTAAGAATGAGTATTACATCAATATTTGGCGAAACAGAATGGGTGAAACAAAGTTGGTGAAGCAAAGATTGGAGAAACTAAACTGGTAAAACAAAGTGAGGGATAGCTAGGGAACCCTCAAAGGGTTCTACTGGTAGAATTTGTGGAGGTTCTCCTCATTCCAAGTGCGTGGCACTGGTTTACCATCCAAGTTTTCTAGTTCGAACGTGCCCACTCGGCAAACTCTCTTGATGCGGTAGGGACCTTTCCAATTTGGGAGAAGCTTCTCTGTCTTCTGAGGGTGAGATACCTTATTCTTTCTCAAGACCAGGTCGTGCAATCTGAAAGCTCTCTCATTGACTCGGGAGTTATAGTATCTTGATACCTTCTGCTAGTAGGTGGCAAGCTTGATTTGATCTTTATCTCTAGCCTTGTCGATCAAGTCAATATTCATCTTGAGTGCATATTTGTTATCAACTTCATTGTAGCTCTGTATCCATAAAGACGGAGTTCCTATCTCTAGGGGTATTATAGTCTCGGATCCGTAAACCAAGAAAAATGGGGTCTCCCTAGTAAGAGTCTGGGCGGTGGTCTGGTAGGCCCAAAGGACATTAGGGAGGTGATTGACCCACTATTGATCGGTATCATCAAGCCTTTTCTTAATGCCATGCAGGAAAGTTTTGTTTGTTACTTCAGCTTGTTCGTTGGCTTAGGGATAGCCTACCGAGGAAACCTTTGTTCAATCTAGAGGTCTTAACAAAAAGATTTGAATCGAGTGCTGTCAAATTTCGTACCATTGTCGGTGACTAATACCCTAGATATGCAGAATCTACAGACAATCAACTTTCACACGAACCTTCAGGTCTGATGGTTAGAAATGCTAACGAGGGTTTCGGCTTGTACTCACTTGGTAAAGTAATCGATGGCTACCATCAAATGCTTTTTTTGCCCCGATGCCTCTCGGAATAGGCCAAGGATATTCGTTGCCCAATGGCGAAGAGAAAAAGGTTGGCGATTGATGTCAAGAGATTTACTGGTCGCTTGGGGGATGGAAGTATGTTCTTGTCAAGTTATGCACTTTTTTACCATCCCGGCTGCATCGCGGCTCATCTTGGGTCAATAGTAACCATGGCGGAGTATTTTGAAAGCCAAAGCTCTGCCTCTGAGGTGATTTTCGTATATGCTTTGGTGTACCTCTCTAAGGGCGTAATCGGTATCGATTAGACCTAGACATTTTAAATACGGAGTGGTAAGTTCTTTTTTGTATAGTTATCCGTCAATTACAACGTACCCCGAGGCACGGGAGATGAGTTTTTTAGCCTTGCCCTTCTGATTTGGGAGTGTGCCATCCGCTAAGTAGTTGAGGTTGGGGTCTATCCAGGTTTGCTCTTTGACAAGTGGCATAACCCATACTTCGTCAATTCTTGGAGTTGGAAGAGTTTCCAGGTAGACAGCACAAGTGAAATCCGAATGTCTAGAAGATGTGAGTTGAGCCAAGGTATCCGTCTTCGTGTTCTCTGTCTCAGGCACTTTAGCTATTTGGAACTTTTTGTAGGTAGCCTCGAGCTTGAGGGCTTTCTCTAGATATCTTGTGATTTTTATGTCTTTGGCTTCAAATTCGCCGGTCATCTGGTTCACTACCAGTTGTGAGTCACTGTAAACTTCTAAAGCCTCGACGGCTAGCATTTTGGTGAGTTTCATTTCAGTGAGCAATGCCTCATACTCCGCCTTGTTGTTTGAGTCCTTGAACCCAAACCTTAGGGCATACTCAACAGTGAATTCTTCAAGTCTACTACGGATGAGACCCACTTCAGAGCCATTGTCATTGAACGAACTGTCTACATATAATGTCCAATTTAGTGTTTGCTTGGCTTCTCTTGGGGCTTCGATTTCGATTGAACTGTTGGAGAAAGTCATCTTAATTATGAAATCTTCTAGGGCTTTCACTTTGATAAAAGTGTGGGACTTGTATTGAACATCAAATCCCCCAGCTCAATGGGCCATCTAACCATCCTTTCGGAGAGGTCCAGCTTATGGAGAACTTGCCGCAGAGGCTGATCGGTAAGCCGCACTATGGTATGAGCTTGGAAATATGGTCGTAGTTTCCTGGTCGTGATCAGGATAATATAGGCTAACTTTTTGATTTGGAGATATCTCGTTTCAGCATCATGCAGGACTCGACTGACATAATTGATGGGTTTTTTCACCCCCGCGTCTTCTCGGATCAAGACGGAGGCTACCATATCCTAGCTTGCTGATATGTAGAGAAAGAGTTCTTCTCCTGTGACGGGTTTGGTTAGGAGAGATGGTGAGCTCATGTATTCTTTTAGTTCTTCAAATGCTCTCTGACATTCTTCATCCCAGGTGAAATCCTTGGCTTTCATAATTGTTGACCCTCATCTAAATTTTAATGATGACAAAACACAACTCTAATTATACTAACAATTTTATGTAAGTGTTTTAAATGTTAAAAGCATACTGCCAAGAATCAAGATACAAGAATTCTACCCGAATCAGACACCAAGTCAAGACAGAAGATCTAGTATAGGCATAAGGTATTAAAACAAGTTGTAAATCTCACTTGTTCAGGTAACTAGCTTGTCTTATGGCTCCTTTTGAAAAAGATTTTTAACAAAACTATTCATTCAAACGTTTATAAAGTCAAAAACATTTCAAAGCATGAATAAATGGGTTGAAAGGCAACTCAGTCAACTGGAACTTATACCAGAAGACTGGTATATAAGATAGTGTGTCCCTAGTCGACTGGGTGCTTCATACCAGTGGACTGGTATATTGGACAGTATATCCCCAGTCGACTGGTACTCTCCACAACCTTAAAAGTGAGACTTTTTACTTTACCTAGTCAACTGGTACTAAGACCCAGTCGACTGGTAATTCAAAAAATATGATCGTTGAGACGTGAGACTTGAGCACTAAATGCACAAAAACATTCCAAGTCAGTACAAAACAACTATATTAATTCAAGACTATATAAACCCACTCAAATTAGTATTTGAAGAAAAAGAGATTACACATTCAATTCAGTTTTTGCTCATTAATACACAAAGCTTTGAAATATTTATTGTTGAGTCATTCTTCAAGCTTTACTTTGAAAGAGAGATATTGTTCAGTTGTAAAAGCATTAATTGCTATCTCTCTACCATTTACTTTATAGAAACTCATATTTATTGTAAAGGGATTGACTTCCGAAAGGAAGAGATTAGCTTCCACGAGGAAGGGACTGTTTGTAAGGTTTGTGCAACACACGTGAAGTTGCACAACTAAGAGTATTAGTGGATTACTTCAAGGAGATTCCTTGAAGAGAGTGGATGTAAGGTCGGAACGAATCCAATATTGCCGAACCACAATAAATTGAATTTGTTTCTTCTATTCCTTAAACTCTTTTATTTACAGCACATTACTTGTTTACATGCTTGTGGATTTATATGTTTTTATAAACTTACGATTAATTAGTGAAAGTTTTTAAAAACCCAATTCACCCCCTTCTTGGGTTGAAACCTCAGTTTACAATTGGTATCAAAGCCTCGTTCTCAATTTTAAGCTTAAAATCCTTGAGTTAATCCAATAGCATCGAATAGCTATTCTGAGGGATATTCCTACACTAGGCCTCCCTTGTTCAACGGCTCCAACCATAACTATTGGAAAAACAAGAAAAAAATCTTTGTTGAGGGACAAGATTATAATCTATAGAGAGTCGTTGAAGAAAGACCTAGAATACCATCAAATGAAATAACTATTGGAGAAATCAATCATACAATGCCTAAACTTAAAACTGAGTTCAATGATGAGGATTGTAGTATGATGTCTCTCAATAGTAGAGCCACAAGTATTTTACATTGTGCTTTAGATATATCTAAATATAATAAAATTTCCGCATGTGTTTCAGCTGAGGAGATTTGGGATAAATTGCAAGTTACATATGAAGGAAAAAATCAAAAATCTATATGCTAGTATCCGAATATGAATCTTTTAAAATGTCTCCTAACGAAACAATTTCTCAGATGCACTCACGTTTCATAACTATTGTTAACGGTTTGAAGCTTCTTGGTAGGAACATTGAGGAGTTTGAACTAACGAGAAAAATCTTAATATCTCTGCCACCTACTTGGAAACTAAAGAAGACGGCCATTCAGGAGGCCAAAGATCTCGACAAACTTGATGTCGAAACGCTTCTCGGGTCATTATTGACATATGAGATGGAAAAAATGAATCTCATTGTCAATGATGATGAGAAGAAAAAAAAGGTGATTGCTCTCAAAACCTCTACGAGCAACAAAGTATAAAAATCGAAAGAAGAGGTGGAGAGCAGCGAAGAAGTTGGTGAGATGGCTTTAATCACCAAACGATTTCACAGATTCTTGAAGAAAAGCAAGAAACCTTACACAAAGGATCCAACTTCAAAAACGGAACCACTTGTGTGTTATGGATGCAAGAAGCCCGATCACATCAAGGCCGATTGTACAGCTATAAGAAAACTATACAGGAGCTTCAAGAAGAAAGCTATGATTGCAACCACTTGGAGTGATGACAAAGAAGAAAACTCCTCGGATAAAGAGATCGGATATGAAGAAATTCCTAACCTATATCTTATGGCAATCGATGATGAAAATAAGGTATCAGCTTCTCCCTCTTCAAAAAATAACATTGTTAGTAGTAGTGAAGAATTGATAGAAGTCATAAATGAAATGCATGAGGAATTGAAAAAATTTGATTCCAAGAACTCTACTCTTAAGAAAGAGGTGTCATCTCTTTATAAAGAGATGATAACTCTAAAAGAAGAAAAAGATAAATTATCTTCATTGCTTTATGATTCTTCTCAAGATTTTCTTAAAGATAAAAATGAAAACTTAAAGAAGAACATATTAGAATTGAATGACACAATATTAGACTCATGCTTGGAAATGAAAAGCTTGATGAAGTTCTATCTTGCCAAAGATTAAGTGGAGGAAAATCCAGGTTAGGATATTCTCTATTAGGTAAGCAAAAATCAAAAGAGAGCTTATTCATGAAAGCATCATGTGTGAATGAAGCCTCTACTTCAAAGACCACTAGCAAGGTCAAAAGTATTCCCTCAATAAATGCTAGTATGTATAGAAATACTAATTCTAATGCATATACAAGAATGAAACATCCTAGAAATACTCATGCTTATATGTGTGCTCATTAAGAAATGCTTATACACATCCAAGGAGTAACCATCATATGCATCTTAGAAATAACATGTATACTCATGACTTGCACACTGCACAAGCATATCCTAGGAATTACTATCATGGTTATTCTAGAAATAATATGCATACTCATAATAATGCAAGCATGTATCCAAGAAATCATCATCATACATTTCCTAGAAATGACATGCATATTCCTCACATTAGAAACATGTATCCTAGGAACTCCTGTCCTAAGAATTATAGACTTGCACAACTAAGTCATTCTAGAAATTTCAATAAGTATTGTCCTAAGATTATGCATTATCAATGTCTATGAAACACCATATGTTGTTAAGAAATTATGGGTCCCAAAAGGAACCGTGCTTTCAATGACTAACCCCAAAGGACCCAAGAAATTTTAAGTACCTAAAAATGCAATTGTGTATCCTTATGTGATGTGTATATGTCTCCACACCAAGAAAAAAGGTAACTGTTGGTACCTTGATAGTGGATGCTCAAAACACATAACCAGTGATAAAAGTGTATTCAAGGAGCTAACTCTAAGAGATGGTGGACTTGTTACCATAGGAGACAAAACAAAAATAAAGATCATCGGGCATGGAAAAGTTGGTAATGATTTCTCAACCATAGATAATGTATTGCTAGTACAAGGTCTTAAGCCAAATCTACTAAGTATTAGTCAACTATGTGACAAAGATAACAAATTCATATTTGAAACCTCTCATTGTCTAGCTATAGACATCAAGAGTAACAAGATCAAGTTTGTTAGCCATAGACATGAAAATGTCTATATAGTTGATTTAAAATCATTGCATTCCAAAAATGAAAAATATTTTCCCGCATTTAGTGAAAACCTATTGGAAATCACCTCACAAGAATGCCAAGGTGATGATTCCCAAACACCCAAGTCCAGAATGACTTGTAATGAAATGAAACAACAAACGAAAGCAAGAAAGAAAGGAACACAAGCAATTTGTTATCGAGGTTCGGCAATGTGCCTACATCCCCGTGAGCTCCTCTAAGCTCTTTGCACTATCTTATCAATGGAGTTCTTTACAAAATATAGCAACCCTCTCCAAGAAACCCAAGTTCTTGAAGAACCAAGAAGAAAAGAAAGAAAGTGATAGAACTATTACAAAAACATTCTACCCACAATCTATACTACTTCTCTCTTTACAACTAGCCTCTCTACAATGAGTCCCTCTTGTGTTTTGTGTCTTTGTACTCTCACATAATTCTCTCTTGTGTAATGATCACTTGTATGTCACAATGTGTCTCTTGTAATCTCTCAATTAATTAATAAGAATGAAGCTAGGTGATCCTTTATATAGTGCACCAACTTCTTGTTCAATCTTGAGGGCTAATCTCCGCCCTTAGATCTTGATGACCAATTAACCATTTCCCTCCATCAATCCTTAGTGATCCTATGTGTTTTGATCATGTCTCATGAACTCAAATAAAGGCTGAAGCATGTGTGCCTTAGTGTGCCTGAAGGTGCGGCCTGAAACAGGGGGCGCCGCGGCTCAAGGCAAAACACCAATCCACCACTTTCTGGGTGCCGCGGCCTGGTGGAGGGGGCCCCGCGGCCTGGCCCTTTCTCCAACCCTCATCCTTTCTGGGTGCCATGGCCTGGACAAGGCTGGGCCATGGCGCACACTGGTGTGCACCTCATGCTGAACAGGCTGATTTTTCTTCCTTCCTTTTTCCATTTAAATCTTAGACAAACTCCAACAATCTCTACCTTTGTCTAAACATTTAAATCGAACCCATTGTGCAGAGAACTCAGTATCCAGACTCATCTTGAGTCATCATATCAACCGACTCCAATCCTAAGAAGTCTAAGGCAATGATTGAACTTGCTTAAAGGTAGAACTTTAGTACCTAAATTCGCAGGGTTTTCTTCCGTGGCTACCTTGTCCACATGGATGCATCATTTTGTAACATTTTCCCGAATGAAATGGTACCGAATATCCAAGTGCTTTGTCCTCTCATGGAACACCAGATTCTTGCACAAATGCAATGCACTTTGGCTATCCGAATACACCACAACTTGCTCCTGTAGTACCTTTAACTCTTCCAACAACCCTTTGCACCACATAGCCTTCTTGATGGCTTCCGTAGCCACTATATACTCAGCCTCGATTGTTGAGAGTGCTACCACAGGCTGCAACTGAGCCTTCCAACTTACGCAACATCTGTTTAAGTTGAAGAAGTAGAAAGTAATCGATCTACTTTTATCTCGGTCTGCTCCATAGTCCGAATCAGCATAACCCTCAAGGCAGATGAACTTACCCCTCTTCTCATAAACTAGCCCTACTTCTGGGCTTCCCTTCAAGTAACTCAGCAACCACTTCATCCCAAGTCAATGCTCTTTTCTGGGATTACTCATAAACCTGCTGAGAACACTTATTGCATGAGCAATGTCAGGTCTAGTGCTTACCATCATGAACATGACAGAACTAACCACACTAGAGTAAAGGACCTTTTCCATTTCCTTCTTCTCCACCTCCGATCTCGGACATTGATCGCTGGAGAACTTGAAATGACCAGCAAGGAGAACCTTCACTGCTTTGCTATCTTCCATAAAGAACTTAGATATCATCTTCTCTATGTAGGAAGTTTGAGAGATCTTTAATCTGTTTCTCTCATTTTCTCGGATGATACACATCCCAAGGATCTTCTGTGCATGGCCAAGATCCTTCATTTCAAACTCCTCACTGAGTTAAGCCTTCAATTTTCTTATCCTTTCCATGCTGCTCCTAACCAGTAACATGTCATCAACATAGATCATAATGATCACCACTTCCTCAACCTTTTGCCCCTTGTAGTACAAGCATGAATCATAGTAGCTCCTCATGAAACCCAAGCTGATTACAAAGGAATCAAACCTCTTATTCCATTGCCGAGGTGATTGCTTCAGGCCATAGAGAGATTTCTTCAATTTGCACACCAACTTTCCCTGCCCTCCTTCCTCATAGCCTTCGGGTTGCCTCATGTAGATGGTCTCATCAAGCCCTCCATGTAAGAATACTGTCTTCACATCCATTTGCTCGATTTCCCAATCAAATTGGACCACCATTGCCAATACTATCCGTATCGTCTTGTACTTCACAACCAGTGCAAAGATTTCGGTGAAATCTATGCCTTCTTTTTGTGTGAACCCCTTTGCCACCAGCCTAGCTTTATATCGGACTTCATCTCCTGGAATATTCCCTTATTTGATCTTGTAGATCCATCTACAATCCACAACTCTCTGTTTTTCTGGATTGGGCACCAATTCCCAAGAGTTGTTCTTCCTCAAAGAATCCATTTCTTCCTCCATAGCCAGCTACCACTTTGACGAATCCTTACACTCCATGGCTTCCATGTAGGTTTTTGGTTCAACCATTCCTCCTTTTGTCCAAGGAGCTGCTACATAAGCATCCACAAAACCATATCTCAAAGGTGGTCTAACAACCCTCCTTTCCCGGTCCCTTGTGAGCTGATAGTCATTCTGATTTGCTGCATCAACCCCTTCCAATTCAGCCTTCTCTTGAGTTTCTTGAGCTTGACCTTCATCAATGGGCTCTACCTGGTCCAAACTCTCTTACCTTCCTTGCTCTACCTGAACCGAATTCTCCTTGATGTGATGTTCCACAAATTCCGGACTGGTTTGCTCATTAGCCCCTGCAGGGCTAGTTTTCTCCAAGTAGGAAAATAAAAATTCATTAAAAATAATATCCCTACTTATTATGAGTTTCATTCCTTTTGGTTCTAAGGACCATAACCTATACCCCTTAACCCCATCACCATACCCTAGAAACACATATTTTTTAGATCTTGGGTTAAGTTTATCATCCTTTTGATGTGCATATGCAGCACACCCAAAAGTTCTAAGGTTGCTCAACTCAGGGGGTTTTCCACTCCACATCTCCATGGGAGTCTTAAGGTATAAAGCCCTAGAGGGTGATCTATTAACCAAGTATGCATCTGTAGACACAGCTTCTTCCCAAAAATACTTTGGTAAACCGGATCCTATTAACATGTATCTAACTTTTTCCATAAGGTTTTGTTTATCCCCTCAGCAACTCCATTGTGCTGAGGTGTTTTTACAACCGTTCTATTTCTTAGAATGCCATTTAATTCACAGAATTTATCAAAATCCTTATTACAGAATTCTAAGCCCTTATCGGTTCTTAAAGCCTTAATTACCCTACCCGTTTGAGTCTCCAGCAACTTTTTCCATGCAACAAATTTATTCAAGGCATCTGATTTATTCTTAAGCAAATAAACCCAAACTTTTCTTGAATAATCATAAATTAAAGACAAAAAGTAAAATTTACCTCCCTGTGTTGGTGTTCTTGCTGGTCCCTAAAGGTCCGAATGAATGTAGTCAAGAATGCCCTTAGACTTGTGCACTCCGGTATTGAAGCTGACCCGGTGTTGCTTCCCAAGAACGCAACACTCGCAGAAATCCAATTTCTCTACTTTGTCTCCTCCAAGTAGACCATCCTTACTAAGAACTTGCAGGCCCTTTTTCGCTCATGCATCCCAAGCGAGTGTGCCAAAAGGTTGCCCTATCCATCTCAGCCATCAAGCTTGCTTCTTGATCATTGATTTTTGTCTCTCCGATCATCTCATAGAGTCTATCCTTTATTGCTGCTTTGATCACTATCAAAGATCCCTTGGCCACCTTGATCTTTCCTCCCTCTACTTTGCATGTGTAGCCCATGGAATCTAGCTGCCCTAATGAGATTAAATTCCTCTTCAAATTTGGAAGATACCTCACATTTCGCAGCAGCCTTATGACTCCATCAAACATCCTTAACTGGATGTCTCCTATCCCCCTCACTTGGCAAGAATTGTCATTACCCAAGAAGACCCTTCCATTATTGATCTCCTTGAAATTCTTGAACCATTCTTTATGAGGGCACATATGATAAATGCAAGCGGAATCCAGAATCCATTTCTCGCTACTTTCCCTCCTACTCACATTTGAGCACACAACAAGAACATCATCCTACTGTTCTTCTTTGGTAACCGAAGCCTCTCCATTGTTGGCATGACTTCTCCCTCTCTCATCCCACAACCTCTTCTTGCAATCTTTCTTGAAGTGACCCTCCTTGTTACAGTAAAAGTACCTCTTTCCTCCAAATCTTGGTTTGGAATGTGCTCTCTCATGGCTCTGCCCTCTACTTCTTGATTTCTCCTAGTAGTTGCCATGAATGCTACTGCCATTCTGAGTTGCTGGCCTTCCTCTTATGAATAGCTCTTCCCCACTTGATGCCACCCTACTGACCATAATTTCTTTAGTTAGTGTATCTCTTCCATATTCAATTGCATTAATTAAACTATCAAAGCAATCAAGAAGAGAATTTAATAACATAACAGCCAATTGTTCATCCGGGAATTTAATACTACAACTAGCCAAATCTTGAATTAGCTTATTAAAGACATCAAGATTATCTTGCTACTCTTTACTAGGATCCATTTTAAAAGCAAAGATTCTTTTAAGAAGATAAATCTTGTTAGGGGGAGTTTTGGTTAGAAACAACTCATTTAGTTTCTTTCATATGACAGCAGGATCTTCCAAGTCTCTGCAATCCCTTGTGACACTATCCGACATGTGCAAGAAAATGGTGCTGTAAGCCATCTTCTTCATCTCAGTCTGCTGGTCCTCCGTGATACTTGCTGGAAAAGCATCATCTTCTGCAATAGCCAAGTCCACCTTCTGTTGCATAAGAACAGCCTTGATCTTCCGCTTTCACAGGGAAAAATCTCCATTTCCATCAAACTTCTCAACAACGAAATTTGATCCCATCATGCAGAGATGATCCCAGATATGTGCAGCACCCATAAATGCTTTCCAACTTCTTCTAAACCTCAAAAACATGATTGAAGATTGATCTCAACACCCTTCTTGAATCACCCTCAAGAACATGATCAGATCTTGATCTTTACTTTGTTCTTGAATAACCCAAGAAGTTTGTTCTTTGATTCTTGGAGTCTTGCTCCGATACCTTCTGTTCTTGCTCCGACACCCAGCTGTACAAGCTCCCCAGCTCTGATACAACTGTTGAAAATCACCTCACAAGAATGCCCAGGTGATGATTCCCAAACACTCAAGTCCAGAATGACTTGTAATGAAATGAAACAGCAAACGAAAGCAAGAAAGAAAAGAACACAAGCAATTTGTTATCGAGGTTCAACAATGTGCCTATGTCCCCGTGAGCTCCTCTAAGCTCTCTGCACTATCTTATCAATGGAGTTCTTTACAAAATACAGCAACCCTCTCCAAGAAACCCAAGTTCTTGAAGAACCAAAAAGAAAAGAAAGAAAGTGATAGAACTATTACAAAAGCACTCTACCTACAATCTATACTACTTCTCTCTTTACAACCAGTCTCTCTACAATGAGTCCCTCTTGTGTTTTATATCTTTTCACTCTCACATAATTCTCTCTTATGTAATGATCACTTGTATGTCACAATGTGTCTCTTGTAATCTTTCAATTAATTAATGAGAATGAAGCTAGATGATCCTTTATATAGTTCACCAACTTCTTGTTTAATCTTAAGGGTTAGTCTCCACTCTTATATCTTGATGACCAATTAACCATTTCCCTCCATCAATCCTTAGTGATCCTATGCATTTTGAGCATGTCTCACGAACTCAACTAAAGGCTGAAGCATGTGTGCCTTAGTGTGCCTGAAGGTGCAGCCTGAAACAGGGGGCGCCGCGGCTCTAGGCAAAGCACCAATTACCACTTTCTGGGCGCCATGGCCTGGAGGAGGAGGCACCGCGGCCTGGCCCTTCCTCCAGCCCTCCTCCTTCTTGGGCACCGTGGCCTGGACAAGGCTGGGCCACGGCGCACACTAGTGTGCACCCCATGCTGAACATACTGATTTTTCTTCCTTCATTTTTCCGTTTAAATCTTAGACAAACTCCAACAAAACTCATGGCTATGGCATAGAAGGCTTGGTCATGTGAACATGAATTTGCTTAAAATCATTTCAAGAAAAGATTTAGTCATTGGACTACCCAAAATCAAATTTGAAAAAGATAAAGTATGTGATGATTGTCAAATGGGAAAACAAACTAGAATTTCTTTTAAATCAAAAAAATATAGTATCAACTACTAGACCTTTGGAACTTTTGCATATGAACTTATTTGGTCCAATAAGTACCATTAGTCTAGGTGGCCATCAATATGCTCTTGTTATTGTTGATGACTATTCAAGATATACATTTATACTATTGTTATTGTTGATGACTATTCAAGATATACATTTGTTATCTTTATTGCTTACATGGATGAAGCTTTTAAAGGATTTGAAAACTTTTGCAAAAAGGTTCAAAATGAAAAAGGAATTTGTATTTCGAGCATTAGAAGTGATCATGGAAAAGAATTTGAGAACCAAAGTTTTTCAAAATTTTGTGATGAAAATGGAATCGATCACAACTTTTCAACTCCTAGAACTCCTCAACAAAATAGAGTTGTTGAGAGGAAAAATAGAGTTTTAGAAGAATGTTGTTGAGAGGAAAAATAGAGTTCTAGAAGAATTTGCGAGAACAATGCTTTGTGAAAATAGCTTACCAAAATAATTTTAGGCAGAAGTGGTAAACACTTCTTGCTATATCTTGAATAGAATTTTAATTAGGCCTATGCTTGACAAAACTCCGTATGAATTATGGAAAGGTAGAAAGCCTAATATCTCCTATTTTCGTACATTTGATTGTAAATGCTTCATCTTAAATAACAATAAAACTAACTTGGGTAAATTTGACTCTAAGACCAGTGAAGGGATATTTTTAGGATATTCAACCTCTAGTAAAGCTTATAGAGTCTTCAATAAGAGAACTCTAGTAGTAGAAGAATCCATACATGTAACCTTTGACGAGTCTAACCCAATTAGTAGTAGAGAAGTTTCTTTCAATGATGATGAAAATTTTATTTCAACAACGGAGACACCTACTCCCATTGTTGATCCAAAGGAGAGCCCACCTCAAACGAATCAAGAAATGGAAACTCTTAAATTAGAACAACCATCTACAAGTCAACAAGAGGATAGTCTTCCCAAAGATTAGAGGTATATAAATTATCACCTAATCAATCAAGTGATTGGTGATCCTTCACAAGGGGTAAGAACTTGTTCATCTATTAGAAACATTTGCAAGTATGTAGCCTATTTGTCTCAAATAGAACCTAAAACATTTGTAAAAGCCGAAAAGGATAATGATTGGATAATTGTCATGTAAGAAGAAATAAATCAATTTGAAAGAAACAATGTATGGAATCTAGTTCCTAGACCAAATAAGCATACAATAATAGGAACTAAATGGGTATTTAGAAATAAGATGGATGAAAATGGAATAGTGACTAGAAACAAGGCTAGACTAGTTGCTAAGGGATATAATCAAGAAGAAGGAATAGACTTTGACGAGACCTATGCTCCTGTAGCAAGATTAGAATCTATTCGAATGTTATTGGCCTTTGCATGCTTTAATAAGTTTAAATTATTTCAAATGGATGTAAAGAATGCCTTCTTAAATGGCTTTATAGAAGAAGAGGTATACGTTGAGCAACCTCTTGGATTTGAGAATCTTAGTCTTTCAAATTATGTCTACAAGCTTTCTAAAGCTCTATATGGGTTAAAGCATGCTCCAAGAGTATGGTATAAAAGACTAAGTAAATTTTTTATTGACAATAATTTTATAAGAGGAAAAGTAGACACAGTCCTCTTCACAAAAACTCACATAAATGACACTCTACTAGTCCAAATATATGTTGATAATATTATATTTGGTGCTACTAATGAATTTATGTGCAAAGAGTTTGCCAAGTGCATGCAAGGTGAATTTGAAATGAGCATGATGGGAGAGCTTACATACTTCCTTTAGCTTCAAATCAAACAAATCAAATGAGACATCTTCATCAATCAATCAAAATATACTAAGGACCTACTAAAGAGGTTCGGGATGGAAAGCTCAAAGCCACTTGGTACTCCTATGAGCACATCTACAAAACTTGATCTTGATGAAGGAGGTAAGTGTGTAGATACTAAATATTATAGAAGCATGATAAGAGATTTACTTTATTTAACTGCAAGTAGACCTGATATAATGTTCAGTGTATATATGTGTGCTAGATTTTAGGCTAATCCTAAGGAATCACATGTAGTTGCAGTAAAAAGAATCCTTAGATATCTATAAGGAACTCAAACCCTAGGATTATGGTACTCTAGAGATTCATCTTTTGAGCTTGTAGGATATTCAGATGCTGACTTGTCAGGGTATAGGTTAGATAGAATTAGCACAAGTGGAACATGCCAATTCTTATGTGCAATATTAACTTCTTAGTTTTCCAAGAAACAAAACTCTATTGCACTATCAACCGCCGAGGCAGAATATATAGCAGCTGGAAGTTGTTGTGCCCAAGTGTTGTGGATGAAACAACAACTAGAAGACTATGAAATGAACTTTAAAAGTATCCCAATACATTGTGATAATACTAGTGTTATCAACCTAACCAAAAACCCTATTCAGCACTCTAGAACTAAACACATAGAAATTAGACATTATTTCTTAAGAGACCATGCTAAAAAAGTTGATATAAGACTAGAATTCATACCTACAAAGGATCAAATAGCTAACATTCTTACAAAACCTTTAGGTGAAGCTAGTTTATGTAAAATTAGACTGTTAATAGGATTATTAGATTATGATAAACTGTATGCCTGATTGCATCATCCTTTATCATTTGCATACTTGACATCTAGTAAAAGAGTATTAAACCTTATTTAATATTTCCCTCACTCAAGATGGCATAGATAAACAAATTTCATGCTAAGACTCAAGATTGAAAGTTTTATTTTTAGAGTCCAGTCGACTGGTAAGTCTATACCAGTTGACTAGTAAACCAAGACCTTGTTTGGAGCCAAATTTTTGAATTTCAGTTAACTACCTAGTCGACTGGTGTTTCTCTGCCATTTAACCCAGTCGACTGGTATCGCGATTCTATAAATAGTCTCTTCAGATTTTTCAGTTTTTTACGCCATTGTTGCAACCTTAAGCTTTCTCTCTCTAAAAAATCTTATCTTTTTTTACCAAAAATCCTCTAAACACTTCATTCACACCTTGATCTACATATCTATACCATTTATTTCACCTTTCTACGGTTGAAATCTCTTTTTTCCCTAAAAACATTTTTCTTTTAAAAATGTCCGATAGAATCCACATCAAGACCACTGTTAGGGGACCTCATGCGCCAATTAGGCCAAGGTCCACTAAATCTATAGCTCCGGATCCTAAAAGGAAGGGATTGGCAGGCTCATCGAGCAAGAAAGCAAGAACAGAGCTTGAAGACTCTCTGTTCTCTAACCCTGCTGCAAAAGAAAGGTATACCGCTATCATCCGTCACAAAAAGATCATGACGGGTAGATTCGTTGACTTCGAATATATTCGTCATGGTAATTTTGACATTTTACCTTCTTTTAATGCTATAAACTTGACCCAATGGTCAAAATTCACCAGAAGTTTTACCCGAGACTGATTCACCAATTCTATGCGAACTTGGTGAAACCCAGTCCACTGGCTCTGTGGTTCAAAACCAGTGTAACGGGTGTGGATTTTGAGGTCAACACTGACCTCTTGATGAGTATTCTGAGGATCCTTGTGCGAGGGATGCAATGGAGTCTGGACGGATAACTAGACAATTTCGATTATGAGAAGGCATGTCAGATAGTTAGGGGTGACCCTAACTATGTCTTTCGACCGACTACATTTCACACATGTAGTGACATGCCCCTCGACTCAAAATTGTTCAATCTCATAGTGAGTTGGACCATCCACCCGAGACTTGGAAGTCAGGGCTATCTATCTAAGATAGATGTGGTATTGATTTGGTGCCTTAAAACTGGGCACCACTTCAATATCTACCCCCTACTACTCGACAACATGATCAACGGCGAAGCTAGTGACTCTGGATGCCTTCCCTACGGGATGCTCATCACACTCATCCTCCAGTACTTCCGGGTTCCTTTCCCTGCCTCCGAGGCCCAGCACATCGGCCTCAAGGACATCATCAATGTCTTTTCACTGAAGAAGATGGCATGCACAGTCTGAGATGGCATGATTTATTCAAAGGTCGAGAAGAACATTCGGATAGGGAAGGATGATAGCAGTGATAATGAGGACGAAGGTCCAGATGCTGCAGCCACTTCTATGGATGCGGATGACCAAGCACCACCTATAGGCGACTCAAGTGTTGGTCCAGCTTGATACAACGATCTTCTTCAGGCTATCACGAGCCTCCAGCTGACTATATAGTCTGGATTCCAAAGCTTGAGCTCTTCGATCGACGCCATGCATCATGACCTTCGCTCTTTCCGAGATGACTTTAAGTTGCACCGTGAGCATACCGAGGGTTCCCTAGCTGAGCTTCAAGATCTCATTCGTGACAGCTCTGACTCTCGTACTCCATGAGTTGGAAAATATTTCACTTTCAACACAGAATGGTATAAAAAATCAGACTTATTGAGCAGCCTCCATCCTTGCTTCGCTGACATAGCTAGGTTGAAAATATGTATATCCCGTAATCCCAAGCCTCCCTCATACTTTGGTTGGCATAAAGTGTCCTAACTCACCCAATTTATTTTATATTCATCGTCTTGTTGTCACCACAAAAAACGACTCATCATAGACCCAAGCTTTTTGCATAGTTTTAAAGGGAGTTTAAACAACTCATAGTGTAAGTGAGAATAGCTTGAACTACAGCCTTTAGTAAAACTTTATTTCCCGCTCGAGATAATAATCTCTCCCGCCAACCTTGTAATTTGCACTATACCCGATCAATAATTGATTTGAAAGCAAAAATTTTTGAGCGACCCACCATAGTGGGTAACCCTAGATATCTCTCATGATTGACCACACTAGGAATCTGTAAAGAAATAGCCATTAATTCTTTTGTTTCATCACAACAATTCTTGCTAAAGAAAACAACTGATTTTGTAGAATTCATCTTCTTCCCATAACTATTCTCATAATAAGTTAGGACTTCGTTAAGGGACTCACAATCCTGTAAAGATGCTTTATCAAAAATTAAACTATCATCAGCAAAAAATAAATGGTTAATATGGGGACCATTTGAACTAGCTTGTACCACAAGTAGTTTGCCTTGACGCTTACTATTCTGAAGTAAGGTTGACAACCTCTCAGCACATAATAAAAATAAATAGGGAGAGAGAGGATCTCCCTGTCTAATTCCCCTAGAAGGAATCACCTTCCCTTTAGGGTCATCATTAATCAGCACAAAATATGAAACAGATGAGATGCAGATCATAATTAAATTAATCCGTCTATTATGAAACCCTATTCTCCCCATTATCCCTTCAAGAAAACTCCATTCCACACGGTTATAAGCTTTACTCATACCTAATTTGATGCGGGAGAAAATTTCCTTACCAATAACGCAATGCCACGTGTCAGTCTCCAGGGTAGAAATGGTTATTTTGTAACAATAACGAGATGACCAATCACCTCCCGACACGTGGTAAGGGGTATGATGGTAATTTCACACCAAAAGGCCTGATGTTGTTCCACCGTTCCAACTTTTGGATAAACTCGCACGGCAAATGGATAACTCCAAAAGAATACTACTTTTATCCTAATACTACAGTTGTTGTCCTGATCAAACTCCACTTTCGCACACTATAAATAGGGGCCCTTATAAACCAAAAGGTACGAACAAATCTAAAGACACAACCCTGTTCCTTTTTTATTTCATTCATTCTAAAAAAAAAACCATAAACTAACTTAGGCATCGGAGAGTCCTTCGGAGGCACACCCCCCCTCCACCTCCGCGACTTTAGCTTTTAGCTTCGTTCCGTGTGTGCAGGTCCCACTCCTCGATGGTTCATATTATGGCAGAATTTTAGCATCAACAGATTGACGCTAGAATAAGAGCCTTCTATTATGAAGGATCAAGGACTTATATGTTGTCATGCTGCCCAAAAGCAGTATCGAGACTAGTTCAGTTGCCACCCGAGCATCTATTTGCCAATGATAAACTAATCCACAACTCCTTTCTATTTCGGAGCACACTGGCTTCGAGTGTGATAACGAACCATCAGACACACAATTTGAGCATGATCCTTACCCAGATATCAAGGGAATCAGGGAACCTTCCCTGATTCGCATCTTATTGTCCCGCAGATTCATAAACAATTCCAGGAACTCACCCGACTCATCACTAATCTCGTCACTGATGTAAGGGGAAGAGCTGGTCACCCCACACCTCCACCTCTCTCACAATGAAACTCACGCCAAAAGACACCTCTTGGGTGTCATCAATCTGTAGGGGGTCAATCCTCCATTGGATCCTCATCGCACGCCAAAGAAAGGTCTTGGAACTACTCTACCTCCAGATTCTCTCCTAAAGCTAGATCCTAATGTTTTTCAATATTCGAAAACACACTAACCTAGATAAGAGATTGGAGGACATGGACCAGAGAATAAACGAAGCCTTTAAAGTAAGGAACACCAACATACTCGACAACCTCAGCTCGAAGGATCCACCTTTCACTTAGGAAATTCTCGAAACTCCTCTCCCTCGACACTTTCGGATGCTGGTTATCAAGGCATACAATGGAACCATGGATCTTGTAGATCATCTCTAGCATTACAAGACCATTATGATGCTGCACCGCCATTCTAACATCGTTATGTGCAGGCCTTTCCCTCTGACCTTGGAAAAAACTGCTAACATTTGGTACAACCACCTTAAACATGGCAGCATCGGAACCGAGCCGCACCTTCACATTTCATTTCCTGAGCAGCAAGAGGCCACAAAAGACCTCCCAAAGCCTCTTCAGTATTATCTAACGTAAAGGGGAAAGGCTCTGGGAATACATCTCCCGGTTCAACGCAACTACCTCAGAAATCCCTGACCTAGACCCTGCTATCCAGACTTTAACCTTTTAGAATGGGCTAAAATCAGGAACTTTTAGCTTCAAGTTGACCAAACACCTTCCCAGGGATATGAATGACATACTCACTTGAGCAGATGAGCATATGATCGTAGAAGACGATCAGGTCTTCAGAAAAGAAAGAGAATATGGAATAGACAAAAGAAAAAAAGACCTTAACGAACCCAGGGAATGCTCCATAAAGAAATCACGCCTAGAAGGAAGGGTAAGAGCTCCTCTCATCTTCAAGAACTTCACCCCGTTGTGCACCTCCAGGACGAATATACTCTTGAATATCCAAAATTTAGACCTCCTTCGTTGGTCTCCAAGACTGCTTTATCCTAGAAGAAACCGATCCAAGTGGTGTTATTTCCATAAGGACCACGATCATGACACTGAGGAGTGCCACACACTCAAGTAGCAACTTGAGCCCTTATCCAAAAAGGGTATTTAAAGGAATACATCAGATCTTGCCAAGTCTCAGATTATGAAAATTGTCCTTGTTGCTTATCTCGACGGGCTTTGGAGAAGCCGTATAAAGAACGCCAGAGCCCCAGGCAGAGTCCTAGAAAGCCTTTTCGAGAAGAGAAACGACATCAGAATAATCAAGGGCATCCTCCTACCATCACTAGCACCATCAAAACCATCTTTGAAGGATCGACTGTGGGGGGCTTGTCCACTCGTGGAAGGAAATTTTATACCCAGTTAGTGGTGTCAGTCAGCGAACCTCATAAGTGAATCAAGACAGACTAGGTGGAGTGAGTACAGATTTCGCATGACGATGTTGTGGTTATCTCTCTTGTCATTGCTACCAACAACGTGGAGCGAGTTCTAGTGGACAATAGAAGCTCGATGAATATCATTTTCTATGAAGCTTTCCAACAGATAAAGCTGAAGAAGGACCAACTCAAGCCAGTATCATCTCCTCTATATGGTTTTTCTGGGAAATTAGTGTTCATTGAAAGAAGCATAGTTCTCCTAATCACTCATATTACTACCGTACAAACTACGTTCTTGGTAGTAAGGCATCCGTTGTCGTACAATGTAATACTTGGGAGACCTACTCTCAATGAGATGAGGGAAATGGTCTCTACATACCATCTGAAGGTGAAATTTCCTACTAGCGAATGTGTGGGGAAGGTTCAAAGCAACTAGTAAGCCTCCCGATCTTGCTACTTGAATTCAAATAGAGGCTAAAGAAAAGTTGAGACTTTGCTCTTAGAAATAAAAGACTTGAGAGATGAAATCAAGACTCCACGAGGGTAGTCAGAAGAGGAACTTATCCCCATTCCCTTAAACGAAGGGGATTCAAAGACTGTATTGATCAGATCTGGTCTTGTTGAAGATCTCAAAGATTAATTTCCTTTCTGCGAAGAAACCATGATCTCTTCACTTGGTCGACCTCCAATATGCTTGGGATCGATCTTTCAGTCATTATCTATTGGCTAAATATGGACTTCAATCATCAACCCATAGTCCAAAAGAAGAATACATTCGCCCCCAAGCAGTAAAGCGCCATCAAAGAAGAAGTAGACAAACTCCTAAGGGCTGATTTCGCTGAAGAAATCAATTATCCAGAATGGATCACCAATGTAGTAATGGTCAAAAAGTTTAATGGTAAGTGGAAGATTTCCATCGACTTTACAAACCTCAACAAGGCTTGGCCAAAGGATAGTTTTCCTTTGCCTCAGATCAACCAGTTGATTGATGCCACCTCCAAGCATGAATTGCTTAGTTTTATGGATGCATACTTCGGGTACAATCAAATTTTAATGCACAAGTCTGACCGACCCAAGACCGCTTTCATCACGAACCAAAGCTTGTATTGCTACAAAATAATGTCGTTTGGGCTCAAGAATGCTGGAGCCACCTACTAAAGACTGGTCAACAAGATCTGTAGAGAGCAGATCGGAAAGAACATGGAGGTCTATATGGATGACATGCATGTTAAAAGCATCATCGCTAGGGATCACGAGTCAGACTTGGAGGAAGCATTTGAGGTATTCCACCTCCACCAGATGAGGTTAAACCCAACCAAATACACCTTTGGGGTCATTGCTGGGAAGTTTTTAGGCTTCATGGTAACATAGCGGGGGATAGATGCTAACCTTAATAAAATAAAGGAAATCATGGATATGATCGCTCCTCGGAACATTAATGAAGTTCAAAGATTGACCGGGCGAGTAGCTACACTCAATCGCTTGGTGTCTATGTCCGCAGAAAGACATCTACCTTTCTTTAGATCAATTATTATAGACTGAGGTTTCAACCCAAGAGGGGGGTGAATTGAGTTTTTAAAAACTTTCGCTAATTAATCGTAAGTTTATAAAAAACAGATAAATCCACAAGCATGTAAACAAGTAATGTGCTGTAAACAAAAAAGTTTAAGGAATAGAAGATGCAAACTCAGTTTATAGTGATTCGATAATATCGGATTCGTTCCGACCCTACGTCCACTCTTTTCAAGGAACCTCTTTGAAGTAATCCACTAATACTCTTAGTCGTGCAACTTCACGAGTGTTGCATAAACCTTACAAACAGTCCCTTTCTCTTGGAAGCTTATCCATTCCTCTTGAAAGCTAATCTATTCCTTTCAGAAGTCAATCCCTTTACAATAAATATGAGTTTCTGTAAAGTAAATGGTAGAGAGATAGCAATGAATGCTTTTACAACTGAACAATATCTCTCTTTCAAAGAAAAGCTTGAAGAATGGCTCAACAATAAATATTTCAAAGCTTTTGTGTATTAATAAGCAAAAACTGAATTGAGTGTAACCTCTTTTTCTTCAAATGCTCATTTGAGTGGGTTTATATAGCCTTGAATTAATATGGCCTTTTGTACTGACTTAGAATGTTTTGGTGCATTTAGTGCTCAAGTCTCGTGTCTCAATAGTCATATTTTTTGAATTACCAGTCGACTGGGTCTTAGTACCAGTCGACTAGGTAAAGTGAAAAGTCTTACTTTTAAGGTTGTGGAGAGTACCAGTCGACTGGGGACATACTGTCCAATATATCAGTCGACTGGTATGAAGCACCCAGTCAACTGGGGACACACTGTCCCATATACCAGTCTTCTGGTATAAGTACCAGTCGACTGGGTTGCCCTTTAACCCAGTTATTCATGCTTTGAAATGTTTTTAACTTTATAAACGTTTGGATGAATAGTTTTGTTAAAAATATTTTTCAAAATGAGCCATAAGACAAGCTAGTTAACTGAATAAGTGAGATTTACAACTTGTTTTAATACCTTATGCCTATACTAGATCTTCTGTCTTGACTTGGTGTCTGATTCGGGTTGAGTTCTTGCATCTTGATTCTTGGCTGTATGCTTTTAACGTTTAAAACACTTAGATAAAACTGTTAGTATAATTAGAGTTGTGTTTTGTCATCATTAAAATTTAGATGAGGGTCAGTAATCTCCTCATTTTTTATGATGACAAAACAAATGAGAGAAAACAGTTTTAAAAACTAAGTGTTAGGTTTTTTTGAAAAATTGGGCGGAGTTTCTTCTGTTTTTTTTTAATAAAACCAACCTGTAAAACAGTTCAAAGACAGTTTATATTCAATCCAACCAAGCAACCTAAGATCTAGTCTTATACAATATGTCCTTTGGAGACTCAAAAAATCCAACTGTCATTTGGAAAAAACTAAATGAGTTATTTCTTACCAAGACTCTCCCTAATAAAATTTATCTTCTGAAATGAATCTTTGCTTTTAAAATGGATTCTAATAAAGAGTTACAAGATAATCTTGATATGTTTAATAAATTAGTTCAGGATTTGACTAGTTGTAGTATAACATTCCCAGATATGTTTAATAAACTAGTTCAGGATTTGACTAGTTGTAGTATAACATTCCCAGATGAACAATTGACTGTTATTTTGTTGAATTCTCTTCCTGATTGTTTTAAAAGCTTGATTAATGCTATTGAATATGGAAGAGATACACTAACCAAGGAAATTGTGATTAATGCTATAAGGACTCATGATTTCAAAGTCAATATGAGGGAAGAATCAAGTGGAGAAGGGTTGTTCGTTAGAGGAAGGCCAGCAACTCGGAATGGCAGTAATATCCATGGCAACTACCAGGACAAATCAAAGGGTAGAGGTCAAGGCCATGGAAGATCGCATTCTAAACCGAAGTTTGGAGGAAAGCGATGTTATTACTACAATAAGGAGGGTCATTTCAAGAAAGATTGCAAGAAGATGATGAGGGATGAGAGAGGAAGAAGCCATACCAACAATGGAGAGGCTTCGATTGCCATGGAAGAAAAAAAAGATGATGATGTTCTTATTGTGTGCTCAAATGTGAGCAGGAGGCAAGACAGCGAGAAATGGATCTTGGATTCTGGGTGCACTTATCACATGTGCCCTCAGCGAGATTGGTTCAAGAATTTCAAGGAAACCAATGATGGAAAGATTTTCTTGGGGAATGATACTTCTTGCCAAGTGAGGGGAATAGGAGAGATCCAATTAAGGATGTTTGATGGAGTTACTAGGCTGCTGTGGAATGTGAGATATCTTCTAGTTTTGAGAAGAAATTTGATCTCGTTAGGGCAGCTAGATTCCATGGGGTACACATACAAAGCAGAGTGAAGAAAGATCAAGTTAACCAAGGGATCTTTGATAGTGATCAAAGCAGCAATGAAGGATGGCCTCTATGAGATGATCGGAGACATGGACATCAAGGGTCAAGCAGCAAGCTT
Source organism: Bretschneidera sinensis (assembly GCA_023935145.1). Taxonomy (NCBI): domain Eukaryota; kingdom Viridiplantae; phylum Streptophyta; class Magnoliopsida; order Brassicales; family Akaniaceae; genus Bretschneidera; species Bretschneidera sinensis. The sequence continues at coordinate 67,730,283 of CM043700.1, read as the reverse complement.
GATGGCTGAGATGGATAAGGCGGTTCTTTGGCACAATCGCTTGGGACACATGAGCGAAAAGGGCTTGCAAGTTCTCAACAAGAATGGTTTACTTGATGGTGACAAGGTAGAGAAACTTGATTTCTGTGATAGTTACGTTCTTGGGAAGCAACATCGGGTTAGCTTCAGCACCGGAGTGCACAAATTAAAGGGCATTCTTGATTATTTTCATGCCGATCTTTGGCGGCCAGCAAGAACACCAACACAAGGAGGTAATCTTTACTTTCTTTCTTTAATTGATGATTATTTTAGAAAGATTTGTGTTTATTTGCTTAAAAATAAATCAGATGCTTTGAATAAATTTGGGGTGTGGAAAAAGTTGCTGGAAACTCAAACAGATAAGGTAGTTAAGGTTTTAAGAACCGATAATGGCTTAGAATTTTTTTAATAAGGATTTTGATAAATTCCGTGAGTTAAATGGGATTCTAGGACATAGAATGGTTGTGAAAACCTCTCAGCAAAATGGAGTTACTGAGAAGATGAATAGGACCCTTATGGAAAAGATTAGGTGCATGATTATTGGTTCCAAGTTACCCTATGCACTATTTTAAGTTTACAATCATTATAGTCATTTTTCTCATATTTCTCCCCCGTTTTGAAAGTGGTAGAAAAGGGTGTTGTAAACCAAAAAATAAGCCATATAGACATTAAAATAAGGTATAAACAAACTGGTTTACAAAAATTTGGCATAATTCAACACTAGGAAGACTTCCCGAGAAGAGCCAGAAGTTTTCATACATGCAGAAGCAGTTACAGCATATATCCAATCAAAGAGCTATTTACATTAAGCAAATCTATTGCGTAAAAGTAATGCAATGATATGAATCAAAAGTTAAAATGAAATATAGACATAGAACATAAATATCCATACATACTGGGCTTCTAAGAGCCGAAACTAAAAGGAAAAATACAATAGAGGATGAAATGATGTTCATGCTAAGAACAATTGAAAGCTACATCTATATACAACAAAAAATGAAAAAAAGCAATTGCTCCTTTCTTGAGGCACGACTTAGGAAATCTCCATCTTACACCTGGCATAGTAATTGGACTGGTAGAGCAACCCTAGAAAAATAAATAAGGTGGCGAATAGGAAATGTTGAGAGTGTTAATATCTGGCATAGTCAATGGCTTCCAATCCTATGGTCTTTTAAGCCTGTATCTCCTTTGATGAATATTGCTAATGCACCGTTGTTAGTCCTGATCGATCATAACACAATGAGTTGGAGACAAGATCAATTAAGAACCATTTTTCTTCCCTGTGAAGTTGAGTTGAGTGCAAAAATTCCGTTGAATCTCACAGGTAAGGATGACAAATGGTTATGGCACTATAACTCCAATGGTTTGTTTTCGATTCGTAATGCATAATAGGTGGAAAAAGCTTTCCGAGCTTGGCAAACAACAACTTCAGCTGGCTCTTCTTCAAATCACGGGGGATCATCGCCAAATAAAAATACTGTTTGGAAGTTCGTCTGGACTTTGAATTTACCACCGAAGATTAAACTTTTCATTTGAAGATTGTGTCTGTTATATTAATCTCGATACTAATACACAAATAATCAATGATATAGCCAAGATCTTTTCATATTAAACTTGTCGGAATTCATATATATATTGAGAAGATGAGTTAGAAACAAACTGGAATCCATTGCAAGCAAGCCTTCTTGGGTTGATCTTCTAAGACTATAGGGAGAACCACCTTTGGTATGGGAACCAATCAACTGAAATTTAGAGGGGAGGGAGAAGAATTTTCTGTTTCAATAAAATTTAACACTCGTTAAACACCCTCCCCTGATGTCTATTTATTTCCATGTGCCTTAGGGACCATAACCCTAACAGTTACCTCACACATGTGCATTGGGTCTTTGGCCCATTAACAAAGACCCATACCACATCGGGTTTCTACACATAAGGTGGCCTATATTAAAGAACTTTGATACTTTGGAGATCCATAACAATTATATCACTTAATTGAGTCCTTTATTAGATAACAGGTCTACATGTACAATGTTTTAACATATCTAAACCCAAAATTCCAACAATCTCCCACTTGGGTTACATATGTTATCCTTTATATTGTACATGAAGATAACCTTAATTGAGCTCATTTGTGCTATCTAAACCAAAATATCCAACAATAATCTGGTCCATTAACCATATCAATGTAGGATCAAAGTGGCCTTTATCACATTTATCATAACAAGGCCCATCAATGGTCACAACACTAACACTATTAACGACATAGATCTAGTATGGATGTGTAGCATGGAAATTACATGAAACATGATCTTAAACATGTCAATTTCCAACTAGTCCTCCATATGACTCAAAAGAATCATATGAAATACTTTCAAACATTAAATGCAAAACTGCAATGAAAGTCATCATAGAGTAATAAAAAGTACATAATCCAAAGTCTGTACAAAACAACATAACCATGTAAATTAAGCAAAAGTAAAAGGCCAAATACAAACTCCCACTATACGGGCATATGGTCCAAAAGAACAACACCCATGTGAGCAACATGCTCATGAAACACTATGGGTGGCAAACTCGTAGTAAGCAAATCCGCAATCATAGAGTTTGTACTGATATGCTCAATTGACACTTGAGAATTCTGGACTCTCTCTTTGACAACCAGAAACTTGATGTCAATATGCTTTGACCTCGACGAGCTTCAGTTGTTCTTGGACTACAACTCAGCAGCCTTATTTTCACAATAAATCGTTAATGGTCTATCAATGCCATCAACCGTGCACAGCCCAGTGATAAAATTTCACAGCCATATTCCCTGATTTGATGCCTCATGACAAGCTATGAACTCTGCCTCCATGGTGGAAGTAGTTATGAGTGACTGTTTCACATTCTTCCATGATATAGCTCCTCCAGCTAACATAAAGACATAGCCAGAAGTGGATCTCCTACTATCAAGACACCCAGCAAAATCGAAGTCTGAATATCCAACGATCTCCAAAAGATCCGATCTCCGATATGTGAGCATATAATCCTTCATTCTCTGTAGATATCTCATAACCCATTTAGCTGCTTTCCAATGATCCACGCCCGAGTTACTCAAATATATGTCTAGCATTCCAACAATGTACGCAATGTCCGGTCACGTACATACTTGTGCATACATGAGACTTCCAACAGCCGAAACATAGGGATATTTCTCCATTTTCTTCTTCTCAAGTTCATTTTTCGGACATTGGAGCAAACTGAACTTATCACCTTTTGCCACGGGTGTGTTTCTTGGTGCATAACCACTTATGCTAAATCTACTTAGCACTTTATCAATATAGGCCTTCTGTGATAGTCCAAGTATACCTCTAGAATGATCTCTATGGATCTGTATACCCAAAACAAAGGACACATCACCAAGATCTTTCATTTCAAATTTACTTGATAAAAATCTCTTGGTTTCATGCAATAGGCCTACATTGCTGCTTGCCAGTAGAATGTCGTCTACATATAGCATCAGGATAATAAATTTGCTCCCACTGAACTTGAGATATATGCATTGATCAACGGTGTTTTCCTTAAATCTGAAGGATGTAATCACTTGATCAAATTTTCGATATAATTGCAAGGATGTCTGTTTTAAGCCATAAATGGACTTTTTAAGCTTGTATACAAGATACTTTAAATCTTTGGACTCAAAGTTCTCCGGTTGCACCATGTATATTGTTTCTTCAATGTTTCCATTGAGAAACACTGTTTTAACGTCCATTTGATGTAGCTCCAAATCATAGTGAGCTACAAGTGCCATAATGATTCTAAAAGAATCTTTCGTCGAAACCGACGAAAAAGTCTCTTTATAATCAATGCTTTCCTTTTGAGTGAAACCTTTGGAGACTAGGCGGGCCTTATACCTTTCAATGTTGTCTTTTGAATCCCGTTTGGTTTTAAATATCCATTTGCAACCAACCAGTTTTGCACCTTTGGGCAACTCTTCTAAGTCCCAAACACCATTGTCATCCATTGATTTCATCCCATCCTTCATGGCTTCAATCCACTTTTCAGAATTAGGACATTGTGTGACTTGACTAAAAGAAGTCAGATCATCTTTCAAACCCATATCAAACTCATGTTCCTAGAGATACACGACATAATTAATCGAAATTGCGTTTCTCTTTTCTCTAGTGGATCTCCTTAATGGCACTTCCATTTGAGGTTGTTGAGGTACCTCTTGATGAACCTCAGACGGTTCCTAATTTTGAGCAAGCGGCAATTCAGGTTTGTCATCAATGCGTTGGATCTCCGGATTTGCATTTTGAATAACATCAAGTATGGATACCTGAACGTTTTCAGTTGCAACAACAGGAATGTAAACATATTCCTCTTCAAAATTGACTTACCTGAGTTGGTCTCTCCCAGTTAACTCAACATCCTCAATGAACTTGGCATTGCCCATTTTGAAAAATGATCTATTAGAGGAATCATAAAATTCGAAAGCCCTTCATCTTTCAGAGTATCCAACAAAATAGCACCTAACGGTCCTTGAGTCTAGCTTATTCTCATTTGGCTTATAAGGCTGAGCCTCAGTTGGACATCCACAAACATGCAAATGCCTAATGATAGGCTTTTTGCCTGTCCATAACTCGTATGGAGTTTTAGCTACTACTTTACTTGGAACTCTATTCAGGATATAAACTGCAGTCTTGATGGCTTCACCCCAAAATGATTCTGGCAAAGAAGAATGACTAATCATACTTCTTACCATATCTTTTAAGGTTCGGTTTCATCTCTCAGCTACACCATTTTGACTAGGAGTCCCTAGCATGGTGTATTGAGGAATGATCCCACATTCCATCAAAAATTTGGTGAAGGGTCCGGGACATTGTTCACCTGATCCATCATATCTACCGTAGTATTCACCTCCACGATCAGATTTGACAGCCTTAATTTTCTTGCCTAATTGATTTTCAACTTCGCCTTTGAAATTCTTGAACACGTCTATAGATTAAGACTTCTCATGAATTAAATAAAGATAGCCATACCTGGAGTAGTCATCTATGAAAGTGATAAAATATTGTTGTCCATTCCAAGAAGCTATAGGGAATGGACCACAAATATCCATACGTATCAATTCTAAGACACTATTACTCCTATTAGAACCTTTATTTTTAACATTTGTTTGTTTTTCCTTAATGTACTTAATGCAGACTTCAAAATCTGACAAATCTAAGGGATCAAGAATTCCTTCTGACACGGGTCTTTGAATCCTTTGTTTAGAAATATATCCTAAACGCTTGTGCCATAACATTAATGAATTCTTATTTGTTAATCTGCGCTTAATACCAACATTACTGGTATGCAATGATTCATTTTCTTTGGAGGTAATCATATCCAGTTTATATAAATTATCAATTAAAGAACTGGTACCAAACAAATTTGAATTCTGAAAAAGACTAAACTTTTTATTTCCAAATGAACAAGAAAAACCTGATTTGTCCAAATATGAAATAGAAACCAAATTCCGTCTAAAAGACGGTACATAAAAAGTCTCATCCAAATCCAAATTACAACCAGATTCCAATTGTAATCTAAATAAACAAACTGCCACCACAGGAGCTCTTTCGCCATTTTCTACATAGATGAATCTTTCAGCATCAATTGGTGTTCGGCTCCTTATGTACCCCTGTATAGAAACATTTATGTGAGTAGTTGCACTTGTATCTATCCACCAAGTGTTCTTAGGTACTCATGCCAAATTAACTTCTGAACAAACAAAGTTTAGAAGTTTACCCTTCTTCTCACACTAGGTCACATATTTGGCGTATTTTGTGCAGTCTTTCTTCACATAACCAGCTTTGTGGCAAAAGAAACAAGTTATACCTTTATCTTGTTTCTGTTGTCCCTTGTGGTGTGAATTTCCAGACCCTGCAGTTTCCTTTCTTTTAATGTTCCTCTTTCTTTTCTTGCTGGAACTGGAGTCCTGATAAGTTGATGCTAAATGAGCACTTTTAACCTTTTCATGATTAAGTCTCTCTTCCTCTTGGACACGTTGAGCAATCAGCTCATTCAAAGTCCATTTCTCCTTTTGAGTATTGTAACTAATTTTGAAAGGACTGAATTGTGTAGGAAGAGAGATTAAGACTAAGTGCACCAGAATGTATTTTGGCAATTCCAGCTTGAATGCCTTTAGTCTTGTCACAAGGTTTGACATCTCTATGATGTACTCTCTTATATTCCCCTTCTCTTTGTACCGCATTGAGACAAGCTTAGTCAAGATGGTGCTTGTCTCGACCTTTTCATTTGTGGCGAATCAGTCTGCTATTTGGGAGAGGAATTTTTTAACATCATTTTCATCAGGGATAGAACCCCTGATGATATCCGGAATCGAGTGCTTCATAATCATTAAGTTTATGCAGTTTGTTCGCTCCCACTTTCACATACAACCTTTTGCTCAGCGGTACTATCGCTGGTCAAAGGTGCGAGGCGATCGACCCTCAATGCATAGTCTAATTCGATGCACCTGAGCACGATCATAACATGATCTTGCCACTTCTTGAAATTCATGCCGTTAAGCACGGGAATACTGTTGATGTTAGCAGAAATCGATGTTGCTATAAACAAGAACAAAAGCTCATAATTAGTAACAACTCATATATATATATGAATCAAAACAAAACTGTATACATATACACATGCATGTGGGCCCATAACAAGATACCTAGCACAACATTAATACTTAGTCTTTTGACAGAAATATCAACTTGTAAGTGATATCTCAAATATAGTTCATGAATATTGACAACCTAACCTACCAAATAATGCGCCTTTCTTTAGATCGACACATTATTCGCATGACAACCTTTATTTGTCACATATTCACAACTATTTTAATCTATTAACAATGCAAAAATAACCTAACCTTCCTTTGGGCCGATTATTTTCACATATTAATAGCATGTTTACATGTCTTAAAATAAATAAATTTACATATTAGAGATTGCTTTGGCAACATAATACTTCAATTCATTCATCAAAAACATTAAACATAAAATTCGGAACAAAATCCTTAAATTTTTTTTTTTGTCCTTCACCTTGATCGGCGCCACAGTGCCAGCCCTTGGCGCCAGCAATCTGCCCAAAGGGACAGATCACTGGTGCTGCAGCGCCAGTTCTTTGGATTTTGGGACTGACTGTAGTGATCTTCTACAATGAATACCAAAATAATATACTTGTAATTGGCAAGCTGTCATGACAATAAAAAAAGATTTCCTCAATTTCCACTTTATTATATATTCTCAACATATCCAGAATATCATGGCAAGTTGTCATGACAATAAAAAATGATTTCCACAATTTCCAATTTACTATATATTCTCAGCATATCCAGAATATCATGGCAAGTTGTCATAACAATAAAAAATGATTTCCACAATTGCAATCTTTATAGAAAAATTACATACAATATAAAATGATTTCCACTAGTCATAGGAAAATTACAAACGAATATTTTTATCAGTTGAACCGGTGCCAAAGGGCTTAATGCATAATTTACGGAATTAGCCAAAAAAGAAAGATCAAAGCCAGTGCCGCAGTGCTGGTTTGTTAAACTGCAATTTGCAGTTACAAAAATAGTCACTAAAAATCACCAAAATTTAATATTGTCATTCCCAAAAAAAAATTATATTTGGAGATGCAATTCACAGAGTAATTATACAAGAAACTCAATTTTCATATGAATCTCAACAATTTAACATGAAAGGCTCTGACACCACTTGTTATATTAATCTTGATACTAATACACAAATAATCAATGATACAGCTAATATCTTTTCATATTAAACTTGTCAAGAATTCATATATATATATATTGAGAAGATGAGTTAGAAATAAACCGGAATCCATTGCAAGCAAACCTCCTTGGGTTGATCTTCTAAGACTATAGGGAGAACCACCTTTGGTATGAGAACCAATCAACTGAATGTTAAAGGGGAGGGAGAAGAACCGTCTATTTCAATAAAATTTAACACTCGTTAAACACCATCCCCTGACGTCTATTTATTTCCCTATGTCGCAGGGACCATAACCCTAACAGTTACCTCACACATGTGCATTGGGTCATTGGCCCATTAACAAAGACCCATACCACATCGGGCTTCTACACATAAGGTGGCCCATACTAAAGAACTTTGATACTTTGGAGACTCATAACAATTATATCACTTAATTGGGTCCTTTATTAGATAACGGGTCTACATGTACAATGTTATAACATATATGAACCCAAAATTCCAACAGTATCATGGTTGGCTCCCTCAATGTTCTCAACTTGAAAGATGTGGTGTTCCAATCTCAAAGTTGTGTCCAATTTGTTTGCATTAGCAGGAGGATGAATCGGATGTGTACATGTAAAAGCAATCTAGGCAGGATGTTTAGAGCATTTTGATACCGAACAGTGTTGTGTTATGGGGCTTAAACAATGGTTGTTATGGTGCAAAGAGGAATGGGATAGAGAGAAGGTCATTCGATGGGGGTTAACTGCTTGGGCCATTTGGGGAAATAGAAATCAGATCCATCTAGGCAAAGGAGGAAGAGGAGTGGATGAGTTGATTCGCTTCATCAATAACTATGATACTGAGGTGTATGAATGCTTCGACAGGGAGGCTGGCGTGAAATTGCCTACTGTTAAAATAGTGGTTAAATGGACAACTCCTTGTTTGCCGTATGTGAAGATCAACATTGATGGAACTTATTTTCGGGACTCCTCCACTGGTGGTTTGGGTGTGGTGGCGAGGGATGAGGCAGGGAATTTCCTAGCTGGCTTCTCTAAAAAAATCTCTAATGTAGAAGATCCTTTTATTATTGAAGCTTTTGCAGCTCGTCAAGCGATGACATTTGCTCTAAATGAAGGTTTGAGATCAATTCATTTGGAAGGGGATTGCTTGAGGTTGGTTCAAGCTGTGCAGAATTTAAAGGACTCTTCACCAATAGGATTGATTATTAAAGATATTAAATTTCTATCCACCAGGTTTCAAGAGTTCAAATTTTCTTTTATTCCTAGAACAACTATTGTTGCTTTCCATATCCTTGTTAGATAGGATCAATCTGTGCAAGACTTCTGTATTTGGCGGGAAGAAGCATCAACGGTGCTTTTTTAAACTTTATTAACGGACATTATGTTATGCGTTCCTGATTAATGTTATGATTCTATTTTTCTTTCAAAAAAAAATAGTTTGATTAGAGACATGATTAGGATATTTGAACAGGATTTCGGGTTATTAGACGTTAGGTAACATTCAAACCAAGAGAGAGAGGGGCGGGAAATATGTGCAAACGGATTTGATTGAAACATGCGTTATGATCTTTATGGAGTTTTAGAGTGCGGGGTCCACTGGTGAGTCCCACTGATAGTGGGCCCCTGTAATCTGTCAGGATGTGAATCAGAGGATCATGTGCAGTGTGTACTTTATCTACAGTATAAAATCAGTTTCACTTACAAGTTTTAATAATATTTTTTATAATCAATATTATATGATATTTAAATTATTGTTTAATGATATCTTAATTATTATTAAATAATATATTTTATTAAAATATTTATTAAATTATTATCAAATAATATCATTATATTAAATTATCATTAAATAATGATCAAAATTATTATCTAAAAAAATAAAGTGGCATCATAGACTTAGCCCAAATTTTATAGCTTGATTTGTTTGTTTGTTTTTTTCAACTTTTTGGGTTTTTTAATAGTATTTGTTTGGAAGTTTACACTGTTGATCTGACTTGTAACTTGTAAGGGAAGATCATATAAAAAAAATATATACATATTACAAAAGTTTATTTCATCATTGGATGAAAAGAGTATCTCCTCTTTTTTTGTCTCTTCTTATATCATCCAATGGTAAGATAAACATTTATATTATGTATCTTTCATAAAGTTGTGCTAGGCAAAAACATTCACAAAATGAAAGCTTAAATTTATAGAAAATAACCCAATTATTACTTTATAATTTAGCATGCCTCCTCATCTATAAGCAAACTGAACAATTAAAAGTTTTGCACGTAAAACATAAATATAAAAAAAAAAGTCAAAATATCAAAGGATAAAGAAATATAAGAAAGTTCATACATCAAAAACAAAATTAAATTAAGGTAAAAGAATTAACATGTCAAACAATATTTTAAGAAAAAAATTTACTTGTTTCCTAAAAAAAGAAAAATACCCTTGTATCTAAAAACATTCTTTATTAAGATTGTTGACATAAACGATTATAATCTTTTCATTGATTGCATTGAGTATTTGGTATCAAAAGATAAACAATCTTAAAAGGAGAAATACAAATATAAAATGTTTATTATTTTAAAACGTTGTTAACCATTTTTCTTTATACATTCTCTTTTTAAAATCTTAGAAATCTAGCTACCCATTACAATATATAATCATTCGACGACGTTTGGAGAGTAATTTATATAATATTAAATTGAACTTTATTAAATATTTTAAAATTTTTAAATTTAAAAAAATTAAACAAACTAAATTTAAAACATCATCTAAAAAGAGTTCCCCTGCCTAGTCATCCAGCCACTGTCCGACCACTTCTAGCAGTCTAGCACACCAAAAAGACGTTGATTTGATATTAGTAAGCTCAACAAAAAAGAAATTAAAGATTGGCTCGACTCTTATTTTCTTCGATTAGGTCTGAGCTTAGCATTAAGTTGAAATTAAAGTTTGAATGATGACTCTAATTAAGTTGCATATTTGATTTTTGGGAATGAACAAATAAAAAGTGAGAGAAAAGTAAAGAAGACGTAAAAGCGTATGAATAAAAAGAAGAAAGAAATACAATCATACTATTGTCATATGATACTTTCACTTGGTCGACACTTTCATTGACCATCAAGGCTTAGGATATACCCCCACCAAATTTTAGGTACTTACAAATTGATTATTGCAGTTCCATTAAAAAATGATTCTTTGCGGTAATAGTTTAACAATCATCAATCATGTACCAAAAACAAGTCATCAATCAAGTTTCCCATTTTCAACCATAGACGGTTACCAATTAGCTCATTAAACAAATTAAAATTCGATAAAATAAGTAGCTACAGAATTAAAAAATCTTGCTTTGTTCAAAAATCTTATTAAGCTTACCATTTGTTTTCATATAAAAATTATAACGTAAAATTATTTTCTGTAAAATAAATGAAAGTTATTTTATTAAGCTTATTTATCATAAAAATTTATTTTACATAAAATTAATTTTTATAAAATTTAAATATTAATAATATATTATTTTATATGTATTTAATATTCATATTATTATTTTTCATTGAAACAAATAAAGATATAAAAATTGTTATCGTCCAGGTGATCGGCGGTACAAACACCGCACAGCACTTGCATACATTCAATCAACGTGTGCCACACGATGAAATATTTAAATCCCACTAATTGCATCCACTGAAATGTTCGTCTGACACATCAAATTTAAATCTGGATAAAAAAAATTTAGGTCAATTCATCATTTGAAGTATCATTGTACTAAAACAGAGAGTTTTTGAAACCAAACATGCTCAAAACCTTGGCGGATTACTGCATACCAAACGCCCCCCGGTCAATTTAGTACTACTTTAAGTAGGAAGTAGCTGGATCTCGGCATGTTTGAGAGTTTGAAAAGGCAAAGAAAATAATGAGATACGAAGGAAAAATAAATGAAAGAAAATTAAGAGATATGAATACTCATTGTTTGGATATTTCAAAATTATAATAAAAATACTATTTAACTATTCAAGAGTGCATTTGAGTTTGTTTATCTTAAAATCTGAAACTAAATCAGTAGTTTCATTTTGAGAAAAACCACAAACCAAAATCGAACCCCAAACCGATTAAATTAATTTGGCCATTAATTTCAATTTTATCCTTACAAGAAATTCATTGGAATCTTTCAAAACTCACAACAATACGTCTAAACAAACCATAAAAACATTAAACGAGGAGATTGAAAATTAAGGTTCTTAAATAAAAATGTATATAGATATATTTATAATATTTATATATAATATAAAAATATTTACATGCTATATATAGGGGTTGATTTATCGATTTGATTCGGTTCATTGAAATCTATAAAGCATAATTTAGGCCAAAATGACTATTTATAGAATTTTTTTTTCAAACTAAACCAAATCGAGATAGTAAAACCTGGGTCAAACAAAACTTGACAATCGATATGATTCGATTTGTCGGTTCGAATATCATTGCACACTCCTAATGCCATTTTCCCTCAAATTCTCTCAATTTAAAAAAATAAAATGAATAAAAGAAAGAACATAATCTCTCATTGTAAAATATTCCAAACATGAGAATACCAATGAGTTAATTCCTTAAATAAGGTTGTGTTGATGCCAAAAATCTACCTCTCGTATCTCTGCGCACATAAGAGACACGTAAACTAGAAAGTCCCCTGGGAGTTGTTCCTTCGGGGACTCTCCGATGCCTAAGTTAGTATAGGGCTTAAGGAGATAAACTGGATAATATTTTATGTAAGTTGTGAATACACCTTTGATGGTGAAGCCCCTTATATAGTATTGTGGAGCAGAGTCCAATTAGGAGAGTGATTTTAGTGTTGTGATATGAATAACATTCCTCTTAGATAAGACTAGAGTTACCCACAGGCTAGATTTGAATAACAGTTTATCCATAAGTTAGAGTATTGTAGTAGTACTAGGACATTAGTGTGAGATTATTATAACGCCCTTCAGTGTAAAATTATCGTAATACCCATTTCTAAGTATGATGATTTGATTGGTTGACCTGTCTAGATTAGGAAATTAATTTTTTACCCTTGAAGGTTGCCACGTATCATAATATTATTGAAGAGGAAAATTTCCCCTACATCAGATGCCCCCTACTTCCTTAAGTGCATTTATGAACTTAAGGAAGTAGGTCGTATGGAGTTTACCGTGTGACTCAGAATGGTTGAGTGTACTTTGGTACTATGGAGGTTTGAACCCATTTGGGTAGAGATGGAGACTCTGAGGAGACCTGTCAGATTAATAAACCCTCGGAGTTTGGTGAATGACTCTGAGGAGTTGTCGTTCAGTCAAGACGACTCGAAGTTTGGCGATTGAGTCAGAGGAGTTGACGTTCAGTCATAGCGACTCAGAGATTGGAGATTAAATCTGAGAAGTTGACACTCAGTCAAAACTGCTCGGAGTTTGGCGATTGAGTCAGAAGAGTAGACACTCGGTTAAAACTGCTCAAATTTTGGCAATTGAGTCTAAGGAGTTGACACTCAGTCAAAACTGCTCGAAGTTTGGCGGAGAGGTTCGAAGAGAAAGACGTAGAGTCAAACTGCTTGGATTTTGATGGAGAGACCGAGGAGAAAGACATGGAGTCAAACTGCTCAGAGTTTTATAGAGAAGTCCAAAGAGAAAGACATAAAGTCAAACTAATCAGAGTTTGATGGAAAAGTCTGAGGAGAAAGACATGGAGTCAAATTAATCGGAGTTTAATAGAGAAACCGGAAAAAGGTCAGAGTAGATTGGGGCTACCTCCTCCGAGTCGATGGAGAAACTGGACCAAGGTCAGAGTAGCTCGAGGCTACCTCTTCGGAGTCGATGGAGAAACTGGACCAAGGTCATAGTAGCTCAAGGATATCTCATTGGAGCTGATGAAGAAACAGAGCTGAAGCCGAAGTAGCTCGGGGCTAACTCCTCAGAGCTAATAGAAAAACTGATTTGAGGTCGAAATAGCTCGGGGCTACTTCATTAGAATTGATGGAGAAACTTATCTGAGGCTAAAGTAGCTCGGGATTATCTTCTCAGAACTAATGGAGAAACTGATCTAAGGCTGAAGTACCTCGGAGCTACCTCTTCAGAGTTGATAGAGAAACTGGGCCGAGGTCGGAGTAGCTTAGAGATACCTCTTCGGAGTCGATGGAAAAACTAGACTAAGGCCAGAGAAGCTCGAGGCTACCTCCTCAGGGCTGATGGAGAAACAAAGTTGAAGCTGAAGTAGCCCAGGGCTATCTCCTCAAATTTGATAGAAAAACTTATCTGAGGTCAAAGTAGCTCGGGAATACCCCCTTAGATTTGATAGAGAAACTTATCTGAGGCCAAGGTATCTTAGGGATACCTTTTCAAAGTTGAAGGAGAAAATCATTTGAGGCCAAAGTAGCTCGAGGTTGCCTCATCAGAGCTGATGGAGAAACAAAGATGATGGATAAATAGAGCTGATGGAGAAACTAATCTAAGACTGAAGTAGCTCGAGGCTACCTCTTCAAAATTGATAGAGAAACTGGACCGAGGTTAGAATAGCTTGGGGTTACGTCTTTGGAGTAGATGAAAACACTAAACCGAGGTCGGAGTAGCTCGGGGCTACCTCATCGAAGTTGATGGAGAAACAAAGCCGAAGCTGAAATAGCTCGAGGCTACCTTCTCGGAGCTGATGGAAAAACTAATATCAGGCCGAATTAGCTTTGGACTACCTTATCAGAGTTGAAGGAGAAATTGATCTGAGGCAAAAGTAGCTTGGGGCTACCTCTTAAGAGCTGATGGAGAAACAGAAGTGGGGTAAAGTATCTCAAGGCTACCTCCTTGAAGCTGATGGAGAAACTGAGCTAGAGGTGAAGTAGCTCGAAACTACCACATCAAAGTTGATGGAGAAACTAAATTAAAGGCAAAATAACTCAGGGCTACTTCCTTGGAGTTAATGGAAAAACTAAGCTGGAGGCGAAACGAAACTAATGGAGAAACTGAGCTGAAGGCGAAGTAGCTCGAGGTTACTTCATCAGAGCTGATGAAGAAACTGAGCTGGAGGCGAAACAAAGCTGATGAAGAAAAAAAGCTCATAGAGAAACAAAGCTGATAGAAAAATGAAACTAGTTGAGAAATGAAGCTGATGGAGAAACGAAAATGGTGGAGAAACAAAGCTGTTGGAGAAACCAAGCTGGTGGAGAAACCGAGCTGGTAGAGAGATCGAGTTGGTAGAAAAACCGAGTTAGATGAACTGAGGTGTTCGCACATTTTGGAATTTGTATCTTGTTTTGTGGAGTGCTTCTGTTTGGTTAAGTTTAGGGCGTGTTTGAGGCCCTTTTATGAAGAAATAACTGTTTTTTCTTTGACCATTTGTAAGAAACTTGCCCAAGGAAGTCAAATTTCAAATTTTGGAGGCTGATTTTAGAAAAATGAGGCTGAAATCCCGTAGGAACTAGTTTGTACAAGCCTGAAACCAAGCTTGAGTTTTGTGAAACGACTGGTCAAATATGAGTCAAAACAGGTGGTTTCTGACGAAACTCATTTGTGCAATCAGAATTTTGGAATTCTGAGCCCGAATTTGAAATGAGCACGTCATAAAATCTTAGGAATCAATCTTGTTGGATCTAAAACTAGATTAAAAATAACTAAACCAGATGGTCAAAATGGTGAATCGATTAGTCAAACCTTGTTGAACCAGGTGGTTTGAGTCAACTGACATAGTGATGATGTGGTGTCCAGGTGATGCCTATGTGGCAATGATGTGGCACCTTGTGGGGTTGACTTGGGCATTTAAGTGGCACTAACTAGATGTTAACTAACCATTTACATGCTGACATGCGACGGAATTACATCATATTTTAGGATGTAATAAAAATTTGAGTATCCAATGAGATTTTGACATGTTGCTGTAACATTTTATGGAGATAAAATATAATTTGAATGTCCTGTGTGAAAGGAGATAAAATGCAATTTGAATGTCCTATAAGCATTAGACATGTGGTAGAGCATTTTGGCAAAAGAAAGAACAAATTCGGCGATGGTACTTGAAGAAGTTAAGTTGGAATTTGCTTCTCCAATAAGGGACTGAACATGTGGCAAAAGCTTTATATCTTGAGAAATTTGGCAAGCCATGCTTAAAACTCTTACCGTTGGTTTGATCGGTAAACGATAGTTGGCGGATAGTCAGATGGCTGTGAATTTTTGTTGACATGCGCGAATGAGAATTTCGAGACATCCTGTGGTGACGATGCTGATTTTTGGCCGTTAGATTTTCGCAGTCATAGGTCAAAGTTTATTTTCCGGCAAAGATCTGGGGTGTCTCAGGACTGTTTTTCGACGTCCAATTGCTGTAAAATTTTGAAAATTTATAGATTAGTGTCCTATAAATCTGATTGTATGACCTGATCCGAATTTTGATGGTTGGATTTTTACAGATCTAACGATGAAAATTATGTTTCCCCAGCAAACTTTAATGGTTCCGATGGAGGACTTTCCGACGTCCAATTGTCGTGAAACTTTGAAGACATGTAGATCTAAGGATGAAAAATCTATTTATATGGGTTGATCTTAATTTTAATTGTCAGATTTTGACAGATCTAATAGTCAAAATTTTATTTTCTCGACAAACTTTAACTCATTCGATAGAGGACTTTTGGATCTCCGATCTTCGTGAAACTTTGTAGGTGTGTAAATCAAAGGTTGGAGAATCTATTTCTTTGGGTTGATTTTAATTTCAATGGTCAAATTTTGATAGATCTGACTATAAATATATTGTTTTCAACGATATTTTGGTGATGCGCAGGGACTTTTATTAAATCTAATGAGATTTTTAGAGTGGTGGATCCATGGCTCATCTATTATCGGCATCTTTGGAAAATAATTTTTTTGTAGTTTCTCACAGACGGTACCATCTGTTGATGCCGAAAATTTGCCTCTCATATCCCTACGCACATGAGAAACACGTAAACTAGAAAGTCCTTTGGGGTTATGCCCCGAAGGGACTCTCCGATGCCTACGTTAGTATAGGGTTTAAGGAGATAAAGTGGAGAATATTTGGTGTAAGTTGTGAATTTATACCTTTAATGGTGAGAGCCCCCTTATATAGTGTTGTGGAGAATAGTCCAATTAGGAGAGTGATTTTAGTGTTGTGATAGAAATAACATTCCTCTTAAATAAGACTAGAGTTACCCACAAGCTAGATTTGAATAGCAGTTTATCCATAAATTGGAGTGTTATAGTAGTATTGGGACATTGGTGTGAGATTACCATAACGCTTTTCAGTGTAAAATTATCATAATACCCCTTGTCAAGTGTGGAGATTTGATTAGTTGACCTGTCTAGATTATGAAATTACTTTTTTGCCCTTGAAGGTTGCCACGTGTCGTAATATTATTGGAGAGGGAATTTTCCTCTACATCAGGTTGTTTTAATATTATTTCTTAAAATAAGGTATTTTGTGCCATATCATCAAATAAAAATAAATAAATTACACTAGTGTCCTTATAATTTGACATTGGAAAATAAATTACCCCTTCTTCTTAACCCCATCTTATTCCTTTAGCTAAATTCATTGGAAAATAAAAAAAAATCATTCAGCAAATTAATTATATAATTAATGAATTTAAATCATCAAAAAATTTAACATCGTGATCTTCTCAATTAAGTATCTTGATTCTGTCATCCCTCTTAACTTTATGAGGTATATCAATGAACCGATTGAAGCAGTGCCCATAAACATAATAATCTCATAATATCATCAGAAAGGGCTTTATGAGGTCTTGTTCACCTAGAAATAGTCATACATACCTTGGCCACATATCACTTTTCTCTACATTGTATTGCGTCGATACAAAAAAAAAACACCTATTGTTGACATCAATTTTTTACACAATTCAATATATTAACTCAAACAAAACATTATCAATGATAGCATTTACAATCACAAGAACCAGATTGGCCACACAAACTACTACCCTGTCGAAAAGGATAAAAATTAATAAAATAATTAGACCGAACAACATTATCTAAAAACACATCAAATATTGAATAAAAAGACAGATCAAATATCTCTATAGTCGCATACCTTTCAATGGCCATATGTTTATAGAAAATGAGATAGTTGGGCGGAGAATCATCGCTGCTCATAGGAAGAAAGAATCCCTAGAGCCGAAAGCATCAAAGGAACAACTATTACATAAAAGGAAGAGGTGAAAAGAAATATGCCAATTATAGGCTTTTCTGAGAAGATTGTGGATCTATCTTTAAGTTTAAACCAATTGATGGCATCAATCGCTTAACCAATTCATTTAGCAAGGAAACTAGTACTAATAACAGTGATACCTGCCTATATATTTTAGGATTCTTTAAAGGATGCAAAAGGAAAAAAAATACAAATTCCCAAAAGAAACTACATAACATACTTATATTGATCCATCCCTGTAGCAGTATATGCTACCATAGCTTTAGATATGATCTCATAGTGACCTTAGGATGCAAAGCATATGAGAGGCTTCATATCCAAATTAAACTAAAATTTTGAACTTTATAGATTCAATTCAACAATTCAATTCAACTGGCAGTAAAAAAGAAAACAAACAAACAAACAAGAATTTACGTATTTATACATGATTGAAGCTAAAAGGAATGAAACAATCAAGGTACTTAATTGAGAATATCATGATGTTAAGCTTTTTTATGATTTAAGTTTGTTAATTATTTAGTTAATTTGCTGAATACATTTTTTTTCCCAATGGATATAGCTAGAGGAAAGAGATGGGGTTAAGAAGCAAGGGTGATTTATTTTCTAATGTCAAATTGTAAGGATCACTAGTGTAATTTTTTTTTATGATGTAGCAAAAAATGCCATATTTTAAGAAATAAGATTAAAGTAACCATATTTAGGGAATTAAGATTTTTAAAGACCAAATTGTGATAAAAAAAAAAAAACTCGAATGCCAAGTATTCCTTCATTATCAATTCTATTCTGCCCAAAAACATTTTTTGGTGGTGTCTTATGTACATACAAGAATGGATGTTAAGATATTTTAAAATATCGTTTGACTTAACTTCTAAATCAAATTAAGAAGAATCAGAATATATAAAACAACATAAAATAATTTCATAAATTTGAGTCAAAGTCAAAAGTTAAATTTTGATAAAACTGTGATTATTTAATCAACCTTCAGTGAAAATCTTAATTGGAATTATAATTTACAAGGGTACGACCGTAATTATTAAAGTAGTGATATTATCATTTGAGATTATTATTATTATTATTATTGTTGTTGTTGTTGTTTTATAATATTTAAAATAAATATTTTTTTATTATACAAGTATCAAATTTAATTTGATTAAAAGTACACTCTCAATATCAATGGAAAAAGCTCGACAAAATCTACAATATGAAACTTGGATTCACTGCCTTCTGTCATGCTAGTCACCCTCATGCATCGGTTGTGAATTTGAAAAGGACTCGACTCTTAATATGTTATATTTTGAACATTATTGGGCAAAAGTAAAACTTTAGGTGAGTCAAAAATTGGTGAAGAACTTCCACCGGATTCTGGCTCATTTGCAAAAGTCAAAATGAGCCGTCATTAGAAATTGCCACAATGAACCTTACACACTTATGGACTTTGTCACCCAAAGGCGCGGTTTGGGATCAAATTTTTGATTTGATCAGATTTAAGCAAGTTGATTTAATCTTGCTTAAATAATCTTGCTTAAATCTACCCCGGACATTGCCAGTGAACATTGCTTTCTAACTACTGTTCTGATTCTAATTTTTGTGTTTTTTGCAAAATTATAAATATACTCTTATTTTATTGAATTTTCAAGAAATATTACCTCACGCGGTGCAATACACTGGGTGGAGTCATGTAGATTAGAAATTCTCGTAGATTTGCCGCACATATTGAAGTTTCCATTGCAACAAGCCGACAATAAGTTGTTGGTTCTTTAGTTTTGTACTAATAAACCGAGTAACCGTAGATGTTAAAAATAAAAGTTACCATGACTGAATAGGTAAGTATATTCTGGAGAGTATTACTCCATTATTTTACACTGCATCGTATTCTAAATCAAGAGTTTTTTGTTTGAGTAGGTCATACCAATCCTTTTTTTTTACCACAATATTGCACTTTACAACTTATTTTCCAAAATAAGACATATAAAACCCACAAGCCACATTGTTATTTTTATTTGGTGAAAATTTTAAATTATATTACTAAACCATTATCCAATATTGAGTTTAAGCTTTCATTTTCTTTAATCTTTATGTCTCTGAAAATTAACTAGATTGAGAATTTTACTAACATCATCTATATACAAAGAAAATAAAGAGAATAATAAAAATACCATTTAGTACTACTTTAAGTAGGAAGTAGCTGGATCTTGGCATGTTTGAGAGTTTGAAAAGGCAAAGAAAATAAAGGGATACGAAGGAAAAAAAAAAAAGAAAAGAAAATTAAGAGATATGTTTACTCATTGTTTGGATATTTCAAAATTATAATAAAAATACCATTTAACTATTTAAGAGTGCATTTGAGTTTGTTTATCTTAAAATCTAAAACTAAATCAGTAGTTTCAGTTTTAGAAAAACCACAAACCAAAACCGAACCTAAAACCGATTAAATTAATTTGGTTTATTTTAGATTTTCAGTTTAAAAATTTCTAAATTCAAAATTAATTAAGATATATTATCTAAAAACCAATGGTTTACAATGGTTTATCATATATCCATTAATTTCAATTATTATCAATACAAGAAATTCATTGGAATCTTTCAAAACTCACAACAATACATCTAAACAAACCATAAAAACATTAAACAAGGAGATTGAAAATTAAGGTTCTTAAATAAAAATGTATATATAAATAAATTTATAATATTTATATATAATATAAAACTATTTACGTGCTATATATAGAGGTCGATTTATCAATTTGATTCGGTTCACTTAAATCTATAAAGCACAATTTAGGCCAAAATGAAGATTTATAGATTTTTTTTCAAACTAAACCAAATCGAGATAGTAAAACCTGGGTCAAACATAACTAAACAATCGATATGATTCGATTTTTCGGTTCAAATAGTTCCATTGCACACTCCTAATTCCATTTTCCCTCAACTTCTCTCAATTAAAAAATTTAAAATAAATGAAAGAAAGAACATAATCTCTCATTGTAAAATATTCCAAACATGAGAATACCAATGAGTTAATTCCTTAAATAAGGTTGTGTTGATGCTGAAAATCTTCCTCTCGTATCCCTCCGCACATTAGAGACATTAAAAAGTGGAAAGTTCCTCGGGGGTTGTGCTTCAGGGGACTCTCCGATGCCTAAGTTAGTATAGGGCTTAAGGAGATAAACTGGAGAATATTTGGTGTAAGTTGTGGATGTATACCTTTGATGGTGAAAACCCCCTTATATAATGTTGTGGAGCAGAGTCCAATTAGGATAGTGATTTTAGTGTTGTGATAGGAATAACATTCATTTTAGATAAGAATGGAGTTATCCACAGGCTGGATTTGAATAACAGTTTATCCATAAATTGGAGTGTTGTGCTAGTACTGTGACATTAGCGTAAGATTACCATAACACCATCCAGTGTAAAATTATCGTAATGCCCCTTGCCAAGTGTGGAGATTTGATTGGTTGACCTGTCTAGATTAGGGAATTAATTTTTTACCCTTGAAGCTTGCCATGTATCGTAATATTATTGAAGAGGGAATTTCGCCCTACATCAGATGCCCCCTACTTCCTTAAGTGCATTTATGCACTTGAGGAGTAGGTCCTATGGAGTTTACTGTGTGACTCAGATTGGTTGAGTCTACTTTGGTACGATAGAGGTTTGAATTCCTTTGGGTGGAGATGGAGAATCTGAAGAGACCTGTCAGAATGATAAACCCTCGGAGTTTAGTGAATGACTTTGAGGAGTTGTTGTTCAACCAAGATGACTCGGAGTTTGGCGATTGAGTTAGAGGAGTTGACGTTCATTCACAATGACTCGGAGTTCAATGATTGAGTCCAAAGAGTTAACACTCAGTCAAAACTGCTCAGAGTTTTCCGATTGAGTCCGAGGAGTTGATACTCGGTCAAAACTGCTCGGAGTTTGGCGATTGAGTCTAACGAGTTGACACTCCATCAAAATTGCTCAGAGTTTGGCAGAGAGGTCCGAGGAGAAAGATATGGAGTCAAACTTCTTGGATTTTGATGGAGAGGCCCGAGGAGAAAGACATGGAACCAAATTGCTCATATTTTGATGGAGAAGTTTAAGAAGAAAGACATGGAGTCAAGCTGCTCAGAGTTTGATGGAGAAGTTCGAGGAGAAAGACATTGAGTCAGACTGCTCGGAGTTTAATGCTGAAGTCTGAGAAGAAAGACATGAAATCAAATTGCTAGAGTTTGATGGAGAAGTTTGAGGAGAAAGACATGGTGTCAAACTGCTCAGAGTTTGATGGAGAAGTCCAAGGAGAAAGACGTGGAGTCAAATTGCTTGGAGTTTGATGGAGAAATCCAACGAAAAAGTCTTGGAGTCAAACTTATCAGAGCTTAATGGAGAAGTCCAAAGAGAAAGACATGGAGTCAAACTGATCAGAGTTTGATGGAGAAGTCCGAGGAGAAAGACATGGAGTCAAACTGCTTGGAGTTTGATAGAGAAGTCTAAGAAAAAAGACATGGAGTCAAATTGCTCGGAGTTTGATGGAGAAATTGGACCGAGGTCAGAGTAGATCAAGGCTACTTTCTTGGAGTCGATGAAGAAACTGGACCAAGGTCGGAGTAGCTCATGGCATCCTTCTCAGAGTCGATGGATAAACTGGATCGAGGTCATAGTAGCTTGAGGCTATCCTCTCAGAGCTAATGAAGAAACAGAGCTGAGGTTAAAGTAGCTCAGGGTTACCTCATCATAGCTGATAGAAAAACTGATTTGAAGCCAAACTAGCTCGGGCTACCTCATCAGAGTTGATAGAGAAACTGATCTGAGGCTAAAGTAGCTTGAGGCTACCTCCTTAGAGCTAATAGAGAAATTGATCTGAGGTTGAAGTACCTCAGTGATAACTCCTCAGAGTTGATAGAGAAATTGAACTGAGGTCAGAGTAGCTTAGACTTACCTCTTCATAGTCGATGGAGAAACTAGACTGAGGTCGGAGTAGCTTAGGGCTACTTTCTCGGAGCTGATGAAAAAATAGAGCTGAAGCTAAAGTAGCTCAGGGCCACTCTTTAGAGCTGATGGAAAAAACTGATCTGGGGTCGAAGTAGCTCGGGATTACCTCTTTAGAGTTGATGAAGAAACTGATCTAAGGTCGAAGTATCTCAAAGCTACCTCTTAAGAGTTGGTGGAGAAAATGATCTGAGGCCAAAATAGCTCGAGGCTACCTCCTTAGAGCTGATGGAGAAACATAGATGATTAAAAAACTGAGCTGATGGAGAAACTAATTTGAGACTGAAGTAGCTCGGGGCTACCTCCTCAAAGTTGATGGAGAAACTGGATCGAGATTAGAGTAGCTTGGGGATACCTCTTCAGATTTGATAGAGAAACTGGAAAGAGGTCGGAGTACCTCGGGGCTACCTCCTCGGAGCTAATGGAGTAACATAACTGAAGCTGAAATAACTCAGGGCTATCTCTTTAGAGCTAATGGAAAAACTGATTTGAAGCCAAATTAGCTTGAGGCTACCTCATCAGAGTTGATGGAGAAACTGATCCAAGGAAAAAGTAGCTCATGGCTACCCTCTAAGAGCTGATAGAGAAACAGAACTAGGATAAAGTAGCTTGAGGTAACCTCTTTGGAGCTGACGGAAAAACTGAGCTGGAGGCGAAATAGCTTGAGACTACCTCATCAAAACTGATGGAGAAACTGATCAGACTGCGAAGTAGCTCGAGGCTACTTCTTCGGAGTTGATGGAGAAACTGAGTTGGAGAAGAAACAAAGTTGATGGAGAGATTAAGCTGGAGGCGAAACAAAGTTGATGGAGAAACAAAGCTGATGGAGAAACGAGGCTGATGGAGAAATGAAGCTGATAGAAAAACGAGGCTGATGGAGAAACGAAGCTGATAGAGAAACGAAGTTGATGGAGAAACGAAGATGGTGAAGAAACGAGTTGGTTGAGAAATGAAGCTAGTGGAGAAATCGAGCTAGTGGAGAAACCGAGCTGGTAGAGAGACCAAGTTGGTGGAGAAACTGAGCTGGATGAAGTTAAGTGTTCAAATGTTTTGAAATTTTTATCCCGTCTTGTGGAGTGCTTTTGCTTGTTTGAGTTTGGGGCATGTTTGAACCCCTTTGATGAAGAAATAACTGTTTTTTTCTTTGATCATTTATAAGAAACTTGCCCGAGGAAGTCAAATTTCAAAATTTGGAGGCCGATTTTGGAAAGAGGAGGCTGAAAACCTTATGAAATGATTTGTACAAGTCTGAAACCAAACTTAGATTTGATGAACCGACTGGTCAAATATGAGTCAAAATTAGCGGTTTATGACGAAATTCATATGTACAATCAGAATTTTGAAATTCTGAGCCCTAATTGGTAGCGAGCACATCATAAAACGTTAGGAATTGGTCATATTGGATCTAAAACTGGATTAAAAAAAGCTAAATTGGATAGTCAAAGTGGTGAACAGGTTTGTCAAACTTTGGTGAACTAGGTGGTTTGAGTCAACTAACATAGCGATTACGTGGCATCCAAATGATGGAGAAGTCCAAGGAGAAAGACATTGAGTCAAATTGCTCAGAGTTTGATAGAGAAATC
Organism: Bretschneidera sinensis; assembly: GCA_023935145.1. Classification (NCBI taxonomy): domain Eukaryota; kingdom Viridiplantae; phylum Streptophyta; class Magnoliopsida; order Brassicales; family Akaniaceae; genus Bretschneidera; species Bretschneidera sinensis. The sequence continues at coordinate 67,705,779 of CM043700.1, read as the reverse complement.
GGATGGGAAAGACATGGAGTCTAACTGATCGGAGTTTGATGAAAAAGTCTGAGAAGAAAGACATGGAGTCAAATTGCTAGGATTTTGATAGAGAAACTGGACCAAGGTCGGAGTAGATCGGGGCTAACTCCTCGGAGTCAATGGAGAAACTAGACCGAGGTCAGAGTAGCTCGGGGCTACCTCATCAGAGTCGATGGAGAAACTAGACTGAGGTCTTAGTAACTCGGGGCTATCCTTTAGGAGTTGATGAAGAAACATAGTTGAAACTGAAATAGCTCGAGGTTACCTCCTCATAGCTGATAGAAAAACTGATTTGAAGCCGAAATAGCTCGGGGTTACCTCATCAGAGTTGATGGAGAAACTTATTTAAGGCTAAAGTAGCTCGGAGCTACCTCCTTAGAGCTAGTAAAAAAGCTGAACTGAGGCTGATGTACCTCGGAGTTACCTCATCGAAGTTAATAGAGAAACTGAACCGAGGTTAGACTAGCCCAGAGCTACCTCTTCGGAGTTGATGAAGAAACTTGATTAAGGTCAGAGTAGCTCCGGGCTACTTTCTCATAGCTGATGGAGAAGTAGAGTTGAAGCTGAACTAGCTCAGAGCTATCTCCTCAGAGTTTATGAAAAAACTGATCTAAGGTCGAAGTAGCTTGAGGTTGTATCTTCAGAGTTAATGGAGAAACTGATCTAAGGTCGAAGTAACTCAGGGCTACCTCTTCAGAGTTGATGGAGAAAATGATCTAAGGCCAAAGTAGCTCGAGGCTACCTCATAAGAACTAATAGAGAAACATAGATGATGGAAAAACTGAGTTGATTGAAAAACTAATATGAGACCGAAGTAGCTCGAGGCTACCTCCTCAAAGTTGATGGAGAAATTGGACCGAGATAGGAGTATATTGGGGCTACCTCTTCGGATTCAATAGAGAAATTGGATTGAAGTGGGAGTAGCTCAGGCCTACCTTCTCGGAGCTGATGGAGAAACATAGCTGAAGCTGAAATAGCTCGAGGCTACCTCCTTAGAGCTAATGGAAAAACTGATCTTAGGCCAAATTAGCTTGGGGCTACCTTTTCAGAGTTTATGGGGAAACTAATTTGAGGCAAAGGTAGTTTGGGGAAACCTCCTAAGAGCTGATAGAGAAGCCAAACTGGGGTGAAATAGCTCAAGGCTACCTCTTTAGAGCTGATAGAGAAACTGAGCTGGAGGCGAAGTAGTTCGAGACTACCTCATCAAAGCTTATGGAGAAACTGAACTAAAGGTGACCTAGCTCGAGGCTACTTCATTGGAGTTGATGGAAAAACTGACCTGGAGGCGAAACAAAGCTGATGGTGAAACTGAGCTGAAGCCGAAGTAGCTCGGGGCTATTTCATCGGAGCTGATGGAGAAACAGAGCTGGAGGAAAAACAAAGCTGATGAAGAAACAAAGCTTATGACGAAACGAGGATGATGGAGAAACGAAGCTAGTTGAGAAATGAGACTGATAGAGAAACGAAGTTGATGGTGAAACGAAGATGGTGGAGAAACTAAGCTAGTGGAGAAACAAAGCTGGTTGAGAAATCAAGCTGGTGTAGAAACCAAGCTGGGGAAGAGACCAAATTGGTGGAGAAACTGAGCTGGATGAGCTGAGGTGTTCAAGTGTTTTGGAAATTATATCTCGTCTTGTGGAGTGCTTCTACTTGTTTGACTTTAAGGCGTGTTTGAGGCCCATTGATGAAGAAATAACTGTCTTTTCTTTGATCGTTTGTAAGAAACTTGCCCAAGGAAGCCAAATTTCAAAATTTGGAGGCTTGTTTTCGAAAGAGGAGGCTGAAAACCTTAGGAACTAGTTTGTACGAGTCTGAAACCAAGCTTGAGTTTGGTGAACCGACTAGTTAAATATGAGTCAAAACTAGCGGTTTGTGATGAAACTCATATATTCAATCAGAATTTTGGAATTCTGAGCCTAAATTTGAAATGAGCATGTCATAAAACCTTAGAAATTGGTTCTGTTGAATCTAAAACTAGATTAAAAATAGCTAAATCAGATGGTCAAAGTGGTGAACCGATTGGTCAAACCTTGTTGAACTAGGTGGTTTGAGTCAACTGACATGGTGATAACATGGCATCCAGGTGATGGAGAAGTCCAAGGAGAAAGATAAGGATTCAAACAGCTCGAAGTTTGATAGAGAATTCCGAGGAGAAAGAAATGGAGTCTAACTGATCGGAGTTTGATGGAAAAGTCCAAGGAGAAAGCCATAGAGTCAAATTGCTCGGAGTCTATTGGAGAAACTGGACCAAGGTCGTTTTAGCTTGGGGTTATTCCCTCAGAGCTGATGAAGAAATAGAGCTAAAGCTGAAGTAGCTTGGGGTTACCTCCTCACAGCTGATAGAAAAACTGATTTGAGGCCAAAATAGCTCAGGGCCACCTCATCAAAGTTGATGGAGAAACTTATCTAAGGCTAAAGTAGCTCAAGGCTACCTCCTTATAGCAAATAGAAAAACTGATCTGACGCTAAAGCACCTCAGAGCTACCTCTTTAGAGTTGATAGAGAAACTAGACCGAGGTCAGAGTAGCTCAGAGCTACCTCTTCAGAGTCGATGGAGAAACTAAACCTAGGTCGGAGTATCTAGGGGCTACTTTCTCGGAGCTGATGGAGAAATAGAGTTGAAGCTGAAGTACCTCGGCGCTATCTCCTCAAAGTTGATGTAAAAACTAATCTGCGATTGATGTAGCTCGGGGTCACCTCCCCAGAGTTGATGATGAAAATGATCTGAGGCCAAAGTAGCTCGAGGCTACCTCCTCAGAGCTGATGGAGAAACGTAAATGATTGAAAAATTGAGTTGATGGAGAGACTAATCTGAGACCAAAGTAGCTCAGGGCTACCTCCACAAAAATGATGAAGAAATTAGACTGAGGTTGGAGTAGCTTGGGGCTACCTTTTTAAATTTGATGGAGAAATTGGACCGAGGTTGGAGTAGCTCATTGTTACTTCCTCAGAGTTGATGGAGAAACAACACTGAAGCTGAAATGACTCGGGGCTACCACCTCAGAGCTAATGGAAAAACTGATATGAGACCAAATTAGCTTAGGGCTACCTCATCAGAGTTGATGGAGAAACTGATCTGAGGCAAAAGTAGCTCGAGGCTACCTATTAAGAGCTGATGGAGAAATAGAACTGGGGTGAAGTAGCTCGGGGCTACCTCCCCGGTGCTGATAGAGAAACTGATCTAGATGCGAAGTAGCTCGAGACTACCTCATCAAAGCTAATGAAGAAACTGAACTGAAGGCGAAGTAGCTCTGGGCTACTTCCTCGGAGTTGATGGAGAAACTGAGCTAGAGGTAAAACAAAGCTGATGGAGAAACTGAGCTGAAGGCGATGTAGCTCGGGGTTACTTCATCAGAGCTGATGGAGAAAATGAGCTGGAGGCAAAACAAAGCTGATGGAGAAACAAAGCTCATAGAGAAACGAGGCTGATGGAGAAACAAAGTTAGTTGAGAAACGAAGTTGACGGAGAAATGAAGATGGTGGAGAAAAGAAGCTGGTGGAGAAACAGAGCTGGTTGAGAAATCAAGCAGGTGGAGAAACCGAGCTGGTGGAGAGACCGAATGTGTGGAGAAGCCAAGCTAGATGAACTGAGGTGTTTGAGTGTTTTAGAATTTGTATCCCATCTTGTGTAGTGCTTCTGTTTGTTTGAGTTTGAGGCGTCTTTGAGGCCCTTTGATGAAGAAACAATTGTTTTTTTCTTTGACTGCTTGTAAGAAACTTACCCAAGAAAGTCAAATTTCAAAATTTTGAGGACGGTTTTGGAAAGAAGAGGCTAAAAACCTTTGGAATCAGTTTGCACAAGTCTGAAAACGAAGCTTGAGTTTAGTGAACCGACTGGTCAAATATCAGTAAAAACTAGTGGTCTATGACGAAACTCATTTGTACAATCATAATTTTGGAATTCTCAGCCCGAATTTGAAATGAGCATGTCATAAAACCTTAGGAACCGATCTTGTTGGATCTAAAACTGGATTAAAAATAGCTAAATTGGATGGTCAAAGTGGTGAACCAATTGGTGAAACCTTGTTGAACCAGGTGGTTTGAGTCAACTGACATGGAGATGAGGTGGTGTCAAGGTGATGGAGAAGTCCGAGGATAAAGTAATGGTGTCAAATTGCTCGGAGTTTGATAGAGAAGTCTGAGGAGAAAGACATAGAGTCTAACTGATCGAAGTTTTATGGAGAAGTCCAAGGAGAAAGACATGGAATCAAATTGCTCGGAGTTTGATGGAGAAACTGGACTGAGGTTAGAGTAAATTGGGGCAACATCCTCGGAGTCGATGGAGAAACAGGACTGATATCATAGTAGCTTATGGCTATACCCTCAGAGCTCATGAAGAAACAGAGCTGAAGCTGAATTAGCTCAGGGTTACCTCCTCATAACTGATAGAAAAACTAATTTGAGGTCGAAAGAGCTCGGGGCTACCTCATCAAAGTTGATGGAGAAACTGATCTTGGGCTAAAGTATCTCGAGGCTACCTGATAAGAGTCATAAAATGCATCTTTACAGTATTTAATTGTTAGCATTTTAGGGTTGATCTAGGTTTGAATTGCACTTTTATACCTTAACAACTCTAAAGTGTCATTCTTGGATCATTGATCTATTTCAATGCATTTTCAGGTACTTTAAGTTCAAAATAGATGGAAAATCTATCATTGCTTGAAGTACAATGACTCGATGAACACCGGAGTGAAGGTTCACAAGCACTTGGAAAGGAGTTTCACTAAATTGCCATAATTACCCGTACAGATCAATCATCTTTGAAAATTAAACTGTATTGATGCAAGACGAACCAGGAGATGAGCCATATATGCTTAGAAAGATCCAGAAGTCTATTTTCTGGAGAATTTTACGGCTCGTAAAAATGATATTTCTAGAGAAAGTTATGGCAGCTTTAGTAGACAAAGGTCAGGCCTCTAGAACAGCACCAGCCAGCACCGCGGTGCCCAGAACCTCCACATCTTGAACCACCAGCCAGCACCGCAGCTCCCATAAAGGAGCACCGCAGCGCGCACATATTTTTCTTCTCCGAGCTTTGACCTAATTAGGATTTTAATGACTTTTTAAACCCTAAAACACCATTGGACCTTGTGTATTATAAATAGGCCACTTAGGGTTTGATATGATTATTATTAAAAACATATTTTGAGAGGCCTGAGGCTGGGGAAAACATCATGAAGGCTGCCACACTCTCCCCCATGGCCAACTAATCTCCAAGCAAGGCGAAGAGATGAATCCCTAAGTGTAGTTGTTCTTATTTTCTAGTCTTGATTCATTGTAGTTTGGATTTATTATCATTAAGCATTGTTATGATTTACTTTTTAATATAATTAGAAGATTTCTCCTTAATTCAGTGATTGCATCTTTCTCCCCCATATAAGTTTAGTCATGCTCTTCTTATGTGATGTTGTTGAGGTGTGATTGAGTTTAGTAGATTTCTCTTATAGATTTGTCCATTACTGTGGTATTGCCATTATGATATATTGTCGTTTCTTGATAATCTATAAGTTATGTCATGTGTGCTTGAAAGCAAAGAGTATTTCATAACAATTACATTAGGGTTTATATATGTACTTTAATTGAATATTTGCCGATTGCTTGTTTAGGATGTGAAACTTGCAATCGAGATAAAAACAACTGAATCAAGAATAAAATAAGGAAATGAACCTAGGGAGGATTCCGAGACCCTTGTTTTTCTATTATATTTACACAATTATTTCACACTACTTCAAACTCAAATTTTCTCGTTTAACTTTTATTGTTCGTTTTAAGGTTTGCACTTTCTCTTGTAGTTAGTTTGTCTCCCTATGGAATTGACACCCCAAAGCCGTGCTACAACTACCGCATTATACTTTAGGCATAATCAAATTTTGGTGCCATTGCCGGGGAGACGCACTTAAGTACAAGGAAGATTGTCAACCTTGAGACAAGACAGTAGAAGAATTGTAGATAGTTTTTCTTTTTAGCAGTTTGTAAAGGTGGTAACTTCATTCCCTCTTTTAGCTTGCTGCATTATTTTCTTGTTGTTTTTATTATTATTATTTTGTGATCTTGCATGCCCTGATATAGAGACACTTTGGGTAGATTTACTTGTAGGCCTGTGTTGGAGTCAGAATTAAATTTTTTCTAAATCCTTTATTTGACAACCCATCTAGTCCCAAAGAGATGAGTGAACATGAATATCAACCGCCTAGGACCCTTCAAGATTACCTCCACCCTACATGAATAGTCACACCATCATGCATCATATTTCCAGCCAATACTCGCCATTTAGATTTTAAAACAGAGATGCTACAATTACTCCCTACGTTTCATGGCTTGGAAAGTGAAAACCTATATGTACACATTAGGGAATTTGAGGAAGTAGTTGCGACTTTCAATAGTCAAGATGCAACTGCTGACATTGTGAGACTTAAGTTCTTTCCTTTCGCTTTGAAGGATAGAGCTAAGAGTTGGCTATACTCACTGAGACCACGATATATTGGGTCATGGACTGAGATGACTCGGATTTTTTCTTAATAAATTCTTCCCCTAACATAAGACCAATGATTTAAAAAGGCAAATCTCCACCTTTGCACAAAAGGATAGTGAGAGTTTATATCAGTCTTGGGAGAGAGTTAAGGAGTTGTTGAGTATGTGCCCTCACCATTGGTATGAGAATTGGCACTTAGTGAGCTATTTTTATGAGGGACTTACGTATAGGGAGCGCCAATTTGTAGAGATGATGTGTAATGGTTAGTTTTTAGAAAAAGATCATGATGAGGCCATAGAATACCTCAATGAGCTTACTGAAAAAGCTCACACTTGGATTGGACCTAGTGCTACTGAAAGCACAAATAGGTTACGACCTATAGGGCACTGGAATGGTGGTGGAATTTACCATCTTAGGGAAGAGGATAACCTTAAAGCCAAGGTCAAGATGCTCACTAGGGAACTAGAGGTGTTAAAGACTAAAAGCTCAAAGCCAACACAAGTAACTAATCATGCAGCGTCTTTGAAACCATGTTTTGTGTGTGGCGGGGTAGATCATCTCGCCCAAGAGTGCCCCACATTTACTGAGAGGAGAGGGATGTATGAGGAACAATGTAATGCCTTAGGCATGTACAAGAAGCCTTTGGGTCCCTTCTCTGATACTTATAATTCGGGATGGCGAAATCATCCCAATTTCAGCTGGAAGTTTGAAAACCAGCAGCTTGCACAACTCCCTGCACCATATCTTCAACCATATCATGCACCCGTATCTTCTAGGAGTTCTTTAGAAGACACTTTACATGCTTTTATTGAGGTACAGGGTAAGGCTAATCAAGGACTTGAATCTTTAATCACGCAGGCTGTTGAAGAAAATAAAGAGATAAAGAGTCAAGTGTCCAAGTTAATGAGCTACTTGAATGTGACTGAGCGAGGTAAGTTCCCTTCTCAAGCTCAGTTCACATCCCATGGTCAGCACCTGGCGCAACAGAATTCGAAAGAGGTGAATGCCATTGAGACACTGAGTGGTAAGTTATTACACATCCCAACAATGAAAAAATCAGAGGATGTGGACGAAAGCCACCAAGCATACATGATTGACTCATTCATGGAAAAGGTCCAGCACCTTAATCCATTGGAGTCCACCCTCACCCATGGCTTCACAAGAGCATATATCGAGCCAGAATTTGCGAATGTTACTGATGACATACTTGAGGCCTCTCCAAAGCATACAAGCATCGAATTTGGCGGTGAAGTAGTGGCTGGTGCATTCAACCTATGTTTGTCTAGGAGGGAATAAGAGCGTCTGGCTGAAGACGTAAAACTTAGTGCTCATGGGAGGCAACCCACAACATATCCTTTTATTTTTTTCATATTTCTTTTTCTTGTTTATTATTAGTATTTTGTTATTTTCCAGTATTAACTTAGTATTTCTTTTTTCTTTTTTAGGGATAAATATACGAAGCAGTTCAAATGGTGGAGCACAATTTTCAGCTTCTGTGCACCTTTGGCTACAAAGGGAGTTTCCTTTACTCGTTCTTTTACATTGAGGTCAATTCAATTTTTAAGTTGGGGGTGGAGGAAACGCATCTCTTTGTTTCCATATTCTTTATTTCCATACATTTTTTTCTTTTTCCATTGAACTGCTTGGTATCGTTCTCCCTTTTTGTTTGTTTTTAACATGCTTTGTGTTAGCCTTAGAATTAATTCATATGTCAATGATATAAGCTTAATTGAGATAGCAAATAGCATTTAGAAGAAGTTAAATTTTGCTTCGGTTTGAAATTAATTAAGTATCAATCTTCATTTGGTTTGAGACTCTAGTTTGTGGTAAGATTGTATGATTAGTCTAAACATTTAGATAAGTTTTATGTGTGATTGCTTTGTGAATACTTTTGCGGTCTCGATAAGCTGTAGAACTTAGTTAATAATTACTTGAGGCGAATTCCTAGAATGCACATTGCTTAGGATATGATATAGGTCATTTTTAAACCGTTTGAGCCTCTCAAACTTACCATTGCTATATTTATCGCTAGTCACCTGTTTGAGCTTTTAAAGAATTTAAGTCTTGTTTCTTTCGATAACCCATTTACTTACCCTTATGAGCCTAAAAATATTTTATCCTTACCCTTCTTTTGAAAAAAACTTAGTTGTACACATTTGTTGAGAAGCACTTAAGAAGAGTAAAGATGGAAATATGAAAAACCATAACCCAAGTATATTAAAGAAGATAAGTTGGGGGTTGTGGAAAAGAAAAGAAAAGAAAAGAATGAAAAATGAGGTAAATGATCTTATGCCAAAAAAAAGAAGAAAAAAAAAGAAGTGAATTATGACAAAGAAAGAAGAAAAGAAAGGAAAAGTGGTGATTTGAGAAAAATGCTCGAACAATAGTTGAAAAAGTTGGGTGATGAAATAAGGTTATCTAGTGCTTAAAAGTGGTTGTGTTTAAAGATAAGAGATTGAGTTCTTTTACTTGTGAATCCTTCCCATTCTTTCTTAACCTTTACCTTAGCCTAACGTTACAAGCTTATTAAAAACCTATTGATCCAATGTAATGTGATTTTTCTACAATAATGGAGAGTGGTTTGAAATGTAAGCCTATGGAGCTTGTTTTTGTGATTGATGTCATGAAATTTATCATGTTTTAGAGGCCAAGACTTATATTCACGAATCTTATACATAAAATCATCCGGATGTATGGATTATAGTAAAATGGATGTTAAGAGTCAATAACGATTTTAAGATTGATGTTTGGATTACTTTAGAACTTGGGTGAATTTAAATGATTCTATGTGCTATGTGTTATATGAAATTTTTGAGACAAAATGTGAATTACTCTTGATTTAACACTAACATTGCTTTACTTTGTTTGATTCCCACCATAGAATTCATCTCTTATTTTCTCTTGAATTGCTAGGGACTAGCAATAAGCTAGTTGGGGGTTATGATGAGAGTCATAAAATGCATCTTTACAGTATTTAATTGTTAGCATTTTAGGGTTGATCTACGTTTGAATTGCACTTTTATACCTTAACAACTCTAAAGTGTCATTCTTGGATCACTGATCTATTTTGATGCATTTTCAGGTACTTTAAGTTCAAAAGAGATGGAAAAACTATCATTGCTTGAAGTACAATGACTCAATGAACAATGGAGTGAAAGTTCACAGGCGCTTGGAAAAGAGTTTCACTAAATTTCCATAATTACCCGTACAGATCAATCATCTTTGCAAATTAAACTGTATTGATACAAGAAGAACCAGAAGATGAGCCATATACGCTTAGAAAGATCCGGAAGACTATTTTCTGGAGAATTTTACAGCTCGTAAAAATGATTTTCCTAGAGAAAGTTATGGTAGTTTTAGTAGACAAAGGTCAGGCCTCTAGAATAGCACCAGCCAGCACCGCAGTGCCTAGAACCTCCACATCTTGAACCACTAGCCAGCACCGCAGCGCCCATAAAAGAGCACTACAGCACACACACGTTTTTCTTCTCTGAGCTTTGACCTAATTAGGATTTTAATGAATTTTTAAACCCTAAAACACCCTTGGACCTTGTGTATTATAAATAGACCACTTAGAGTTTGATATGATTATTATTAAAAACATCTTTTGAGAGGCCGGAGGTCGGGGAAAACATCATGAAGGCTGCCACACTATCCCCCATGGCCAACTAATCTCCAAGCAAGGCGAAGGGATGAATCCCTAGGTGTAGTTGTTCTTATTTTCTAGTCTTGATTCATTGTAGTTTGGATTTATTATCATTAAACATTGTTATGATTTACTTTTTAATCTAATTAGAAGATTTCCCTTTAATCAAGTGATTGCATCTTTCTCCCCCATATAAGTTTAGTCATGCTTTTCTTATGTGATGCTGTTGAGGTGTGATTGAGTTCGGTAGATTTCTCTTATAGATTTGTCCATTACTGTGGTATTATCATTATGATATATTGTTGTTTCTTGATAATCTATAAGTTAGGTCATATGTGCTTGAAAGCAAAGAGTATTTCATAACAATTACATTAGGGCTTATATATGTACTTTAATTGAATATTTGTCGATTTCTTGTTTGGGATGTGAAACTTGCAATCGAGATAAAAACAGCTGAATCAAGAATAGAATAAAGCAATGAACCTAGGGAGGATTCCCGGACCCTTGTTGTTCTATTATATTTACACAATTATTTCACACTACTTCAAACTTAGATTTTCTCGTTTAACTTTTATCGTTCGTTTTAAGGTTTGCACTTCCTCTTGTAGTTAGTTTGTCTCCCTGTGGAATCAACACCCCAAAGCAGTGCTACAACTACCGCGTTATACTTTGGGCGTAATCACTACCTTTTTAGAGCGAATAAAAAAATTTGATCTGAGGCTGAAGTACCTCAGAGCTACCTCCTCAGAGTTGATAGAGGAACTGGACCAAGGTCGGAGTAACTCAGAGCTACCTCTTCGGAGTCGATAGAGAAAGTAAACTGAGGTCGGAGTAGCTCGGGGCTACTCTCTTAGAGCTGATGAAAAAACAGAGCTGAAGCTGAAGTAGCTCAGGGCTATCTCATCAAAGCTTATGGAAAAACTGATCTGAAGTCGATGTGACTCGAGGCTACCTCCTTAGAGTTTATGGGGAAATTGATATGAGGTCGAAGTTTCTCGAGGCTACTTCTTTAGAGTTTATCGAGAAAATGATCTGAGGCTAAAGTAGCTCGAGGCTACCTTCTTAGAGTTGATGGAGAAATATAGATGATGGAAAAATCGAGCTAATGGAGAAACAAATCTAAGATTGAAGTAGCTCGGGGTTACCTCCTCAAAGTTGATGGAGAAACTGGACTGAGGTCGAAGTAGCTTGGGGTTACCTCTTCAAATTCGATGGAGAAACTGGACCGAGGTCAGAGTAGATTAGAGCTACCTCCTCAGAGCTAATGGAGAAATAGAGCTGAAGTTGAAATAGCTCAGGACCACCTCCTCAGAGTTAATGGAAAAACTGATCTGAGACCAAATTAGCTTGGGGTTACCTCATCAAAATTGTTTGAAAAACTGATCTGAGGCAAAATTAGTTTAGTGCTACCTCCTAAGAGCTAATGGAGAAATAAAACTGGGGTAAAGTAGCTCGAGGCTACCTCCCCGGAGCTGATGAAGAATCTGAGCTGCAGGCGAAGTAGCTCGAGACTACCTCATCAAAGTTGATGGAGAAACTGAACTGAAGGCGAACTAGCTCGGGACTACTTCCTTAGAGTTGATGGAGAAACTGAGCTAGAGGCAAAACAAAGCTGAAGTCAAAGTCACTTGGGGCTACTTCATTGGAGCTAATAGAAAAAGGGAGCTGGAGGCTAAACAAAGCTCATGGAGAAACAAAGCTTATTGAGAAATGAGGCTGATAGAGAAACGAAGCTAGTTGAGAAACGAAGCCGATGGAGAAACGAAGTTTATAGCGAAATGAAGATGGTGGAGAAACAAAGTTGGTGGAGAAACAAAGCTGGTGGAGAAACCAAGCTAGTGGAGAGACCGAGTTGGTGGAGAAACTGAGCTGGATTAACTGAGGTGTTCGAGTGTTTTGGAATTTGTATCCCGTCTTGTGTAGTGCTTCTGTTTGTTTGAGTTTGGGGCGTGTTTGAGGCCCTTTGATGAAGAAATAACTATTTTTTCTTTGACCATTTGTAAGAAACTTGCCCAAGGAAGTCAAATTTCAAAATTTAGAGGCCGGTTTTCGAAAGAGGAGGTTGAAAAACTTAGGAACTGGTTTATATGCTTTTGAAACCAAGCTTGAGTTTAGTGAACCAGCTGGTCAAATATAAGTCAAAACTAATGGTTTATGACGAAACTCATTTGTGTAATCAGAATTTTGGAATTCTGAGCTCGAATTTGAAATGAGCACGTCATAAAACCATAGGAATAGGTCTTGTTGGATCGAAAACTGGATTAAAAATAGTTAAATTGAATGGTCAAAGTTGTGAACCAGTTAGTCAAACCTTGTTAAACCATGTCGTTTAAGTCAACTAACATGGTGATAATGTGGCGTCCAAGTGATGGAGAAGTCCAAGGAGGAAGACATGGAGTCAAACTGCTGAGTTTGATAGAGAAGTCCAAGAAGAAAGACTTTGATGGAAAAGTCTGAGGTGAAAGGAATGGAGTCAACTTGCTCGGAGTTTGATGGAGAAACTGGACTGAGGTCGGATTAGCTCAGAGTCGATGGAGAAACTGGACCGAGGTCATAGTAGCTCAGGGTTATTCCCTCGGAGCTAATGAAGAAACAGAGGTATAACTGAAGTAGCTTGGGGTTACCTCCTCACAGTTGATAAAAAAACTGATTTGAGGCCGAATAACTCGGGGCTACCTCATCATAGTTGATGGAGAAACTAATCTGAGGCTAGAGTAGCTCGGGGCTACCTCTTTAGAGCTAATAGAGAAATTGATCTGAGGCTGAAGTACCTCGGAGCTACCTCCTCAAAGTTGATGGAGAAAATGATATGAGGCCAAAGTAGCTTGAGGCTAACTATTCAGAGCTGATGGGGAAACATTGATGATTAAAAAACTGAGTTGATGGAGAAACCAATCTGAGACCGAAGAAGCTCAGGGCTACCTCCTCAATGATGATGGAGAAATTGGACTGAGGTTAGAGTAGCTTAGGGTTACCTCTTCAGATTCGATGGAAAGATTGGACTGAGATTGGAGTAGCTCGAGGCTAACTCCTCGGAGCTGATGGAGAAATAGAGCTGAAGTTGAAATAACTCGGGGCTACCACCTCAGAGCTAATGGAAAACCTGATTTGAGGCCAAATTAAATTGAGGCTACCTCATCAGAGTTGATGAAAAAATTGATCTGAAGCAAAAGTAGCTCAAGACTACCTCCTAAGAGCTAATGGAGAAATAGAACTGGTTTGAAGTAGCTCGAGGCTACCTCATTGGAGCTGATAGAGAAACTAAGCTGGAGGCGAAGTAGCTCGAGACAACATCATCAAAGCTGATGGAAAAACTGAACTGAAGGCAAAGTATCTTGGGGCTACTTCCTCGGAGTTGATGGAGAAATTAAGCTGGAGCCGAAACAAAGCTGATGGAGAAACTGAGCTGAAGGCGAAGTAGGTTGGGGCTACTTCATCGGAGCTGATGAAGAAACTGAGCTGGAGGTGAAACAAAGCTCATGGAGAAATGAGGCTGATGGAGAAACGAAGTTAGTTGAGAAACGAAGCTGATGGAGAAACGAAGTTGACTGAGAAACGAAGATGGTGGATAAACGAAGCTGGTGGAGAAACAAAACTGGTGGAGAAACTGACCTGGTAGAGAAACCGAGCTGCTAAAGAGATTGAGTGTGTGGAGAAACCGAGCTAGATGAACTGAGGTGTTCGAGTGTTTTGGAATTTGTATCTTGTCTTGTGTAGTGCTTCTGTTTGTTTCAGTTTGAGGTGTGTTTGAGGCTCCTTAATGATGAAATAACTATTTTTTCTATGACTGTTTGTAAAAAACTTGCTCGAGGAAGTCAAATTTCAAAATTTCGAGGACGGTTTTAGAAAAAGGAGGCTGAAAAACCTTTGGAACCGATTTGTATAAGTCTGAAAAACCAAGCTTGAGTTTGGTGAACCGAGTGGTCAAATATGAGTCTAAACTACTGGTTTATGATGAAACTCATATATGCAATTAGAATTTTGGAATTCTGAGTCTAAATTTGAAACGAGCACGTCATAAAACCTTGGGAACCGGTCTTATTGGATCTAAAACTGGATTAAAAATAGTTAAATTGGATGGTCAAAGATGTGAACTAGTTGGTCAAACCTTGTTGAACCAGGTGGTTTGATTCGACTAAAATGGTGATGATGTGGCGTCCAGGTGATGGAGAAGTCTGAAGAGAAAGTTATGGAGTCAAACTGCTCGGAGTTTGATGGAGAAGTCCGAGGAGAAAGACATGGGGTCTAACTGATTAGAGTTTGATGGAAAACTCTGAAGAGAAAGACATGGAGTCAAATTTCTCGGAGTTTGATGGATAAACTGGCCTGAGGTAAGAGTAGATCGGGGCTACATCATCGGAGTCGAAGGAAAAACTGGACCGAGGTCATAGTAGCTTGGTGCTATCCCCTCGGAGCTCATGAACAAATAGAGTTGAAGTTGAAGCAGCTCGGGGTTACCTCCTCATAGCTGATAGAAAAACATATTTGAGGCTAAAGTAGCTCGGGCTACCTCATCAGAATTGATGGAGAAACTGATCTGAGGCTAAAGTAGCTTGAGGCTACCTCCTTAGAGATGAATAGAGAAACTAATCTTAGGTTGAAGTACCTCAGAGATACCTCCTCAGAGTTGATAGAGGAACTAGACCAAGGTCGGAATAGCTCAGAGCTACATTTTCAGAGTCGATGGAGAAACTAGACTGAGGTCGGAGTAGCTCAAGGCTACTTTCTCAGAGCTGATGGTGAAATAGAGTTAAAACTGAAGTAACTGAGGGCTATCTCCTTAGAGCTGATGGAAAAACTGATATGAGGTCGAAGTAGCTCGAGGCTACCTCCTCAGAGTTGATGGAGAGACTGATCTGAGCCGAAGTTTCTTGAGGCTACCTCCTCAGAGTTTATAGAGAAAATGATCTGAGGCCAAATTAGCTTGTGGGTACCTTCTTAGAGCTAATAGAGAAATATAGATGATGAAAAAATTGAGCTGACGGAGAAACTAATCTGAGACCGAAGTAGCTCAGGGTTACCTCCTTAAAGTTGATGGAGAAACTGGACCGAGGTCGAAGTAGCTTGGGGTTACTTATTTGAATTCGATTGAGAAATTAGACTAAGGTCAGAGTAGATCGGGGCTACTTCCTCGAAGCTGATGGAGAAACAGAGCTAAAGTTGAAATAGCTCAGGCCTACCTCTTGAGAGCTAATGGATAAACTAATCTGAGGCCAAATTAGCTTGGGACTATATGATCAAAATTGATGGAAAAATTGATCTGAGCCAATAGTAGCTCGGGGCTACCTACTAAGAGCTGATGGAGAAACAAAATTGAGGTGAAATAGTTCGAGGCTACCTCTCCGGAGCTGATGGAGAATCTGAGCTGCAGGAGAAGTAGCTCGAGACTACCTCATCAAAGCTGATGGAGAAACTGAACTGAAGGCAAAGTAGCTTGGGGCTACTTTCTCGGAGTTAATGGAGAAACTGAGCTGGAGGCGAAACAAATCTGAAAGAGAAACTAAGCTAAAGGTGAAGTAGGTCAAGGCTACTTCATTGGAGCTAATGGAGAAACTGAGCTGGAGGCGAAACAAAGCTTATGGAGAAATGAAGCTAGTTAAAAAATGAAGCTGATAGAGAAACGAAGATGGTGGATAAATGAAGCTGGTAGATAAATAAAGCTGTTAGAGAAACTGAGCTGGTGGAGAAACCGAGCTAGTGGAGAGACCGAGTTAGTGAAGAAACTGATATGGATGAATTGAGGTGTTTAAGTGTTTTGGAATTTGTATCCCGTCTTGTGTAGTGCTTCTGTTTATTTAAGTTTGAGGTGTGTTTGACGCCTTTTAATGAAGAAGTAATTGTTTTTTCTTTGACCGTTTGTAAGAAACTTGCCCGAGGTAGTCAAATTTCAAAATTTGGAGGCCAGTTTTGGAAAGAGGAGGCTGAAAACCTTAGGAACCGGTTTGTTTGAGTCTGAAACCAAGCTTGAGTTTGGTGAACTGAAGGTTCAAATAAGAGTCAAAACTAGTGTTTTGTGACGAAACTCATACATGAATTAGAATTTTAGAATTAGAATTGTAGAATTCTGAGCTCTAATTTGAAACTAGCACGTCTTAAAACCTTAGGAACCGGTCTTGTTGGATCTAAAACTGGATTAAAAATAGTTAAATCAGATGGTCAAAGTGGTGAACCGGTTGGTCAAACCTTGTTGAACCAGGTGGTTTGAGTCAATTGACATGGCGATGATGTGGAGTCCAGGTGATGGAGAAGTCTAAGGAGAAAGATATAGAGTCAAACTACTCGGAGTTTGATAGAAAAGTCCGAGGAGAAAGACATGGAGTCTAACTGATCAGATTTTTTTGGAAAAGTCCGAGGAAAAAGACATTGAGTCAAATTTCTCGGAGTTTAATGGAGAAACTGAACCGAGGTTAGAGCAGATCGGAGCTACCTTCTCGAAGTCGATGGAGAAACTGGATCGAGGTCAAAGTAGCTCGGGGTTACTTTTTCGTAGTCAATGGAGAAACTGGACCGAGGTCATAGTAACTCAGGGTTATCCCCTCAGAGCTTATGAAGAAACAAAGCTGAAGCTGAAGTAGCTCGGGGTTACCTCCTCATAGCTGATAGAAAAACTGATTTGAGTCTGAAGTAGCTTGGGGCTACCTCATCAGAGTTGATGAAGAAACTGATCTGAGGCCAAAGTAGCTTGGGGCTACCTCCTTAGAGCTAATAACTGATCCGAGGCTGAAGTACCTCTGAGCTACCTCCTCAGAGTTGATAGAAAAATTGGACCGAGGTCGAAGTAGCTCGCGGCTACTTTCACGGAGCTTATGGAGAAATAGAGTTGAAGCTAAATTAGCTCAAGGATATCTCCTCATAGTTGATGAAAAAACTGATATGAGGTCGAAGTAGCTCGGGTCTACCTTATCAGATTTGATGGAGAAACTGATCTAAGGCTAAAGTAGCTCGGGGCTACCTCCTCAGAGTTGATAGAGAAAATAATATGAGGCAAAAGTAGTTCGAGGCTACCTCCTCATAGCTGATAGAGAAACATAGATGATAAGAAAACTGAGCTAATAGAGAAACTAATCTAAGACCGAAGTAGCTCAAGGCTACCTCCCCAAAGTTGATGAAAAACTGGACCGAGGTCAGAGTAGCTTGAGGCTACCTCTTCAGATTCGATGGAGAAACTAGACCGAGGTCGAAGTAACTCGGGGCTACCTCCTCGAAGCTGATGGAGAAACTGAGCTGAAGCTGAAATATCTCAAGGTTACCTCCTTAGAGCTAATGAAAAAATTGATCTGAGGCCAAATTAGCTTAGAGCTACCTCATCAGAGTTGATAGAGAAACTGATCTGAGGCAAAAATAGCTCGAGCCTACCTCCTAAGAGCTGATGGAGAAACAAAACTGGGGTGAAGTTGCTCGAGGCTACCTCCCTGGAGTTGATGGAGAAACTAAGTTGGAGGCGAAGTAGCTCGAGACTATCTCATCAAAGCTGATGGAGAAACTGAGCTGAAAACGAAGTAGCTCGAGGCTACTTTCTCGGAGTTGATGGAAAAACTGAGTTGGAGTTGAAACAAAGCTAATGGAGAAACTGACTTGAATGCGAAGTAGCTCGGGGCTGCTTCATCGGAGCTGATGGAGAAACTGAGGTAGAGGCGAAACAAAGCTGATGGAGAAATGAGGCTGATGGAGAAATGAAGCTAGTTGAGAAACGAAGTTGATGGAGAAACGAATATGGTGGAAAAACAAAGCTGGAGGAGAAACAAAGCTGGTGGAGAAACTGAGTTGGTAGAGAAACCGAGCTGGATGAACTAAGGTGTCCGAGTGTTTTGGAATTTGTATCTCATTTTGTGAATTTCTTCTGCTTATTTTAGTTTGAGACGTGTTTGAGGCCCTTTGATGAAGAAATAACTATTTTTTCTTTAACTGTTTGTAAGAAACTTGCCCGAGGAAATCAAATTTCAAAATTTGGAGGCCGGTTTTGGAAAGAGGATGCGGAAAACCTTAGGAACTGATTTGTACAAGTCTGAAACCAAGCTTGAGTTTAGTGAACCGATTGGTCAAATATGAGTCAAAATTAGTGGTTTATGATGAAACTCATATGTGCAATCAGAATTTTGGAATTCTGAGCCCAAATTTGAAACGAGCACGTCATAAAACCTTTGGAACCGGTCTTGTTGGATCAAACATAGCTAAACTGGATGGTTAAAGTGGTGAACCGGTTGGTCAAACCTTGTTGAATTAGGTGGTTTGAGTCAATTGACATGGCGATGATGTGGTGTCCAGGTGGTGCCTATGTGGCGATGACGTGGCACCTTGTGGGGCTGACTTGGGTACTTAGGTGGCACTAACTAGGTGTTAACTAACCATTTACATGCTGACATGTGGCGAAATGAGATAAAATGCAATTTAAATGTCCTATGAGCGTTAGACATGTGGTAAAAGCATTTTGACAAAAGAAATAAAAAATTCGGCGATGGTACCTGAAGAAGTTAAGTTGGAATTTGCTTCTCAAATAGGAACTAAACATATGGCAAAAGCTTTATATCTTGAGAAATTTGGCAAGGCGCGCTTAAAACTCTTACTGTCAGTTTGACCGACGAATGCTGGCAGTCGAATAGTTAGATGGTTATGATTTTTTGTCTGCATGTGCAGATGAGAATTTCAAGATATCCTGTGGTGACAGTGCTGATTTTTCGCCGTTAGATTTTCGCAGATCGTCGGTCCAAGTTTATTTTCCAGTGAAGATCCAGGGTGTTTTGGGATGGCTTTTCAATGTTCAATTACTGCAAAATTTTGCATACTTGTAGATTGGTGTCCTTTAAATTTGATTGTATTACCTGATCCGAATTTTGATAGTTGGATTTTTACATATCTGACGGTGAAAATTTTGCTTTCCCAGCAAACTTTAATGTTTCCGATGGAGGACTTTCTGACGTCCAATCGTCGTGAAACTATGAAGACATGTAGACCTAAGGATGAAAAATCTATTTATATGGGTTGATATGAATTTTGAAGGTCAAATTTTGATAGATCTGATGGTCAAAATTTTATTTTCTCGGTGAACTTTAACGACTTCGATGGAGGACTTTTAGGTTTTCGATCTTCATGAAAATTTGAAAGCGTGTAAATTAAAGGTCAGAGAATCTGTTTCCTTGGGCAGATCTAAATTTTGATTGTCAGATTTTTATAGATCTAACTGTAAAGATATTATGTTCAACGATATTTTGGTGATGCGTAAGGACTTTTATTAGATTTGATGAGATTTTTGGAGCGGTGATCGGTGGCTCATCTATTAACGGAATCTTCAGAAAATAATTTTTTTTGTAGTTTCCCACAGACAATGCCATCTATTGATGCCGAAAATCTGCCTCTCGTATCCCTGTGCACATGGGAGACATGTAAATTAGAAAGTCCTCTAGGCTTATGCCCCGGAGGGACTCTCCAATGCCTAAGTTAGTATAGGGTTTAAAGAAATGAAGTGGAGAATATTTTGTGTAAGTTGTGAATGTATGCTTTTGATGGTGAGAGCCCCCTTATATAGTGTTGTGGAGCAGAGTTCAATTAGGAGAGTGATTTTAGTGTTGTGATAAGAATAACATTTCTCTTAGATAAGATTGGAGTTATCCATAGACTATATTTGAATAGCAGCTTATCCATAAATTGGAGTGTTGTAGTAGTACTGGGACATTGGCGTGAGATTACCATAATGTCTTTCAGTGTAAAATTATCGTAATGCCCATTATCAAGTGTGGAGATTTGATTGGTTGACCTATCTAGATTATGGAATTACTTTTTTGCCTTTGAAGGTTGCCACGTGTCGTAATATTATTGGAGATGAAATTTTCCTCTACATCAGGTTGTTTTAATATTATTTCTTAAAATAAGGTATTTTGTGTCATATCATCAAATAAAAAAAATAAATTACACTAGTGTCCTTATAATTTGACTTTGGAAAATAAATTACCCCTTCTTCTTAACCCATCTCTTTCCTCTAGCTACATTCATTGGAAAAAAAAAAAAAACCAATCAGCAAATTAACTATATAATTAACGAATTTAAATCATCAAAAAATTTAACATCGTGATCTTCTCAATTAAGTATCTTGATTGTGTCATCCCTCTTAACTTTATGAGGTCCATCACTGAACCAACTGAAGCAACGCCCATAAACATATTATTCTCATAATATCATCAAAAAGGGCTTTATGAGGTCTCGTTCACCAAGAAATAGTCATAAATACCTTGGTCGCATATCGCTTTTCTCTACACTGTATCGCATCAGATACAAAAAAAAAAAATTTTTGACATCAATTTTTTACACAATTCAATATATTAACTCAAACAAAACATTATCAACGATAGCATTTACAATCGCAAGAACAAGATTGGCCACACTAACTACTAACTAAAGTCTTTAGAATAAGAATAAAGATTAACACTATACATCCACTTGACGACACTAATTTCTGATTAAAACAACTAATAAGAGAATCCCCAAGAACAATTAAAACTAAAAAATATAACTAAAATACAAAGACTAACTAAGAAATTATGATAAATGGAAGCTTCAGGCTTTTAGGAAAGAACTTTGGTCCACTGCTCTCCTCTTGTCCCCAGCCCCTTACCTCTGTAACAAAACCCTGCCAAAAAGGATAAAAATTAATTAAATAATTGGACTAAACATCATTATCTTAAAACACATCAAATATTGAATAAAAAGACAAATCAAATATCTCTATAGTCGCATCCTTTTCAACGGCCATACGCCTATAGAAAGTGAGATTGTTGGGCAGAGAATCATCGCTGCTTATAGGAAGAGAGAATCCCCATAGCCAAAAGCATCAAAAGAACAACTATTACCTAAAAGGAAGAAGTGAAAAGAAATATGACAATTATAAGCTTTTTCTGAAAAGATTATGGATCTATCTTTAAGTTTAAACCAATTGACGGCATCAATTGCATAACCAATTCAGTTAGTTAGGCAACTGGTACTACCAACACTAATACCCGCCTATATATTTTAGGATTCTTAATAGAGGACGCAAAAGGAAAAAAAGATGCTAATTTCCCAAAAGAAACTACATAACATACCTATATGGATCCATCCTTATAGCATTATATGCTACCATGGCTTTAGATATGACCTCATAGTGACCTGGGGATGCAAAGCATATGACAAGCTTAATATCCAAATAAAACTGAAATTTTGAACTTTTTAGATTCAATTCAACATTTCAGTTCAACTGGCAGTAAAAAAGAAAACAAACAAACAGGAATTTACATATTTATACATGATTGAAGCTAAAAGGGATGGCAAGGAACTTAGTATTCGAGTTTTTTTCCCACAATTGGGTTTTTAAAAATCTTAATTCTATTATGCCCAAAAACTTTTTTTTGGTGATGTCTTATGTACATACAAGAACCGATGATGAGATATTTTAAAATATCGTTTGACTTAACTTCTGAATCAAATTAAGAAGAATCAAAATATATAAAACAACATAAAAATAATTTTATGAATTTGAGTCAAAATCAAAAGTTAAATTTTGATAAAACTGTGATTATTTAATCGACCTTAAGTGAAAATCTTAATTGGAATTATAATTTACAAGGGTACGACCATTATCATTAAAGTAGTGATATTATCATTTGAGATTTATTATTGTTGTTGTTGTTTTATAATATTTAAAATAAATGTTTTTTATTATACAGGTATAAAAGTTAATTTGATTAAAAGTAC
This sequence comes from Bretschneidera sinensis, assembly GCA_023935145.1. Lineage (NCBI taxonomy): Eukaryota > Viridiplantae > Streptophyta > Magnoliopsida > Brassicales > Akaniaceae > Bretschneidera > Bretschneidera sinensis. The sequence continues at coordinate 67,683,919 of CM043700.1, read as the reverse complement.
ACTCTCAATATCAATGGAAAGAGCTCGACAAGATCTACAATATGAGACTCGAATTCACCACCTTATGTCACGCCAATCACCCTCACGCCTTGGTTGTGAATTTGAAAAGGACCCGACTTTAAATCTGTTATATTTCGAACATTATTGGGCAAAAGTAAAACTATAGGGGAGTCAAAAATTTGCGAAGAACTTCCACCAGATTCTGGCTCATTTGCAAAAGTTGAAGATGAGCCGTCGTCGAAAATTGCCACAATGAGCCTTACATGCTTATGGACTTTGTCATCCAAATGCGTAGTTTGGGGTCAAATTTTTGTCTTGATTAGATTTAAGCAAGTTGATTTAATCTTGCTTAAATCTACCCAAAACATTGCCAGTGAACATTGCTTTCTAACTACTGTTTTGATTTTACTTTTTGTGTTTTTTGTAAAATTATAAATATACTCTTATTTTATTGAATTTTCAAGAAATATTACCTCAAGCGGTGCAATGCATCGGGTGGAGTCGTGTAAATTAGAATTTCTCTTAGATTCACTGCACATATTGAAGTTTCCATTGCAACAAGCCAACAATAAGTTGTTGGTTCTATAGTTTTGTACTAATGAACTGAGTAACCGTAGATGTTAAAAATAAAAGTTACCATGACTGAATAGGTAAGTATATTCTAGATTCCGAGTATTACTCCATTATTTTACACTGCATCATATTCTAAATCAAGAGTTTTTTGTTCGAGTAGGTCATACCAAATCCTTTTCTTTTTACCACAATATTGCACTTTGAGAGGACCAATTTCTTGATTTGGCATATATGATTTGAACTACAGGTAAAATCTATCAACAAGAAAAAGCCAACTTTGAGAACATTCACAGGATCTAATTTGACCAATTACATCATTTTATATGTTTCCTAGGGTGGTTATTTTAGGTTTTTTCTTTTCTTTTTTTCATGAATTTTTTTAGATCAACAAGGTTTAGTAATTGGAGATTTCTTGGCAAAATCCCAATCTGTTTTCACAATAGGGATAAAACCTCAAAGTTAAGAGAATAAATTTCTGATGAGAAATTGAAATCTCAAGTACTATAACAATTGCTTGGGGGAAGAGAAAACTCTAGAAAAAGAATAGGAAGAACCTAAATATGTTAGGAGATTTTATTTATTTTATTTTATTTTTATTTTGTTGTTTTGTTTTGGAAGAAGGGAGAAGAAAGAACCAAGATAGTATGATTTTTTTTTATTGTTTAGTTTAATTTGCAAAGAATATGTTTAGGAATTTTTGGGTTTAATTTTTGGTTTTGTTGTTGCATGGAGAGAGAAGGAAAAAGAGAGAAGAAGATAAAGAAAGAAGAAGGGTAGTTTTGGTTTTACAAAAATACTTGTTGAGTTAGATTTCACTTTTGATAATGGGTTGATTGATGAAAAATTTCACGAAAATAAAAAAATTTTGTCTGACATAATGCCATGAGAGATACAGCATAAATGTCTTTCTCATCATGCCAGACAAGAATATTTCCACAGAAAGAGGTTTCTGTCAAAAAAATATGAAAGCTGAATAAGACAAAGGAGATTTCTGCTATTACCAAACAATAATGAGGTAAGTGAACAACGAACCAAAACACAATGTGGTTAATATAATTTACCCTAAAAAAAAAATTGGTTTGCACTTAGCTCAATTGATAGCCACACATTTCTTCCAAAAAACTATTTTAAATTCAAATCCGTCCATTTTTCTCGTAGGGGTGTTCAATCGGTCAACACGGTAACTAACTTTTTATGTATAAATTTTGTAAATCATTTTGAGCAATTTACCTTAAACCTACCGATCACCACTGATCGAATTGATTCAGTCGGTTACAATCGATTAATTGGTTAATCGCTTAATTTTTTAGTTTTTTAAATTTATAGTTTACTTAAATTATTTTTTAATTATTTAATTTAATATAATATTAATTTTATAATAATTTATATATATTTTTTAAGTAAAATTATTTTAAGTTTATATATTAATTAATTAATTAATTAAATTTTTATCAATTAAATGATTGAGATTATTAAAAAAATTATTCATCAACCAATCAATATACCAATATACATTATTTAGATCGATATAATATCGATCTATTAATGAACGATCTTTCCTCGTATGAAAGAAAAAGTCCCACACCCCTTATTCATTTTATTAAAAAATTAAGAATTACAATAAAAAACGCATGGATTTCACTGCCTTGGCAGTCCGTTATAGGTGAGGGATGTCAAATGAGGTAGGTGATCATAGGCAGAGGCAACAGTGCAACACGTGTTGCGACGTAGGAAGGATGCCTTTCAATCTTGGCAACAGTGCAACAGTGCAACAGTGCAACACGTGTTGCGCATGGATTTCACTGTCTGTTGCTGTTGTTCCTCTTGCTGCAAAACTTGTCTGGTCTAGTTCTTTCTTGGGTATCGTTCAGGTATCCATCAAACTATGGTTCAGCTCTCTTATTCCCATCTTTCTCTTATCAATCTATATGTATCTCTCTGTTTTTGTTACATATTGTTTTGGTTTTTTCAGATTATATATGTTGTTTAAAATTTTGGAATGTCTTTTACTGGAAAATTTGAGTTAGAAAAAGAAGTAAAAAAGAAAATTTGTTGCTGTGTTCTGAGCTACGTTAATTTGCACTATCATAGAAAAAGAAATGAAGAAATGGGCGTGGTTGTTGAGAAAACGAGAGGTGTTGGTTGCGCCGCAGAGGATTAAAGTTGAACGCTAACTAAAGATTGATTAGTTGTAATGGGATGGACGAAGATAACAAAAAAAAAAGAAAAGAAAAGAAAAAAGAAACAGTAATTAAAACAATGGAGTAAAAATAATATTTATATAATTCGATTGTTTAGAATTACTTTAAGAGTCCGAGTAAAAAAATTTATCATCTAAAATTCATTATAAAAAATTGAAGAGTGCAAAAGTTATCTGATCAGACGTCTTTTCAATCCTAAATTTTTTTTTGTATGTAGACTACGAAACGGGTATTCGGATTAAATCGAAATACAAAACATTTATACTTATTATTAGTAATATATATATATATATATATATATATTTTTTTTAAAATTTGAAAAAAACAGTATTTAAGTTGTAAGTGGCCGCGCAGGAATGTTGAATAAACCCAGTTGAGCGAAGTTTACCAAACGAAACACACTTTTTGTGAGAAAGGGACAGTTACTAACCCTTGTCTTCCTTGGGCCTTGATGGGCCTAGCCCACCTTTTCTGGATGAAGACAGTCTAGTCCTGCGTGTAATTTCTGTTGAAAGGGCAATACAACAAACTCCATTATCTAAATTTATTATTTAATTAATTAGAAAAACTTTATAATAAAACAGAAGTGGTTGAAACATAAAGATTTTTTGATTGGTTCGGGTTTAAATTTAATGGTTTAGATTAATTAAAAATTTCATTAGTAATCTTAAAAATTTTACTGATAATGTTAATTTTTGGATCTCACATCTATACTGATGTTATCAACAAAGTTCTTCAAAATTATCAATGAAGTTTTTAACTGATTTAAACAATTAGTTTTAGATTCGAACCATTCATTTTTTTTTTCTTTTCTAAGACATGGAGAAATACTTGGCTAGACCAAGTAGGCTCTACGTTACGTACGTTTAACAGTAAAAAGCTGGGGAGGTTGGTGACTTGGTGTGTTACTCCTACCTACTTTGTAAATTTCTACGAGTATTGACTATGTAGTATGAACTATGAAGTAGTAGCATAATGCATTTTAGCTTCGCGTCAACCAGAGGGATTTAGACCATTTGGTATATCTCAATTTCTGGATTTTAACAAGTGAGCCCGACCAAAACTTTAAAAAAAGACAAAAATAAGGGAGGAAAGTTAGGTAAAGATATGTCTTTTTTTATTTAGTGGTTAATTTATAATCTTTTAATATCAAAATCGATTTTTTTTAATAGTTAATACAAATTTTTATTTAAAAAAACCAATCAAAAATCATATATTAATAATTTTAAAAAAATAAAAATGACAAATTACAAGTGAAATTTCAACTTGTATCACATACGTTATTACTATTCATTGCTCGAATGTCAATAATAATTTTTGACATTGAATGGTGTGTACTAATTGAAATGATTTGCTAATAATGTGTTGAAGTCATCATTCCTATGGGGATACATATTCTCATCAGTGATAGGAGGAGCCTTAGTGGACAGATATGGTGGGAAAAGAGTGCTGGCATGGGGTGTGGCCTTGTGGTCTTTGGCCACACTCCTCACTCCATGGGCTGCCAACCATTCCACCACCAGCCTCTTTGCTGTTCGTGCCTTCTTTGGACTAGCTGAAGGTGTAGCTCTGCCCTCCATGAGTACCCTTCTATCAAGGTAATAATGCCTTCTTAATCCTTAGTTAATTATTTAATTTTATGGGACTAGAAATCATAGCTACCTTAATGCCAAACTAAATCAAGCATATATGCATCAATTTGTTGCGTTTCTACTTTAGTCAGTTTAGCTACATTGTTGTATTAGACTTGCTGAAATTTCTTCTTCATGATCTTTAACTAAGTTTTAATTAGTGTCACTTAGGCTTTGATTGGTAAAAAAAAAAATAAGTGAGAGGAAAGAAGAGGAAGAATATGAAAAAAATAAAAAGATTGATTTTTTCATCTCGCATTTAAATAAAAATGATAGAAAAGTGAAAGGAAAAAAAAATGAAAAAAAAAATATTTTAGCTTTCATTTTCTAATAATTTCAAATATTGAAATATTGTGATCTATAAATGTATGAAAAAAACATCAATTCTTCCAATTTTTTTTTTTTCCTACTGAGTGATAGAAAAATGTCCCATATTCACTTTTCTTTCCACTACCTCTTCTTTTCTTCAACTTTTTCTTTATATCAGTCATAACTTAAAGGTTAGCTTGATTCTCAATGAACTATTAGAATATATAAATAATAAAGTTAGGTACCATTCTAATTCATTACCGTTTAAGCTTCTAGGAAAATTGCTCATCCAACTTTGCTTAACGTAATATTAGAGCTCCAAGCCTTTGTTTCAATTACTGGAAACCCTCTTCTCATTCCTCATTAATCCTCGTCCAGATATGTGAAAGGGTGTTAGAATTTGGCTTTTACCCTTCACTCTGTTTCGACTAACACTAGAGTCCTTGTCTTGTCTGCCGTCAGGAGTGCACATACATGAAAATTGGACATCCAACTTTCCTTAACGTAACCTATGATCAATCCCTCACTTTGTCTTGACCAGCGTGAGTCTATGTCCTGTCTGTCATCAATGAGTGCAAAATTGGTCGCCCAACTTTCCTTAACATAACATATGATCAAAACAATAGTTTGAAATCAATATGATAACAGAATTAGTTCTTCTCTAAATAACTATTGACTAATTTTAATGTGTACATATATATGATTATCAGGTGGTTCCCAACCCATGAACGTGCAAGTGCAGTTGGAATCTCTATGGCTGGATTTCATCTTGGAAATGTTGTGGGCTTGATTTTAACTCCTCTTATGTTGTCATCAATTGGAATTTCTGGTCCTTTTATTCTCTTCTCATCTCTTGGTTTGCTATGGTTGTCAACGTGGGCTAATGGAGTTACAAGTGATCCTCAAGATAGCCCTTTTGTCAGTAATTCAGAACTGCGATTAATCGAAGCTGGAAAAACTGATTCTCAGTTAAATAAATCCAAGCTGCCACCTCTACGCCTCCTCTTGTCAAAGTTGCCAACATGGGCAATTATTTTTGCTAATGTAACCAACAACTGGGTGAGTTTTTCTTAATCTTGTGGATCTTAATTTTCAAATTCCTTAATTGGATTTTTGAAGTTTGTATTTACTTTTTTTAAAAATGCACGCCCTTAATCACAGGGATACTTTGTTCTTCTCTCATGGATGCCTGTTTATTTCAAGACTGTAAGTGACTGTTTCCTTTGATTTATGTTTATGTGCTATATTTTATTGCATCAAACTCTTTAGCAATGCTAAAAAATTTTACTTTTTTGTTTTGTTTGAATACAGGTGTTTAATGTGAACCTGAAGCAAGCAGCTTGGTTTAGTGCTCTTCCATGGGGGACAATGGCGGTTTCTGGCTACATTGCAGGCACAATGTCAGATTACTTGATCAAGGCAGGCTATTCTTTAACATTAGTCCGCAAGATCATGCAGGTAACTTCCTCCTTAATTCATTGGAATTTAGATACTTAAATTATTAGTCTAATGCAGAATGATTTCATAAATAAATCTGATTTACATTTTCTTCTTAACTCAACTTAAAAATATGGATATCTTGGTGAACGAGCAGTCAATTGGCTTCATTGGCCCTGGGGTGTCATTGCTCTGCCTAAATTATGCAAATTCACCAATGGTTGCAACAGTTTTTATCACAGCAGCCCTGAGCTTGAGTTCTTTCAGCCAAGCTGGCTTTCTCCTCAATATGCAAGTAAGTTTTAGCCATTAAGTCATAATTCAAGGCAAAACCACTTCATTGTAGCTATACTTGTCTTAATAGCAAATGAGAGTTTTTACATCCAGCTTTTATTTTTGCTTTGTTTGAGCAGGAAATAGCTCCTCAGTATGCAGGATTTCTACATGGTATGTTTCACCGTCTGATGAATGAGAAATGATGTTCTTTATGTTTTCTTTCTTCTGTGTAGTTAATGAATTCTTTTTCCACTGAAAACAGGGATTTCAAATTCGGCGGGGACTTTGGCAGCAATAATCAGTACAATTGGGACTGGTTATTTCGTACAGTGGCTTGGATCTTTTCAGGCATTCCTCACTGTCACAGCAGCACTCTATTTTGTGACAGCCATCTTTTGGAACCTGTACGCTACCGGAGAGCGAGTCTTCTAGACCAAATTATCAAATAAGTACTGTGTAATTGTTATTCACACAGTAGCTTAAAATACAATATATCCTAGGGAAGACAGAAGAGAAAGATGAAGATATAAGTTGATTTAAGTGTGAAAAATTTTGGGTCCTGTTTTTAGGCATGAATGGTTTAGATCTAGAGAAATTTGATTTGTATAGTTCTTTCTTTGTTTGTGCACCAGGAAAAAATGTCTCATGCCTCATTGTATTTCCCCCCAATCCCCTCCCCCCCCCCCCCCCCCCCATTTTCGGTTTTTTTCTTCCCTTTTATTATATCAATCAGAATCATTTCAAGAAGAACTGTAAAAATGAAGTGGGATATTGTATAAGCCCATGATACTAATTTGGAGTACCATTTGTTTTCTGGGTGAGGGAAATTACAATGAATCTTTTCTTTTTAGCTTATGTTCTTCAGTTATATTTACAGCAACTAATAGGGAGAAGATGAGTAAGCATTGTGTTACTAAATTCATGGGTCATTCTATCTTACCTTGACTTGGGCATGCGTGTCTGACAATGGTATGTGTTTGAGTGTTGGACTCATATATTTTAATAATTTTTCGTAATTTTTTTTAAAAATTTGGAGCGTTCAAGTGTCATACTATTGTCCGAGTGTCGAGGGTCCAATACGGATATAGCAAGGTAAAATGAATAGTCCATGTAGCATACGAGCCATTTACTAAGAACCAAAAATTTAAAAGAGGGTGTAAATGTATATATTTCCTAATATAAATAATATTTGAAAATCCTAGTTCTAATATAATTAGGAAACCTAGTTCTAATGTAATTAGGAAACTCTTATGTACATACACTATAAATATGAGCTTCTACTATTGCAACATTAAGCCGTCAGTAAACACAAAACCTAATTTCTCTTTTAGTTTCTTCATGGTATCAAAGCAGTAAGATCCTAAACCCCAAACATTGTTCTCTTCTCATTACCAAAACTCATCTATTCTCTTAAACCCTAAATAATGAAAAATTCTCCTAACCCTATCTCTTTGCCAGCGCTGCCACCGTGCCTCCACCTGTTGCCAGCGCTGCCACCCTACCTCCACTTGCTGCCACTAATCAAACCCTAACTATGCCCACCACACCACTACCTATTCTTCCAAATTTACCCCTATTCTCTGCTCCCAGTATTACCTACTTAGTGAGTCTAAAATTAGACAACACTAACTATATCCTTTGACGGTCTTAATTTCTATCAGTTCTCATTAGTTATGACCTCCTTGGATACGTTGATGGTTCTTCTCCATGTCCCTCTCACCTAGCCCTAACCAATGACGGTCAAATTATTCTCAATGCTGCCTACACCACCTGGGTTAGAACTGACCAGTGCCTCAGATCCTGGATTAATGCTACTTTTACCTATGAAATCTTGCAAGATGTCCATGATCTACGCACTTCCCAAGATGTCTGGATTGCCTTGGAACAACGGTACCTTGATCAGTCCAATGCCAATGAGTTTGACCTTCGCCTGAAGCTTCATAAACATACAAAGGATGACAAGTCAATGGAACAATATCTTCGGGATTTCAAAGCCATAGTTGATACCTTTGCTGCCATCAAATCCTAACTCTCCACCGAAGATATTATCTCTTATGTATTAGTAGGTTTGCCTATAGAATATGAAAGTTTCATCACCACAGTCACCAACATCAACCTCACTTTCGATAGTTTACGTACCAAGCTGTTCTTACAGGAACAACGATTGAAACATCTTAAGGTCACTTCTCAGTCTTCTGACCCTCCTACAGCCCTTGCCACCACCATTACCTAAGGCACTTCTCGTGATTGTGACAGGGGTTGCTCAAGATGTCGAGGTTGTGGTCGCAATCCTGGATGCAAAATTGGTCGTGGTGACTCTTCTTAATATGGTTTAGGTACTGATTACTCCTTTAATTATTCTCTTATATTTAATTGCTTTGCTAGTACTTCCTCTTATAGTAGTGAAGGTTTATTGGGACGACATCCTTGATCTTCCTCCACACCATGTCAGATTTGTCACACCACATGTCACCTTGCCCTCAACTGTCCACACCAGTTCAATCGTTTTGTTGTCTTTCATGACTTTTCAAAATCATTTAGGTATATTGATACAACCACTTCAGTTCACGTGACTCCTCAGTTAGGTATACTTACTAACCTTACACTTTATATTGGTGTAGGTACAACTCATTTCCGCCTAAGACCCATTCATCCAACTTATTACCCAGAGCCACTCCCCTTAAAGAAGGTTGATATAGCGAGGGTGCGTATTACGATGAGTAGACATATGGAAATAAGTGAAACCTACCAAGTGTAATACAAACCCTTTATAAGTAGTAAGGAGGCTCCCATGATGGGTGCACTTTTAAGGTATTAGACAAGGGGTCGTTTGTCATCCAAGCACAAAGCATAGATGATGGGTAAGGAGCAGTCATTTGACCTTGAAGGGGGTCAAATCCCTTGTCATTGGTCTACATGAGAAATTCCAAAGCTCGGGAGATTTAGGTGCAAAAGAGTGAGGATTTAAAGTTCTCTCTCTTACCTAGGCCGAAGTCTAGCCCTTTGTGTTTCAAGGAAATTAATTGAAATTTTAATTCAAGTATTATTATCATACACTACTAGTAAAACCAAGCACACATTTCACAATTTTTATTCGAACAAAGCAACACCAAATATTAACTTTAAAGTAATGTTGTAAAAATAAGTGTATAAAGGAAATAAATTGCTTTGACTATGAAGAAAAAGAAATATTAAAACTACTTGCAAAGTATGAACGAGTAGTAAATTAAAGTGTGTGCATTTAAACTAGGTGGATTAATTATGTAAGTTAAACTAAATGGAATGAGACTAAACTATTTTAAACTAGATGAATTAAACTTGAAGACTAAATTGAATGAATTAAACTAAGTTACTTTAAACTAGACGAGTTAAAAATATGAATTAAGCTAAATAGATTTAAACTAAACTACCTGAAAGATGAGATTCAAAATAACTAGTAACTAGTAACTAGTAACATTTTTAATGAGCCAAAGGGGGTCCAAAATTAACAAGGACCAAGGGGGCCTAAAATTCTTCTTAAAGAATTAAAGTTCACATGTGATTAATGACAACTTAAAATAAAACATCTAACTTAGAGAACATAAAAATTCTTAAGGAACTAAACTAAAGGAAAGAACCTTAAAACTACCGTTAACTTAACATTGCATTTAACGAAGAGACTATATATGACTAGTAGCTAACTAAAGAAAGACATATAACTAGTGAAAGAGAAAATGCTAAGAAACTAGTAAGTATCTTAAGATGAAACTTTCTAAGTGAGCTAAATTAATCTAATCTATTTTCAATGTGGTTTAAACACATGAATTATGCTAGCAATTTATTTTGCAAAATGTAGAAGCTTAACCAACCTTATTTGGCTAAGAAAAATTTCTACGTGCAAGGATTATCCTCGGATATCCTTGTGCTCTTGTAGACTTAGTGAGTTGGAAGGATGATTTCTATGAAGATTAGAAGACAAAAAAAACAGAGGGTGGCCAAAAATGATGAAGAACTCTCACTAGTTCTTCTTTTGTGTTTCAGTCTTTGCTCTTTTCTCACTTTTTTTGAACAATCTCTCCTATTTTGTTATATCTTTCTCTTTGATATTCTTATTTTACTCTCTTTTCTCACTTCTTTCCTTGTCTCTAAACTTTTTCTCTTTTTTGCATTACTTTGCCATAGTTTTTTGTTAGCAAAAGGGGGTATTTATAGGAGGAGTAAGGGCTAGCCAAGATATTAAAGAAAAGCAAAATAATGGGTGAAAAGAAGGTGCATGGCTGGTCATCTAGGGAAGGGGAAAAGTAGTTTCAACTTTTGAGATGAAAAATATGTTTCACTTTTGGGGTGTAAAGGAGGGGCTAGAGAAGTGAAGTGTGGTAAATCAAATGAAAAGTGAGAGGGAAAATACTTTTAGGTGGCTGGACATGGGGAAAATGGAGGGGTTTCTTTGAGGTGAAAAAAAGTGAAAAAGAAGGTTTGCTAAAAGGATAACAAGAAAGGAAGGTTTGCAAAACGGTGAACAAGAAAGGACATTTTGGAGTGTTTTCAATAAAGCAAAAGCAAAAAAGGTGAGGAGAAACTCTCCTTGCTTTGGACGAACAATGGGGGTATAAAAAAACAAAATTTTATTTGGTTTTTGATATATAATAAAGTGGAAAAGCTTAGTTAAAAAGAATGCAATTACAAAGCAAAAGAAAGGAGAAAAAAGCTTCATATTCTAAAAAAAAAACTATTGTTTTTTAGGTGCTGTTTTTGGGGTATAAAATGTGATTTTTTTGGGTAGAAAAATGTGTTATTTGACATTTAGGAAAGGGTGGAAGATTAATAAGATAATGTACAATTAACTAAGTGCAAAAGGATGACGAGAAACTCCATATTTTTGGTACATATGGTTATCCAAAAATGAAGAAAAAATCAGCTACTTTATATGTGCATTGTTGTTGTTTTTTAAGTGGAAAAAATCTTATTTTGGGTGAAAAAAGTAGAATTTGGTACAAAAGAAGGTGAGGGAACCTAAGAAGGTGAGGGAACCTAAGAGGGAGAGGTGAGTTCAAAAAGTAAAAAAGATTAGTGAAAATTCTTCATTATGGCCAGCCACATAGGGAGAGAAGAGACATCTTTTTTGTTGTAAAAAAGTAACTTTTACTTTGAGAAAAGTGAACCAGTTAAGGAGTTCTAAGTGGAGGGTAAAATTAAAAGTTCACCCTTAAAAATTAAAAGTCTTCTTGGTCTTGAAATTTGGGCCAAAAGTGTTTGGGCTTAAGAAAGATCAATGAGCTTTAGTGGATTTTGGATTGGGTCAAAATTTAAATGAAGACTTTGGTTATGGATTAGTTGAATCAAATTAATTGATTTAAACCCAAAATAAATTAAATGGATTGAACAAAATGGTCTTGCAATTGCTCCTACTCCCCAATTAAATCTAAACTTTCTCATTTACCAAGTCCTAGTATACTAGGATAAAAGAATCGTCATAGGAACTTGCGCATGGTCCGTTCAAAATTTTTGGAACGAAATTGGGTGCCTACAGTTTCCCCACTTTGATTTGGGCTCTTTTGAGAGTTCCAATCAAAGGATGTGAGTGACCATTGTTTTGTTTCAAAATCTTAGAACGATAAATATGTGATGTGCGCATAAAAGTAAACATGTTGGGCAAAGTTGGTGTCATAGGATCATCTATGAGAATGATACGTACTTGGAGTGATGGAGTTGGCGTCCGTTCACTTGTGCAATACTTCTAGACCGACTGGTGCCTGCTATGAGGACTTTGGTTTACCTGCTAACGAGAACTTTGGTTTGTCTGATGACAAGGACTTTGGTTTGTGATTTTGCCTACTAAAGAGGACTTTGATTTTCCTGCTGACAAGGACTTTGGTTTGTGATTTTGCTTACTAATAAGGACTTAGGTTTGCTTGCTGATGAGGACTGTGGTTTACCTACTGATAAAGACTTTGGTTTGCCTACTGATGAGGACTTTGAGTTTGTGATTTTGCCTGCTAATGAGGACTTTGATTTTCCTACTGACAAGGACTTTGGTTTGTGATTTTGCCTACTAACGAGGACTTAGGTTTGCCTATTGACAAGAGCTGTGGTTTGCCTGTTGATGAAGACATTGGGTTGCCTGCTGACGAGAATTTTGGTTTGCTTACTGATAAGGACATTGGTTTTCCTGCTACAAGGACTTTGATTGTGATTTTGCCTGCTAATGAAGACTTAGATTTTCCTGCTATGAGGACTTTGGTTTGTGATTTTGCCTATTATGAGGACTTTTTTGTGATTTTGCCTGTTGTGAGGGTTTTTTGGTAATTTTTCCTACTGTGAGGGCTTTTACCTATTGGTTATGCAGAGTCTTTTCATTCAAATTAGTTAAATCATAAAAAGAACTTGGGCGTGAGCTGAGTCATGACATTTAGGATTCTTCTTTATAAGGTTTTGAAAAAATAAAAAGGAACTAAGTGTGCAAGAGATGTCATTTCACTTTAAAAATTTGGTGAAGAGATCACATGATAGTTTGAGGCTTTTGCTATTTTCAAAAAACTTTTAAAGGCAAATTTTTATAGAGTCCTAGAAAGTGCCATTGATTTGTACCCTTTAGCCTATTTGGCTTTTAGCGGCATATTCTTTGACCATTTAATTTTATTTGACTCAAAACATGTATCTAAATCCAATATTTCCTCTCACTTGGTAAACATCCTTTAGTAGTTCTAAGAATGAAGCTTTATAACTTTTTCCATAATCTTTCTTCCCTACTTCTTCAAAAGGAATGACCATGGAAGTTATCTTAACTTAGTTGATACACCAGACTAGCAACATGAAAGGCATCAAGCTCCACAATTTCTCTCACTATGGCATCAACGCGATTTTTTCGCTCAAGTGTTAAAATCGACTAGGATTTGTTGAAGGCAGCTGTAGCAAGGTGGGATCTTGATACCCACGTCTTTTAGTTTGGTCTTGATGAATTATGTCCGATGTATGAGGAATTCTGCGTGCTCATCTATTGAAAGCCATCCAACAAAATTTTCCTCCCTCCATACCTGGATCATCACACTGAACTTGCCATGGAGTTATTTTGGGATTACCAAGGCCCGAATTGAAACTGTCTTTTCGGGTGACTGCTTAGACATAGTGCCTTTAGTGTTCGATCTTTTTGGAACTAAAGTAAAAGATCTTACCAACTATAATGACCCATCTTGGGTTGGCCACCCTCGAGACGATGTCCTCACATTTTGAAATCCTAGTAAGACACATATATGCAACAATATAAAAACATCAACTGAATTATCTACATACATAAATTCTCAGCCCTCAACAGGGGAGTTACATTATTAAGATCGTAATTGAAACATTATATACAACGTATTATGCATGAATATTTACAAATATTTTTTTCCATTAGTCTGAGGATGTGGACCACGAAGCTTACAGATAATCACTCAGCCTGAATCACAGCTCAACAATCTATCTATCCTGCCTGCTACCTGAAATTATTCAACAATGAGGAGTGAGATTCACAAGCTCAGTAAATTAAATTTACTAGAAGTATTCAATTGTTCAAGTAGTCTTCCAATATTCATTCATCTATATCTCATATAATTCGATAATAGCATTCTATTATCATTACTCATATCATAATCCTCATCATTTATCAATCTCTTCTTCTCATATATTTAATCATCTTGAGACTATTAATTCTATCTCATAATTACCTCGTTATGAGGTTCACAGCATATAATCAATCACTCAGATAATTCTTATCATATCATACTTTCATATTTCTTTCTCATCGTATCTGTCTCTCTGTGAGACTCATTCATCTATTAATAAATTTACAATCAAGACTAACATTTTAACATCTCAAGTAATAATAACCAATATTTAAAACAAATACAATGCATGAATTTAAATTATATTATTATTTGGGAACTTCTTCCTACATGTCATTATGAGGTTCACACCATATAATCAATCACTCAGATAATTCTTATCATATCATACTTTCATATTTCTTTCTCATCATATCTGTCTCTCTATGAGACTTATTCATTTATCAATAAATTTACAATCAAGACTAACACTTTAACATCTCAAGCAATAATAACCAATATTTAAAACAAATGCAATGCATGAATTTAAATTATATTATTTTTTGGGAACTTCTTCCTATATGTCAATATGTTTTATTTTAGACTGACTGCCTTCCCAGTTCTTTTATTTCCAACATATACCAGCTGTTATAGTTTCATTTAGACCGGTTGTCATCCCAGTTCTTTTATTTCTAACATATACCTCCTGTCACGATTCTTTATTTCATTTAGACTGGCTGCCTTCCGGTTCTTTTATTTCATGCATATGCATATGAACAATAATATGAAATATGCATATGAACAATAATATAAAAACAATCATACATTCAAACATTCAATTTAACTATCCAACTATTTCTCAAAATTATTATTTTTATCATATTAATTAAATTATCTACTCATATATCATATCAAATTATCAATCATAGCTTGTCAAGAATTTCATTTAGCCCTTCATTATATATTTAATCCACTCATTATTTCAATAATATTACTTCTCATATAATAATTTTTTAACATATCAATTATTCCTATCATATCCATAAACCAATTTTCATATATTATCAAATAATAGTTTAGTAATTAATTCAAATATTATCACTTTATATCTTATATTTATCTCAATTACTAAAAGTAAATCTAACTCACCACGTAGCACTTAGAGCTACCCGTGGATCACCTACTTGCATTTTCTGCTATTTTCAGCAGTTTCCCCCGATTACTGATCGTCAACACCTGACAAAATATTTATATAATTTTTTTTAATTTATTCTTCAATTTTTTCGTAATTCATACCTTTAAATTTCTACATCAAATTTCGGGTATTTTTCATATATGCTAAATTTCAAAAATAAAATTCACATTATTACCATTTTTTTTCTTAGAGCTTTCCTCGACTCTCTTTAAAATTCTCCCATAAAACTCTTCAAAATTTTACTATTTCAACCTTTCTTTTAGTCCCAAAGTGTTTAAAGAAATAGAGCAATTTGAATTGAAGAAAGAATAAAACCAAACAGGATTTGGTAAAACTAATAAAACAAAACAATAAAATCATTTTTATTACTCGAAACCGTTCAGCCACCGCTTTAACCCAAATGTGGTGGCTACCATGCACCACTTTCACATTTTATTAACAACACCTGGATGTCCAAGTGTTGTCCCACAGTTTTATTTTTTTTCCTCTACCCTTTGTACTCACGCTGAACACTTCCGTTTTTTTAAAAGGATTATTTTAATAATAAATCTTTCATATATATATATATATATATATATATATTATTTTAATTCTATGTCATATTTATCAAATTACTTCTTTACCATTACTTTAATAACATGGGTATTACAATTTTGCCCACCTTATAAGAATAAATACCATCAATGCATAAACTCTGTTGTCTTTGGACTGTAACTGACCACCGCGTTCTCTCTTAGCTACTGATCCTCTGCCTTTGCCCCGCACACTCCCTGATTCACCATCTCTCTCCATCTGTCTTCTCTCAACCCCTCCAGCACCTATCTCAACAGATTTCCCCACTAGACAATCTGCACTAACATGTCCTCCCTCACACATACAAAGCATATCTGAGTAAGAAAATTCTGAGACAAATACCCGTCTGATTACATCTAAAGCAAACCCTTGGCTCTCGATCATACATAAGATTACCACTTCCCCTTGGTGGAATACTTACTTCTCTACCATAACTCCCAGTTCCTATAGTCTGTCTCCCAAATCTAGGGGTCCCACCGATATTGCTCTGAGCTACAGAAGCAACAGATACTGCTTGCCTCTGACTCTGTACCACAGTTCCTTGTGATAAGGAATGCCCCCTCTGGGGTGGTCTCCCACCCTGCACACTTATACTACTACCACCTCTGGGTCTCTCAAATCTAGACCTCTTCAGCGAATCCCTCATACCTCTAAACTCCATCAAATCCTTCTCAATCTGTAATGCTTTATCCACCAGTATAGCATAATTCTTAATACCTATATAAGAGAGTTTAGTCTGAATTTCATAGTGTAACCCGTATAAAAATCTCTTACATTTCCTCTCATCCGTATTCACTAACTTAGGTAAAAACCTCAACAGAGCTATAAATCTATTATCATACTCAGCAACAGATAAAGTAATCTGCCTTAGATGAATAACATCTCTCCCATGTTGTGCTCGAAATGTATCTGGAAAACATTTCACAAAGAACACATCCTTAAACTTATGCCAAGTTAAGGGTTGTTCTATCTGTTTACTCAATCTAGGCAGAATATCTTCCCACCATTGAGAAGCCTCACCTTCCAGCATAAATGAAGCAAAAGCAACCTTCTGTCTATCTGATGAGAATGCAAAATGTCA
Source organism: Bretschneidera sinensis (assembly GCA_023935145.1). NCBI lineage: Eukaryota > Viridiplantae > Streptophyta > Magnoliopsida > Brassicales > Akaniaceae > Bretschneidera > Bretschneidera sinensis. Next base: position 67,667,081 of record CM043700.1, on the reverse strand, counting down.
TATTTTTCTCCCTTAATGTTTAGTCTTTTATACTTATTTAGTGCCTAAATGTACTCATTATTCTTATATTTTGATTAGGATGCAAATGGAGGCGTTAAGTACAAAAGGAAGCTAATTGGGCAATTTTGGACAGTTTTGATATCGTTTCATAATCTGGTGATACCTCTCTCATCTGGGATCCGATTGAGATGATTCAAAATACTACGAAACACCAATAAAAAACTCTATAGATTTTATGTTTTGAGTTTTGAGAGATACTAGCTAAATCAATGTCAAAATTGGGCTTGGAGTTGTTACACCTGCACTATTGATGTTCTGGAATGTCCCTTAGCCTGCAATTCTAATACGCTGATTTGATGCGGTTTATTTTCGAAAGTTTTCAGATCTGGTGCAAGAAAATTCATGCTAAAAACATTAGTTTCCTAGTTATATTAAGACTTTATTTTATTTTTAAATTTTTTCCTTAAATTAGTCAGATTTGGATATTGTTATTTTAGGATAATATTTAGAATATTTTTAGAAGACCTTGTAGGCTTCTAATACTGAAAATAAAGCGTATAAGAGGGGAGAAATCATCAGACTTTAGGGACATCTCTCTCTCCCCTCTTCTCTAATATTCTCCTTCGAGTTTTTCATCATGGCCCTGCATGGCATAACTTTTATAATTAGTCGTAGGAAACAGAAGCCTCGGAATCAATAAAACTATGAGATATAATATGTTTTTATTGTTCAATTTATTCTTCGAGTATCAGATGTTCTTCTGTCCCTATTTTCATGATTGTCTCGTTTAATTACTTAGAGGCCTACTAGTTTATTATTCATTGCAATCTACTAGTAGGTTAGATATCAAATCCGTAATTGTTTGATCCCTCTAATTTGTGAAGCAACTAAGATTTAATGATTTGTTGCGTAAGAAATTATTAGATCTTAGGAAGAACACTCGACTAAATTAAATGCAACTGTTTATGCTTGTGTTGTTTAGCTTCTTCGATCTCTCTAATTCTTAAGGCTGTTACTAGATTAAACCTTTTGCGCTTGTCTTGGGTTGTTTAGTAGTTAGGGTTAATTAGATCACCTGTTTTCTAATTAACTGCGAATAAGGAAAGATAGGAAAATAATTCCAACAGTGAATATTCAAAGTGTGAATTGACATATATCGATGATCAGTTGTAAAATTCCAATGGTGGATGTTGACTTAGGCCAAGGTTTGATCTGTTAATTGATTTTGATACTTCAATTTGAATTGTTCATAATTTTTTTTCTTAAAATTGTTTTCGTTATACTCAAATCCCCCCATCTTTGTTCATGTAGCATAAAACTAGGCTAGATACTCTTCATGGGAACGATCCTTACTCACACTACTACATGTATTTTTAGGAGTATAGGTTTTATTTTTGGTTGCCTGTGACAGCACACCAAATTTTGTCGCCGTTGCCGGGGAGTGATTCTAGTTGAATTTTTT